>CAOKZL010001260.1:0-600000 GCA_948472985.1 Iguana delicatissima | reverse complement strand
GTCTATGGCACAATTTGCTCCTGGTCTTGTTTTTGCACAGAGAATTGAGCTTCTCCATCTTCTGCTTCCAATTATGTAATTTATCTGATTTTTATATCAACCATCAGATAAAGTCCATGTGCACTGTCACCTCTTGGGTTTCTTGAAGAATGTGTTTGCAATGAACAAACTGTTGGCCTCACAAAATTCAGTCAGTTTGTCTTCTTCTTCATTTCTTGATCCTAGGCCAAATTTTCCTACAATCTTTGATTCTGCTATTTCCTACTTTTGCATTCCAATCACCGGTGATTAACAAGAAGTCCTGTTTTGATGTGTGATCAATTTCTTCCTGGACTCCTGTATAGTATCTTTCAATTTCTTCTTCTTCTTCTGCCTCTGTAGTTGGATCATAAACTTGGATTATGGCTATATTGATGGGTTTCCCTGAAGTCTTTCTGATATGATTCAGTCAGACTTTGCATTTGATTCTGTGACTGATTTT
Organism: Iguana delicatissima; assembly: GCA_948472985.1. Lineage (NCBI taxonomy): Eukaryota > Metazoa > Chordata > Lepidosauria > Squamata > Iguanidae > Iguana > Iguana delicatissima. Next base: position 599,519 of record CAOKZL010001260.1, on the reverse strand, counting down.
GCTACATTGCTCTTCACTATTAATGCCACCCCATTTCTTCTTAGATTTTCTTTCCTTAAGTGAAATAATGTATAATTATCTGACTCAAAATGTCCTTTTCCTGTCCATTTTAGCTCACTCGTCCTAAGTACTTGAATGTTTATACATTGCATTTCTTGCTTTACTATATCTAGCTTCCCCTGATTCAAGCTTCTTACATGCCATGTTCCCATAATATGTGTTGTGCAGCTTTGGATTTTTCTTTCACCTCTGACACGTCAACTGCTGAACATCCTTTCAGCCTGAGTCAAGTTGTGTCATTCAGTGCTACTCATTGCTATCCTGTGCTGAACCCCAGTGACTCATTGCATGCCATCTGACCTGGGATTCTCATCTTCTGGCACTATCTCTTATTTCATTTTCGATTGTCTCATCATAGGGTCTTTGTGGTAAAAGTTGCTCAAAAGAAGGTTTACTGTGCTTCCTTCTGTGCAGGACTAACAAGTGCTATCCATTGCCATTTTCTCTGAGAGACTCTCCATCAGTGTTATCTCCACTATTGCTGCTACCCAGTAGTTGATTGGCACATTTACTGTGGCTCCTCAGCAAAAGTCTGTCTGCCATGGGAGACACTACCAGCAGCACTGCTGCCATCGGCACATCTTCTTGCTTCACAAAAGCACAAAATCCCACCACCATAGAGAGGTAGAGCCATTGTGGGCAGAAGAAATTTGCAGACAGATTTTTATTTTTATTGAGATTTTAAGGTGAGCTAAGAAAGCCACCATGATTTCATCTTGAAAGATACCCCATCTACTCTGAATATCATAAAGAAAAACAACAGCCATTTTTTAAGAAGCAAAGGGCAAAATGGAGCATTGTCCCTAATGAGAATTCTGCCCCTCTTCAGTTCCCAAATTTGCACCTAATTTCCACCATTGCAATAATCAAATACTTCAGTTGTGCTTTAACAAATACAGACATTCCCCAGTTAACAAAATCTCTGACATAGAATCTCCTTTTCAGTCTTTTTCTGCCAGCATGTCCCTTTTCCTCTTTGTCTGCTGTCTAGCTGCTGTTTTTTGGTTGGTTGGTTGGTTGGTTGGTTGGTTGGTTGGTTGGTTGGTAGTGGGTTTAAAAAAAAAAACCTTATGGAAGCCTTTCTTGAACTTGATACCTCAATTCACATATGCATTTTGTTAGTTTTGAATAAAAAGTTCCAAGAAATATGTTGAACTGCTCTTCTTTTTTGTGATGTAGGAACCTATGCCTGCTCCTTCCACATTATTTCTGCCTTTGGTACCAGATTTTCTGTTAAAGAAGTAAAGCCCAGGAATACATCTGTTTCATGAACTGTGATATACCTATATAATTCAAGCATCAAAGATGAGGAGGCAGGCAAAGTGAGTAATGGAATGCAAACATGGCAGATAGAAGAGTTTTAGGTGTGAATGGGTTCCAGTGTCTCACTCTCTGCAGTGTTAGTAAATTGGGAGCTGAAGGAAAACTTCATCCAGGAGGCAGAGTTGTTATTTGGTGGGTGATACCCTTATTCTTCTCCTACTCCCAATAACTCCACCTCAGTGTTTGCCATGAGGCAACCTCCATTCAACATGTTGAGAGTCAGCATGGTATAGAAGTTTGAGCATTAGACTACAGAACTCTGGAGACCAGGGTTTGATTCCCCACTCAGCCACTGAGTGATCTTGAGTGAATCACACTCTCAGCACCATAAAACCTTGTGGTAGGTTCACCTTAGGATCACTGTAAGTGGAAAGCAACTTGAGAGCACAGAACAATAACAACCCAGCAAGTAAATCCCATATTCAGGGTTTGCAACTGGAAGGAAAAAGCCAACATATTGAGTCTTAGATTCAAAGAATAATAGAAGAAGGCAAGCCATTTTGATCCACCCTCCAAAAAAATAAGCTTAATTTATTTATCTAGTATTTATTTATCTAGTTAGCATTGCTAACAGTGATTTTTAAAGGAGATGAAAAGAGTTGAATTGTTTGAAAAAAAACATAGTGACTAGTTATGTTCATGGGTGTGCACTTCCAATAAAAAGAATGCAATTTTAGTAATAAAGAACCAGACCCAAGTTCTGTGAAGATATGGTTCCAATTCACCAGACAGTGACTAAATACTGTAAGATCCTTTTTCAGGAGGAATGTAATCCTCCACTAGCAGGGGAATTGAGTAGATGGCCTCATAATAGTTTGCCCGCATCTCTGCATTATACTATTTCAATACAAAGCCATAAATCATGCTCAAGGCAGATTTATATGTTTGCTTCTGTGGACATCTGAAGGGAAGCCAGGAAGCAGCAACATCCTCCTGAGGCCTTTTATTCTTCATTCCTCAGTAATGTTTCACTAGCACAACTGGAAATGCTGAGGGAAAGATACTGAGTAGAGGAGAAGCTTATAGTTGCAGCTGAGTTCATGACTGTATTAGTACAGCTGCATTCAAGCAGTACGAGAATGGACAAAAGCAACCAAAACTAAATCATATGGAATGAAAGACCAAGAGATGTCAAAAGGAGTGCAGAGAGTAGCTTTAATCTTAAATGCCTATAGGTCTAAGATGGGTAATGCCCCAGTTAACAGACTGATTTATTTAATATCCCTTATATCCTATTTTATGTATCTAATATGGAGATCTCCAAGTGATGCTAGGTTGTTGAACTACAACTCCCATGCTCCCTCACCACTGGTTATGCTGGCTAGAAATAATGAGGAGATGCAGTTCAAAAACTTCTGGAGTGCCCTAGCACAGATCTAAATAATAGTTCTTTCCATATATAGCATTCAGGATATTCACTGCTTCCTTAATCCCCTGAGCAACCATAGCTAACACTCATGTGTCTGGAATTAGGAGGCAAGAATGTGGCATTCTTACAAACAGAGGCATCTACCTTAAACCAAGTCACAAACTCACCAGCTGTTGCTCTCCATAGCTTTAGACCTGGGTCTTTCTCCTAGACCTATCTGGAGATATCAGAAATTGTACCTGGGATCTTATGTGTGCGAAGCAGGTGTTCTATCATTCAGCTTGTGGTCCTTCCTGCAGTTCTTTGCTCAGCACCATGCATGTACCCCCAACTTTCCCAGTTTGACAGGGACAGTCCCAATTTATCTTCTGTCATCCCATTTTTTGAACTACTTTTAAAATATCCCAATTTCTCTCTCCTCCTCCTACTTTTCCCTTTTGCCATCACCTTACTTCAGTTACTCCAAGCTGAGTTCATTTTCAAAAGTAATTTGCACTCCAGTAACTGTTCAGGAAGGAGAGGCAAGGATGGGGCGGTATCTTGTATTTCCCAGTGGTTCAGGCAAAAGCAAAATGCTTGTGTGTTCTTCCTCATTAACAACTTTTGCCATCTTGGCCACATTGTGATGTTGCTTGGCCCCATGTTTCCCAGTTTTTCATCTGTGCAATGTTGGCAGGTATGCATGTACATTAATTGTCCAGTCTCCTGAACAATATACTGGATACATTTTGGATCCATGCTGCTGGGCAAGGCAGGAATTGTGTCACCATCCAGATGTCATTGGACTGTGACTCCCAGAATTCCTCATCATTGCCCATGCTGGCTGGGGCTGCTGGGAGCTGCACTCCAACATCTGGAGGGCCACAAAATTTCCACCCTCATTGTAGTGAATGATTTCAAAACTTTTTAAAAAATAGAGACAATATGAGATGGTTTCATATCAGAGCTACTAACATTATGACTTGATATATTTTTTCCTACAATATTCTTATGATCCAGAGAAATGCCACACAGCACAAGCCACATTGTTCCATACATTGTTCCATGTGCAAAAACATTCATGAACCAATGCATATCTTGTTAAATCACTCTACTCATATTCTTCGTCACATTACTGTCTTCCAGGCATTCAAGGCCTTATCATATGAAAGCAGGCGAATTTTGAGTGTTATCCTATGGGAAACCATTTTAAAAGCAATTCTTTTTACTAAAACAAAAAACAAAAATCTCTTATTAATTGCTCCTTTCCCACTTCTGTCACACTATGATTTCCTGTGCAAAAGTTCAGTTGTGCTCTTATGCTGATTTGGGGTGATCAGGGTGTAGTCGTTGGATATGTGCTTTGGGTGGGGGAGCCAGCCCCTTTCTGGGCCCTCTGTTGCTACAATACAACAGTACAATGCTATGGCATGGTAATGTGGTGTTCTCTCTTTCTCTCTCTCACGCACACATACACACAACCACACCCATGCTGCTGTAGGATCGGATTGAATAGGATTGGGGTGGAAGAGAAACACAAGAGAGAAGGCAGAAGTTCTTGGCTTTGCCTTTCTGCTTGTCCCCTTCCATGTAGGGATAGTGCCTGAGCTTCCTTCTATAATACAGCAAAATACTGCAAAGTGTAGGGAGAAAGGATGGGAGGTGGTAGAGATTCCTCAGAGGAGGGCTCCCAACTGGCTTTTGATTGGTGCTGGGCTCAGGCAAGATGCCGTTCACTAGTGCTCTCTCTTTGCTCCCTCCCTCCAACCCTGAGATTTCATAGAAAAGAAACAATGAAAAGGAGCTGGAGGAGGCAGTGGGTAGGCAGTCTCTGTGTAATAATGTTTTGGCATTAATGGGTATTGTAATCCCAGAATGGTGTAGAAGGAAAGACAGCAATCATGATTGGATAGCATTCTTCCAAACAACATAATTGCAGTGAAACACGGGCCTCATGCAACAAGGCCTTCAGTGTACATTGCTGGCCCTGCCATTTGGTGACAACCTAAAACTGCAGATGCTGGGGAAGGGGCAGAAACACCATCCTCCTGGCTGCCCCTCCTAAGCCTACTGACCTCTGTTGAGGACATTTCTGTGTTTACCATCTCCAACACCTCTTTAAATTGTCCTACTGCCCTCATAAGTGATGGAGGATGCTCTCTCTTTATCCTTGCTGAAGGAATATACACTTATCGGTCCAGGCAGCTTTTGTATGTGGAATGGAAGACAGGTTAATACTTTGTTTCACCTCAGGTATTGGTCCTCATGGCATTAGAGCAATAAATATAAGAGAGCCACCCAAGGTACTGAATCATCACTCTGAAATATATTTAGCACCCTTTGTATTTAATGATATATCTTTTACATTTGAGGATCTTACCTAGTTCCTTTGCAGCTGCTTTTCCAAGTCTTAGCTTTCTTCTGATTTCTTGAGTACAGTCTCCATTTTAATTTATGACTGAACCAAAATAAAGAAAACCATTATTTTGCTATCTCCATCATTGACTTTGGAATTATGTAGACCATCATGAGTCATTATTTTTGTTTTCTCAATATTTAGCTGTAACCCTACTTTTGCATTCTTCCTTAACTTTCATTAGTAATTCCAAGCCCATTGCTGGTTTCTGCTAATAATATGGTATTATCTGCATGTCTTAAACTGTTGATGTTTCTTCCCACCTATTTGCACTCTTCCTTACTCCAGATCCAATCTCACTTTCTGTATGATATGTTCTGCACATAAATACATATATATAGAAACTGGAAGTGCAATACCATGGATGATTCTGATTTTGTCATTTAATGGTATAATTTATCACCATATCTGGTTGATAAAATATGCCATTAAATGACAAAATCAGAAACATTCATGGTGTAGCATTTCCAGTTTCTACATATGGTTATACCAGCTGGACAGGAAAGAGAAGCTGACAGGAAGAAGATCAATTCATTTGAAATATGTTTTTGGAGGAAAATTCTGCAGATACTATGGACCACCAAAAAGACAAATAAGTTTGGCCCAAGAGCTAATCAAGCCTAATTCTCATAAGAACCCAAAGTGACTAATCTAAGAGTATTGTATTTGGACACCATGAGACAACATGACTCACTGGAAAAGACAACAATGCTTGGTAAGGTGGAAGGCAGAAGGAAAAGTAGAAGACCACATGACAAGTGGATAAACTCAGTCAGCAGGCCATAGACCTGAATGTGTGAGACCTGAACAGGGATGTTGATTACCAGGGCTCATGGAGGTCTCCTATTTATAAGGTTGCCATAAATCAAAGCTGAATTGATGGTAAATAATAACAATGTTGGATGACTCCTGAAGCCCAGAGAAGATTCACTACACCACTGACAAGTAGGCCACCAGCCACCACTAATCTCAGGCAGTGAAAAGTGTTGGGCCAGTCTTGGCAGTATATTTGATTCAATCACAGAAACCCATCTGCAACTTGTGTTCTTTAGATTGGCTTGTAGCTAAGGTTACAACCTCCCAGCCCATTTACTCTACAATGTTTTGATAGCATTCAGGAGGTCTGCTATTCCAGAATAATGGGTGGCTGCTGATGACCATGCTATTTTGATATGATCTTATTGAATGTTAGTAGAACTTCTCTGAACTGCTCTGAGGTAATTGGTTTGAAAATTGTAGGCGCCGTCACTTTGGTCAGCAACTAGATATATAGCAAGTTTCTGAGTGGAAAGAAAGGTTCCTTGGTGCTGTTATTCAATTCCTGACTCCGTTTTGGAAACTGATTTTATTTTTCTCTCCTGTACTGTTTTCTTCATCTGTCTTTATTGCTACCAGTAAAGTAAAGCTATGAATAAAAATCCCCAGGACCCCAACACCCTCTATGGCTCCAACATACATCAAGGATCATTGTTCCTCAAATCTGGAAATATGCATTGCAATCTTCATGCTAGGCAACATCATTGTCATGCTCTGCCTTGGAGACTGTGGCAGCGAGGAGGAAGATTCTGACTCCAAGGCAGAGGCTTCCCCAGAGGTGGAAGCATCCCTAGAAGCTGGTCCAGAGGGAGATAATACACAACAACAACAACAACAACAACAAGGGCCGGAGCCAGGGGAACAAATAGATGAAGATATAGCTGACACACCTACCTTGCAGGACAAATGCCGTGAAAGGGAGGGCTTGTGTCACTCAGCCTGTTTAAGTAGCAAGCGAGTTCTAATGAGAGAACACCTGTGGTGACAGCATCCATAGACAAAAGGGCTCCAGCTGGCCTTTCCTCCCAGAGTCAGCAGCTGGTCTCTATGGCCCTGAAACCCTGTGCTGTGCTCTTGGATCTAGTCATCTTGGAACTCTGCCTGTTGGGACTATGGTTTGGATTTGCCTTTTTAGATATGTTTGCTCTAGGCTTCCTTTTTATTTGACTTTTGCTTTGTTAGTAGGAGTTGTGCCGCTTGTGATTTACTGCCTGGCTGCCTGATTTGCTATGGACATGACAGTCAGGGTTACTGAATGTCTTTATAGGACTCTTGTCTGCCTTTAATAACTACCTGATGGGTAGCAATTGAACCCAGGAAGTTCTTTCTTGCTTGAAGATGACAAGATGGGAAGAACAAATGTCTAGTTGTTTCATGCTGTCCTCAGAGACACGCAGGCACTTTCAGAAAGTGAGGGGGAAAGTGCTGAGGTCACAAAGCAGGAAAATGTTGGAGCACAGCTCCAGGACCTTTTTCACAGCAGGGCCAATGTCATTATCTGGAGAAGTGCATTTGCCAGTATTGTAAGCTTGGGAGTGCTATTTTTACTTATTTACCTGGCATGAACCTTCTCTGTGTTGTTTGAAAAGCTACAAAGGTATCTTATTTACATGAAGAGAGGTGGGAAATATGTGGCTCTTCATATGTTGTTGCATGGCATCTCTCATCAGTATAGCCAGTATAGCCAAACGTGAAGGACAAGGGGATGTTGTCATGGTCCAACAACTTCTGGAGAACTCCATGGTCCCTATCCCTGCATGAAATCTACATGATGATCTTTATGATATGTCATGGACCTTCTGAGATGAACTTGTTATCCTGCTTTTATTGATGTCATGTGCATTCAAGGTACTTTGGCTTCTGATGACTTTGTCACAGGGTTTTCTTGACAAGATTATTCAGAGGAGGTTTGCCATTGCCTATGAGACTAGGAGGTGTGACTTCCTCAAGGTAAGCCAGTGACTTTCCATGGCTGCTCATAGATTCAAACCCTGGTCTCCAGCACTCAAATACCACACTGGATCTCCTACAGGTGACTATAATCAGTTCAAAATTAAGTTCACTAACTTGTGAAACGGATTATGCATAGCATTTTAATGTTGTTCACATTGGTACCTCACCCTTCCTCCACTGAGATGAAAGGAGTATATTAGTGGAAATCTGTTCCTATGACAGGACTTTCTTTCTCCCTCTCAGTGGCCATTTCTGCCCTGCACTGTTACAGTGCTTATTCCACGTTCAACATCCTGTGGAATTCTGGGGTTTGTAGTTTACTGAGGCCAAAGAGCTCTCTGGCTGAGAATTCTAATTCTCCCTAAACTGCAAACTCCCAGATTACATAAGATGTTGAAAGTGGAATAATAGCACAGTGTAATGTGGCAATGGCGTCTGTCTCCTCCTCTTGCATCCCACTGTGCACCCCAAAAATCTGTTCTTCATGCAATCCCCCACATCTCTGTAGTGTACTTTAAGGATGTACAGAGGGTTGTTGGGGAAGAGAGAACCACCACCAGCAGCAGTTCCACTGACATTAGTATTTCCATCAACACCGTTACTTCATTGGATTTAATTCAGAACAACTCTATGAGATAGGCTAGCCTTGGACAGTGACAGCCCCAGTAAATGCAGTTCACCCAGTAAAACCCCATGTCCAACAAGGGAAGTGACACTACATGTCTCCAGGCCAAGTGCAACATTTTAGACACTGTACCACCTTTTGTTAGCTGATTCTGGCCTGACAGCTGATTCTGGTTGGATAATATATTACGTGCTATTGATTATGTGTGGAGGTACTCATGTGTGCACACACTCATTATAAGAGATAAAACAGATTATTCACATATAGTTGTCTGTGTTTTTTTACTCTCTTTAAGATGTACTCCTCCTTCAGTTTACCACTGTACCTCCAGCCTGGTAGCATGGTCTGGGAGTTGTTGCAATGCTGTTTTGATCAGGTGCCATCACAAATAGTATGTGATTTTGAATGTATTACTTCAGATCCATTTCTTACTGGCTAAAGAATTGACTTCTCTCATAAGAGCATGTTTGCTTGCCTAGATGTTCATTTGAGATTCTGCATGGCATCCTCACCTTTGTAACTCCAGTAGGTAAGCACATAAGACAGAACTTTTCAGCAGTGGCTCCCACGTAATTGGACCCACTTTTGTCCCAAACAAAGAAAAGCAGTGGTTTATACCAACAGGCAAGCAGAGATAAGAGCTTTTTTCTGCCCACAGAGGAAGTGTAGGACCTTGAGTAAAAGCTCATGGGTCAGGTGGGTATATGGCTTGTGGGGCAGAGCTTCTTGACATTCTCTTTAGAATGCCTTCTGGCGGAAGGTTTGCCCAGTTCTTTCACTCATAGATTTTTGGTCATTGCAGTTAGATCTTCTTATAAGGAGAGAAAGGTAAAGCAGCTTATAAAAATAGTCATAGATGGCAAACACTTGAAAATTGATTGTAGATAGGCTAGCAGAAGAACTGTTTTCATGCTTCTTAAGCAGATTCAACATGAGCAGAGTTCTTGAGATATTAATATTTATACAGAAGATGGCATTTTAGCTGGCATAATTTCTCTCATCAAAGTGCTAAAGACTTGGGGGACAAGATACTAGCACAATCTCCCATCTACACAACTGTTAAAGCACTCAGAGCTCCAGTCTCTGAAATCATACAGACTTACTTGATAGATATATACTATCCATGAATTCCCATGGAAAAATCTTGACGTTTCTGGTATCATCTCATATAGTTTGTAAGGCAAGAATACATGCTGATTGTCTCTTCTCTCCCCTTGATAAGATGTTTAACCAAGTGTGATTCCTCAGCAACCAGTTCAGGTATCTTAATAAAATAAACTATTTTAAAAGAAAGTATTTTAACTGTAGTAAGCACCTTCCAGTCATTTAGCACTTTGCTTTAAACAAGAATATTATTGATAGTTCTGTCTTGTCTGTCATTATCTCCTGCAGCTAAAAAGATTGTTCTAGTAGGAAGTTGGTGGTACTGAAACTCCTTCATCACAGAACAGGCTTAGTTATTTTACATTGTTGTCTATGCACTGACTTCATTTTATTCCATATTCCCTCACAGACTGGCAGTTTATGAGCCCTCATATACCTTTGCTGAGGCAAAGAATTCAAGAGCCATTGTTTGACAGGGTTTGGAGATTTATAAGACATTCACAGTAAAATATATCAGATCTACTTGCTAATAAAATTAATACTAGCATTTGGATTGATTTATTTATTTATAGAATAGTGATTTTAAACATAAACATTACCAAAGGCCTTTTTTTTAAAAAAAAAAAAAACAGCTTTAAACATTTACATCATTTTCTTGGAGTAACTGCGAGTATAAGTGAAGTAAGAAAAGTTTGGACAGAGCATGGGGAAAAAAAATACTGGCTAGAGATTGTCACAGCTATATTCCAAAAGGTAACTTTTCCAAGCTGTATCTCTGGCTGACTGTTGAGGTGAGTAAGTAGTGGCCCACCAGATGCGGCTGCATTCCAATTGTTCAAACAATCTTACCAGCAACTGGACTAGCAATGAACCAAAGTGAAGACTTCAAGCCATGGCTGTCTACACTTCCCTTGGAGGTCTCGGGGCCACCTATGAGGCTCAGAGATATTCTTTGAAAATAAAGAAAACAAGCAACTGTAGACTGACATCTTCCTCAGTGCTGTATTGCATTTAGAAATATAGAGAGCAGCAAAAAGTGGGGCCCTGCCACTGGTTTCTAAGAACATGGGAGAAATCTAAAATGAGTAGTGGTACCCTGGGGAAAGCAGTGGGGATTTGGGAAGAGGAGCAACAAGCTTGCATAGGGCAGTCAAGGAAGCCAAAGATAGCCAGTGAGGAGGAGAGAGGGACGGATGGATGGAGATCAGCAGAAAAACAGCAAACAGCTGAGGGATCCACCTACCAGCAGCTTTGAAGGGTGGGGAAGATTATGCATTTGTATGCCTGGATGGATGGAGGCTGCATACACATGAAACAGTGAAAGGAGCAGAGAAAACATTCAGGGGTGATCCACAGTGAGATGTGTTGGACAAAGGATATGTTTTCACGAGCTTATAATAATGATGGAGGTCTTGATGTGGGCTCGGAGAAGTAACTTTTGAGTACAACTTCTCAAAGGCCTGCTCTAGTTGGCTTTTCAATCTTGAAATATTACTTTTTTTCAGCTTTGAGTATCTGTAAGTGGTTGCTGGTGGGGGGAGGGCAAAAAGAGTTGGTGAAAATGAATTGCTTGGCAAAAAGGAAAGTAGAGGGGTTAGCCTTCTGTGAAAGAGGTTCTTCATGGCCAAGAAAATTGTATTCTCAAAGGAACCGTGTGGTTTGCCATCTCTGTCTTATACTCAAGTCTTTTAGGTAGGTACAGCTTGCTTTGTGGCTTGCTAGACCACCCCTAGTAGTCATTATGTGGTAGTGTGCAGGTCAATTTCCTAAAGTGCTGAATGTACCTGAAAGCTTACACATCCCACAATTCATATTCATTTTGCTTAAAGATTATTATTTGATTTCTACAGTTGTATTGATTACATAAGACAGGCAGCATGGTATCGTAGTCTGAACATTAGACTATGACCCTGGAGAGCAGGGCTCAGTTCACCGTTCAGCCCTGGAAACCCACTGGGTGACCTTGGGCACGTCACACACTCTCAGCCCCAGAGAACCCTGTGACAGTTTCACCTTAGGGTTGCCATAAGTCAGAAATGACTTGAAGGCATATGACAACAGCAATTGATTATCTATAAGTATCACTAGTAGTTTTGTAAATGTTAAGGAACAGGTTGTTTTTCCCTTCTCAGCTGCAGCAATAGTAATTTTAAAATCATCACTGTTATTAGGTGACTTGAAAACTATTTTTTCATTACTTTCTTCGCTTGGGTCTTGCTAGTTGCAAATACATTCATATTGTTGTCACTTGGGTATTCCCTTCTTTCAGGACAATTAATGACTAGCTGATTTTCACACAGTCTAGACTCCATTCACAATCACAAGTTGAAAAATATATTTATTGATTCTCTGACAGATAGTTCTTTCCCACATTGCTACAGTGTTGCACATCCCCAGGGAAGATGGAGTCCAGACTACTTGCAAAGGCAAGAAATGTTTTCTGTGAACCAGCTCTTAGTGTGACTATTTTTAAGAGTACTTGTTCATAGCCAATTGAAACTGACCACTTGTTACAGCAGTGAAGAGTAGTGGTGAACCATCATCTAAGCTAGAGATAGGGAAATCTATAGGCCCCAGAACAGGAGAGCAATTGGAGCTCAGCAACCCTAGAATGATTCGGTATCAAGGATCAGGACCACCAAAACTCCTCCGCAATTGAAGAACTACCACTGAGGAGCTACCAATCAGAAATGCTCTGGTTTATATAGAAGAGGGCTGTCTATGCATTCACTTAATAGGGTCTTGTATATTTTCCCCTTTCCTTAGTGTGTTAATTTCATGCCTTAAACTATTTTACAATATTCCATTTACTATTTTGTCATTGTCTTTGTGGTAGTGACATTGTTAACTGCTTGAATTGCAGTATATTAGTTAATAATACAGCCAAGGTGGTGTCATGGTTTGAGCATTGGACTACAACCCTGGAGACCAAGGTTTGATTCCCCACTTGGCTATGGAAACTGACTTGGTGATTTGGGGCATCTCACACACTCTCAGTCCCAGAAAATCCTGTGATAAGTTCACCTTAGGGTTGCCATAAAACTGGAAGGCACACCACAATAACAATAACCACAGCAGCAGGTGTAGTGTTACCAGCAGCAGGTGTAGTGTTACCAGCTGGAGTTTTGGACCATCAATGATTCAGATTTGGTCCATGAATCTAGGAACCAATGGATGACCAAATAATGTGGTACCTTCCAAAAAATGCCATTTTTTGTAACTGTTCTATTGTGCTCCTATATGTGGCAATTAGGTGTTTTGTCTATCCTTTTCGAGTCACTCCCAGACCACCTGTCACTATTGGAACAAGAGTTGTTTTCTTCTTCCCAAGACATTGAACCTCAATTTGTAGATCATGATATTTCATATTCTTGTCTTTGTCTTCAATTTTGCTCTCTTTCAGGATTGCTACATCCATAACCAAAGCCTTCTTTTTCTCAACCTCAGTTCTCTTTGGCATGCTATGTTCTAATTGAATCTTAAAGACCAACAGGATTCTTCCATCATGATTTTCAACAACCTTTTCAGGCTTTTGTTGGCACCTCTTCTTTGCAGATGGTAATCATATTTTTTGGAGGGATTTCAATGTATCATTGCAGCTACTTTATCATGGCATTTCTTATATTCAGTCTGCACAATCTTGCTGCATGTACTGATAAAGTTGCAAGCAGTGTCATGTTGTTCTTTTCAAAGACAACATTTACTATCTGTGGTTATTTTTTCAATATTTGCCTTGATGCAATTTCTTTGAAGTGCCTGCTCTTGAACTACAAATATCAGCCCTTCAATTTCTTTTTTCACATCCTTTCAGGTGTTCTCAGCTATACTGTTGAGGTTTGTTTTGTCAAATTTCAAGATGATTTTTCATTATATTATATTGTATTTACTGTTTTTATTCATTTTATTCATTTTGTGTTTTTACCATAAAAATGTACATAGAAGTATATGAAATTCATAATGATCTGCCTGCCTTCTCCTTTAAACATATGCCCTTTCTGCACCTTACCTTGCCTCAGCAGCATCCAGTGGGGATCCCAGCAGTGGGTTTTCTGGAAGAGGAGTGTAACAGGAGCGCTCTCCTCCATACTGGCTGCCTCTGCAATGAAGTAAGTGTGATGGCCCCATTTCTTCCTTCCGCAGCGCAGCTGGGTACTTTCCCAGACTGCTCTGGGGCAGGAAGCGCAGCCATTGTGCTTCCTGGGCTTCTACATGACAGATAAGTCCTTGATGGTGACATGACTGCAGGTCATTGATGGGGAAAATCTGTCGATGATATACTCTGTGATTACGCCACCTGGGAATGGGAGAAGGATGGGACCACATCATGATGTAGAACCATCACCATGGTCCTGTTCTTCTCCCATCTCTGTGGTGGGTTAGGAGGGTGGTGCAGAAAGGGCCATAGTTCTGCAACTTGGATCATGGGCTACCAATTGCAAACATTTAGATCTCCTGAGAGTGTTGGAACAATTCCCATAATCCTGCACCGCTGGCTATGCCAACTAGGAGTGATAGGAGGCAGTCCAGCACAATCTGGAGGGATAAACACACACACACACACACACACACACACACACACACACACACACTGTGCTACAAGGTCTTTGTGGGCTATATTCTGCAACAGTGCCAATACAAATGTCATCAAAATAGTTGTGTGCGTATTTAAATGACAGCCTCTCACAAGCTAAGTATTGACACTAGGCATCAAGAAATGTAGGAGACAGCACACAATAAGTCTGATTCCCTCCTGACAAAAAACATCCTGAAATGGCACATCCTCAGCAACACTGTGCATGCTGGCAGCTACAATTTCCAAAATCCCCCAGAAGATTCTGGTAAAGGGATCTATAGTCCAAAGAAGTAAGTACTTCAGTCCCTGATAAAGGGATGCATCAAAACTGTACCCATGGGTATAATTTCCATCTCCCCCAGTGAAGGCATACATTTCTGACATCCATATGTTCCAACGCTGACTTTCTGGACCCTTCGCTTCTGAAGTCCATTATTTGTCCTAAATGTGGGAGAAATGCTCTAGGCCAAAATAAATAAACGGGGGGGAAAGTGGAATGGTTTATTAGCACAGCATGCCCTTCAATGAAAATAAATGTGTGCCTGATGATGGCTCATTTTGTGCGCTCTGTGCGCCATCATGCCCAGAATAAATATTCCGCATTCAGTAACAAACGACACCTCCGTTTGATGCTTAGGCAGGCTGTTGATGATTGCTTTTGATTTCAGGGCTTGCCATTTCCATGCTGTGCTTGTTGGGATTGTGTGTTATAGAGGCGCGTTCACTGAAGGTGGCTTCAGCTTCAGCATTGTAACTTCCCAGCAGTATTTCCTTGAAGGAGAACATGTGATAGGTCCCCAAAGAAGTAGCTACTTATACATCTTCTCTACCTTCAGCACAACCAAAGCTCTGGAAAGTTACATTTCTCCAGAAACCTCCAGCATAATGTTGTACAGGACTTGTTGCCCCCCCACAATACCTCTACAGCCTTTGGGAGAAAGGCATAGAGGGCATTTTCACAAGATTTCTTCTCCCCCACCCATCTATTTTAGGCAAAAAAGTAGCCTCTTTACAAAACAAAGTGCTCCATTAATCCTGTTTTAGAAAAGGCCTCCTGTGTGCCTAAAATGGATCAGGAAGCTAAAACGTGTCAAAAATGCACCGAGGGTGTTTGGAAGCATTTTGAGGCCTTTTCAATACTCTGTGAACTGGAAAGGCCCAGGAATTACAAAAACAGTCCTTGGAGAAGGGTTGCACTTTGACCACCCCTTTTCTAGTAATTCTGGAACTGAATTGAGCCAGTCCATCATAAAGGATGCTGGGAGTTGGAGTTGAACAATACTGGGGAAATCACACTTTGCTCACCCTGCCAGTGCCACATGGAGTAACTTCTGCGGCCTGGCTAATTGTTCAAGGAAATATGTTTTTCTCTAACACACTGCTAGCATTATTTTGTCACAGTAACAGAACTTCCGTTTCTCCAACTTCCCTGTAGCCCACAAAGCTGCCCTAAAACATTGTTGGGTGAGGGGTTTCCAGCCAGCCAGAGCAGTTTTTAGGGGTGCATGAAGAGCTGTAATCAGAAGAGGAGATCACTGCCTTCTGCTTGTTCTGTATTCTGCTATTTTATCAACAGAACTGTCATGCTGGACCCTACCCAAGAAGTGGAATTATAAAGCACTTTAAAAAGGAATGCTGAAGAACTGAACTAAATATTCAGCAGCATCCAGTGCTAGTGGTGAGATAACTGGAGTGACTCAAAGGTAATTCAGGGGACAAAGTGGAAGTACTTATGTATATATTCATTCTCATTTAATATCACCAAATAATATAATATTTCTAAGTAGTTGCCTTTAGTTGAGGCATAACTAGATGTTGTACAGTCACTTGCCTGTTTGGCTTTAAGCAGAGGTGAAGATATTAAAAAAAAATGCATAATGTAACATGGAGGGTTGGAGGATGAAAGTGCCTCCAGTGTCCTCCCCATACTCTGCTCCTTTATGATATTTTTCCTTTCAGCCTGGCTTTTTACTTCTCCGCAAACTAAAGTCTGTACAGTAAAAAGCTTGTACATGCTCTCCAGAACAAAAGTTGATCAATAAAAATGTTCTTATGTATTCTGTTCTGGCTCAGTTTAGTTATTTATAGGATTGTTCCAACCATCACGTACTTACACTCTTGAGCAAATTCCCCAGAAGAATATAATGCTTCCCAGGATTTGAAAAGCATAATTTCAAAAAGAAAAAGTAGCACCCTCCAGGGTTGGAAGCATCTTCTTAATAACATTTATTTGCCTTGGTGAAATTCTAAAAAGGTACTGAAACAATGGGCAAGTTCTCTATACTTTTTCTCCGTTTCACATTTTCTTAAAGCTACAGATAGATGAATTCTGATAAAAATCTGTGAATTTTGGTAAATTTCTTTCATCAGATACAAAGGAAATGAAAGTCTCAATTTTCTGCACTTGCTAAATTGAATATTGTACACCTATCCACAGCATGGACAGGACCATATTGTACCAACCTGCTGTTTAGCTATTAAAGCTGAAGAGGCAGTTAGTATAAAAGAAGTGTGACAACCCTACTAAATCCTCATCTATCCCTATTCATAATCCTTCTGCTTCTGTCTAAACCTGAAGTTGTAAGTGAATTCACCAACCATCATCTATTCACCACAATTAATTTCAGTTGTCTTTGAGGACTGCAAATGGTGTGTGTGTGTGTATGTGTCTGTGAGGGAGAAGGAGAGGGAGCCTATAATCCTGTTGTACCTTTACCTGGGAGAAAGTCCTGCAAAACTCAGTGGGACTTCCTACTAGGGATGTAAATACTTAAGAATTTCATCTTCACAGTAGATGGACTGTACATGGTTGATGTGGATTTCTCCTCATTGCCAAAGAAAATAACCATTTCTCCACAGTATTCTGCCCATATTTGAATGTGTGTGAAGGAATTTTTATGACAGAATTATTGTAGGGGGAAAAAAACATGGGGTGTACTTTTTGCAGAGACATGTTCTGTGCATAAGAAATGTGTTTCATGTGCAGGGAACAGTGTTTCCTGAACAAGAAACAAAGTTTTCCATGCAGGAAACCCAGTTTCTACACAGAAACCATGGTTTTTATGCAAAGAAATATGTTTTTCTCTGCACAGCAATTACTTCGCAACATTTTGGGACATTGGAATACCAGAGAAAAACTGTTCAGAAGCCCTACCATTGTAGTATTCTTCTCGACAGGGTTTTCCGACTGTTGAGAAACGTGTTTTCTGATCTAGAAGTGAATAATTATAAATATGCTTTCCATCACTACTACTTACTTTTCTATAGCACTTTTGGTAATTTTAAGACGGTAGAGATAGTTGCTGAATGGACCTTAATGGCTGACGCACAAGCATAAAGAGAACATTCCACTATGCGGCCCATCACTGCAAAAGTCAAAAGAACTTCCTTCATCTGTTTCACTGAGTGCATCTTCAGTAGGGAGCCTCCTGTGGTTGGGCTGAGCTCCATCAAGCAGGCCTTTGCCCAGAGCAGCCACAACTGGGGAATACAGGAAGATAAGCAAATAGTTTGGTGACAGTCAGTCACATAGGGGGCAATGGAGGTGGTTTGCCCCCAGCAGCAATGTTTTTGGGGTGTCCCGACTCATAGCCACGTCCCTGCATGCTGCAACCACACCCCCCCCACACCATGGCCACGCCCTCACGCTGTAGCCACGCCTCCCTCCATGCACTCCAAGCTCCGCTGCTGGCGACAGTAATTTCATAATGATGGAACAGCAGTTAAGCAGAAGAGAATCTCAGTGCTTCTACAATAGAATGAAATTTTAAAGGAGTAATTTCTCTCCATCTCCCCTTTCTGTGCACTGGAGTCTGAAAAACAGACAAAAAAGGCCTATAAAGAAATATTTCATCTACACTGGTTTCTAAAATGCCCTGAATATGTCCAAAACAGAAGAGACAGATTAGAGACAATGATTCCTACACTCTGGTTCTTTAGCCTCTTTGCAGCAACCCATTTTTTAAAAAATAAAATGCAGGAAGCTGGCTCATATTGTGCAAGAATAACAAAGTAATCTCAACAAGAGGGCAATATCACTGAAGTCTACAAGAGGAAAATCTAATTTCAATGGGCGTTCAAATGATGGGGGAATGTTTTAATCCAAAGATTCCTGGCATGTAATAAAATACTCAGTATTCGTAAAGTTATAGGTGACAGAGCGGGGTTTTTTTTTCAGCTTTAAAAAATCAATTCTTTTTAAGGCTTTTTAAAATTAACTGACACATTTTGTTCAATGTGCCTTTTTTGTTTTTGCTTTTTTTGCATTATAATAGAACAAAGACATCTGTATGATATTAGTGCATTTGTCTAATTTCCTTGTAAATTTTTTCCTATCATCTGTTCTGCCAGTTTAGGACAAATTGTCATCTGAGAAGCTAAGTTGAAAAAAAAAATGATGGAAGATATTTTTTAAAAAAAATGGTGGGGAAACACCTCTTAGTTTAAATTGGAGCCAGTAACATGGATCTAGCAATGAGTCACAGTACACCACACTGTCATCACTGTCTTTCTTAAAATAAGGTGCCCAGGACTGAATGCAGTACTCCTGATGAGCCCTGACCTGACCAGCGCAGAATATAATGGAACTATTACTTCCCTCAACTTGAAAACTGTGCTTCTATTAATGTAGGGAAAAATAGCATTCACCTTTTTTGCTGCAGCATCACATTGATGGTTCATGTTCAACTTATGATCAACAATAATCCCAAGGTCCCTTTTGCATGTAGTACTGCTGAGCCGTGTATCCCCTATCCTATACCTATGCATTTGAGTTTTGCGGCCTATATGTAGAATTTTGCATTTGACTCTATTCAATTTCTTTCTTCTAACTTCTGCCCAATTTTCTAGTTTACCACGATCTCTTTCAGTTCTGTACCTATCTTTCAATGTGTTAGCCACACCTTGCAGTTTTGTGTCATCTCCAATCTTCATAAAGGTCCCCTCCACCCCATCATCTAGGTCAGTGGTTCTCAACCTGTGGGTCCCCAGATGTTTGTGGACTTCAGCTCCCAGAAGCCCCAGCCACTATGGTCAATGCTCAGGGCTTCTGGGAGCTGAAGTCCAAAAACATCTGGGGACCCACAGGTTGAGAACCACTGATCTAGGTCATTGTTAAAACATTGAAGAGTAATGGCCCTAGGACAGACCCCTGAGGCACTCAACTTGAGAACTCCTTCCAGTCTGAAGTACAGCCAATGATGATGACTCTCTGAGCATGATTTTCCAACGAGCTTTGGATCTCTCTGACTGATTCCCACCTATTCCACATTTAATCAGTTTGCTAATTAATCAGTTCTCTTGTTTATCTAGATCTTGCTGTTCCTATCTTCCAATGTATTAGCCTCGCCTTCCAGTTTTGTGTAATCTGAAAACTTGATAAGGATTCCCTCCAGCCTCACATCTATTTCACTGACAAATATCTTGAAGAGTAATCACCCTAGGGCAGAACCAATGTGCTCCACTCAAGATCTTCCAGTTTGAAGCATAGCCATTGAAGATGACTCTTTGAATATGGTTTTCCAGCCAATTATGGATCCATCTAACAGTGTTCCCATCTATTCCACATTTAATCAGTTTGGAAATCAGTATTATGGGAGACTATCAAAAACTTTGCTGAAATCCAGATAAGTGCGCTGAGCAACTTACCACGCAGTGCCAGTTGTGGGACGGAGCAGCGGTGCAGAGGAATGGTGGCCCTTCCAACCTCCTGTGGGCCAGGAGGAGGGGCCATTTCCAGACAGGCCTTGCGGGGAATGCCCAGATGTCTGGGAGGTGGCTGCCTGCGCTCTGATTGGCTGCCATGGCTGGATGGATGGCAGTAGGGGATAGATTCCCCCGCATCCATGTGGGCAACCATTAGTGTGCATCTGGGCTGCTTGCTGGGGCTCCTCGATCATTGGCAGCTCTGGAGGAGCAGCGGCAGTGGTGGACGAGTGGTGATGAGAGAGGAGCTCAGCGGGATGGTGAGGCCTGCCCGTGGGGCTTGGAGGTGGCAGAGCATTGGTGGGTTGGTTCCTTGGACCTGGGGAGCTCAGGCTGCCTGTTGGCAGTGGCAGTGGCCACTTGGCCATCCCGGGTGTGGTGGGGGAGTGGCAGCAGTGGTCCTGGTCTAGTCCTGGGCCTCTTGGGCAGTTCAGTGGAGGCGGTTCAGGCCGAGTCATCTCTTTTGGGGCGGCCTGTGGGCCCAGGCCACAAGGCAGTGCAGCGTGCTGCAGTGCTGAGGTTCACTTTTGCCCCCCCCTGCATTTTGCAGCTGCCCCCCCAGTGGCTTGGAACTCCCACCCCCTGCAGCCCCTCTTCTCCCGCTGCTGCCATCATTCTTCTCGTGCCTTTTCTCCTGCAATCTCTGCAGCAATAGGGAACATGCCTCCCATGCATGTACCTTCCACACAAGAGCCTCTGCCTCCCACTCAGAGTCAGGTGGGGCAGCAGAGGACATCATGGGCCAGCCTGGCCCCAGCTTCCAGGTGGGCCCTCTCTGCAGGGTTGGCTGGGCACTCTTCTGATTCTGCCAGGGACCTTGCCCTGCCTAGTGACTGGTCTCACTCAGACCACTGAGCTGTTGGCTGAGAAAGTGGAGCTCCTGGAGGCACAGTCTGCACCTGCTCCCCTCCTCCCTGAGGCTTGGAGTGAGGCCGCCACACTTCCCGAGCGATCCTGGGCACATCTGGGTTGTCGGCAGCGAGTATCATCTTCATTACCCTCTAGCATCTCTTCCTCATCAGATTCAAGTTCTGAATCCTCCAGCTGGGAGAGGCGCAGCAAGAGTAGGAGGAGGGGTAAGAACAAGTAGTGCAGAAGGAGGGGCAGCGGGGATTTGGACAATGGTGGGGCATCGGGTGAGTCCTTAGCAGGCAGACCTAGGGTCCCGGAGTACTGGAAGGTCACCACTCATGTGCCAGGGCTTCCGGCCTGGGCATCCTCAGGCACTTGGGCAAGAGTCAGAAGGGCAATGGGCCCAGAGCTGTGTGGGACAGGGCATCAGGGAGTGAAAAGGAGGGCCCACTTGCTACCTTTGGGGATCATGAGGATCCTCTAGGAATTCATTTAGACAGGAAGACTATAGAGCGAATTCTGGATGGCTATTATGTGGATGTTTTTTCTCTCCTTAACCCTGAGGGAGAGGAAAGGTGCGTACCCAGATCCAGAAAAAAGTGAAGAAAGGAGGAGAAAGCCGAGTTGGTTGAAAGCTCATTCAGCAACTGGCTGGCAGGGTACAATGTTTTTATGGGGGTGGTTATGGCTCCCTACCCCAACAGAGGCTGACCTCTACCCAATTATCTGGGAAATGTGCTTAAGGCTAGGTCTCTTGCAGAAGAGACAGCTGCCATTGAATATAACTATGCCTTCCACAAGCGAGCCTTGCAAAGTGACTCTGCTCGTTGAGACCTGATCAATGACAAGCTCTGGCTTGTGATTGTTGGTCCCCACATCAGGAGTAGGACAGAGGGCAATAAGCTTTTCCATGGACCAAGGAAGAAAGATTCGAGGTCATTGGTTTGCTGGGAGTTCAACCAGGGCAAGTGCGAACGGGCTTAGTGCAAGTTTGAACACAGCTGCAAGGGCTGCCTGGGATCCCACCCTAGGGTGTCTTGCCCTCACCACAGGGGAACCCAGTTCTCCCACCCCGGCCATGGTGGTGGTGCCCAACCTAGCAGTAAGAATGGTTCCCTCTGCCTCCCCCTCCAGCAGAGCTGGGATTGCCCGGCATTAGTTTCACTCCCTCCTATTCCCCTGTCCACGTGCTTGCACTCTGCCCCCTCCTGGCTCTTTAGCCGGACCAGAGGGTGGCCCATTTCATTGAGCTTGGGTTCATGGTGGGCTTCCGCATCCTGGCTGTGGGGCCTCAGGCGGCCTTCGAAGCAGGCAACCTGAAATCTGCCTGTGATCTTCCACAGGTGGTTGCCAGAAAAATTGCCAAGGAGATGCAGGAGGACAGGGTGATGGGTCCCTTCTCTTCTCCACCGATGCCGAATCTCAGGATGTCTCCCCTTGGCATGGTCCCCAAGAAGACCCCTGTGGAATTCAGGCTTATCCATAACTTGTCCTTTCCAAGGGGCTCATCTGTCAATGATGCCATTCCCTATGATCTTTTTTCTGTTTGTTATTCCTCTTTTGATCAGGCCATCTGCCTGGTATGGTCATGTGGCCAGGGGGTGCTTATGGCCAAGTACAATATTCAATCCCCCTTCGGGCTACTTCTAGTTCATCTGGATTATTACTGTTTACTGGGGTTCAAATTTGATGGGTTTTGGTATTATGACAGGGCCATGCCAATGGGGTGTGCTGTCAGTTGTGCAGCCTTTGAAACTTTCAGCACCTTCTTGGAATGAGTGGTTAAGTGCTGGGTGGGGTCCTCCTTGGTCACCTTTCCCAGATGACTTTCTCTTTGTGGGGAAAATCGGGTCTGGGGACTGTGCTAAATTGTGGGTATTCCAAGAATTGGCAGATGAGCTTGGGGTTCCTTTGGCACAGGAAAAGACTGAGGGCCCTTCCACGTCGCTTTCCTTTTTGGGCATCCAGCTTGATTCGGTCCTCGGAGTGTCCCGCCTGCCAGCTGACAAGCTTGCAGGCATTAAGGAGTGAATCGTGTCTTTCTTGGGATGGAGTAAGGCCTCCTTGAAGGAGGTTCAGACCTTGTTGGGGCACTTTAACTTTGCTTGCAGGGTTGTTTCCCCCAGGAGGGCTTTTTGTGCTAGATTAACAAGAATCATGTTGGGTATGAAGGCCCCACACCATCACATCCACATCACCTGGGGTGTTAAGGAGGACCTTAAGGTTTGGCTTTCCTTTCTTGAAAACTTCAGCGGGGTGTAGGTATGACAGGACAGATTCGAGCCTAGTCAGGTGATGTAGATTCAGTCTGATGCAGCTGGGTCGGTGGGTTTTGGAGTCTTTTTCCAAGGGTGCTGGTGCACTAGGTGATGGCCGCAGGAATGGCTGGCAGGAGATGTGGTAAGAGACCTCATATTTTTGGATTTTTTTCTGATCCTGCTCGCTGTGTCCATTTGCTCAGAGGAGCTCAGCAATAACAATGTCTGCTTTTGGTGTGACAATCAGGCAGTGGTGGCTGTTATCAATCACCAGTCGTCCAAGTCCAACAGAGTTATGAGACTGGTCAAGAGGTTTGTTCTTGTCTGCTAACATATTCTTCTCCGCTCGATTTGTTCCAGGGCTGGATAATACAATCGCAGACTCTTTATCTCGCTTCCAGGAAGAGAGATTTCAAACCTTGGCCCCAGAGGCAGACCCTGTGCCAGCAGCATTCCCAGAGGAGCTTTGGGACCTTGGGAACGATGAGTAATGGAAGGGCTGTTCCAGTCCATCATGTCATGAGCCAGGCTGAGCACGCTGCTGACTCAGACGGGGACTCGGAGTTATTAGGCTGGGACTCCCCGTCGGAGAATCCCTGGGAGGAAGAGGAGGCTCCTGCAGAGGTGAGGGAGGGGGCTGCCAGTGAGGGGGCTCCTGCAGAGGCGAGGGAGGGGCCTGCCAGCGACCCCACAGCTGTCTCCAAGCCAGCACCTCCTGCAGCAGATGAGGCCACAACAGAAGCTGCGGTCCCTGACTCCAGTCTGGAGTTTGCAGCTGACCATCCCCCCACTTTCCTACAGAGGCGACAGGGAAAAGAGGCAGCGCATCGTTCAAGACAGCTGCTAGAGAAGTGGCTGAAGTCTGAGGGCTTCCAGCTGTGAGCTCAGTCCAACGGACATTGAATCAGCCTCAGCTGGGCTACAGACTACTTAAGGCAGATGCTGAAGGGTGGGAGTCACGGGTCTACAATTGTCATACATCCATGTCTCTGCGCCTTGCTCAAGAACTCTGTGTCTGGTTAAGCTTGGTTGCCTAGTTTTCTTGCTGCCGTTGGTTTGGGTGATGTAACCCTTTAATTACTTTGTGACTTCATTTATTGCCTCTGTTTACTGTGGGTGCTGTAACCCCTTAATTGTTTTACTGCCTACTAAAAACCATAAAACTCCCACTGATGCCTCTCTGTGTGCTTAGCCTCTGCCGGACATTGACACATCATGCCTAGCACCTTCCGGGCCTACTGCAGGGCATTCTGCAGGTTCCAAGACTTTTGTCAACTTCAAGGATATCGTCTTGCAGGCAAGATCACTGAATGTCATGTGCTGCATTTCTTAGCTTACTTGTGGGACCTTGGACTATCCCCCGTTCCCTGTCTGCTCAACTGGCTGGCATCTCCTTTTTCTGTAAGGCTGCAAGGTGGGACAATCCCTGCACATCCTTTCAGGTCAGAAAAGTGCTGGTGAGCTGGAGGTGGACTCGGCCCTGTTCCAAGGACACCAGGCAGCCCATTTTATTCAACCTGCTCGGACACTTAGTCCGGAGTCTGCCTGAAGTTTGCTGCTCCTGTTTTGAAGTGGCCTTGTTTGGGGTTGCTTTCACTATTGCATTCTTTGGGGCGTTTAGGGTGGGCGAGCTGGTGTGCAGCTCCAAGAGGGACACATCCAACAGGGCATTCTTGGTCGGAGATGCTGCCTTCCATGGGTCTTCTCTCGCCTTGCAGGTCAGGTGCTTGAAGAATGACCAGTGGGGGCAGGGGACCACAGTGTGGCTCCACACATTGCACAGGAGCAGCTCTTGCCCAGTCAAGGCCTTGAGTAGGTACCTGCGAAAGACACCAAGGGAGCTGAGCCCCCTGTTCATCCACCAGGATTGCACTGCTTTGTCTAGGTTCCAGTTTGTGGCCATCCTGTGGGTGGCCCTGGCCCGCCTTGGGCTACCCCCCGCCCAGTTTGGGAGTCACTCTTTTAGGATCAGGGCTGCCACTGCAGCTTCGGAATGGGGTCTGTCTGATGAGGACATAATGAGGGTGAGAAGATGGAGATTCAGGACCTTTGCGGGTTACATCAGGCCTGAACTAAAATTGTGAGCTTACCACGCCTGGCCTTCATGCCTCTGGCCTGCAGAGGCTGGCACAGGGGGGCCTTCCTGGCCCCTTACAGCTGGTGGGCTGTGGATAGGGATCTTTATTGGCTGCAGCTGCAGACGCTGGTGATAGGCAGTCCCCGGGGTGGGCCCACCTTGTTGGCAGTCACATGGGTCTTGGATCCAGGTTGGTCTGGGCCAATGGCCTTTGGGCAATGGTTCATTGGCTCCTTGCAGTGTGGAATGGGGTGCAAGGCGTCGACGAGCATGTCTGGCTCAGGAGGACATGCCTTGCTTGCACCTCCTGATGGCAGGAGGTTCCTGGATGGTGGGATCCCCCTGCTGGGTTATTTGGGATTCCAGCACCAGGTCAGAAGCTTGGGTATACCAGTCAGCAACGGGCTGATCAATGCAGGGATCCAGACCCATGTTTTGGCCAACCCATTGTATGCTGTAGCCAATAAAGTTGTGGCCTTTGTTTCCCAGTTTTGGTGTGCTGTTTTATTCTGTAGCCTCGTTGCCCCTACCCACACAAACTGTGTCCATAGCATTCCCAACATCCACTAAACTATTGACCTGATCAGAAAAAAAAAGTACAAGATTAAATTGGCAGGGCCTGTTCTTGACAAACTCATGCTGGTTCTTATTGATCACTGCATTGTCATCAGGATGTTTACAGACAGCATCTTGCACAATCTATTCTGATATTTTTCCTGGTACCGAGGTCAGGCTAAATGATGTGAGGCTTCCTGGATCTTCTTTTTTGCTTTTTTTGCAGAGAGGGACTCTGTTTGCCTTTCTCCATTTCTCTGCCACTTCACCTATTCTCCAAGATACCTCAAAATGATGGCAAGTGGTTCAGCAAGTTCCTACAGTGCTCTGGCATGCCATTCATCCAGCCCTTCAGATTTGAACTCATATATATTAGCTAGGTGATTCCTGACTAACTCCATATCAATCTTGATTTGCCATCCAGACAGAGTCATAACCAGGGTGGGACAACTGGGGTGTGTGCCCTGGGTGCCAATGCCCGGGGGCGGCCTTCTGCTCACCACCGCCCCACACTCACTCCCACCCCCTCACCTCCCCCATGCTCACCACTGCCCTTTGCATTAACTGCCACCCCCTGCACCCACTGCCACTTCCCTGTGCCTCCCTCCATGCTCTCCACTGTCCCCCCACACTCACCCCCCCATGCTTACCATTGCCAGCCCATGCCCATTCAGTCCCACCACTCCCACAGGGGTCCTTCTTGGCCCAATGCAGAGGTGACAGCGGCAGCGACAGCAGCAAATTTCTGCCCTTACCCCAGACACTGCTCAGCCTTGATATGCCACTGAATCCAGATCCCTTGCCAAGGTCTCTGATGTTGCATGGATGCATACAGTTCTCTTTTTGGGACAGATCTGAAGCAAAATAAATTTTATCAACATTTTTCTGAGATTCCAATAAAATGTTGTGATACAGCAAAAGAGACAAGGGGTATCAGGGAACTGATCAAACTCCAGCTCTATTTTCAAAGAAGGTGGTTGCATTAAATATAGCTTTAGTACCAATGAATAAATATATCATTACCAGAGAGAATTTTGAATACATATTTGAAAGCATGGTTCCTGCAGCCACTATAGAAAAGATGTTACTTGGATTATTGATATATGGATTTCCACCCCACTAATTATGATGATTAGGTAATGCAAGAGAGAAAATAGGCACTGTTATTTTAAACTGTGCTAATGACTATCACCCAGAGAACTAAATACTCTTTCTATTCAATATATCATTGATATATTCAGATATTGCACTTTTTTAATTTCATCACTGTGTGATTATAGTTTGTTCCATTAGCATTCTATAATTTCCATGTCTTTGTTGAGGTGATTACGTTATCAGCCTTTTCTAACTTTACATAGGCTGTTTAGATAAAAAAATGAAAGAATCACTAGTTTGTACACTTGGGGGTTAATGCAATATCCTGATTCCTGATTCCTGTCTTCTGCTAAAGTGTGGGATGTTCTACTCCCAATGTTCTATTCTGTTGTCATCTAATCCTTCAGTCCTACCACTCTCCTACATCATATGCTAAAATGGATACCGTTTGAGGTCCTGAATCCAGTTATCATCCCAACAGACTCACTAAATCAACTGAAACTTAATAATTCAGCATTTATGTACATCTCATTAATAAAATAGGTCTACTCTAGTTGGAAGTAATAATTGGCTTAGATCTAGGTATGTCTAATAGTATTGGACAAGAAAAACAGGGGACAGAGAAAGATGGGTGAGAAGAACTTCTGTTTTAAGAACTGTCTTAACATTATAGGCTGGCATCCCGTATTGCAGTTACAGATTCAGAACCTAGCATTATGAATCCATAACTTCTCTGTACTGAGTAAGACCATGTAGTCTTGCTGTCAGACTATATAAATGCCCCCTCCCCCACTTCAAGCCCACCTTACAGCCAGCAACCACACTGGGTGAAGGAGATCTATTCAGCTGCCAATGAGGGTGCAAGGAGGATAATGTTTCGAGTCCCCTCTTACCAGTGAGTGAGGCTGCAAGGATCCCTGTTGTTTTTCCTCTCTGTAGCTTCACTTGCTAGTGGTGGTGGTGGGAGCTGGAAATGACATCCTTTTTGCATCTTGACTGGCAGCTGAGCAGACCTGCTTTGCCCAATGTGGCTGCAGGCTGTTAAGGGTGAGGCCAGGAGACCTTACTTAGTTACACATATGTAACTAGTTGCCAATGTTGAATATTGGTGATTTTCATTTTCTCCAAGGTGTAAGCTGGTAATCCTTATAACGGTTTGCTCTGTCTCTTTGAAAGATGATCATACTATATAATCAAGTCATCTGTTAATTCCTGAAAACTATTTTGATAGATGGTTATATACTGTTATTTCTTGGATTCTCCTTATAGGTGTTGCTAGAGACTGTTATGATGAAGGCAGGCACTCCAAAATTTGCCACTGCTACTTCTCTGGGGGAAACCGTCATCTTGTTCCCAAGTACAATTGTACATGGATTGCCATTATACTTCTGGAACACCAAAATGAAGCAAAGATACAGAGTCTACAGTCCCAACAGCAGCAACCTTCTACATCATGTGGCATTTGTTCCATTAGAATGTCACAATGCTAATGGAGGCACACAAAGGTCATCCACTGCCTCCAAAGGTTAAAAGCTGCTCCATGTACAACTTTCTGCTGAATGTAATTTTCTGAACATAAAACAGCACCAGATTTTAAAAACAACAACAACACTCTTTACATCGGTACATACATAATTCAAGTATGCTAATGAGTGTGAAGCAATGTGGTACTACAGTTCCATCAAGCAGCTTCCTCTAGGATTGGGTTGGGGAAAAACACAAACTGTTGGCTGTTAACAGATCCTGTTCCTATGTATTTGTGAAGAAAAAAGTTCAGCATTCATGATCAGGTTTTTTTTTCAGTCAAAAGGCTGACTTTTTGACATAAAAGAGTAGGAAGGGGTTATCCCCTGTGAAGCTGAACAGCAACATGTACAACATGTAATTATTATTTTTAGAAATAAATGCAGAAAGAAGTAGCAAACAGTGCCATATCTAAGAGATCTGTCCTGAGGGTCACATTAGACAATGTCCAGAATCCTGTCGGTGTACTGTGCTCTCAGTTGCAATTTTTCCAAAGTGGCTCACTATGGAGAGGAAAGGCAAGCAAAATCTGCTGGCTCCAAACAACCTTTTCTCTAATGCCTTCTTCTTCTGTGGCTGCTATATCTGTGGTCTTTTTTCCTTTTTCCCACCACCATGCACACAAGCAGTCCCACAGCGAGCCTTCACAAGCAAAAAGAACTAATGAAAAAGCAGGACCCCCATTGAATTAATGGAACTTGTCCTTAATTTGGAAGTGTCAAAAGAGAGAATCATCAGATAGCAGGGCTTCAAAAGGTAGGGGCTTCCTATATATGAATCTCTGAGTTAATCTCATTGTGGGAGGGCACATAGATTAATCACAGGAAATACGCATTCCCCTTAATATCTAGTTGGTACTCTACAGTCTTGCAGTCTATTCAAGATAGTTTCCTGTGTGCCAAGACTTGCTATGATATAATTTAACTGGAACTCTATATTTCTTTTGCAACAAAGCAAAAAACACAATAATCACATGTTCAACAGTGACAGCCAAGAAGATACAGTACAAAGTTCTACCAGACAGAACTATGCCAAGTCTCTTGTTTCCCTCCCCTGAAAACCCACCTTTTTCATGCTATATCTCCGCCAACATGGCCAGGTAGTGGCAGGTGGAGAGCAATGGATGGCTGAGAAGCATTTGGCTATATGTCTATAGCCAAATGAACTATGGGCCCATTCATACTAGGCAATTTTTACGATTCCACTTGAAGTGTCATGGATGCATCCTATGTAATTGTGGAGTTTGTAGTTTGGCCAGAGGCACCAGAGGAGCTCTATGGTTGAGAATTCTCAATCCCTCGTCCTAAATTGCCAGTCCCCTCATTCTATAGGACAGAACTCTGGCAGTTAAAATGGAATAACAGCACTACAATTGTCTAGTGTGAACGGACCCAGTGACAACTTCATTTTCCAGAGCCTCAGGAGTGTGGCCGGATGCTTCATAGCCATCTCCTCTTCTCTGACAGGCATCTGAGAGAGGCAGCATTAAAAATGTGGGTTTCCAGGTGTTTTAGTGATTGCACAAAGGAATTTCAACTTCTGCAACATATGACCCTCCAGAAAGACATACACAGGCATAAGATACCAGCCAGTGTTTCCAAGCTTTGAGCCATCTAGACTAGAGCTGTCTACTTTGAAGGATGATGACTTCAAAAACTTCATACCCCATAAATCACACATGGCAAGTTCTAGGCTTCAGGCACAACTTGGCCAACATCCATGCAACCTCTAGGCCCCTAGTCCCTCTGATTTCCTTTACCCCTATTCCTACTGCCCAGCATGAGGAACAACTGAGGAGTGTTCTGACTGTGTATATCAGAAAGAAAAACGTGGAAGAAGATCAGGCCCTTCCAGCACTGCCTTTGGCCACATCCACTGCAAGCTTATGGTCCTCAACTAGTGGCCACCATGGTGAACAGCTCTCTGGGCATAACTGCTGCCCACCATTCTCCATAAATAATGCTCTCACATTTACAGCGCATGGAAAGAACCCATTTGAAACAGACAAGAAGCAGGAATCACAAGACCCTAATTTATTCCATACCAAAACAGATTCTGAGGCATGAAGCAGCTTTCACCAGCTATGGGTGGGAGCACCAGGTGTAATCCTTTCCTGGACAGAAAGAAACTGATCATAATTTTCCAGTCTCTGGTAACCTCCAGATTAGAGTTCTGTAGTACATTCTGCATAGGTCTGCTTTTCAAGGTCTCTTGGAAAGTTCCATTAGTTCAAAATATAGCTGCTATACTACTGACTGAAATCAGCCAACCATCACCCCCTTCCACTCCATCCATCTATATAGCACCAGTATGTACAAAAGTATTAGTTCCCATTCAGGTCACTGGAAGATGAGGAAGCTAAAACCAGCTTCTTCCAACAGTTGTTAAAATGAAAAGCAGCATATACATCCATTTACAACTCATTCATGAACAATAACCATTTTTGAATAGGAAAAAATTGGAGCAGTGCAAGATATGTCTCATAGTCTATCATTCCAGGAACGATAGAAGAGGATCTCACAAGGGGACAATTTCACAAAGGGCAGCTCACAAACTCCCATTGGAGAATAAGAGCACACTTTGTGCTGTGAACCAGAATGAATCAGTTTTCATTTCAACCTCATCTCACTACATATCCTTAAACAAGTCAATCTCTAACCTTCAATCTTCTCTCATCAGCAAGGGTCCTGAAGTCTATGGCAGGAATAACAAATAAGGAATGTGTAGCCTCCAAATATGAATGAGCTACTACCACTTCCAGAATTCCTCATCATTTGCCAAGTTGACTGAGGGCCTTTCTGCACTACCCTGTTATAGTGCTATGATTCCATTTTTAATATCCTGTGGGATTCTGGGATTTTTAGTTTACTGAGGCCAAAGAGCTCTCTGGCTGAGAATTTGAAATGCCCCTCCCTAAACTGCAAACCCCAGGATTCCATAGAAGGTTGAAAGTGGAATGATAGCACTATAACAGTGTGGTGTGGAAATGGCCTAAGTCTGAGGGGAACTACAATCCACATGAATCTAATATCTCAGGTTCCTGAGCAATAGTTCACAATGGTGAATCAACAGTAGGCATGAGTATTGTTCAGGTCCCCTTTGTGGGTAAGAACACTCTAAAATTTTGTGCAGATTTTTTTTCATAAGAAGAGTGAGAAAAACTTAACCTTGAACAAGATGAATATAAGAGAAAGCAAAATTGGCTGATTTGCCCAATCAGTCAGCAGACTTAAGCATTTACTTTATTTGTTTAGCAAAAGAAGATAATACTTTATATGATAATGGCAGTAAGACTGATATATACACAAAAATGGAAATAAGATCTTGTGCCAACAATGGAAGATTGGCTCTTCAAGTCATATGACATTATGGAGTTAGACAGACTATCTTTGCAACTATCAGAACAAAAATTGAAACAGTTTAACAATGAATGGTCAATCGTATTACCTTTATGGAAAGAAATTTGGAGACTTTCCGTAACTACAACAATAATAAATTAAGATTCAGGAATAAAGGAAATAAGCATAAATATTAAGGATAGAGAAGTTTAAAAAATTGGTGTTACAGCTACACAAATAACAAAGTATAGATGATACAAATTAAGACAAAAAAAGGAAAAGTAAGTTGGTAATCATATATTAGTATTAATAAATTAAGAAAAAGGAGAATAACAAATATGAAAACACCCATAGATTTTGTGGAAGGGAGGTATGGGAGTTGGGGGGGTATGTTAACAGTTTGTAATAACAAATATAAATACATGGAGATGCTCATAATGCCTTATTCTATTTTGTGAACTGATATTTTTTGCTATATTAGCTACTCAATACATTTGTTGCTGTTGATATAAGGAATGTAGACATAACAATTAAGACAAGAGTAACCATTTGAAGCATATAAAAATAAAGAACTTGATGGAATACTATGTATATGAATGTAACATGTACATCAATAAGTTGAATCTTATTTTTATTTTAACAAAAATATTATTTAAGAAAGTGTTTAGCAGCCCAGCTCTGAATCTATGCACGTTCAACACATTTGGTAGAAATCCACATAAGGAATGCTCTCTGTGTACTCTGAGGTAATCCCATTCAGAAGAAATATAGTATGTGATGGCTCACTTACCCTTGTCAAAACCACCAGAGAGGCTCCTGGAAAGCAGTGCCGACTGGCAGAGGCAGTGAGTTACTTGAGGTTTACTCTCAATATTAAAGGAGCTATCTTAATCCTGGCTCCCAGAGAGGTTTGGCACCTTAGCTCCTCAGAAAAAAAAAAAAAACACCAGAATGGATTCATTGCCCCTCTGACTTTGGGACCATCCACCACCATTGAGGAATGCCAACAGTCACAGAGGACACTTTTATAGTAACTGCTTATCATGGACGTGTGTGCATGTTGTGTTGGGAGAGGGTACAAAAAGAAAGGAAGGCTTAATTCAGTTAGCCCAGGGCACAGACAAACCAGGCTTGTCTTCTTTTCTCTCTCATTCAAGTAGCAGCACCCCTTTTAATCTTATTATCACACTCTGGCTCCCTTCCCCCACTTAATGCAAAGAATGCTTCCCCAAAACCCACAATCTTTGTGGATAAAGGGCAAAGCTTATTAATGGTTACTCCAAAAAAAGAATGGATAACCTGTGGTAGTGTGTAATTAAAATAAAACTGAAGAAAATACTCTGTGGAGGCAATATTTCTTTAAAAATAGAAATCTTTATTAGGACAACAAACTAGGAAAAAGGCAATGAAGATTCAGGAATATTCAAAAAGTCACAATTTCTTCAAGATATCTGACTATTCCCCTTCACACCATCAAAGTATTCCCCAACAGAGCTTTCTCATATACACCCCTTTGGCCCTCCCAGCACAAAGATCTGTTTCCCCACTCAGGGTTCCACTCTTTGACCCTTTCAGAGGAGGCTTGGTTACTTCTCTGCCTCACATTAGGCCTCTGAGAAGCTAACCCTCTCCCAGAAAACCCTCTTTTGGTTTATTGGACACTCTGACTTAGAGTTCTGTCCATGAAATTCACTGAAGAACCCCCAGTTCTACCCCAAGCTCCCAGTGTATATGTCTTCTGCTGTCTCCCCCACAGCCCTTACCTCTGGCTAGGGCTGGGTTTTCCTCAGCAAAGAGCCAATCTAATTACATGACCCTCAGTTACTATGGCTACTCTACTAGCCACACACCCCAGGCGTCAGGGTCAGAGACCCGGGCAGCAAGCCAGCCCAGAGAAGGGAGTGGGAGAGATAGCAAAGTCCCACCAGGAGGAGTCAAAGCAAGCAATTGCTCATAGGCAGTCCATTTACCTAAGCCAGAGCGACAAGTGAAAGCCATAGTCAGAGTCCAAAATCCAGGGATCTGGAGCCACGAGATCAATCCAAGGTATCAGGAGCTGGGTGCAGGAAGCAAGGAACAGGCAAAGAGAAGGCTTGCAGAAAGTTTGCCACAAGCAAAGGAAGGCTTCCAGAGAGGCAGGCAGTTTTATAGCTCAGGCACAGGTGTGCCTAGTCACTGCTTCTTGAACTTAATCAAGGAAACCTCCTTTTGCTCAGGTCTCTTGAGTCTCCACATTGTTTGTGGGCTGATTGACACAGGCTCCAAACCAGCTTCAGAATCGGATCCCTGTTGCCCTAAAGGAGAGGCAGAGGAATGTCCGAGCCTGCTTGGTCCATGGCAGCAGGGGGAGCTCTTGAGCAGCAGGACTCATCTCTATCTAGACTAGAGCCACAGGGACCAACAGCTGCTCTGACAGGGGCTTCAGTTATCACACCAGGCTTTGTCACACCTCCTACACATGATTCTGCTACTGATAGGAAGAGTGTTGGACTATGACTCTGGAAAGCAGAATTTGAATCCCTGCTCAGCCATGGAAAACCACCAGGTGACCTTGGGCAAGTTAAACTCTCTCAGCCTCAGAGGAAGGCTGAACAAATCTTGCCAAGAAAACACCTAAGAGTTACCATGAGTGGGAAACTACTTGAAGGCACACAAGAACAAGGAAGACTCCCTTCTTGCTGGACGTACTGAAAACAGAGTCTACCTTTCACCTCTGTTTCTCACATTTTTGTCTACAAACAGAGATGGAAAGGATGGACTCTACTCTTTCTACATCCAGCAAGAGGATAGTCATCCTATCAACAACAGTATCATGTGTTAAGAGGTTACTACAAAGGTGTGCTCTCTGACTTTCAACTGCAAATGGATCATTAGACCCAGCAAGGATTAAAGGGGAACTTAGATCATGCAGGAGCACTTTTTTTCTTTCTTATTTTCATTTGGTGGTATAATTTCATGGAACAACTCTACTTTGGCTTTCAAGAATCACATGGCATCAGCTTGAAAAAGGACTACTCTTTGGGTAAGCTTGTTGAGATTATAAAACAGCATCTCCGTCAGTTTTCTTTGTTTTTGGAGAAGGAACTCAACAAACTTTCCCCATTGGTTAAAAAAAAAGGTTAAAGTTGAAAGTCATTCTAGCATAAATTGTGAATGAGAAATCAGGGACTTGCCACATCTGTGGCATTTTAATAATCCAATAATGATATTACTCATCCCTGAATGTGATTTCTGCTTGTGTTAAAAGCCAAAGTAAGAACAGGGAGCATTTGGCCCTCAGGGTGTTTTGGTCTTCAATTCCCAGAAGCCCCAGAAAGTATGGCCAATGGTAAGGAATTGTGGGAGTTACAATGCATAACATCTGGCAGGTTTATGAGTTAAGAAGACCTCCCAGGAGAAGGAATGCAAAAACAGATGACATTGGCTACCATGAACAAAACATGGCCAACTGACCCAAAATATGTTCAGACCTATTCTTGTCATCTTTAATCCAGTCTGAATTTTGACCTTTAGAAATCAGCAGGCTGCAGATCTTTATCATCTGCAAAGGCCTGCCAACCAACTTGCCATTAAATAAACAACTACATAAGTCAGCAGAAAAATTGAAGACTCTAATTACACGGTGTCACAAAAAGAAATACCTTGGTAATGGTAGATGTCATATTGTTTTCTGAATTTTCTGAATAATTTCATAATTTATTTCATAAGCCACACAAGTGAAAACAGTTGAACAGCATACTTCTAATCTGAAAAAAAATGAGGGATGGGGATGAGGATGGTGAGGGCTGGGCTATTTGAAAGGAATTTGAATATTCAGCAAGACATGTAAGGTAGAGATAGTGAGATACAAGGGAAAACTGGATTGTGGGAAATGTAATCTCTGCCATTTGGGTGGGCAGTTGCCAAAGAGTTCATAGCCCTTCTGCACCTTTAAGAGTCAATGCCATCCCTGCCATTATGCAGAGGAAGACATTTGTCCCAGGTGGAACTTCTGGGATGTGGCAGCATGGATTTAGAGGAAAGAATTTGTGACAGAAGGAGCTGGGCAAGCCTGGTTGAATCCAGCCAGTCACAGCTCAGGAAATGCTATGAACAGGGACCTGCAGGAGCGAGATTATTTTTTAAAAAAACTTAGGCTCGTCTCTGATAGAAGGCAGATAGGAGAAGACAGGGAAAAGATTTCAGAGGGATAGGAACAGATGGAACAGAGACAGGAGAAGCAGACAGAGGGAACAACTGATTCTCATTTCAGGGAGCTATGAATGATTGAGAAGTTCAAGGTTTAGGAGGTTATTTCCTATGTCTCAATAAACTTCCACTTGTTATTCTTTTGTTTTAACTATCTCTGGCTGTCTTTATCAAGCCTGACGAAGAGTCAGCTCATGCTTACCACAACAAGCCTACCAAACAACACAGCCACTGGTCCACACTAGTGGGTCGCTTGAGGCCCAAGTACACAATCCTGGAAGGGATTAAGAGAAAAGAGAGAAAAATGAGTGAGAGGAACCCAGGGTTGGAACTGTGGGGCCAGCCTGATAAGGGAATCCATCACAGAGCTGTGCACCATGCATCTTGCCTGCATCTCCCAAGTTAGTCTGTGGCTTTCGAGTGTGGAGGATGTGATGAAGAAAGATTCAATTGCCACTCCAATCTTGGTCTTTGGCTCAGGCAGTAAAGTATCTTAGATCAGCCCTATCAAGAAGAAGAGGTTGCTACCATGCCATACACCCCTACTCCATGATATGATGTAATTGGCAAATATCACTTAATTGGCATGGAATATAAATTATATACTGTTATGGTTCAAGAGCCATGCTGACAAAAAAGACTGGCTGAACATGTGTGAAAGTAGGCCAGATGGGACCTCGGGGCATGGCCAGGTCATAGTCAAGGAAGCTCTGGCATTAATGAGTTTGCAAATATCCCCTCAACAACTCAACCTTCAGAAACAATGGCACCTGAAACTACCTCAACAGAGCACCTGATTGTCTTCAACTCACTCCCTTTTCCCAGCAAATTTCTCTTTTGTTTCCTCACCTGACCAGCCATTGAGGAGCTATCACTATTCTCAGCAGTCCTTTGTCACCTAATGCTAAAGCCATTAGCCCATTCCAGACGCCATTGTCTGCTCTGTCCTGCCCTCTCAGGGCAGAAACAGGGTATTTAAACCCTGGGTCTGAGCCAGACAACTCACAGTACTTTGGACATAGACCATCACTCTGCTGCTCAGATTCCCATTCTTGTACTACTCTCAGACCCTTAATCTGAGCCACATTGCTTTGTCTCTTCTTTGCAGAATAGGTAACTTTGCCCTAACTTCTTGCTATCCAATTTTTCTTTCTTTTCCTTTGGTTAGCCTTGTGTGGTTGTGAGACTGCTCAGATCTTGTGCACAAGTGTGATATTCCACAATAAAACATATTTTTAATCTCCAACTAGTGTCTCTGCATTAGTACCGGTATACAAAGGTGCAAAAAATCCTGTAAAGTTATCCCCTCTCACAAGCCTTCCGTTTGAACTAATAATTCCCTCACTATTTCATAGAGGCACTGGTGTCATGGATGGACCTGTAAGTCACCCACCTTTTGGAGTAACAAGATATTTTACACAGATATAATTCCTGCTTCTATAGCCCTTTCCTCATCTGCTTCTGCCTGCTCTATTTGGATCTTACAATCCTTGTTATACAAATACACTACAGCACAGCCAGCAGGAGCTGCCTCCACATTCAAGCAGTGGGGTAGGGTGGGGAGTAATATCTGCTCCTTGAAGCATAAAGGAAAAAGCTTTTGAAAAAGATTACACTTCACGTACCTGGCTGGTAGCAATAAAGAATAAAATAAAACAGTGGAAATTTACAGCCTCTTCACTTCAATGACAGTATTAGTGACCAGAGATTTCATTGATGCCCCCCTCCAATAGCAGTAACTTTTTAAAGCATTTGTTGTTTACAAGGTAACAAGGAATATGCAATTTTTTTAACATTTCAAAGTGCTTCAAAGTGTATCTTGATAGCCATCTCCTTTTGATCAGCCCTTTATAATTGGCTCCTTTATACATGCTTTAAAATTTTGTTTTTCCAAGATCAACCACAATTATTCTTTGCAGGCTTCCAATATATATAGAGGGAGGGTGAGAGATCCTTCCCCAGGTTTTCCTTGAAAGGAAAATAATGAAGTTACTGCTGTCCACCCACATTTTCAAAGGAGGTGAAGGATAGAGCCTAGGAAGAAGATAACAGCATGGTGGCAATATGGAGAACTTCTCCAAGTCATGAATCCGTGCTTAAAGGCTTTGTTTTAACAGTATCAGCCTTGAGTTGGTTCTTCTAAAATTATATTTGGCGTATGTAAGCACTGATCACCATCCCTATGTAAGTTGCCATGTACTCATTTGCATGTCCAATCCTGTTAATATTTATCCATGT
This sequence comes from Iguana delicatissima, assembly GCA_948472985.1. Lineage (NCBI taxonomy): Eukaryota > Metazoa > Chordata > Lepidosauria > Squamata > Iguanidae > Iguana > Iguana delicatissima. Next base: position 561,473 of record CAOKZL010001260.1, on the reverse strand, counting down.
AACACAAGGTTATGTGGGCTTATGTCCTGTTTTGGATGGGGCACAAGGGGCTATTCACTAGCCCCTTGCACTCTGTTCCAAAGCTCTCCCTTAGGTGGCTGCCATGCCTCAACAGGCAGCTGCTAGAGCCATTAAATAGCTTGGGGGGGGGGTGACTGACTGTGGGAATTGCCTCCCATTCCCATTGCAGGTTATCAGGAATAGAGGAAGAGGAACAACTCTGGATCTTAATCAGTTTTTTAAATCTGAGTTGGGCCCTATAAATGCAGCCTGGAGCAATTTCTCCAGCTGCAATGCCGGGGTGGTAGTGAAGGAAGAAGAATTATCACAGTCATGGGAGTTGTTCCAAACTGTATCCTTGATTGCTTTGGACAGACATATTTGTCCATGTGAGCATGGGCCTGGGAACAGATGGGATTGCTCATTAATAGAAAATAAAACATTAAATGTGAGCTAGTAGAACAGTAGCTCTAGACAGAGCTGGAAATGGGGAAATTGCTCAAATCCAATAACTTCTATTTTAAAAAATATTTTCAAACGAGCTTGTCAATCACTAGAAAATCCTTGGAGGACATTTGTCAGTGACTGACATGCACTCAAAACAAGAAAGCTCTTAAACAAGAAAGCTCTTGTTTAATAACCCCTCCTTTTCCCCCAAAGCTAAAAAAAAAAACCCAAAAAACCTAAAAACACATTTTTAAGAAATCCTTATGCTGGATGTAGCTATCAGCAGATACCTCTGTCAACAGAGGAGTCATGAAACCCTTTCCTGGCAGCAACTGTTTCTTTCCTAACCATCTCTAGCAAGAATGCAAGTTGCTATATCATTTTCAGAGCCTAATGTTTTTAAGGCAGGCAGGCACTTGCAAACAATGGTATTGCAATCATATTATCTGCACCTACACTCACTTCCACAAGGGCATGGAGGCAAGAGACACTATGTCAAGTGCCAGATGGGACTCCAAGTGATAGTATATGGATAATGTGCAATATGTACAAATACGTGATAAACAAAGTGTGTGGCTGGACAGTCACAGCATGGAATCCCTCAGCAACTCAGGTGAATTTGCTTCCTCAGACAGCAATCCCATTCTGAAGTGCACGGACTCTCTGTAGAAAGGAGATTCTTTAAGGTCATAACGGAGATCCAATGACCTCAGGCCTCACCTTCAATGCCTGGTTTAAGCAAAAGATTACTAATACTAAATCTCTCCATTTGGATTCCTTGCTGGAATGTCTGTGCCATTACTAAAACAGGAACCAAACAAATACTTTGCAAAAGAATAGCACATCCCAGAGATCTGGGAATAACACATGCTTTAAATACTGGCAGCTATTTTATTTAGTCTACTATAAGTACTTCATCCAGGTTTCAGATTGTCAGAATAAGTACAAAGGGTGGGGGTGGATAAGGCATACCTCCAGAATTATTTCATTATGTACCATAAAGATGGCTACTAAATTAAATACTCAAAACACAGCATGAATAACATCAACTCCATTTACACCCAAGATTTGGGCAGATGTTTTAAAATAGTTTTGGAATGAAATGAATTTCTGTTTCTACTATTCCTCTCTCCTACCAGCTCAGGATATCTTAGATCCCTGCCTTCTGGTTATTTTTAAGTCTGACATTCCTTCTCAGATAATTTGATATACATTTCTACCATTTCACTCTGCAGTAATTGTGTTGATCTGACATCAGAATTGGTAATCATAGTCTCTTGAGCGCACGATATTACATATAACCAGGCAGCATGTCCTTCATCAACTGAGGCAGAGGTTAGGATGTAAACAAGAGCTAAGAAGGTGAACGGCAAAGCTCTGAGGTGGAGATGCAATATATGTGCTATTTTTTTCCTTGCCTGAAATATATTAGTTTAGAATATTTTTAAAACACAAAGTAACCACAGCTATAAACCTGCAGAACGCAGATGTATAAGGTGCTTGCAATATTATCGATGCACAGCAGGATAAGAGGAAAGTAGGAGCATGTCTCTACCTTGCTTCTTTAGAGAAGTTCTCAAACAGGATGCAAGGGACTCTACAGCAAGGACAAAAACAGGAAATCATTGTCGGGGAAGAAAAAAAGGCCTGTTAAAAAAGAGACAGCATGGTGTAGTAGTTTGAACATTGTACTACAAAACTGGAGACCAGGGTTCAATTCCTCACTCAGCCAAGGAAATCCACTGGGTGTCATTGGACACATCACATGCTCTCAGCCCCAGAAAACCCTGTAGTAGGTTGCCTTAGGATAACCATAAGCTGAAAATGACGAAGGCGCACAGCAGCAGCAACAAGAAGAGGGAGGAAATTGCATAGATACAGCGATTGTCAGGAAAAGGAGAAACATGAGAGGATAGGAAGCTGCCCGTCACTGAAGGTCTTCAGAGAGTGGACGGCCATCTGCTGAGGGATGTCCCACAAAATAGCCATTGAAAAGGTAATCATGCATTCTCAGGGACTAATGAGCCTTCTTCTAATTTGATATTTGGTGTTTTCAATCCCTTAGGATGGGGGACACGTAGCTGGATAACAGTATGTGTGAAAAGGATCTAGGAGTCTTGGTAGATCACAAGCTGAACATGAGTCAGCAGTGTGATGTGGCAGCCAAGAAAGCCAATGCAATTCTTGGTTGCATCAATAGGAGTATGGTGTCCAGAGAAAGGAAAGTAATGGTACCACTCTATTCTACATTGGTTATGCCTCATCTGGAATACTGTGTCCAGTTCTGGGCACCTCAGTTCAAGAAGGATATCGATAAGCTGAAGCATGTCCAGAGGACAGCAATCAAAATGGTGAAGGGTCTGGAAGCCATGCCCTATGAGGGCCGGCTTAGGGAGCTGGGTATGTTTAGTCTGCAGAAGAGAAGGTTAAGTGGGGACATGATAGCCATGTTTAAATATTTGAAGGGATATCATGTTGAGGAAGGAGTCGGCTTGTTTTCTGCTGCTCCAGAGACTAGGACAAGGAGCAATGCATTCAAGCTGCAGGAAAAGAGATTCCACCTGAACCTCAGGAAGAACTTCCTGATGGTCAGAGCTGTCTGGCAGTGGAATATGCTGCCTCGGCGTGTGGTGGAGTCTCCTTCTTTGGAGGTGTTTAAGCAAAGCCTGGATGGCCATCTGTTGGGAATGCTTTGATGGGTGTTCCTATATAGCAAAGGGTTGGACTGGATAGCCCCTGTGGTCTCTTCTATGATTCTACCTATCTAGCTTGGACTACAACATAGTGAGGCCAAACATTTAAGAGATGTTTCATTTCAAAATAATGGTGCAGACGTCTCTTTCTGTAAAACATTTTAAAAATATTGTTCCTCTTCCCCCACACTGAGGAGATGATGCACAAGACCAATTAGTGCTTCCCCTAGCAGAGGCTACACAGATGTATAATGAACATCCCTTTGAATCCCTAAAATGTGTCTATAGAATGTGTTATTAGTGGAGACTCTCCTCCTCCTCCTTCACTGGAGTATGAAATGTATGCACATGGAACTACAAGCTAAATATACTGTTAGTGATCAAGTTTAGAATCTACACATGAGAAAGTAGTATATTTACTCTCTGATCAAAGCAGGTATGTCCTGTTTAGAATAGCAAAAGCCATAGCAGCAGCTTTGAAAGAACACTTGAAACTTAATAGATCTAGGGGAAAACGTATTTGTGGATTTTTCAGATAGGAATTTTCTTCTGCACTCCCTATACTGTAATAAGTGAAAGCCAGGCCGGTTCATTAGGTGCATTTTTACTATAATTATTCCCACAACTTTGTATTTCTTTTTATGTGTACGATTTCATTCTCTAGATTAATGCTAAATACAAAGCTAAATGGCTAGGGGACTTTTAAAAATCAAAATTGCATGATAGTTGATTGAGAAAAAAATACTATAAAAGGGGTTTACTCTAAGCAGAGGTTTGGGTTAGATAACCTGAAAGATACCCTTTCAGATTCATGATTCTATAAAGAGCGGACTTTAAAAAAATGCTGGGAATAGAATAGATTCTCTGAACCTAAGTAGATGAAGTAAATGGGCGTTAAATGCACCACAAGACTATGCAGCCTGATTCTGTCTGTATATTTTTGCTGTTTTGTGCCTTCAAGTTATTCCCAATGTATGGCAACCCTAAAGCCAACCCATCACAGGGTTTTCTGGGACTGAAAGTATGTGATCACCCCAAGGTTACCCAGTGAGTTTCCATGGCTGAGTGGGCAAGCAAACCCTGGTCTCCAGGGCCATATGTAATTTGTTTTCCAACATGTAGATACCACTTTTCATTTTATAAGACCCTACCACAGTTAGCAATAAAAACATACATAATTAAACCAGTAGCCTAAGTTATGCGTGCCTTATTTGTTTGTTTGTTCAAAACATTTATATGCTGCTTTTTATTTTTAAAAATCTCAAAGCCATCCACAATTTTAAAAAATAGATATAGTAAAATAGTAGCTAAAAGAATAAAATGAATGTATAATAAAAGTAATATAATCTATTAAACCATTCATTTAAAAATGTGAGGTGACTTATAAAAGTTAAAAGAAAAATAAACAAGGAAGTGCTTGATAAATAGATGAGTCTTCAGGTGACTTGAAACACCTAACATTTGTTTCTTTTCTCATTGGGTGTTGTTAATGTGTTGAGCAATAAAGTGTCAGGAGACCAGTATAATGCATACACATCAAAGGAAATGCCATGTCCACTGTAATAACTACTGCCTCTTTAATGTTTGCACATTTAAATAGTAGAATATATTTAGCTTTGTGGGTATTTTTTGTTAATTGTCATCAGATTAACAGATTGGTTTTGACTTGTGGTGACTCTATCCACCTGTAATTCAGTCTTCCTCTTTCCCAGAGGTTCTCAACCTGTGGGTCCCCAGATGTTCATGGACTTCAGCTCCCAGAAGCCCTGAGCATTGACCATAGTGGCTGGGGCTTCTGGGAGCTGAAGTCCACGAACATCTGGGGACCCACAGGTTGAGAACCACTGCTATAGACTTCCACTTTACCAAGCATCATTGTTTTTGCTAATCTGTTACCTCACAATATGTCCAAAGTACAACAGCCTCAATTTGGTTATCTTGGCTTCTTAGCAGAATTCAGTCTTGATTTGCTCTCAGACTTATTCACTTGTCTTGCTACCAGCCGATGGCATCTGTAGAATCCTCTTCCAACATCACATATTGAATGAGTTGGTTCTCTTTCTGTCAGCTCCCTTCACGCCACAGCTCCCTTCACGCCACCTTCACGACCATGCATAATGGACTAGACTGGCAACAGTCACCCAGAGGATCTTCTCACTGGCTGCCCCTAGACTGTGGAATGACCTGCTGGAAAAAATATGACAGCAAAATATGCCGTCCAGATTTTTAAAAGTGCTAAAGACCTATCTTTTCCAGCAGGCCTACTCAGTCTATTTTTAAGTATACTTTTAATTGTAGTTTTAATTGTATTTGTTCTTTTAACTGTACTTTCAATTATGATATATTTTAACCAGGATATATGTGTATCTTAAATGGTTTTGTGTTTTAGGGTATTTTAGTTGTAATTTGTTTTTGATTGTATCTATGTTGTACCCCACCTCAAGCCTGGGGAGAAGCAGGTAACAAATAAAAAAATTGTTCTTGTTCTTGTTGTTGTTGTTACACACAGAAATAGGCCTTATCTAATCTTTAATGCTGACTTCCAAGTTTAGCAGACTTTCCTCCTCCTATCACTCTTCTTCCTCCCCCTCCTCCTCTTGTATTCATTTATATCCCATCTGTCTCCCAATACTGGGAATCAAAGTGACTACAAAAGTTAAAACAAAGACAGAACAAAATATAACACAAAAAGATCAATAGAACATATAAGCATTATTATTAAAATGTAATCAAACTTCCTATAAAATTAAAACCATTTAAAATCCATTAAAAGACAAATTATAAAAAAAAAAACAGTATGCCACTAAAAGCACATTCCTTCTCCACAAGGAAACTGTACTTTTGTGACCAAACCATGGAATCACTAACACAATCATGGCATGCAGCCTTTAGAAGAATCCAGGAAAGGTAGAAAAATTGCATACTATTTTGTGACATTGCAGATGGCCCTAATGATGATATGCCACAGCTGCTTTTGGACTGCATCTTTTTGACCAACAGAATTACAGCAACCTTTAATTTTTTTTTTTCTATAATTCTCCCAACATTCTTTGGAAGACACAGAAGCCATGTCATATATGCCAGCTTTAAATATGCACATTATAACATTTTAAATCAGTAGGGATTCTTTTTCTTAGTGAATATAACTAATACCGTACTTTTCAATAACTGAATGTTGCTCAAATTTCAAACCCTTCTGAAACTTATATTTTTTTTTCTTCTATAATGTACTCAAGAAAATTTAGAACAAGCAGCATGCTATAAATTACTGTTCAAATTAACATTGAGTTGTTATTGTTGTTTATCCCTGTACAGCAAATTTGTCAAACTCTGGGAGTGAATAATAGGCAAAACAGTGCCCTTTCACTATTTCAATTCAGGCGGCAAACTCAAGTTTATTTCCTCATATATGACTGACCATCACTTCAAATTCCATCACACCATCATCCAGTCTGACAGCTTGTTCATCACCAAAAGCTTCATAAAAAGACAAACCATAAAGATTTACTATGGCCTTGAGGACTGGCTTGGGTTGAAGGCTGACATCTTTACAACCTGACAACTGAATGAAATCATTTTTAGCTCAATGTCTGCAGTGTAGAAACATGGTTCATTCTTCAAAATGTAGTAACAATTCAAGCCCTTGAATATTTGTTTGGTAGTAAATCCTGTTGCAGAGATCCAACATGTTGTAGTGGTTTGATCATTGGGTTATGATCCTGGAGACTAGGTTTCAGTTCCCTGCTCAGTCCTGGAAATCTACTGGGCACACACTCTCAGCCCCCAGAAAACCCATGATAGGTTCACTGTAGGGTTGCCATAAGTCTGAAATGCCTTCAAGGCACACAACAACAACAAAATCCTGCAGCATGCAATGAGTTGGATCTAGGCTTAGCAGTACTTAAGAGTAGACTCAGGTAAATCGACAGGACTTAAAATAGCCCTGACAAGAGTTCATTAATTTCAGTGAATCTGTTCCAAGTATGACTATGCCTGAGACTCTTTTCAAAGGATGGATGCATAGGACTGTAACTCAAGGAATTAAATGAAATTTTATCCCAGCTTTTCTTCAGTTAGCAGTGTCTGTGTGGATAGCTTCCTTAATTAGATAAGGAATGGAAACTGTGCAATCTAATCTTATGAATGGTTATTATATTTTGGATTAAAGTTTATTGGGGTCCACTTTAACCTGATGCTCTCCTAGAGGTTTTAGACTACAGCATGCATTATCTGTGCCAATTAACCGCAGGCAAAGGTTGATAGCAGTAGTCCAAAATATCCAGAGAACATTATGTGGAGAAAGACTAAGCTGATTTAAATGTAAAATCAATGGAGGTTGCCGCTGATAAACACTATCACAAGTCAGCTATCCAATATTATCAGGTCAGACACTGAAATCAAATCTCTAGGGGTGCCAAAAGCAAATATCAAATGCTTGGTAAAAATTTAGGAACTATTGACTCTGACCAAGAAGGCTGACAATCAGCAACACAATTCACATGCTGCTCTAGCTTTGCAGGATTTATTATTATCTTTAAGTAGATAAAGATATGGAAGGATTGCTTGTGGAATCTCAATCTGCTGGATAACTTTCCAGCTTGGGAGTAGGCTGAGGAGCCATCTGGTAGAGATGCACATCTGTCATGCCCCTGTCCTGCCACTGTTACTGTGGTGTACAGTCCGAGCCCGAGGTCTACTAAATATAGTTTGATACCAAAAGATTGGCCATTCCAAACTGCTCCCCTCCACATGGTTGTGAGGCCCCCGGACAAGCATGCACACAGACATGGCCGAACAGGCTGAAAAATACAAGACAAATCCAGGCAGGCCAGTAATTTTCCGGCATGCAGCTTCAGGAGACCTCCAGGCAAGTACACTTTAGACCTAAATTACGTATGCAGCAAGCATACAAAAGATTCTCTGCCCCGAACAGGCAGTTTGACGAGATTAGCACTTCTGACTACTCAACAGTCAAGCACTCTCCATTTGCATACGGTCTTGCGCTATTGACAACTCCATCAAAATCTAATCATTAAGGACCAACCTTTCGGAGGCTTTGTCTCCAACCTGAAACCCATTGTTTTCCCCAGGAACGGGCTACTCTACAGGCACATTTCTCCCTATAAGAACCTCTGGTTTTGAGCGCTTCTTCAGATCGCTCTTGGCTTTCATCCCACCTTGCTGCCGCTCCATTTGCCGAGCCTTCCCCTCAGCTTCCATGTGCTGAGAATCTCCGCTCCAACTGACTTTCTTCTGGCTACCCGGGCTACAGGATCAGGTGTAGTATTCCCCCTGAAAAATCCTTCTTGAAATCCCCTATCAAATTTCCTTCCTTTACTTTCTTAGGTCTGTGTGAGTGAGTGCGTAAGGGTGCTGTGACTGTCTTTTAAATAAAGAAAACAATTATAATTTACTTTTGCTTGGTTTTTGACTCAGCCTGACCCCGTAAACATTGGGTTTAAGATCTTGCTAAGTTGCCCTGCCTCTTGCATTGCTATAGCTTGTGCTCTGGCTAATTCCCATTCCCCATTATTTGGAGCACACTGAGATGTCCCCCATGGGACCCCAGAAATCAGGGTAACACCACCCAACAAATACATCCTAGAGAGGAACGGTTCTTATGGCAGCCAGTGTAGGTAAAAAAGGAAGCCCCCAGGATTCCGGCAGTGTTTATATAAGGACTCATTAATTAGGCCCACAGCTGGTTAAGACTCTTAGCCTATATAACAAGAGGCCAGAATTGGGGGAAGCCATTCTAGCCAACCAATTTTACCAGTGGCAGCAGCCCACCTTACTCCCAAATTCCTTGCTCACACTCCTAGAACCTTTGACCTTTAACTGGACTATGGATTTTGCGCGCTCTCTCTCTCTGTACTTATGATATACTTGGACTCTGTCTCTCTAAACCAGCGGTTTTCAACCTGTGGGTCGTGACCCCTTTGGGGGTCGAATGACCATTTCACAGGGGTTGCCGCTCCTCTATCCCGCCCCACCTCCTTTTAAAAGAAGGAGGCCTCACAGCCAATGGGAGCGCTGCTTCTGAGACCCCGTGCTGAGAGGAGGGGCGAGGAGGCATGCTGGGTGTTTACCCATCTTTCCCTGCCGGGTGGGGAAGCATTGGAGGAGCCTGAGGTGGAACCGGAGGTGGGGAGAGTGAGAGGAGAGAGCTGGAGCCCGAGCGTGAAGGTGGAGGTGAGGAGACCCTGCACTGGGAGGAGGGGAGAGGAGGCGTGCAGCTGGGCGCAGCCAGGTGTTGCTTGGACGCTTGCGTGCGCAACACACACACACACACAAACACACAAACACACACACACAAGGCTTCCCATTCAGGGCTGGAGCTCGCCTGCGTCGCTCACCTGGTGGTTGGTTGGTGGCGGTCTTCAGCCTGCGGCGGATCCTGCCCTGGTGGGTTGGTTTATTTATGGCGCTGCAGCGGGACGTCTGGGAGGTAAGACCCCACCCCCTCACCCTCTTTGCCTCCCACTCATTCATGCCGGCGAGCAGAGTTGCTTGCCGGAGCGAGCGAGCAAGCAGCCAGGCTCTGCTTGCTTCCCAAAGTGGCAGGGCTGCGGCAGCGGCGATCACCTGGTCGCCCATTCATTCTGGGCACGCTGCTCCGTGGGAGTTGTCAGCGTGGCTGTCGCCTTTGGTACGGCAGGCAAAGGGGGAAACTTTCCTGTGGCAGATCTGCCATCCAAGGGGGGGAGATCGGCTCCTCCGAGACCAAGAACTCAGTCGGGAAAAGGAGCATGGGGCATCAGCCAAGGGCTTCGGTTTGTGTAGCAAGAGCCCCCGAGGCTCCTTGGTTGTTTTTCTTTTTTCTTTTTGGTTTTTTGACCCGAAAGCGCTGCTCTGATCTGTCCTGTGGACTTTGGCCATTTCCACATTACAGTGCTATAGCGCTATTATTCCACTTTCACCATCCTATGGAATCCTGGGGTTTGCAGTTCAAACTGCAAACCCCAGCATTCCATAGGATGGTGAAAGTGGAATAATAGCGCTATAACAGTCTAGTGCAGAAATAGCCAAGATGTCTTTCTCCTCTCCCTTTTGTTGTGCATGGACCCTTGGCGCTTGCCACACGCATGTTGTGTTCTTCGCCCTGACTGTCTTGCATTCCTCGCTTTTTGTATGTTCAGCGTCCACGGTCACACATGCACACGCACACACAAAACAAAAAGGTAGTCTTTGTTCGGTTTGCAGAGGGTTGTGCTTAGCCAGAGTGCGCTTTCAGTGCAACGCCGCCCTCGAAAAGCAGATCGACGGTGGAGCCAAAGTTGTTGCAGGGCATTTCCTGCCGGTTATTTTCTTGCCTGTCTGTGATCAGCTGTTCAACAGGGAGCGTTCTCCCCACGTGTGCAGGCCCTAAGTATTTTTACAGGAGCACATGGCTGCTTATAAAGGGCTGAGGGAGGGGGGACCTATAGCCCTGCCCAGTCTGCTTAATGGACCTTGAGCTTTCCAATATCCTGAGTCTTTTAAACCAGACTTCTCTTCATCCCCAGTAAGCTAAATGAAAGGAATTTTTTTTTGCACTTAAAACTGAAACTCCAGACTGTAATTGGACACCATGGAAAAACCTTATCCCGCATTTCCCTGCAAGATTTCTTTCTCTCCCTTTTTGTCAGTGGCTGAATTAAATTCTGTACAATGGTTCTTACCCCTTTTAAAGGTGCCAGTTTCCTTAAAACTTTGGCCTAGCTGGGCTTACAGTTTCCAGCACCTGTCATGTTTGTCTGTCACATATATTTTATATTGGATTTGTGGACTTGGAGAGAATAAGACAAAGACATACTGTGAGAGAATTTTCTCTTGAATGTGTTCCATTTCCATTAACTATTTATTTAGTTCAGTGGTTCAGTGGTTTAGTTACTAAATAAATAAATAAAGGGAATGATTTTATGGTTGGGGGTCACCACAACATGAGGAACTGTATTAAGGGGTCACGGCATTAGGAAGGTTGAGAACTGCTGCTCTAAACCTACTGAGAATTTGGACGGCAAAACAACTAAGACAAACTTTGCTTGCTAGCTCCTGAAAACAGCCTGATTAGATAGCTAGAAGCCTTGGTTGGCTGCCAGCACACTACAACAGCCTGGAAATTACAATGTTCCCTATTGCAAAGTTGAAAAATCACAGATTCATTAAAGTCAGCTAGACAGAAGCTTCCCCAAAGATTTATAGTATTACCAAAGGATCTAGGATAGCCTATGTTGAACAGGGAAGGAGAAACTACCGACTTGGTTAGTGATTTATTACAATCTACTGAGTACAAACAATTTGTCTTGTAAATCTTTGAAGTACAGTCTCCATTGATAATAGTACTTGAAAGTGAAATTAAGGCCATTTCTGCCCTACACAGTTTTAGTGCTGCTATTCCACTTTCAACATCCTGTGGAATTCTGGGGTTTGTAGTTTAGGGAGGAGCCTTTAGAATCCTCAGCCAGAGAGCTCTTTGGTCTCAGTAAACTACAAATTCCAGAGAATGTTGAAAGTGGAATACTAGCACTGTAACAGTGTAGGATGGAAAAGCCCTTGGTGACAATTTGAAGTGGAAATAAGAAATAGATTTGGAGGCTTCATGATTTAAACAATTAAAAGATCTACATGGAAGTATATTTCAGAAAAGAGGAAATAAATACTGTCTCTCATGCTGGAATTTAAACAAAACGGTTTATATGACATCATAGATATGTTGTTGAACTGCAGCCTCCAGTATTCCTCACTGTTGACTATACTGCTAAAGGCTCTTGGGAGCTATAGTGCAACAAAATCTGGAGGGCCACAGAATTGCCACCCCTTGTTTAAGCATGTCATTGTGGTAGTTTTGTCAGCTGTTTATGTTGTACTGCTCAGCAAAAACACAAATATATTACAATGGCAACATTATAAAACCTCTCCTTTTGCAATAATTATTTATTAATTCTTTCCCTCCTGACCTTGGTTTTCAATTCAGCTGGTAATCATACAGTACAAAGTCATCAGCACGTCCTTGGAATTCTTGTTTTTCCTCTCCTCTGTCTTTCTATACCAATTGATGCAGACCTCTTCATTCTTCTAATATTGCCATTTGCTCCCAAGAAATGCCACCACCATTTGGTGCATTTTTAACTGGAAAAATTATCACAGAAAGAAGGCTTTAAACACTTTACTATAAACAATATTGTGAGGAATGTAACCTCTCTTTCCACCAGGCTCCTATCTTCTTTGTAAGTAACTTACCCTCAGGAGTTCATCTGTCAGATCTTTTATTTTCTGTTGAACTCACTTTGTAGCATCCTCAGGGACTCCTTCTGCCCTTGTTGACTAGAATTTCTTTGATTTCCATGCCATTTGCTCAAATGCAAAAAGGTATCGTTAAAACAGGAAAGCAATTTAGGTTGCTCACTGAAGGACAAAGCAATCATGGAGTCTGCAGTTGCAGGCAATTGATTTGGACCAATAAATGAAAGGCGCTTGCAGTCATATGGATCCTAAAACTTAATTTAGCCCAATTTTTTGCTTGTTAAAAATTCACCCATGCAAACTGCATAAGACAGACTACACTGAATCAAAGACATTTCTTGCATGCAGATTTCTCCCTTCTCTATATAATTCAGTGGCATGTCCATATGTTTTTCCCAGAAATATCCTTTCTGCACTTTTCTGTATTGACCAGTTCCCTTTTTGACCTACTTAGGCCTTGTTGAAGGAACAATTCCCATCATACTCCAAGTGAGCTCTTTTCCAATTTAAGGGCTTTTAAGATAGTACGTATGTATGTAGATATGTATGAACTGAGTGCCGGCATGGAGCAGTGGTTTGATGGCTTGACTAGGACTTCAGGAGACCACAGTTTGAATCCCTGCTCAGCCATGGAAATCCACTGGGTGATACTGGCAAATCACTCTCTCACAACCTTAGAGAAAGGCAGTGGCAAGCCCTCTCCAAATAATTTGCAAAGGAAACCTCATGGTAGGAACACTTTCCTGTTGTTGTATGCCTTCAAGTTGTTTCCAAATTATGGCAACCCTAAGGTGAACTTATCATGGGGGTTCCTTGACAGGATGTATTCAGTGAGTTTTGCCTTTATCCTCCTCTGAGGCTGAGAGAATGTGACTTGCCCAAGGTCGCCCAGCAGGTTTCCATGGCCAAGTGGGGATTAAACCCTGGCCTCCTGGCATCCTAGCCAATGCTCAGACTGCTATGCCACACTGGCCCTCTAGGTTCTCCATAAGTTGGAAACAGCTTGAAGGTAAACAACAACAAAGCATCTATTGTGTAATATCTCCTTTCTTTGCTGATTTTTTTTTAAACACCGTAATAGTGATTTGAATTCTGTTATGTTGTAAGCTAGGTCTAAGACCATGGCACTCTTCCCTATTCACATTTAGAATTGTGGTACTATTGCCACTTTTGTAAATGCCCCTGAAACCCCACTTAAAATCCAGCCACCTGAACCAAGGGACAGAGTTCTGTGGCACTGGTCAACAAGGAGCTGAAGAATGATCTGTCTAGTCCAGTGGTTCTCAACCTGTGGGTCCCCAGATGTTTGTGGACTTCAGCTCCCAGAAGCCCTGACCATTGACCATAGTGGCTGGGGCTTCTGGGAGCTGAAGTCCACGAACATCTGGGGACCCACAGGTTGAGAACCACTGGTCTAGTCCCCTCTCACTAGCAATAGCAGTGTGCTGGTAAGTAGTGACAGTACCCCACAGGAGTCCCTCCTTCTATCTGGCACACTCACAGCTCACTGATGGCAAGGGACTGGATGCATCATCTTTCAGTTCCCCAGTCACCAACACCATAGAACTTCATGCCTCTGTGCAGTTGGCTGGATTTTAAGGTGGGTTTGGGAGGTCAGATCAGGAGATGGCGTAAAGCAACATCATGGCTAAGTGTCTGCTGCAGGGTCTTGCCCGGTGTTTCTTGTTTTCACAGTTTTCCCTGGCGTCTGCTTTGTTTGCTAGTGATTTCCAGTACATTTCTTTCACACATGCTGACGCTTCACTCCTCTCTCTTTCATTTTTGCCCACTTATTCACCACAGCTGCCTGCCCAATACCTTCTCCCCTGTAAGAGGTAGGCATGCACAATGAGCAGGTCCTTTTTTCTGCCCCATCTTATATTATAGCATTGTGACAGAACAGAAAACAAATGTGTTAGTGGTCTTTCATAACGCCTGTATGGAACTATCTTATGAAAATGAATCTCAAAAAGCAATGCAGCCTTAGCGCAAATAGCCATTGCCCACACCATGCTAGTGGGTTTGTGACTGTGAAAAACTATCCCTTTCATTCTGTCTCTTTTCTTCATACCAGCATTACAGCATTGTGGCATAACTCAAATGTTTCAGTATACTTTTGTAGTCCCTATAGGAATATTTTTTTAAAAAAAACATAGTTTTGTGCTTCAAGTCCACTCCAATTTATGGTACCCTATCTGAGGTTTTCTTGGCAAGATTTATTTTGAAGAGGTTCACCACTGCCAGGCTGAGAGAATGTGACTTGACCAAGGTCACCCAAGGGGTATCCATGGCTGAGCAGGGATTCAAACTCTATTCTCCTGGAGGCCTAGTCTCAAAGCACCACACCATGCACATTCTAAACAAGCGTAACACAACTCAAAAGAAGAGACTGTCATTTCAGACAGGCAGCACCCCCACCACTCTATGGGATTTGTTATTGTGAAATACCACCTTTCTCTACCTTTCCCCTTTCTTTGTTTATGCCAGCATTATGGCATTGTGGCATAAGAGAAGACAAAAGTGTTAGTGCTTTTTTGTAATCTTGACAGGATTTTTTTTTTAAAAAAAAAATCAAAACATTATACTGTAGGAGGATCTTTCAGGCTCAACCACCAGAAGCAGGCCTGAAAAAGAAAAGGGTTATCCTTGAAGGTGGGAGGGATGTCTATCAGACACCTCCTACCATTGTTTTAATTCTTAAGCAGCCTTGGGAAGCCAGCATCCAGGGAAGCCTCTGTCCAGCCACCACTGCTGCCAAGCCAGGAAATGGTTGAGTTACTGTTATTAGTGAGACTTTGGCATTCTCTAGCACTGACCTCTGGCTTGGGAAAGGATAACTAACAAAAAGAAATTGCAAAGGAAAATGAAGAGGCCTTTAACAGTGAAAAAACACCCTGGAGGAAAGTCACTGTCAGGAGCAGGCCATACATAAGGGATTCAGAACCAAGCAATCACTTTGTAAATCTTCAGCATAGCAACAGTGAGGATACTCAAACAGGGAAACCAGCAACAAGGGATACCACGTGCCAAGGAAGGAGTCAAGGTAACCACCAACCACAAGAGGAAGAAGGATCCTAGTGGTTGGGGACTCATCATTCAGGGGTATAAAGGCACTTGTGTGCCAGTTTGACAGGGTCCATCAGGAAGTTTGCTGTCTTTCCAGCACACATATCCAAGATATCACTGATAACTTGGCAAAACATAACAAAAACACAGATTAGATTTTCTCCTTATTCAGGTAGGGTACCAATGACATGGCCAAAAATACCTCGGGGGCTTCAAGGCTTACTCATAAAGGAGACCCCGATGTCTAGCCTCTTGGTTCTTTCTAGCTTGAGGGGTGAAGGCCTGGCAATGAACACAGGCTCCCATGTTGTGAGTCTCACTGAGACAGACGAGGCACTTAGAGTGTCCATCCCAGTCCGGAATCTTCATGTTACAAAGGCGACAACATTTGAAGAATGCTGTCGATGCCATACATAACAGCTGGATCGTGAGTCAATACAAAATCAGACGAAGTCAGAAGGTTGGTATCAGATGGAGATTGGTAAGGACACTCGATAGAAGCTCCGGTAGCCAGCAGACGCAGCAGAAGAAAAGGAACTAATGGCAACAGCGCCGAGACCAATATATAGCCTCAAGGGAAGGGGGCAGAGTTCCTGCCAAAATGCTAGGCTTAAGCTCTAGAAGTTTCCATAGTTTGCACTGCGCAGGCGCAGACAACCCATATGTGGGAGTCACAGAGACCATGAAGAAGAAATGGAATGGGAGGATGGACAAATCACAAGGAAGAATACAGATGTGTAGGCCAAGCTTGCAGGAATAGTATAAGGCAGTGGTTCTCAACCTGTGGGTCCCCAGATGTTTTTGGACTTCAGCTCCCAGAAGCCCTGAGCATTGACCATAGTGGCTGGGGCTTCTGGGAGCTGAAGTCCAAAAACATCTGGGGACCAACAGGTTGAGAACCACTGGTATAAGGAAAGCTAAATCTCAAAATGAGCTGGAACTGGCTGTGCAAGAAAAGGGTAACAAAAAGGAAAATGCAATTTTAGCATGCATTAATAGGAGCAGAGTTTCCAAGTTGAGGGAAGTAATAGTCCCACTATAATCTGCACTGGGCAGGCCTCATCTGTACTATTGCATTCAGTTCTGGCCACTTCATTTGAAGAAGAATACAGACAAGTTGGAACAGATTCAGAGAAAGGCAACAAGGATGATAAAAAAAAAAGTAGGGAGAGCAAACGTGTGAGGAAAGACTGGAGGAGCTGGGCATGTTAATCTTGATGAAGAGAAGACTGAGGGGTGACATAACTGCACTCCTTTCTCTTCTTCTCTTCCCCTTCACCACCCCCATTTCTGCCTGCCAATTACTATCAAAGGATATCTAGAGAAGATTTGGAGGGGGCATGCAGACTGTGGGCTGGAAGAAGACTTAGATTCCCCATTCTTCTGACAGATGTTCCTTTTGTTGGGAAAAAATAATTAGATACCAGCCCTAGAGCCTCAGTCCAAGTTATGGTTTAGGGTCACAAGCCAACTGTCCAGTCAAATAAGGTATGATGGTCTTCTCTAGGCATTCTTTTAAATCCAACCTGCTCTTTGAATTTGTCTTGGTTCCTATCAAATGTGCAAAACATCTAACAGATGCAATGACTTGCTCTTTTTAAACATACTTTCCTGCTCTTGTGTGACTCATCCAATTACCTATACACAGAGCCATGATCTTCTAAACTATCAGGCCCATCATACAAGCAAGATTAACTATACCAGGGTGGGCAGGGTGCAGAACATTTTGTCATTACATCTCATACTGCAATACATCATCCTCACCATAATGGGCAAACGCTGATATAAACAAGGGAAGTGTGTGTTCATTAGCGATGTATTTCCAGGTGTTTCCACCTTTAAGGAAATATGGAGGCACTGAATGCTTTCCTCATTTGGGGGTGCTGACTTGATCACAAGAACTGTATACACATTGAAATGACTCAGTACAACATATTGTTAATGTTTCTTCTCTCAGTTCAATTTGCTTTCTTCAACTGCTTGCCCCGTCTCACATTTATCCTCCAGATGCCCAGTGCAGTTTCCAGATAATATATCTTCCATCCTCTGTAAGGTGGACATTTCCAATAGCACATGGCTTCTTTCTTACATTAAAAAAAATCTTGAAAATATTGCCTTCAGAGCTATGTACCGCCACTTCTTTTGTCTGTGAAGCTCCTGTTGTTTTCTAGAATGGACAGGATCCCTCCATTCTATCATTTTGCCCTGTGACACAACAGTCATGACTTCCTTCAGTAATGTTACATGCTACTATAATTGTATGCTAGTCTAACCACTCCACTTAAAAATGATAGTACAGGAAGCACTCCATAAAAAGAGATCCCTATACTGCTTTTTGAACCACTCTATGAGAAAAGTATTGTCTTCTTCAGGAAAAGATTCCACCAGAAGGGTGGGGGAACAGAACAGAACTGAGGCTGTAATTATATGCTATGTCTAGCACTGTGGGACTTATTTGTGGGTATATTTGCTTTAGGATTGCACTGTGAGAACTTTAAAAATATAAAACATGTATACAGTGACCCATCAAGACCTTCTGCCAGCTTTCTGCACAGCACTGCAAAAATAAATGTAGTCTCAAGTACTTGGTGGGTTATAGATTTTCTGCCTGGTAATTTGTGTAAGTGTGGATTATAGTAATTAACTCAATTATAGCACTTTGACACTACTTTAACTGTTATGGCTCCACATAAATCTCCATCTTGAAATTTGCTGTTTTGTGAAGTATTTCAAATTTTCTGCTAGAGAGTTCTAGTGCTTCACTACACTACAAATCCCAGGACTCCATGGGATGTAGCTGTAGCAAAGTATTACACTTGTGTAATGTGAAAGGGAATTACTGTAGTACATTTTTATCAAATAGATTGGGTTGCTACAATGTCTCTACGAGGTACAAAACCCAGTAATTCCACAGGATTCCATAAACAAAGTGGAGAATCATAATACTATAAATGCGTACCTTGGATACACTCCTGCTAAATATTAAACCCACTGTAACCCCATCCTATATTAAACCTGGCAATCCTACCAGTGGACAGAGAAGAGATACAACTTCAGATTGGCACACCTATCATTATTTCATGTCCTTGCAATTCTTAAAGAAGTCTTTAGGGAATCCTTCAACACTGTATATGGCATACTCCACAACAAACAATTCCACAATTTCCACTAAGTATGACAAACATCATCCTCACTCTTTCTAATACAGACCTCATGTGATGACTGCTGGCAGAAAGGCAGCAAAAAACAAAAACTGTGAAGGAAGATAGATGTATCAAGATGCTCACAGGGAAACTGGAGGTTTGAAAAAGTATGTGGGGTCTATGAGGGAATCAGTCCAAAGAGGCTGCTCAGTACCCACAGAATGGTTAGGGCATCGTAGTGGGTAGAGAACATGGAAGAGAAGGAGAACACTGTGATTGAAGGGAACTGCTGGCTACAACCCGGAAGAGGGGCACTCCAGTTAGGAACAAGAATACATTGAAAGCATTAGCTGTATGTCCCATATTCTGTCCAGTAGCAAAAAGTGCCAACAAGACTGAAATCTAAATGGGGTGACCAAGAAACAAGAGAAAATAAACTTGCATGTTCCTAAAGTATTTAAAAATAAAAACCATTTTTTCCTGTAGGCCAAAAGAGTAATTTTCCCCAGCTATGGCACTTATACTAGCACTCCCCCTCCATTACTTTCCCTAGATTCCATGCTGTGCTACCAGGAAAAGATAGCAGGCCACTATATTTAGGGCCCACCTTTCTACAAAGTAAATAGGACTCTGGGGACCTTTACTTTAAGTAACAAAATCCCTCTCCTACCATTAGATGGCAATAACCCTAAATTCTGCATACACACCCTGGCTTGTGATGATCCTCATGGAACTTTAAAAGTTACCTTGGGGATTACATGTCTCAGAATCATTCCAATAGTATGCTAGCTAGGGAACTCATTGCAGTAAGTAACTTTCCAAGCTTTACAACAGCAGAGGTGCCTGCCACAGAAGTTAAGATAAGCTAGATTTTCTGAAATGGAATACATTTGAGTGGACTACACTTCATCACTACAATGCATTCATTTATTCAGAAGTTACTCAGTGATTGAACAGGCTTAGTCCCATGTAAACATCCATTACTATACCCAACAGGAAACCTCACTGAATTCAACCGAGAACTGCTTTTGAATAAACATCATCAGGATCAGAGCACTAAGCCTTTTTACTGTGTTGAGTAAGGCCTGGATTTTGAAATCCTGTTGTGTGTGTCTAACCATCTATTGTCCTTATCAATTCTGGAATATGTTTTCCTGAGAAACGCTTGAAAAGAAAGTTCATGTTTCCTGTTGCTTACCAAACTCTTGAGAATTCAAAATGTCTGCTAAGTCCCCAGTTGTATCTTTATGCTTTTCTTCTTGAATATTTAACAAAATAATTTTACATGGTTTTACAAGAAGAAGAAATACAAAACAGGACTTGTACGCTTGCTGAGAAAGGTAAAAAAAAAATTTCTTTCCTCGTTGATATATTCAATCCGTAATCAAGACAAGGTAGAATAACCTTGTGGCCAGTTTATTATTCCTCACCCTTCCCGCTATTTGCTCAGGAGTCATACTTTATGCCGTTTGCCTGTAATTTCTAAGTAATTCATTTTGAAACCTGGTTTGGTATGTTTTTTGTTATATATCTTAGCAGGGAAGTAGAGTATACAGAATGTCAATAAACTATCTGAAGGACAAACATGAAGGACTAGAACATTTTTAAAAAAAATCAAGTTGCACATGATTATAGAAATGGACGTGAAAGGCATCATTTATCAATTAATTAGCTATTTCTTAATTATTGATTTTCAACTCATGTATGCAATAAGAAGTTCTAACACAATGAAATATATCTCCTAACAGTTAAATCATGTAAGTATATGATTTGTGGGTTAAGAATCAGTCAAAATACTATGTTTAACATACATAATCAAAAACTTAACATATAGATTTTAAAAAAAAATAATTTCTAGATCACAATTTAAAGAACAACTCCATAATCATTTAAGCATGATTATATTCATGAGCATAATTGCATTTAGACAACTAGATGTGCTTAGGCACTTTTACATTTAAGCATAGCATTCTACAAAACTGTTGGCTATCAAAGCACAGAACAAGCCATAGCCAATGCTGGAATCCTCAAACAGAAGTGCACCAGCTTTGCAGGGGTTAAGTGGAACAATATTGTGTTCTACTGCTGTTGAACGCTCATGCTAGAGCATAAAGAAACACAAGATACCTAAGGAGCAACATAGCTTGGGAGTAACCATCCCCAATAGGAGGAGTCTCCATAACTTCATACCACCATGCTTCCGTATCGCAACTATGGAACTGATATAAGAGTAGGAGGGGTCCCCATGGCAAACAGCTCCACGCAGTGCAGATACCATGTTTAGTATTATGCGGTAAAAGTATGTCACAAGGAAAGAGCTAGCCTGGTGTAGAAGTTTGAAGGTTGGACTCCATACTCAGCCATGGAAACCCACTGAGTGACCTTGAGCAAGCTGCACTTCTAGAGAGAAGCAATGAACAGAGCTTGACAAGAAAAATCCAGTATAGGTTCACCTTAGGGTTGGAAATTACTTAAAGACATGCAACAATAACAACAACAACAACATTACTGCAAGCATGCATTTAGTTATTAATTTTGATGTAAGCCTCTTTGAGTATCTTGGAGAGAAGGCAGCTATGTCTTTAGATCAGTGGTTCTCAACCTGTGGGTCCCCAGATGTTCGTGGACTTCAGCTCCCAGAAGCCCCAGCCACTATGGCCAATGCTCAGGGCTTCTGGGAGCTGAAGTCCACGAACATCTGGGGACCCACAGGTTGAGAACCACTGCTTTAGATGTATATATGTTTAATGAGAAACATAAGTTTACTTTTCTTAAAAAATAACAATTTTACTTTATTTGTTTTTTTTGTTGTTGTTTTTTACAATGCAACATGATCAACCTAAATATAATTTCACAGATCATACAATCAACAAACTTTACAAATGGGTTTAAAGCTAAAACTCTTCAACTGAAAGACTGGTGAATCAGCGTGGAAGATGTGTGGATTTCTAGAAGTTGTTGGACCACCAGTCTCATCAGCCCTAAATAGCATTACTAATAATGAGAGATAACGGAAGCTGCAATCCAACATCATCTGGAAGGACGCATATTCCCTCTTTCTCCCAATTTAACACTGGGAAATTTCCACATTAAAAGGATTCTGTCCTGTCCCAGGTTCCTTGGAGAGGGAACACTAAGCACTGCTCAGCAGGTTTCAGGTAATCAATAGGAAATGAGATGGAATTCTGAAGAATCTGGGAGAGCTTCCAGGCAAAACTGAAGTTTCAACAGTGATCATAGCATTTGGGCACTAAATTAACAAGTGTGATCTGCAGAGTGCCCAAGCACCATCTTTTAACTGAGAAACAGCAGGACCAAATCTGACTCTCACTGACTCTTCTTCTGTCTTAGGGCTGTTGCTGGTACTACCATTACTAGCAATTTCCCCCCAGTGAAATCACCAGAGATATTTAAAAAATTATTTTGAACCCTTATGTCACATGGTCTGCAAGAACATAAATATCCATCCTGCAATAGTACCGTATTTTCCGGCGTATAAGACGACTTTTTAACCCAAGAAAATCTTCTCAAAAGTTGGGGGTCGTCTTATACGCCGGGTGTCGTCTTTGCGGTCGCCGCATACGGTGGGGGCAGCTCAAAAATGGCCGCGGCCGCATCCCCGCCGTATGCGGCCACCGTATGAAAGCACCCAGGGTGGTGCTGTGCACTTACCTGAAGATGCGGGGGGAGAGGCTTGTTGTGCTAGCCGCTCTTCCCCCTTGCGCGAGCGCTGGTCGCGCTGCCTCCCCGCTTCCGCCCCCACCCCCGCCTACAGCTCCCAGGCCAGGGAGCGCTGAGGCGGGGGGAGCGGCGGCGTTTTGGGAGTCTCATTGCGCTAGCCGCTCTTCCCCCTCGCGCGAGCGCTGGTCGCGCTGCCTCCCCGCTTCCACCCCCACCCCCGCCTACAGCTCCCAGGCCAGGGAGCGCTGAGGCGGGGGGAGCAGCGGTGTTTTGGGCGAGGCTCGTTGCGCGAGCGCCGGTCGCGCTGCCTCCCCGCTTCCGCCCCCACCCCTGCCTACAGCTCCCAGGCCAGGAAGCGCTGAGGCGGAGGGGAGCGGCGGTGTTTTGGGCGAGGCTCGTTGCGCGAGCGCTGGTCGCGCTGCCTCCCCGCTTCCACCCCCACTCCCGCCTACAGCTCCCAGGCCAGGGAGCGCTGAGGCGGGGGAGCGGCGGCTTTTTGGGAGTCTCGTTGCGCTCGCCGCTCTTCCCCCTCGCGTGAGCGCCGGTCGCGCTGCCTCCCCGCTTCCACCCCCACCCCCGCCTACAGCTCCCAGGCCAGGGAGCGCTGAGGCGGGGGGAGCGGCGGCGTTTTGGGAGTCTCGTTGCGCTTGCCGCTCTTCCCCCTCACGCGAGCGCCGGTCGCGCTGCCTCCCCGCTTCCGCCCCCACCTCTGCCTACAGCTCCCAGGCCAGGGAGCGCTGAGGCGGGGGGAGCGGCGGCGTTTTGGGTGAGGACAGAGGTGGGGAAGACTCCGGCCAAGTTGGCAGAGAGGGGGGAAAGGAGGGCTTCCCTCCAGGCCGGCGGGTCAGGTGGAGGGCAAGGGCCGGCGCCGGCCTCCCCCGCCCTCCTCCCCTCTGAGCACCTGCCCCCCAGGCCCCCCAGCCCCAAAGAGCCGGGCGCGGGGTGCTGCCCTCTTCCCTCTTCTCCTCTGCTTCCCTTGGTGGAAGCAGCTGCGGAGGCTCGGGCAAACATTTTGTTTCCTTCCCAGCCCCAGCGGAGGAGGCCAACGAGCGGAAAGCGGGCGAGAGCCGAGGAGGGCGTTGGAAGAGGGGTAGTCTTATATGGCGAGTATATCCCAAACTCTGTATTTTAACTGGAAAAGTTGGGGGTCGTCTTATACGCCGGAAAATACGGTATTCACTACCAACCGTTAAGAAATGAGAGGAGTGTGGAAGCTTTTAGTGAAGTCTGACCTGGTTAACAAGGTAATTTTGCTTCTTCATAATTTCCTTTGGTGGCTCAAAGACATGAAGGCTGCTTCTTCCATGTTCTTGGGTAGTGTTGGATGAGGAGGGAAAGTGATTTTTTGAAAAAAAAAAAAGGCTCAGCAGCTTCTTCATTACTTTCCCACATACCAGCACTGACAACATATACATCCTGACCCTGCTTTCATTTCAGTTCAAATACTCCTCAATCATCCTTCTTGCCCACTGTTTCCCTGTAAATACTTATAGGAACATGGGGGAAATAAAGGAAGGCAGGGCATGTTCCTCACTACCAAGACATCTGAGAAACACATGTCCTTCTCTTTCTAACACAGTTAAGCAAAAGGGAGCAGGAAAAGGAGGCAACCAGCAGGGCAGCTGGCATACTTTTCAATCCCATTAGCCAGCTGTCAAAGTGACTGGTTAGGCTGGCTTATTGCTGAAGGAAATGAATTAAAAATGACCTGACATAACTGCTGGGCCTAGTAAATCTAAATTTAATCCCAACTGTACCAGCAATCCCCCTCATAAAACTGTAGGTGACAAGGTTGAAAGGGACATGATTTTATATCAAAACAACATAATCCTCCCTACTACTTCAGAACATAGTTTTATTTAATCAAGACTTAAACATTTCTAACACTGAATGTTTACATAAACATCACACAGCAGATGACATCATATTTACAATGTCTATCCAGTGCAGAGGAGTTACCAGCTCGGGGTAGATATTAACTGTTCTCTCAGCCTGTCTGCTATCCCTATAATATTCATAAAATTTATCCAACTGAAGATGAAAATCACAGATGCCAAAATTTCAGTTCTCAGTTGTAAGACTGCACTCCCTCACTAGATTCAGCTGTACAGATAAGAATAGCCAAACAAAATGTTTACATTTTTGTAGACAGAACAATTCACTAATACAATATGTAAAAGATATAAAAGGTTCAAGTAAAAAAAAGAAATCAAATTACTATTTAAATTACATGGTAGTCTACTATGCTTTGAATCCACCTATTAAACATATCAGCAGTGAAAGACCTGACAGGGATACCTTCTTTGTAAAAAAGATTTTGCCACTGCATTTCAACACTAACAAAAAACATTTTGAAGACTCTTTGCTTTTACAGACTCAGAGAGCGAATACAGTTTTGCAGTGGTTCACATTTTACAGGGATATCTTGGCAAACATGAAAGACATGTAGTAATTGTGGATTGTTAAAGCATTTTTTTGCCTCCAGAATTATGAAAATAAAAATATCTTGAAAACTTGCCATGTACCCATGCAATAATGCAATATCAATTCATAGTACCTATTAATCAAGGATCTTGGTTTCAGTTGCACTTCTATGGAATAGATTATCTGTCTTGTGTGACCACACATTAAAACAAGAGGAAAATCTTGTTCCTCTTGGCTGACAGAAGTCTCTCCAAAGACACAAAGCCTTTGCAGTCTTCAATTTTTCTGTGATCATTGGAACTCTGGAGATTAGAACACGCATTCATACCAATGCATTTTTCAAAATACATTTTTGTTCTCCATGATCACCCTGGGAACATAATGATGTCATTTCATTTATGGTACTTAAAGTAGTGTGTAGATCATTGTCTTCTATCACTTAATTTTTCCTTTTTTGTCAAAAGAACCCATAAAGCTAATTTCCCCAAGAAGCAGAGTTGGTAATAAGAATCTATTGCTGTGGATAAACTTTAAATGCATGGAGATTTCTCCTCCTGAAAGATAAAAAAAAAGCATTTCATAGAACACTTATTATAAACCAAACCAATAACGATTTGTTCTCTTTTGCAGAATTACTGTTAGAACATAAATGTAGTCCTTTATGAACAATACTTGAAGAAAAGAAGTTTTTAAAAATCCAGTGGCTGTATCCCATATAACATTAGTACAAAAAGTACAGGAGGTGGTATCTTGTACTAATGCTTGTTGTGTTTTATCATATACAGGTTTGACTTTCACAGATTTGATTATTTGCGAATTTATCCAACCCCTGCCTCCCCCGACCTCAGGCACTTCTCCCAGAGAACCTTCCCTTTCAGCAGCTTTGATCAGGCCTTACAGCCCGCACCCAAAAAAAAACCCCTTTGATCCTCCTCATCCACCACCAGCCATTGCCTGGCCAGCTGACTTGTAGCCAGACTTCTTAGCACCATGAATGTTCTCCTACAACCAAGGAAGGAGGTAGGCAAGAGAGCAGAAGGACAGGGTGTCCATGACAGCCCACTCCCTCTCCCTCACCTCTCCCTGACCTGGTTGGGACTCTGGGTGTCCATTCTCCCCTTCCCACAAACACACACACATACACTTTTTGATATTTGCAATTTTTTCACTTTTGTGGGAGTCCTGTGCCCCTAACCTTAGCAAATGTGGAGGGTTGACTGTACAAGATATAATTCATCGTATGCCACAATGATACAGTAGAAACTTCCTACTAACAGAGTAATACCTCTGGATACAACCTAAGGATTTTCTTTAGTAAGTTTAATTTTAATACTATTACGAAGATAGAAACAGAGTATGATTACTCACTTTTCCACATTACAAAAATGGGCTCCCAAACTGTTCTTGCAGAAGTTTCTCCATTATTGAAATCCCCTGTGGGGAAAAATATATATCTAAATGTTATAACAGTTGGTAACAGACAATTCCGTCTTCAAAAATGGAATATCCCTTTTTAGAGATCATCTGGGCAGTTCCAAGCCATCCACAGCACTAGGAAGAACAATATAAATCTTAACTGCTAAGTAATTAACTTTAAACAATACTATGGGCTTCCTAATAACATACTTAAGTACACATTTAAGAGATGTTTTGCATACAGAAAAATGTTGGGAAGCTCCATTTCCCAGCATCTGTGCCTAAAAGATTTAGGTAGCAGGTAATGGGAAAGACCTTGGAGTGAAACCCAGAGAGCTGTCACCAATCAATATTGGGCTAGACAGACAAACAGTGTGGGCTGGTATGGCATTTTTAAGTGCTGTGCTGAAATGGAAAATCACCCAAAGCCATACAGTCATTAGAAAATCACAACGCTAGGCAATAGCCAACAATATTCAGCTCTTCATGTCTCTTCTAGCAGAAAGAAAACTTCTGTACATATAATCTATTGCAGAACAGACTAAAGTCAGGAAATGGCAGAACCTCACTAGCGGTCACATGCAGCTCCCAACTCAGGTCACTCCGACTATCATCAATGAACTATAACCTATTCTGGACAATAATGCTGCCCTCCCAAACACTCTTCATTTGCCTACAGACAGTCTCCCAGTCTCAAACGGTCTCAAACCAACAGGAGGACAAATAACACAGATAGGGAGATGGGTACAAGACCTTGCCACAAACCTAGGTGCCATAAATCAGACATTAGGAGTGAGAACACACAAAATCCAGTAACAGAGCACTCCAGTCTTCCTGTGCATTCCATCTCAGACCTCAGAACATCAGTCCTTGAGCAAAAAAACTACAAAGGGAGACTTGAAAGAGAAACAGCAGAATTCAAATATATCCACAAACTGCAGCTCACCAGCAGTGGTTTAAACATAGACAATTGTTCCCTGGCACACTACACATATAGTTAACACCCTGGCCTTATGAGGGCTCTCTTGGCCAGTTTGTCACATCTCATTTCTGGTTCCCAGTCGGCATCACATTACATTCCAATAACTTCCTCCACAATTTGTACTGTTATCTACTCACCTTGGCTTTAGGCAACATCTTTCCTGCTGCCTTTGTGCCCCCACAACAATATTTTCTTCATGTCCTTACCATACCCACAAGTTTTGCATTTCTATTGCCATTCACATACACAGCTTCCTCATTCATAGCTATAAAGGTCTATTCCTGGGCACTTCACTCCATGCATCTGACAAAGACTTATGTCTATGAACGCTTATGCTTCCAGCTTCTTTCTCTCAGCCTCAAAGGTGCCACAAGGTCCCTTTGCATAGTGATCCAGACTAACACAGCTATGTCTTTGAATTCTGCACATATAGCAAAGAATACTACTCCCAAAAACACATAGAAAGAATTATAGAACAGAACAGAACAGTGAAGCAGCCATTGAGGGAGGGTTAGTCTAGGTAGCCTCAAGACCCTATGTGCTTATAACATCTTATGAGAAAAATCCTTCAGAAATGTGCTTGTCTTGCAAAGTGCTGTGCTACCAGCAGTTCCTGCCTTGAATACAAGGTTGGGTCACAATGTGCTTAATTGCTTGATATGTTCTGTAACATATTTCCTGAAATGTAAACAACTGTGAGATTGGAGTGAAGTGATGAACATTGCTAAACCTTAGAGGGGACGGGCAGGAAGAAATGTTTTTTTGTGTCATTGATACTATAAAATCACTCTGCTAAGTGTGTTCGAGGCTCTTGGCTCTTTTCGGAAGCTATTCCAGCCTTGCAGCCCGTGCGTAATTATAATAAACTCTTTTTCCTTCATTTCGTGGTCTCTGTGTCTCTGAATTCCTGCAACAACAGAACAGAATAATAGAGTAATAGAGTTGGAAGAGACCACAGGGGCGATCCAGTCCAGATCCCTGCCATGCAGGAACATACATCAAAGCACTCCCAACAGATAGCCATCTAGCCTCTGTTAAAACCCTCCAAAGGAGACTCCACCACACTCCAAGGCAGCATATTCCATTGCTGAACAGCTCTGACTGTCTAGAAGTTCTTCCTGAGGTCCAGGTGGAATCTTTTTTCCTGTAGTTTGAATCCATTGCTCCTTGTCTTAAGTCTCTGGAGCAGTGGAAAACAAGCCCGCTCCCTCCTCAACATGACACCCTTTCAAATATTTAAACATGGCTATCATGTCCCCGCTTAACCTTCTCTTCTGCAGACTAAACATATCCAGCTCCCTAAGATGCTCATCGTAGGGCAACTTTCACCATTTTTGTCACCCTTCTCTGGATACATTCCAGCTTGTCAATACCCTTCTTGAAATGAGGTGACCAGAACTTGACACAGTATTCCAGATGAAGTCTGACCAAAGAAGAACAGACTGGTACTATTACTTTCCTTGATCTGGACACCATACTCCTATTGATGCAACCAAGAATTGTGTTGGCTTTCTTGACTTCCGCATCACACTGCTGACTCATCTTCAGCTTGTGGTCTACTAAGACTCTTAGATCTCTTTCACACAAACTGTTATCCAGCCAGGTGTCTCCCATCCCATATCTATGCATTCCATTTTTTCTGCCTAGGTGCAGGACTTTACATTTCTCTCTGTTGAAATTCATTTCATTAGCCTTGGCCCAGTGTTCCAATCTGTCAAGGTCATTTTGATACCCCAATTTGGTATCATCTGCAAATTTGATCAGCATGCTCTCTATTCTTTCATCCAAGTCATTGATAAAGATGTTAAATAGCACTGGGCCCAGGACAGAACTCTGTGACACCCCATTAGTCACTTCTCTCTAGGATGAAAAACAGCTACTGATGAGCACCCTTTGGGTTCAGTCAGTCAACCAATTACAGATCAGGTTTTCTGTCACATAAAGGACTTGAGAAGCCATACATGCATGGTGCTTTATGAGAACTTTGTATCACTGACAATCTCAAAAGCCTGAACAACCCAATCAAGCTGTCACTGGGCTTGGTCTCCCATTCAGGCACATCTGGTGGAAACATGGGAGAGGGAGTGGCCCCTTCCGGGATCTGGAACTCACTTCCTGGAGAAGCTGGACTCGCTCTCTCCATGAAGTTCTTCAGGAGGCAGGTAAAGACTTTGTTTCATTTGAGAAGTGTTTGTGGAGGAAAGGGCTTTTAATAAAGTTTTTATTGTTCTTTGTCTTCATGTTGTTTCAGACATGACAACCCTAAGATCAATCAATCACATTGTTTTTCTTGGCTAGGTTTGATTCAGAGGGGGTTTTGCCTTGGCTCTCTTCTGAGGATGAGAGAGTGTGACTTGTCCAAGGTCACCTAGGGGACTTGCATGGCTGAGCAGAGACTTGAACCCTGGTC
Source organism: Iguana delicatissima (assembly GCA_948472985.1). NCBI lineage: Eukaryota > Metazoa > Chordata > Lepidosauria > Squamata > Iguanidae > Iguana > Iguana delicatissima. Next base: position 531,986 of record CAOKZL010001260.1, on the reverse strand, counting down.
TCTTACTTTTTAATAGATATGAAAAAAAATGTTTCTAATTTTTATTTTAATTATATTTCCATTGTTTTGTACATTGTTACTTTCATATTTTTTCTGGTTTGATTTTTGTAAGTTCTCTTGAGTCACAGGGCTGGGGAAAAGAAGAGAAGTAAACGCACTGAACAGTAAAATTCTTTGTCTTCTTCTTCATTATTATCATTATCATCACCATTATCATTTTCTTCTGTAAATCTGTAAAACCAGCAGTGATTTTCAAACAGCTTCTAACTTGTACACAAATTGGGCCAAACATTGCCTTCAAAAATAATAAAAAATAATTCAGGCTAGTGCTTTCCTTTTCTGCCTCCTTTATCTCCACAGGAAGCGGGAACAGGCTAGCACAACCCATCCATCTAAATTAAGCTTGCCACTGTTTACTAAGTAGAGCACTAATTGACATGTGAAAACTCCGAGATTTTCCTTGGGCATTTTAAAGTGTTATTTATTGACTCAATTATGTTCACAGTATGACAATTGCTTTCCCTTTCTTCCTCACAGCACAGCTGTCTTAAGGGGAACTGTTTGACAGAAGGGCTAGGGCAGGAAAGGAGGAGAGAAATTTACAAAATGAGTAGGGAAGAAAGGGCAGTTGTAAGCCAGCGCTACCATTCTGTTTAACTGGCTGTGCCTGAATAAAAGACTATTTAAAATATTCATTTCAAATAAATTATATTTGCTTGCTTTTACATTTTATATTTACTTGAAAAATTTACAGGCCTCATCTTCATTACCACACCCTGAAAGATCTTTGTATTTGTAAACGCTAGGAATTTACATTACTATTAAACACAACACAAACTATTAAATACTACAAAACACAGGGAAAAACAGCCATTCACCAGCTGAAAACACAATGATTTAAAATGTGCTAAAATACAGTTTTAACCTGGCACTGAAAAGAATATAGTGCACATAAGATTGCAGTTGCAATGTGCCATCTGGACAACATCTTAAAGCATTTCTAATGTTCATAATTCAGGAAAAGTACCCAACAACATTCTTGGATTATTCTCTCCAGTGTCTTGAATCATGTTACCATTAAATCCTGCTAAAACTTTTATTCATATTCTAAAAGGATTCTAAAAGGATTTTTTAAAGAACAATACAGAATACATCAGCTATCATCAATACTGTGTTTTTTGACTCTTATTGAATTTTTACGCTTGATCAATAAAGGAGAGCAAATGAGTTTACTCTAATAGTACTCAAACAACAAAAGTGGATTCAAGCCATTTTTCTGGGTCATAAGTTCACTAAGGCTGTGTCATATGTCATAGTCAATTAAGTCCTTATATTTACACATTTTGTGTTCTTTCCATACCTTCAACTGTCTCCATTTTATATTAAATTGAAGGCTATTTTTTACAAAAGTTGTCAGTAGCTTCTGTGGGCTCACCTGCACTGTATTCCAGCCTGATATTTAGGCCAAAGAGACAGAACAGGGATGCTGCCAGTGTATTGCTCACCTCACTATCCAGCAGCCAGCCTTGAGCTGGCCAAGGTGATCTCAGAGGTAGTGTAGGAGAACTCCAGGACTGTGGTTCTGTGGGATTTAACCATCCATGCTGAGCCTGTACTGACAAGACCTGCTCAGAACTTTATCACTACCATGACAACCATGGGGCTACCTCAGTATTTGGTCTGACATATCTTGAATATACCTTAGACTTGGTTTTTGTTATTGGACAGAAAGAGGACAATCTCTTATGGTCAGACCCTTCCCTTATGATGTTTGGTATGGCAGTAGTAGACCCTCTCTGTGGCAGTGATTAAGATGATCTGCCCCCAGAGGCTTGTAGAATCTGAAGGATTTCTAGGAGATTTTCCAGCTGACAAGGTTGGTGATTCTGTCAAGACCTTGATCTCATTATGGAATGGTTAGATGGAAATGGCCATTGATGCAGTCACTCCTAAATGTTTAATCCAGTGCTCTGGAGCCAGTAATTCACCTTGGTTTACAGACGATCTGCGCAATGAAACAGGCTGGACAAAGGCTAGAGCATAAGTGGTGTAGGTCATGGAGCAAATACAAATGAAAATCAGAAAACACCTTTCATAGTGTCTAGTATATGGCAGTAAAAGTGACAAAAATAACTTCTTATGCCTCCTCTATTCTATCTTCGTAACACTGTACAGCAACACTTTTCTGGTTGGTGAAATATCTATTGGGGTGAGATTCAGAGAGGCCAGGATTAGAATCTCTGGTTGCCTACTGTGATAAATTTGCTAGGCACTTTGAGCAGAATCTTGTTCATATTCATTCAGAACTTGATGCTTCATTTATTGCAGTCTAGGGAGATGTCCAGCGCACCATTTGGTCAATTTTCTTGGGATCAGTTTCAGTTGTTGCAGCCTGATGATGGAGCCAACATGCTTTGAATCGGTCCATCCCACCACACAGTTTTGATTGTTCTCCTTGGCTATAAAAGATCTAACACACCTGGATTGACTGGGTGGGTCCAAGTGGTGGTAAATACCTCACTGGTCAGAGGAAGGCACCTGCTCCCTTGAAGGAAGCTACAGTGCACCCTCTCCTGAAGAGGATCTCCTACTTTACTGATCTTTCTGGATCTCTCAGCAGCTTCTGATATCATTGATCATGGTATCTTACTGGACCAGCTCTGGTGGATGAGGGTAGGAGGCACTCTTTTACAATGTTTCCACTCCTATCTGCATGGTCGGTTCCAGAAAGTGGCATTGGGAGACTCCTGCTCTGAAAAATTGTCCTTGTGCTGTGGCAGGCCACAGGGTTAAATCTTGTCTCCCATACTGTTCAACCTCTATACCAGGCCAATGGGAGAGGTTATTCAGAGTTTAGGGTTGGGTGTCATCAGTACGCTGATGGCACTCACTTCTACTTCTCATCATCAAGCTAGCTGGGGCTGTGGTGGTCCTGGAACAGTCCCTGGATGCTGTAATGGGCTGGATGAGGGTGAATAAACTGAAGCTGAATCCTTGTAAGATGAAGGCACTGTGAATTGGCGGTTCTCAAGTCAAGGAACTGGGCAGGTTAACTGCCCTGGATGGAGTTGCACTTCCCTTGAAGGAGCTGGTACATAGTCTGGGAGTACTCCTAGATCCATCCTTGTCACTAGCAGCCCAAACAGATTCAGTGGCTTGGAGTGCTTGGGGCCAGCTTGGACTGGTCCACCAGCTACAGTCTTTTCTAGACATTCATGACTTAGCCACAGTAGTCCAGAGACTCGTAACTTCTCAATTAGACCACTGCAATGAACTCTATGTGGGGCTACCCTTGAAACTCCTTTAACATATTCTAATCTTTTTAAGTTTTTGTACGTATTTATTGTATTAAACTGATTCCACTGTAAGCTGCCCTGAGATCCTCAGATAAAGGACAGGATATAAATATTTTAATAATGAATATTTAAAATACACTCTTTTCATAATTTTTTTTTTGGATTTCATCTATTTTCATTCAAAATATCAGAGATAGTACTGCCCATGCTAGCTGGGGAAATATGGGAATTATAGCACAAGAAGTAAGTTTCCAAGTTCTGTTCTCTCCCATCTGTGTGAGACATGTTAAAAGATGGAATAAATGAATCAAGTAGTAAACTAACAATAGAATTATCTCCATTGTAGTTTTGTCCTTCCCTGAATACTGTTTTAAGGCTAGCATATATATCCGGCCCTGTCTTCACAATTTTAAACAGTTTCCGGATCTTATACTTACCCAGAAAAACACAAAAAGATGTCAGAATCAACTGTTGCCATTTTGCAGATGAACTGTGACATACATTTTCAATTATTCATATAATTATCTTATCAGCTATTACATATTTGAATGAATCTACAGGATCTTTCTGTAAAACAGATTCCATTTACCTATATTTTAACTCTAGCTATCTACCTAACACACACACACTGTCACACACATACTCAACGGAATTTCTTTTTCATATTATTATTACTTGCTTCTCATTTCATTTCCAAGCTCAACAGGACATAAAATCCCACCATCATTTGCCCCCACCCCACAACATAATCCAGGCATAACAAATCTCTCTTTTGACTAAATCACAAGTGGGCAAAATATAGCTGCATGTCAGTCCTCTGACTTTTTTTTTCTGGCCATCCAGCATCCTCCCATGCCCTACCAAAGCCCCCCATGAGAAACACTTCCACTAAACAAAATGCTTTGCCATTCCTGAAGGTTTTGCTATTTTCAGGGCTACTAAGCCCCAACCCCTGCAAATCCCTGGAATGCCCTCCCCCACAAAAAGGCCAGAAGGCAGGTGGACACCCAGACAGGAAGTGTCCTGGAAATCACTTCCAGTTTCAATTTCTTTCTGTGTGTACTTAAAAAAAACAACTGTCAGTCAACTGCAGCCATCAGACTCCCACAGGTTTTTAAAAAAAACCGTGGAGCTTCCATGGTTACATATCCTTAAACTAATGGTCCCAGTGTCATCAAAAAGCAAAGCTATGCCAGCAAGAAGAAACAATAATAGTGTTCTTTAAACATGACATTGCACAAACTAGGAACCACTTTCCCAACAGCTCACTATAGTACTTTACACTCTGACACTGTGTAGCAGGTAGAGATTTTGCATGAGCAATGCCATAGGATAAAACCATGGAGAGGTACTACCTATTCATCTCCATGCCTGGGAGAATACATTTTAGTTTAAGATTCAGCACTCTTCCAAGGACTTAAGTGACACACATTATTTTTTCTCCCTCCAGTTTTAGGCTCAAAAAAATCCTGTGAGGTAGGGCAGATTACCAAGCGAAGCATGAGCAACCTTGTTCACAATTCAAAGGATGAAATATGAATGTAAAGAAAAGAGTAAGTTCTGCATACTGGAGCAGTTCACCCAGGATGAGAGGAAGAAAAACAGATGTGTGGAGACCATTTGAAGTAAATTGTGCCTGCCTCAATTGTGCTCACAGGCATGGGAGTCTGGGGGCTTTCCAGGCATTTGCTTCATTATCATCAGCCTAAAATTTTGAATAAATGAAGTTCAGACATAATCACTCACAGCTATGAATCTAAATATATGCACGATAAGGGTTGCCTTTTACATGGAGCTGCCTTACACCATCATTAGAAATTGCTCAACAAAAGTTTGGTGAAAAGTCATATATGGAGATTCATGAAGTGTAGCAGACACAAAGTCAAAAGACTTTTAAAATATATATTTTAAAAAATTATAAAGTTAAGGCACTTACCCTTTTGACCCCTTGATTTAAAAAGGTTTGTGCAAAAACTTCCAAGAAGCAATTCAGCAGTCCTGATCCTTTTATTGATATTTTCCCTTTCTGTATGAATTCAGTCCTGCAAAACAAAATGCAACTGATCTTTTTCTTTTCCTCCAGCAGTAGGTACTGTGCTTCTGTAATAAAACCACATTCTACAAACAGCGGAAGAACCACATTCTGTAATCATACTGACCCAAATTCTTACATGTTCTTTCACCTCTTAATGTTGCAGCAATATTTAATGTATCATATCTAGAGCAATAATTTTAAAGTTGTAAATATTTGCTTAACTATACCTAATTAAATATACCAAAGGGATCTCCTAGGCTCATATTAAAATTTTCTTTAGGGTAAAAAAATAGTAAGTATTATTTCTGGCAAAGCTTCTTGCTTATAGAGAAGCTTACGATGGGAAAGGGAACACATGATTTTATCTGGGTATATGGAAGAGGATGGGGGAGGGAAGCTATGGTACAATCCTACTTTGAACTGATCTTGCCAAGAAGCCCCTGAGATAAGTTCACAGTAGGGTTGCTGTAAGCAAGAAAGTACTTGAAGGCACACAACAAACAAACAACAAAAATATCAGGGGAGAAAATCAGAATAACAATCTGCAATTCATAACTTGTTTTGAATTCCTTATCATGAATGCAAGACTTGAGTGACTTTTTTTTATTAAAAACTAGCACATTCACCCAGCGATGCCTGGGATTTTATTTTCTCATAAGTAACACTTGTTAGAAATACCTTAGGAATTACCTTACCGTAGGAATTAGATGCAGTTGAAATACACGGATTTGAGATCCTGTGTCTCTAATTCCCCAAACTGTTTTGTCCAGTACCTGTAACTTTTCCCCATATTCCCCAATCTAATCTGTATTCAGAGTTCTTAACATACAGAGTTTGGGTTCCTGAGGGGATACGCTGGCCTCCCCCTTGCTGGTAGGCCTTGTCTCCATAGCAATCAGCCTATTCAAAGCTCTCTGGCTGAGAATTCTAAAGGCCTCTCCCTGAACTGCCAACCCCAGGACTCCACAGAATCTGCACAGCCAGCCAATCGTATGAGGTCTTCTCACCTCACACAGCCAATCATATGAGGTCTGTGCCTGCCTGACACAGACAAACAGACAAGATCACTCACAAACTTTGACTTTCATAGATTACTAGTGTATTTACCCAGCATTGCTCGCGATTTTATTTTCCTCTTAAGAACTCACCAAACTGTCTTCTCCAGTACCTGTGACTTTTCCCCACATTTTCCAATGCAATCTGTATTCAGAGTTGTTAATATACAGAAGTTGGGTTCCTGAAGGAATATACTGTCCTCCTCCTTGCTGCTGGGCCTCATCTCCATAGTACTCAGCCTATTCCAGTACCTGTAACTTTTCCCCATATTCCCCAATCCAATCTGTATTTAGGTTGGGTTCCTGAGGGAATACACTGCCCTTCTTCTTACTACTAGGCCTTGTCTCCACAGCAACTGGTCTGAGGCCCAAGAGCTCTCTGCCTGAGAATTCTACAGGCCCCTCCCTAAACTGCCAACCCCAGGATTCCATAGAATCTTCATGGCAGCCAATCGTATGAGGTCTTCTCGTCTGACACAGCCAATCGTATGAGGTCTTTGCCTGCCTGATGCAAACAAACAGACAAACTCACAGACAAACTCTGACTTTCATATAGTGGATATAGCCCGTCTCACACTCATTTACATGCAGGTGTGCACACACACACTTTTAAATCTTATTGCAATAGTACTGCACAAAGCTATTTTTTTTCCAGACATGAAACTTTGCTCAATCATTCCAAGACAATCCTTCTTGGTTCCTTTCTCTCTTCACTTTTTTCTTCCCTTACTAAATGTCACATGTTCAGTTATTCATATGTCTTGAATTGCACTGCATTTGAGAGAAAGAAGCATGATTTGAGAGTTCTGCCTATGATGTCTGACCTGTGACATCTATTACAGCTATAAACTGACCTGTTCATGTTGAACTGGTCACCAACACTGAAAAGGGATCTGTGAACTCAACCTCACTAGAATGCCAGAAAATACTTTCATGACACTTTTAGAGAGAGGGGTGTGTTCTTTCTGAAGAAATAGTACTGTGCATTTAGATATAACTAGTGACCCTAACTCGTCCTGCAAAGCCCCATCTCGACCTCCTCATTTCTAAACTGACAGTGTAAGATCTGCTTGGCATGGAAGAAAAAGCAGATTTGCTGGAAATTCAGAGAGCAGAGCCTGCAACTATCCATACGAAAAAGAAGAATAACTGAGATATAAAGTTAACTTTCGGGAAACATTTGCTATTTAAGTCCTTTGCCTCATCTAATCTAGAAAAAAAATATCCTGAAGACCAGTTACAAGGCAATGCACTTATCTATGAATCAACCAGGCTGAACTTGGGCAGATTTGTGCATGTGCCTTCAAGTCACCTGTTGACATATGGTGCCCCAGGAATTTCATAGGATTTTTTTAGGTAAGGAATACCCAGAAGTGGTTTGCCAGTTCCTACCTCTGAAATATAGTCAGTTGTCAACATCTGCAGGTTTAATTTTCTAAGTTTTATTTGCACGTTTCTCCAACCCCTCTCCCTCACCTCAAGCGCTTCTCTGCAGGGGGAACCTTCCCACTCGGTGGCTCCAATCAGGCTGTGTAGCCCTATAAAAACCTCACCTCTCCTCCTCCTCCTCCTGACACAGCCAATCATATAAGGCTGCCTGGTCAGCTAAGGATGGCTCCCAGCCTGATTTCTCAGCACCACAAACTCTCTCCCAATGCTTTCCACACACCCAACGAAGGAGATGGATGAAAGAGAGGAAGTATAGGGCCACCATGCTGACCCCCCACACACACACTTTTTCCCTCTCCTTCTCCTGACCTGGTTTGGACTCTGGGCATACATTTCCCCCACCTTGCTTTGGCCCCTTCCCACAGATGCACACATACATTTTTATATTCATTATTTTTCCACTTTTGCAAGGGCACTGCATCCCTAACTCTAGTGAACGTGGAAAGCTCAACTTTATAGCCTACAAACCTGCTATTCATTGGTGGTCTCCCATCCAAGTACTAACCAGAGAAGAACCTGATCACACACGATCTGGTGCCTTTAGGGTATTCAGCTAAGAAGGGGAAGAGAATTTTCACTCAGCTACAGCCTCTTGCTATTCCCACAATTTCTAATAGGGATCAGCTTGCACTTTGTATAGCTCTTGCTTACAGAAGTTCAAGGTCAATGCCCATGTTTCATTCACAATCTAGAGTAGGAGCAAGCAACTGGTAGTGGGGAGGGGGCAATTTTCACCCCTGTTCTCCCCCTGCAGGTCACACCTTGTCTTCAAGGTGCAGCAGAAGTGATGTGACATCACTTCTGGTCACTGTTTTCCCCATTTTCACATTTTCAGGTGATTTTGGGGACTATTTTTTTGAATAAACAAAGTCAGGATTGTCCATTCCATCACAGTTCCATTTTCTGTGTATGGTTGTGAAAGCTGGACAGTGAAGACAGCTGATAGGAAGTAAATCAACTCATCTGAAATGTGGTCTGGAGAAGAGTTCTACAAACACTGTACACTGCCCCCCCCCCAAAAAAAAGACAAATAAATCAGCCCTAGAGCAAAGCCTGAATTCTTCCTAGAAGCCAAGATGACTATACTGAGACTGTCATATTTTGGACATGTCATGAGAAGACAGTGGTGCTTGGCAAGGTAGAAGGCAGTAGGAAAAGACAAAGATCACATTACAGTTGAAGAGAGATAATCAAGGAGGCACAACCTTGAGTCTGTGGGACCTGTTGACAACAGGGTGACTGAGTGGTCTCTCATTCATAGGGTTGCCAAAAGTCAAATATGATTTGACAGCAGTTAGCAATAACAAGAGGGGTTCTGGGAGCTGAGCAAGTGAAACTGCTGTGCCTATGAGCAGTTGAATCCTTTTCAGGCAAGCAAAATCAACTGAAAATTAGATTTTTACATGGGGGAGGGGGATTTCATGGGCTGCCAAAGTGAGGGGCTATACACAGGCTGCACGCACAGTTTTTTTACCCTTGATTTTGAGGGATAAGCATGCAGCCTAGATAAATTGCTAGACTATAGAATGTATCTAAGGGCCTTTAGGGGACCTAGCCCATCACAGAAGACATTTGAATCCTTTTTTTGAATGCTTTTCCTGCTATAAAACACCTGTTGCATCCACTACTTACCAACAAAATCTATTCTATACTACCAGTTTTATCCTAATTTGATCACTCATAAATCCATTTGGGTGTGATGGGCCTGCTTTAGTTGCAATCCACAATAGTATGCATATATGCAACCAACCAATGGCCTCGCTTTTCCTCAGAGAAGTCACAAGAGAAGGCAAATGGGTTGTTGGGTGTTGTTTAACCTATAGAGCAATCATGAAAAGAAAAGCCAAGTTGCTGGGGGTTTTCCCTTCCTTTTTTTGCCCTATGAAAACCAAAAAAACCTCAAAGAAAATATTGATCTTGGATTGATTCTTGTAGCACAGAGCTGGATGGTGCAGCATCATTACGACAACGCAGATGGAGGGAGAAGTCTATTAGTGAGATCCAACTACGGAATTATTGACCAGTTAAAAGTACAGCAAATTTGGCTTAATTGCTTTTGTGACAAGAGTTTAATTAAACCATCTTTACTATAGAAAGTGTTGCTGGCCATTTAAGTTGAGATAAATGTTTCTTACTGTCTTAGGAAAATGCTTTAGAACCTCTCTACCAGTTGAAACAATCTTACTAAAATGTTTAATAGGGATTCTGAACACACCTGATTCCTCAGCCCTTCATGAACTGTGCACTACCAATTTAATGTTAAGAAATTATTCTGATACATGTGCACCAGTCCCATTTGTTTGATCTATAAAAGAAGAAAGGAGAAGCTGCTGTGGAGATCTCTGTTCGATATAATGTTTCCACTGCATGAATGAGGTCTTCATTCCTCATGTCACACTGCTCATATGAATGGACTATTTCAAAGTTAAGACAATTTCTTAAAACAGATCTAAGAGAAATCTGAAGGGAAATGGAGAAGACTAGCATGTAGGAAAATACATAATAGTTAAAACTGTAATTACTTCTTTCTTGCATATAAGTATTTTCAGGAGTTTTATGGCAACAAATGGCAAGTTAAATGTACACAACACACAGGGCCTGAAAAAAAGTTATCTTAACTCAACTAGAAACCTTGGCTGATTCAACAAGAATGTGATGAGACAGTTCATAAGCCGCTTGGCCAATCCAGTGTAGCCTCCTTAGAGACAGAATCATGCTCACTGTGTGTACTGTGTGCAAGAAAGAAAGAAAAAGTTTCAAACAGAAATGCTGCACCTGTGACCTAGATAAATAATGCAAGCCTTTGTGGTTTCCCTCTATATTTTCGCAGTCTCAAGGACTAGTAAAATTTCAAGAAGGAGGGGGAGGTGAGGAGAAGGAAAGACAGACCTTAGAAAGTTAAATTGTGCCTCAAATACCACAAGCCACATATTTTCTACAACTACATGGAACTGTAGTTTACAAAAAAAGCTGGTCAGAACCTAAAATGGTGATAAGGCATCACCAAAATTGCAGATAAGACTGGTTTGACTTAAAAAGTAAAATAAATGAGTGAATCAACATAGTTTATTGATCAACATCATATATCACACAATTATAAATAAATTCAGCATAGATTAGCTGGTTCTATAGTGTTTGAAACTACCCTACCAGTCTTGTATCAGTGACAGCAAACTAAACACTAATCTTTCATTTTTAGAAAAAAAATTAGCAGCTCAACAAAGTTATATCACTCTAGCAGAAGTCATGCAACCTTAAAAGGCTTTGGAGCTACAATATCATTCAGTTTCATCCTGAATTGCCTTTTTTAAGCCAAAGGTACCAACACCTACAGATTAGGGTAGGATGTGTTAAAAACTCTTCCTGCCAAGAAGAACTAGAAGCACATTTGTCTGATGTATGTGCACTTCCATTTTTACAATCTGGTAGATGGTAAGCTTTTAGGAGCAAGGAACACACCCATTTTGACTTTCCCTCCTTTGACTATTACGATGTGTTACATTATGCAATGCAGATTAGAGACAAGATTCGGTCAGATTTAATGGCACAGAACAAAGCTTCAGCAAGCTATAATTTCAAAGAGAACAAGTACTGCTGCTGTAATTTCAAGGGATGCATTTCAGGTACTCTGTCAAAAGTGGTGTTAGCATACTTTTTAACAAACAAGGATAGGCAAAAAGAATAGTGCATGAGCAAACTTTATGCTGCAAAAAGGCTGTGCTTTTTATCCATTTTAACCCAAATGGATAAATCACTGTGCTGTCTTGGTTGATATATGAAAAACAAAAACAATCTCAAATGTCTGAGAAAACATGCATTTCAAACATCTTCAAAGAAACTGGAAAGAATCATACAATTCTTCCCAACAGCTCTGGTGTTGTGTTTTCTCCAAATTCATCAAGTAAGCTATTACTTCTAGGTACCAGGCCTGTGTGTAAAATAATATTTTTTAAAAAAATTAAAAATCCTAATTCACATGTAAATCAATATTCCAAGTAGCCAGTATTTTTTTGAATATGTGACATCAAGTTGCCTGTAGGCTTATGGTGACTCCTGTGAATTTCATAGGATTTTGTTAGAATTTCCATAAACTAATTTGCAAGGCTTCTTTATCCATTTTGTCCTCTCATGATTCCACTTTCTTAGCATTCCTGCCTCAGTACCAGTGGTTCTTTCCATTGTTGGAAAATATCCACAACAAGTACAGAGTAGGTGTATGTCAAAATGAACAAACAGGAAATACTTTAAAGCAGCTTGTTCTCTATAACAAATAATGTTCGGCGATCATACTCCAGCCATGGAGGTCTCTCCTCCTAGCAGTCTTGAGCATCTATGACAAGCAGAAGCTTTTCTAAAACACAAAGGGGCAAAATCCATAAGAACAGACCAATTTTACATGACAAGCCTAGTGACATAATGTCAGCTAGGCAAGAAAAATGGAAAACAAGAGAAGTCAGACTGGAATGCCCTGGTTGGAAGAAATGATTTTCTGAAACCCTGCATAGGTGTATTTTTGTTTGGTGTTAGGATAAACTGTATCATTTTGTTGCAGGACCCGTAGCTATTACTCACAAAATCTGGGACTATGTGTATATGTCATTTGTGTCACCTAGGAACACTGTTTTCGAAAAAACTGGTAGAACATTTTCTCCATTAAGTCCTCTCCCCTTCATATACCCAAGAGCATTCTTGGTTTAGTTACCTCATCCAGAACTCATTTATTCTACCTACCACTTCCAGGATCATTTCTGGTTCCATTCTGTAAGAATGACATGACAATATCTTATTTTTATTTTTCATTAAAGCTAATTTCATAGATCAGTTTCATGTTATTTAGTATTCAAAGACATAACCATGATATTCTGAATCGGTATTCAAAGGGATCTTGTAGTGTCTTTGTGACTGAAAGAAGTCGGTAGCATAAGCTTTCACAGACCTAAATCTTCTTCACCAGATGCATGGAGTGAAGTGCCAGGGAAGAGACCTTTATGAGCAGGCTGTATGTGCAAACAGCAACAAAAATGCAGAAGTTGTGAGTACATGCAACACTACATTCCAATAACTCCTTTCATCATTCATGTGGTTATCTAATCACCTTAGCTTTAGGCAACCACCTGCCTTCGTCTCTGAATGATCATTGTTAAAACTGAACTTGCCACCTCATCACCACACCCAGAAATTTTGCATTATTATTGCTATTATTTCTTTTCGTGCGTACAGTCTGCCCATAAAGGTCTGTCCCTAGACACTTCATTCCATGCACCTGAGGAAGTAGATTTATCTCTATGAAAGTTTATGCTACCAACTTCTTTTTCTTCATTAGTCTCAAGAGGTGCTGCAAGACCCCTTTGCATGTTAGTTAGCAGTCCTGAAATTTCATTCTGCTCTCTTTCCAAAGCCTTATGATTTGCTGTTATAATCCCTTATAATAATTTCCACCAGTAAAATAATTCAGGTAAAAAGAAATAAGCTGACATGTGAAAAGGTACTTTCCCTAAAGAGAACTCATTTGTTTCTTCCTTTCAAGTTGGTGCCCAGAAACATCCTGGAGTGAGAAAAAGCACTAAATAAACCTCTGAAACAGATCAGTGGCCTCACACACTTACTCTCATGTCCCTCTCTCCAGTTTCTCTTGGGCTGCAGTCTCTTACTTCCTCTGTGGCGCCACTTGACAAAAAAGTAGGATGGATGGTATGGCAAGTCTACCATCCATAACCATTTTACACAGCCCTTCATATGTGAGCTACACAGTGAACACATGAGAGCCTTACTTGAGGCTCCTGCCTTTCAGCCTTATCATATGGATGTGCCAAATGCACCTCCCTTCTAGACAGACAGCATCCTAACCAGAATTATTTCCAACCAAATTGGTCTCACACACCCCTCAACAAAATGAGATCACACAACAGGAAAGCTGCTTTGCACCATTTTATTATTTTCATCATATGTATTTATTTCTTTATGGTTGAGCAAATTTTTTTAAGTGAGAAAATCATTTATAGTAAGAATAGATTTTGGGAGCAAAAAGATACATACAACAAACACACATCTTCAGCACTGTCATTACTGCTAGACTGTCTCATGTGTTTGTAACTGTTCTTCAGATGAGCAAGAGCACAGAAAACCCAAAGAATATGAGCTCTGGTGCAACCTCTTGGGAAACTCCTATTTTATTTGAACCACAAGATTTCTAGCCTTGTGTTTGAGAAGGGAACCTGGACATTATGTAAGTGATTCCCACTAAGAAATATATCAAGAGGTTGCTGTGAATGGTTTCAGTGGCCAGCATAATCTACTATAACTTAGGCCCAAGCAGAATGTATTATGGAAAATATATAAAATAACATATAAAATAAATGCACATATATATTCTTGATTTGCATATCTGGCATGGAATTTCATATATGATCATTTCTGGAGCTGTATATGTGCAACCCGGCTTGGAGCTCTTGGTTCTGTTCCCCACCACAACACAACAGCAATAAAAAGAAGGTGGAAAAGTAACTCTAAAGACAAGTGGCTTTGTCCTTTTCCATTTTTCGTTATGCTTTCTAGCATAAAGCTTATCTGCATACCTTCTGACTCACTGGCCTAGCCATGTTATCTTTGTGCATCCCAGGTATTTGGCAAAGACACAGAGCCTGTTCTTAAAGTCCTAGGCAAGCCATAACCCTGAGGACTCAGGATTACTGAGCCCTCAGCTATCCACATCCACCTGTCAGGCTTCCCTCGACTTGGTGGTCACAGAGCGTGGAGGCCCTGATTTAGCTATCAGCTTTGAAATTATGCTCTGAAGGCAAATAACTATAGAATAGCTTCCCTTATTCCCAAGTTACAGCCATCACATTCTCCTGATGCCATGTGGGTAACAAGTAGAATATACTGAAACTAACTACAAATCTGTGCAAATAAATAATCTGCACCTTACCAGTTTGGATTCTCCAAACTTTCCTTGAAGACTGACTCTTCTTTTAGACTGGCATACTCTGTCCATGTGAGACAACGAGTCTTCATAGACATAACTCTTTCCTGCATGTTAAGCCAAGATTCCTCTTCTAAGTAGACCTCAGATACTTTTAGGATACTGATCTGTCAAACATAATGAATACACGTTTCAATAATTCAAGATATTTTGAGATTTTTTTTTCAGATTTACTATTTGTTCTCACCACATAATAACGTTAATAGTTGTACTAAAGATAATACGCATCAACATGTATCTCTTGGCAATAATACAGAATAGCAATTAGTGATGAAATCATGCAGGTACTAAGAAATTTATTTTCACTGCTCTGTGCCTTGTTAGATTTTGCCAACCACAACATTTTAAGCGAAGCGACAACTTATTTTGTGTGACATTTTAGTTGCCTACATGTCCAGTTTTAAGTAATGTATTCTAAGTCATCTGCTGACTGTTGCACACAACACATAAACAGCCAAACATTTGGTTCATTTTACATTCTGTTTAGTACCTGCAAATTTTATGTTTTCCCATCTGGAAGAGGCATGAAATGTGACAGAAAGACATTGTTTAAGTTTCAACATATTGGATAAAGAGTTTTTAAAAATAAAGATTTAAAAAAAAATCAATTCAGAAAATGGAACACAGAAGAATGTAAAAATGAAGGGCTGTCAGCACGAAACCTTCAGACATAAGGAGCTAACGCTCATTTATTCCAGAGAACGATTCCTTTAAGGATGGTGCTATTACTTCCTCATCGGGTTCTTATGTTCAAACTTATGCTTGTTTTTGAAAATTATCTATTTAGACACTAAGGCAATGGTAGGATTTGAAATGCAGACCTATCATTCAATCACTTGGATTACACAGGATAGCTAAGTCTTGCTATCCCCATGAGCTGAGGAAATAATTTTCTTAAGTGGGAACAAACCTGGATAGTTTGCCTATACTCTTAAAAACTAACCAGTTTCATTAATTACCTTTCTCAAAATGTGTGGAATTACATTCTGGCATGTAGCAAGCCTTCTTCGGTATATGATTCCTGTAGACAAATCTGACATAAAAGGACAAACTGAGTTTTCATGCAAATAAAGTCAAACAATTCCACTGGATGTGTAAACAGAAAGGCTAGGCAGCCTACACCTAATGAAAGGATATATTTTCCCTTCCAGGTTTAGTCCAGTTGCTAGATGGACCATGATGAAATACTGTAGTTTAAAGGAAGTTTAGTCCAAAAAGGGGTGTTATCTTTGCCCCTCTCAAACGCACCAAAAACAAAACAGAACAAAACAAAAAACCTACTAGCCAGGAAACAGATGATTGTGATCAAACATTTTTTTGGCATCAGTGCTAGCAATAACGAAGCATAACACACAATGCCAGGCTCTCAGAAGTGGCTTGGACTGCACAGAAACACTTAAGGATTGACATATAGCAGCTGAGGAACCAATCTCAGAGGTATTTGCATTGCCAGCTACAAGCTTCAAACATCTTCCTGGGTGAGAACTTGAGACCAAAAATGGCTCCTTTTGCTCACTGTGCGTTCTAAAGCAAACTATCAGAGCAAAAAATACTTCTCCTTCTCCCACTATTGTCAGTGTGCAAGAACTAAAGCAATTCCCTTGAGTAATTAAGATTTATTTTTGCATTGTGTTGGGCCACAAAAACAAAGCACATTTAAAAAAAAAAGTGTTCTTGTGCACACATACGCACATACAACCTCTCACCCATGACAAACTACAGTTATTTTCCTACAATATGACGTGACTGACTTCTACACTCACTTTATGTTTCAATATTTAATGATTCTCGTCAAGTCCAAAAGCCTCAGGATGGTGTTAACTGATGATCTGACTGGGCAAATAGCCCAAGTGGAAAAAGGGTTCTTACAAAGTGACAAATCTCTCACACTACACTTATCTGAATATTTTTTTCAGGGAAGGTAGGGCTTTGCAGCAGGTTTTAAATAGCCATGCTGGCAGCATATTTAGCTTACCAATGTGGCACATTTACAAGGATTCATAAGTTGATATTTGCCAAGAGAGAAAGCTAGGTTCAACTCCTATCTGAAATAATGCACAATGGAAAGTTCCATTTTTTTCTTTTGGTGGGGGGATAACTTGGTTGTCCCAGTCATATACCAAAAAGCATGAGGAAAAAGTAGGAGAAAGAATTGATGATGAGAGTCCTGCCCACTTCAGCTCCCACTTCACAGAGCAGTGATAATCTCTTAGAGAATACTTGGCATATAAAACAGCAGGAACACCTATTCCTCAACAAGGAGAACCTTCAATTTCATCTGGATTAAATTTTGGTTTGTTCTCCCCCTCCACTCTTAAAGTAACCTCAAAAATTGGTACAGTGCCTCCACTGATATCTCTGATATCCACAGATGGAAATAACAGAGGGTCATCACTACATGTGATGACATGTGATTCCAAACCTATCAGTGAACCTACCCTGCTGGTCATCTCATGCAGGTTAGCTTTCTTTAACCAAGCATCTTCCAGATATGGCCAAGCCTGACTGTAAATTATGGGAATTATATGAATTCCAACACATCTGGAGGGCACTCCATTGTAGAAGGCTGACAAGGCATTAAACCAAGGCCAATAGAGTGACTTCTGGCATATCATTTTGCCCAGCCTCCAGGAAAGGCCAGTCCACTGAAACACTGCCTTCAAGTGTCGTCCAAGAAAACAAGCCTGAGAAGGTATCATGGTTGATTGTACCCAATGTCACAGAAAGGTCCAACAGGGTTGGGCAACTCTGGCATGCCTATGACATGCATTTCTCCATATTTACCTCCTAATATAGGTCATCCACAATAGTTTGTAAACCTAGAAGCAGTTTCAGAACAGAACATAAGCCAATCTGGAGCAGATCTAAAGAATTAGATTCATTCAAGAATACCTAAAGTATGATATTTCAATAGCAAAAGACCGAGGATGACAACAACATCTTGGATAACCACATCACATAAGTTTAAATTTTATAGCACTCCACAGAATGGAAGTAACCAGTGGCATATAAATGGTTACATGTAATGATGCTTTTCCCCAACAATTAAGATATAACTACACCTCATTAACAATTATAACTAAACTACTTAGAAGTAACTTTTGCCAGGCACAACTAGTAAACAACATTCATTTTTAAACTGGAATGAGGGGCCAGGATGTTCATTTTCTCTGAAATTAAAATAGATTTTTTGCTGCTCTTCCTTGTGGCCTTGGAATAGTATATCTGTCTCTGTGAACATGGAACAAAATGTGAAATCAAGAAGTGAGTGAGTAACCAAGCAGAGCAACAATGCAAATACAAATAAATGCAATTAATTGCAAAGTGGCAGCAGCAAAGCAAGTGACTGAGTAAGCAGAGCAGCAAGGAGAAGGATAACAAAGATAAGGGGAGTGGAGTAATCAACAGTGCTGTTTAGCCACCCAAGCAAACAAGAGGGGCCAAGGATGGAGAGAAAGAGGGGAACTGATGAAGAACAGAAATGTAGGATATATGATACTCAACGCAGTGGTAGAAAACTTAATAAAGCTGCCTGGCTCAGTTTTTGTTTTTATTTTAAAAGAAGCACTGGATTATACTGTATTAAAAAAAATAGAGGAGAAACCTTTATTGGTGTCAAAATTCAAGACTCCAAGGAACTCCTCCTGTTTTCTAACCATTATCCCCATGCATCCATTCATGTGTGTGATTACAGAAAAACAGAAAACTGGAAGCGAAGAGGCTACTTGGTGGTTGTGAAGCTAGACTATCATGGCAACTTAGCCGGATTGCAGAAAGTCCATGCACAAGATTAGGAATTAGAAGTCAAGAACAAAACACAATCCACCTAAATTCTACAAACTGTAGGAATCTATTTACAAGTGGACACACAATTTAACAGGAAATTTAGGAAAACAGTTCCGGCAGTAATTTCAAAGGTACATGTAAATAATTGGAAATTGTAAGCTAAAAAGACGTCCAGCTTAC
Source organism: Iguana delicatissima (assembly GCA_948472985.1). Taxonomy (NCBI): domain Eukaryota; kingdom Metazoa; phylum Chordata; class Lepidosauria; order Squamata; family Iguanidae; genus Iguana; species Iguana delicatissima. The sequence goes on along the minus strand of CAOKZL010001260.1, from coordinate 513,203 downwards.
CTGTTTTCTCTTCTACTGTTTTTACAGCTAAAACATGTTTTTCCATCGGACTTGGATACTAGAAAAAAATGAAAGAGTGTACATTTTACAAATTATTATGCAAATAGAAGAAAATCTCCCACTTACTAAATCAAGAAATATTTTCATCATGTTACCCAAGAGATTCTGGAGAAAAGTGCTATGTATACTAACAGTTTGTTATAACTACTTCAACTAATTAAAATATTTGCCAAGAAAGTGAATTAAAAACTACTTTTAGACAGTTAGCTCATATTAACCAAATCTCTTCAGTATTATCATACACATTAAGCGTAGTTTTTAAGGTAAGCTCGAAAGAGTAACTGAATTAGTATGGAGAAATTTTTGAATAGTTTCTCCACATTCTGCTCTGACTAAACATTTAAATGCATTGTATTTTTAACTGGTAGGTACTTTTCTTTTAATGAGCCAGCATAGTGGAGTGATTTCACTGTTTGGACTATGACTCTAGAGAGCAGGGTTTAAATTCCTACTTGGCCAAGGAAACCCACTGAGTGACCTTGGGATAGCCACATTCTCTCAGCATCAGAGGAAGACAAAGGAAAACTTCCTCTGAACAAATCCTGTCAAGAAAACCTCGTGATGAGTTCACCTTAGGGTCTGCATAAGTCAAAAACAACTTGAAGGTATACAACAGCTATAAACATCTGTTTTATAGGATACATAATCAATCACACTCACTTCAAAAATGCATGAAGCTTTGAATTTCTCAAAGCACTCTGGTGAACATGCAGCTGGTTAGTCCACTCCTTCTGTATGCCAAAATGAAATTACAGCAGAAGGATCCACTTTTGATTTTAAAAGAACCAGTTCTCTCTCATGGTAAAGTGTCCAGGCTGAACTATGGTTTGAGAGCAAGCTGAAATCTGAAAAAACAGATTGATCCTGGCCTGTGGCTTCTTAGCAACAGTTTAAACAAACCACAGTTTCCAGAGTTTAGATGTCAGAGGAAACTGCAGCTTAAAGCAAGTGATGCAACCTCTAAAAAGCAAAACAGAGTAAAGACCTGAGGCTCAGCACAGCTCACACATGTAACAAGAAACTATGGCTGCCCATTATATGTGAATCTTGTCAGGAAAGGTTGGACATAACCTATGGTCCAGGAAAATACTTGTGATGTACATTGTTAATTGCACCTGTGAAAAGACAGTGATTGACATGTAATTCTAGCTGTGTCATGCTGATGAGCAACCAGGGGAGATGGTTGCATCAGACATGGGGAGAATGCAAAGGTTGGCCAGGATTGCATCAGCTAGGTGAGTATAAATGTAGCTGGGTCCTAGCCAACAGTGCACACGGTGCCTGATCGTATCTGCCTGAGGCTCTGCCAGACGAGCATGCTGAGGAATGCTGGAATTCCGTCTGAAGATTCTTGTAAATATGTATATATCGTAACTCAAGAATAAACTGCCTCCTTATTGGAAGATAACAAGTAACGTGGGTGAGTTTTTCTGGCTTCAGTGCATTGCTGCTAATACTAAACTCTGCTGGGCACGCTCCAAGCTGTGCAAGCAATCTCTGCTATTTGGGCTTTCTGCACACTTGACTCTGGTACAGCTTTTTGGCCAGAGGTCAGTGGTCAAGAGGGAAGTGCTATCGCGGTTTTTGCATAGCTCCCAGCATCCCCAACCCTCCCAGACAAACCTTCTTATTAAATCCTAACAGTATTGTTAGCTATCCCTGTAAGTATCAGTGAGCAAAGGGGACGTACAGGAAAAGAAGAATTAGCTGTAATCAGTTCCTTGTTTATTTAGCACATATTCACTTTGGATTTTAACTCAGTATAAAGATGTGTCTGAACATATTGCCTGAATTTGTTCAAAAACTGTAAGACCTGTTTCTCATGTGATAATAGTAACGATGACAGCTTAAGTCTCATATATACTGTAGTAGCATATATTCACAAAACTTAATATTTAAAAGTAATAATTTAGGAAGATAACATCTCTAGAAAGCCAGCATGGTATAGTGGTCTGAGCATTCAACTGTAACCCTGGAGAACAGAGTTTGATTTTCTGCTTAGGCATGGAAATCCACTTGGTGACCCTGGGCAAATCACAGACTCTCAGCCCCAGAAGACCCTGTGAAAGGTTAACCTTAGGGTCACCATAAGTCAGAAATGACTTGAAGGCACACAACAACAACAACAACAACAACAACAACAACAACAACAACAGCTGTTACTCAGTTATTACTGACATGGCCTTTGGCCCTGAAAGACAAAATGTGATGTCCATCTCATCAACGGCACATTAAAGTGAGATTTAATATGAAGAGAACAAAGCATTTTATCTATTTTATTTCACTATTCTGGAAGTAGGAGAAAGCTTTATGCGATTTATTCCTTCTCTCCTAATCTTGCAGTATTCCTCCTTATGTCAATCACTTTGTGATCTAGAAAATTAATTTGAAATTGTGCCTGTCCACATGAATGCATTTTAAAATATAAATCAAATCACAGCGGAAAAACGTATAAGCACTGACATTTATATGAAAAACATTAGCATGAAAAATACCAAAATATAAGAAACAAAAAAAGAGAAATGAAGATGATAAAATTAGATCTAAGATAGTAATAGTAAATGGATTGGACAATGATGACAAAATCTAGATGTGTAAGTAATCATAAAAATGATGAGAAAAAATGGTAAAACTCCAGAAAAAAATATAATATGGCATTTCTATGTTTATTGCAGGAAATTTCTATTAAGTGAAGTATAAGACTTCCTATGGGCAGTTAAAGCAGATGCTTCCACATTTGCTGCATTCAGATGGCAAATTATAGTGTAATTACATTATCAATGAAACTTAGTCTATAAGACCCATTGGTGTAAAACAATAAAGCTATTTGCATAAATCTTCCACTAAGAAGTAGACTCTGTTACCTAAGCATTTTAACCACTAAAAGACTCAATTTTGTACACAATCTAGTATAATGGAGATGAGATAGCTTGTGAGCAGGTGGAAGGTTTAATTATAAGCAGTACTATAGTTTCCACATAACTCTTAAAATATAAAGCCAGGTATCCCAAAGCCAGGTATCCTCATTAGAGGGCAGAAAACTGACACAGAAGAAATGACTTGACAGGTCAATAGAAGTATCTTTCTTTAAGATCAATAGGATTTGTCTCCATGTTCCAACTTTGGTTCTTTAGAACAAAAACAAATCAAAACAGAAATGCAAGTAGCTGAATTAAAAAAAAAAAAAAAGGCAGTGTTAACCAGGAAAATTTCAAAGGTTCGCAGAACATGGAGCATTTTGAGGGGATTCATGGAAATTTCAGTAACACTTGTTGAACTTCCTTCTCCATTTACAAGTCACAATCAACTTGACTATCTTTCCAAAAATCAAATTGGAAGAAGAAAGAGACAAGGCTGGGAAGTAGCAGCAGCAAAGCAAAACAAGCCAGATCAAGTAATGCCACAAAGAAACTCATAACTTTCACCATGCAAGTATTTCCTGTCCACCAACATTAAGAAAAGCAAAAAATACAAAACAGTCATTTGGATCCTGAGATTCTCTAAGTAGGGCTCCACCTGAGTGTCGAAGTGAGAGCTGATTTCCTCCATTCTCCTCCCTACACAAAGCCCTCTCACGCTTATCCTATTTGCAGATCAGTGAAGCAGGCTGCAGGGAGAAATCCACAAATATTCCACAACCTTCTTCTGTCAACAGGATTAAAACATCCTTTCTGCAATTGAAGCAGCCCTTGCATTTGTATCCAAGCCATTTATGTGCTCTGAAGCCACTCCTAGATCACTTGCCTACCTTTTTGGCACATTTTGGTTTTACTGAAGAGTTCTCTTTTTATCCTGATGATCTGAATACATAGTAATAAGATGGAATATTCCACTTCTGGAGCTCCTTGAAATTCTCCATGTAATTTTCTTGAGAAAGTGCTACTGCTTCAGACCATTACAGTTTATTCCTTCTAAGTCACTATTTTCAGGACACAGAAATAGCCACCTTATCCAAGTCAGAACACTGGTCTGAGCTTACAGGAAGACGACTATGCACCAGGACTGATTTCTCTGACCAACAGTATTCCCATCAGCCACATCTCATGAGAGATGGATTAGATGGCCCTTGGTGACTCTTTCAGTTCTAAGATTCTATGATTCTATCTGATCCATTGTTTAGACTGGAAGTGCCAGCGTTTGAACTTAAGAATTCTGTATACATACGTGCTCTACTGTAGAACTATGCCTCACTTTTGTTTCACTGTGCATTAGACAGAGAAACTGACAAATAATTTTAATAAATAAATGCATTAGTAAAAAAAAAAGAACTATGCCCCACTTTGCTTTTGATTAAGTGTGTGTCTAAAGTCCAGAACGCACAGCTGTTTTACCACTACAAGCCATAGAGCAAATTATGTTTTTGGTTTTAGGGGCAGCTGATGGGCATGCACTGGATTCATTTTCAGTCACAGTCCTGAGTCTGAGAAGAACAGTAAGAATTATTGTTTCCCTTTATGAATCATGTTGTGAAGTTCACATATATTTTTAAAAAGACAGTCTAAGGCAGTGATAATAATGTATGGGACAAATGGAGACAATTCCACTGAACTGTAGAAATTTCAGAAGAATAAGAAACATTTCTTCTGGATGCACAGATCCATTTGTTATTTATTATTGCTTCTTCCCTTTCCCATGACTTACAAAATTAAACTAAACATATAGTTCACATATAACTAAATGTATTTATTGTTGGTGAGCATCTTCACTTCCAACTTATGGCAACCCTAAAGCAAACCTATCAAGGTGTGTTCTTAGTTCAGAGAGAGGTTGTCATGTCCCTCCTTTGAGGTTGAGAGTATATGACTTGCCCAAGGTCACTCAATGGGACTGGGGTCTCAAGAGTCATAGTTCTGTGCTCAAACCATTACACCACACCAGATCTCAAAAACATATGCCTGTATATATTTGTGTGTGTGTGTGTGTGTGTGAATGTAGACAGATACAGATACACACACATAGACACACACATAAACACGCACACATAATGAATTATGCATTAATTATGCTTTAATATAAAAACAAAAGATGGCAACATGAACATATATACCATCAATTAAAACAGGCACTAACAATAAAAACAAAAAAGCAGTAAAGCTGTTTAAAAGCAGTATAGCACACTATTAAAAGTCCTTTTCTTATAGTGATTTGACAAAGACCTGCTAGAATTACCTAGTGAGGGAAAAACAATAAGGAATGAGCCAGCCTATTGTCTCTAGAAAGAGAATCTGTCTAGAGAATCTATCTATCCAGAGCCTAGGAGCAGTCACTGAGAAGGCCCTCTCTTGTAATAATAATAATAATAATAATAATAATAATAATAATAATAATAATAATAATAATTAATTTTATCCCAGTGGATCGAGGCGGCATTACAAGAACATATAAATACATTAAAACATTAAAATGTAGCCCATCCTTCCCACCCACCAACCCTTCTATCCCCCTAAAACACATTAACTATTAAAAACAAATTAAAAACAAAATTAAAAACAAAAAAACACAACAGTTGTACCCTCACGACATGTTCCCATATGGATGGAATGAGAGGAAGGCCTCACCTGAAGGCCTCAGAGTCCATATATGCTTATATGGGAGTGTAAATTCCTTCAATTAACCTAGACTGAAGCCATGTAGACATTCATGTAGATATTCTGAATTGATATTCCGAATTGTGCCGAGGCCAGCAGAGCTGTTGTAACCGAGACACCATGTGTTCCCTGGAGCCAGCTCCAGTCAGCAACCAGGCTGCAGCAGCTCTTGGCCCAGCTGATGTTTCCGAACACTTCTCAAAAGCACATACAGCCTGCTATAGTAATCAAAACAGGGTTTTCCTGATTGTATAAGTCCCATCTCTCTCAAACAATGTACTGGATCTTGCTAAGTGTTATGCTGCTGTGTATGTGTACATGCACATGTGCACATGACTAATGGTGCATATTTTAATCTGGTTTTAATTTTTGTACATGTGTCATTTAATCTCTTACAGTGGCCCCTTGATTTTTGTGAGGGTTCAGGGCACAGAATCATCACAAAAATCAAAAAACTGCAAATAACTCCCTCCTGGCCAAGTGAGCACTCTCCCTCCATTCCTTTCTAGGGCTTTAGGGCTCCCCACTCAATTCACCGGAATTTTGCCCAGGTGCGCTGCTTTACAGGGGCCAAGCAAGAGGCAAGTGAATGGGGGGGGCAACCACTTTCACATGTGCCCTTCTCCCTCCCCCCACCATTCACTTGCATTTTGCCCAGGTGTGCTGTGTTCCAGAGAAGGCACATACACAGGGCTGCCCCCTGCCATTCACTTGCCTTTTGCCCAGGTCCATGGAAGTAAGACACATGTGCCCAGGCAAAAGGCAGGGGAATGGAAGGGGGAGAGGCATTCAAGTTTGTGAAGGCCAAACCTGCAAATGTGGAGGGAAGACTGTACTTACTTTTATATCTTGTGAATTTTTCATGATTTTATTAAATTTGTTGCAAGCCACTTTCAGAGCCAAACCAGAAAAAGGCAGGACTGAAATAAGTATTATTGTTGTTGTTGTTGTTTATTAGCATGTCTATAGTCAGGGTTTTTTTTTAAAAAAAGTGCCCTACTAATTTGGCATTATAGCAAATGAAGAATATGTCATTTACAACAATGTGGATCATGCCCCAGTTGCATTTGGCAGCTATTTTCAGGGAGCCAAATATCTTAAAACTGTATTCACCTTAAACTGCATCAGTCTTGAGGAATGGGAGCAGCATATGAGCTCCTAAGCTGACAGTTACTTAACTCAAGAAAAAGAAAAAAGCAAAGGAGCAGCCCCCATTTCACAAGAACCAAACAGTCATTGGTTCTAAAACAAAATAGCTGAAGGTAACAAATAAAAAAAAAAACTTAAGAGGCAACAGATAGAGTACTTCAGTGTATTTGTTCTGTATAAGGGAAAAATACAGATCAGCAAGCATAGTGGAAAGTTCTCTGTTTACTGTTAAGGACACTTAAAATGTTTTATCAAAAAAACCCTATAAACCTCTGTAACTATACTATCTTCAAAATGATTTAATGCCATCTTGTGGTGAACTGTAGAAGCATATTAAATATATGAAGACAAGATACACCAATGAGCAAAGTACATATACCTGCATATGCATACATGCAAGTGAAAGAAACTAGTGAAATATATACTGTGCCTTTGGATAGGAGTTCTGCCACTCTGCTAAAGCTACTAAAATATCATCTTTACCCAATTTCTAGGATATATAAGAAAGCCTTGTATTCAGCTATAAATTATCAACCATCTGATGGAGTCACATGTCAGTCCCATCATGCATTACAGGATCAACTTGGAAACTCTGATTAGCATCCTGTTGTTAATTCCAACTAGAGCAGGCCCATCTGATCAATTGTTAGATGACGAATCAATACATAGGTCAATCCTACTGATTCGATTACTCCATACTAATTAGGACTAACAACAAGATTTGGGCCTTTGTTTCACAGCATAGCTAAAATATCCCAAGAATTTGTTTAAATGACCTGGGAAGAGTCTAACCGTGCTGTGGTAAATACTTCTCTGTAGCTTCTTCTACCATAATCTCTAGGTCAGAACCATACAAAGGGCAATAAGTAATTTCTTCTTAACCATTTCTGTCATGTAAAATCTGTTGCTTACAGAAAGAAAGTTTAGTGATAGGAATTAACAACTTAAAATCAATTAAGTTATGAGTTAAGTGTGAAATTTGCCAATGAAAAAGAGCAACTTCTATTTATTTTTAACTGAAGTGACTGGAACAGCTTAGAATTTCAGTATTAAAGCTTCTCCAAAATTAAGTTCTAATTAATTAAATGAACCACAGTACTAAAAAGTCAATATATTTTACATTACCCAGATGGTTCTTTCTGCAAAGCCTATTTCTCATTTACCTTAATTCCCTTAAGCTGGGAATTAAAAAGTTCAGGTCATAACTAGCAAGGGTAGCTTGGGGGGAGGGGTCTTCTCTACATCCAGATGGTTTCCATGTTCTGTACCGGATAGCGCATCTACCCCAAGAAACTAATTTTAAAGCCATTAATCCTAGAAATTTTGCCATATTTATGTGAAAATCAGTAATATTTAAAAAGTGGAGAAGGGCAAAGAGATGAAATTGTGAGGGAAGGAGAAAGGGAAAGCAAGTGTATGTTTTTTTTTATGAGAAAAGTGGCTTTCAAAAATACATACAGCTGTTTACTTCTCTCCCAAACTCAAAAGAGGGACAAGGGGGAAAAAGAAAATAATGGAAAGCACTCTTCACCATTATTAAGGTTAGTCTTTTAATGTAAGACCAAATGTAAGTACCATTTTAAAATTAATTTGTTACAATTAAATTGTTTAAAAATTACTTTCAACTTAAATGCTATGGATTTAGATTTTTTTAGTTGATTAAGAGTTTGATAAGCTAATAATTAATTAATATGTTAAACCTTCTGCACTTTTTTTCCATCTGAGAGTTTTAGTATATAAATTGACATCATCATCAAGTTTATTTGTCTGTGGAACAACGTCCATTACAAAATATTGCGAAAGCACTGCAGGAAAATTATAATAATGCAGCCAGCCTGCTTACCAATAAAAATCAACAAAATACAAAATACAGAGGAAATACAAGAATAAAATCAAATAAAATTACAGGGGAAAATGCCAGGGCAACAATAATGCTACAACAACTGGTCCCCTTTGCAGTCCACTGCTGATGTTTTCAGAAATTTGCAGCAGATCTTTTGAGCTGTTAAACTGACATAAAGTAGTACATTTTTCATTTTTAAAACTGTCATAAGTCATGGCCACTCGTTTAATAAACCACATGATTCATTTTCCTGGGTGAAATTCTTTGCTGGATGTATAAACATACACACAAACATATATGAATGATTCAGTTTCCCTCCAAATTTTGCAAAAATGTTACATTGTGTTTAAAAGTATGGCAACAATTCAGGCACGGAGAAGCATTCGGGATAACTTGCTAAAGTTTTACAATTTTTTTTCTCCTTTCTAGTGACATCAAGTAACAGTCTGCAAACTACTTTGGAAACCCCCTTCCACTAAAACTATAAAGATTTCTCGCTTATATTCTTTGGGGAGGTTGTTTCTGTTTTCAAAACTGGGAATCAAAGTTATCGTCAATTATTGCTTCTCCTGTTCCCACCAAGCACAGGGGCAATTCAGGGTGAAATGTAGTATCTGATGAGCTCAGCTGGAGAGTCTGCAGACCTTTCCTCGGCATTACATCTTAAGACAACATGCAGACCAGTTTTGTCCTGCACTTCCCCTTGTCTGCTCTTTGTAGCATCTTGTCTCAGTAAGGGGCCTGGAGGTGTTGAAAGCTTACACAGATTTATGTGTCATGTTGGTTGGCTTTGCACACACATTATGTTGAAACTTGCTGCAGTAGGATAGACTATCATGAGACAGGGATACAAGATGAAAGCACTGCTTGGTGTGAAGAGCCTGTGGTCTTCTTTTCCAAATCCTAACACATGGTGGTGAAATTTCCTGCTTTGTTGTCTATCGAAAAGGATGAGTGAGTCTGAAATACAGTGCAGCACAGTATGAAATTGTTGATCAATATCTTTTCATCAGCTACCATTTCTGAAAACATTTATTTCCCACATGCATCTGCTTCCAAAGTTTGAAAAAAACCTACCAAGAAACCATCATGAGTTAACTTTTAAAGCAGGGCTTCCACTGAGAAGGTTAAGAGACAATATTAATCCTCCATAGGTATACTATGAAAACTGAGAGTCCAGAGTCATAGCCTAATGCTCAGACCACTACACCATGCTGGCTATTATGCATGTGTGCATGAAGTCTTTTCCAGGGGTGATCTGAAAAGCGACTGTAGAAATTTCTGATGCTGAGGATCTCATTCCATTTGCCAGACACAAAGAACAGTACGGCCCCCGATGAAGGCCTAAAATGCACTATCATCTAAACTATCATCTATTGAGCACTTTGAGATGTGTTTCCAGTTTTTCCTGTGGGTATTTGTGTTAATACCATATGAAAGTATAATATATTATTTTCCCTTCCTTACTAAAGCTTGCCTATATCTGCAATACTTGACATACCCCTAAATTAAGACAAATCCCCTCCCCACTGATTAGGCTTAAAGGTGCCTTGTGTAGTCATTTCCATATATAATTACTAGCATATTTACCTGGTGTTGCCTAGGATTTTATTTTCTCATAGGTAACACTTGTTAGAAATACTTTAGGAGTTAGATGTGGTTGAATACACAGATTTGAGATCCTGTGTCTCTAATTCCCCAACCTATCTTGTCCAGTACATACAACTTTTCCCCATATTCCCCAATCCAATCTGTATTCAGAATTCTTAACATACAGAGTTTGGGTTCCTGTCCTCCTTCTTGCTGGCAGACCTTGTCTCCATAACAACCAACCTGAGCTCTCTGGCTGAGAATTCTAAAGGCCCCTCCCTGGACTGCCAATCTCAGGATTCCACAGAATCTTCACAGCCAGGTAATCATATGAGGTCTTCTTGCCTCACACAGCCAATAATATGAAGTCTTCACCTGCCTGACACAGACAAGCAGACAAACTCACAAACAGACAAACTTCAACTTTTATATAGTAGATATTGCTTTTTTTCCATCCTCATTGAACTCTGGGAGCCAGCATGGTGTCATGATCTGGGTGGTGGACTAAAATTCTTGGAGACCAGGTTTCAAATTTCCACTCACCTATTAAAACCCACTGGGTGACCTTGGACAAATCACACTCTCTTGCCTCAGAGGAAGACAGTGGAAAAGCTCCTCTGAATAAATCTTGCCAAGAAAACTGTATAAGGTCACCAAAAACCAGAGCTTACTTGAAGACACATAACTGCAACAGTACTGAACTTTGTACTTGCAATCCATGTTCCACCCCTAAGTAAATATAAATCTGCCTCAATATAGATACCTGAGAGCCAACATGGTTTAGTGGTCTGAGCACTGAACTACTACCCTGGAGACCAGAGTACAATTCCCCACTCAGCCATGGAAACCCACTGGGAGACCTTGGGTGGGTCACATACTCTCAGGCCCACAGAATCCCATGATAGGCCTGCCCTAAGTTGGAAACAACTTGAAGGCACACTACAACAACAACAGATACACACAATGAAAATGATTAGTCTTCAAGGCACACTGTGACAAGGTTGTCATCTCATGGAGGACACTACTTAAAATGAAGTTGCCTGCTTTTTCTGGTTTAAAATTTCAAACCAGGTATGGATTTCCAAGAAGCTAAAACAGTACTCTGTTGTCTCAAGTTGATCTCAGCATGGATTCTTATCACTTAAGAGTCAAGTTGTCTGTATTTTACCTGCTAAAAATAAATGTACCTAATGAAATTTATTACCCTTTAAGTAATGCCTTGATTTTCTCTGAAGTATATAAAAATATATTATTTTCTACCAATACTAACTGAACTGTATTTATACTCCACAACCCACACATAAATAAGTATATCTGCTTAAATATAAATCTGTCTGATGAAGCTGATTACTCAAGGGTGCCTAACTCATTAATACATATATTGTATATTTCTCCAGACCTGAGTAAATCTTGCCTCTCTTTACAGAATAACCTGCCCTGCATGTGTGTGTGTACGTGGGGCCACGTTTGCATGCACACACACACATACACAGAGAGAGAGAGAGAGAGAGAGAGAGACAGACAGACAGACAGACAGACAGACAGACAGACAGACAGATATTTAAATTTAAATTTAGATTTTTAAAACAAGTTAGAACTCTAGGGCTATTTGGGCAGCCAATGTGAGACTGGCTAGAGACATGTTAAACAGGCTTATATAAAGCCCTGCCTCAAGTACCTCAGAGGGAAGGCTGTGCACAAGAGTTCCAGGCTCCTACAAGATCCCTACTCTCTTGAGAACCCTCAAACCCCATAAACTCTCACGATGGCAGGCCTACCACCTATCAAGAAATAAGGAAGAGCAGAGGAGGAGAAAGAGTGAGAACTATCCGTGCCTCCAACATTTGCTATGCACTATAACAGGAGACCATAGATGGGTATCAAATGATGAGCAATCTGTTTAAGTGCAACTGGTACTCACACTGTGACTTGACTGAAATGCAGGATGTGGGACATCCCACATAACATGGATGAGGTGTTGCTTTTTTGGTTCTTAAATATGGGCCTTCCTATATAAAAAAAGACACCTGGAAACCCTACTTACATCTGCATGAAAAGAGAAATCAGCATTGGATTAATACAATTTACAATAACTTAAATCCTTCAGCAGAAGAAAAAAAGGAACACCACAATATCTCAACATATATTTCAAAGATTCTTTTTTTAAAAAATCCCAGCGGGGAAAAAGTCAGTTCAACATCTCAGACTTCCAGAATTTTACAGCAAATAAATGTACACTGTGCAAAATACATTATAGTAAACGTATGACATAACTACTATATGAGCATTTATGAAATAAAATTGGATGAGAACAACAGATGTTGCCCCCTTCCAAAAAAAAGTTGGTATTTTCTTTATCTGTCAAAGTGAATGATAATTTTTCTCACTCAAAATGAAGTCTCCACTTCCATTAACTTTCACAGGAAATCCACAGTACAAGACTAGGTATGCCACAGTACAACTATGGGCAACAAAAGCAACCTTCTTTACATTTCCTTGCAGGAGCTCTAGCAATGCACTGAAAGGCCTTGCTATATGAGGAAAGACTGCTTGTACTTTTAAATAGTTGCCAACCTTTAATTTTGATGTGGTTTTAAAACTACAATTTCTACAATCCCCAGCGGTTGGCCATTCCAGGCAGAGATATTACTTCTTGAGACAAAAGTTATATGCTATTCTATAAAACAACTACAGAAAGAGACATGTTTGGAAAAGAAAGCACAAACTTTCAGATGAAAGGTTTCATCAACACTCATGAGGAACAACAGACCATTCACAGCAATTGCCACATCCATGCTTATGTTTAAGCACCTTGCAAAGGTGCTTATATATCACATTCTCTGGAGTACTGGCTATGGTAACTGGAAAAAACCTGCATTTTCCTAGCAACCACAATTTGTGGATAAAGTGTTGAGAAACTGCATTTTCCTCATAAAGGACAAGTATTTATTCTCTGATACCAAGGGTGAGCAACATATAAGGAGTTCCACCAAATATTAATTGCCTCCTACTATTTCTGTTCCTTTATTCATCTTCCTTATTTCCGTTTCATCCTAGTATAGTCAAATTTTACATTTATTTGAATCAAATAAACTTTACTTGAAAAATTTCAATTTTCAAAATACTATTTTTGCTAGAAGGGAAGAAAGTTACAGCACAATAACAAAAGGGCGGAGAATTATACACCTTTGCTTGAACTAAATCCTCCATGAACTGACATTGGCATTTATTCAGAGATTTTTTAAAAAACCTAAAAATGAAAGCCATTTTAAGGTCACAAACTATAGACAACTATTCCTCTGACTCAGTGCAATATAGCGCTTGGGATCAATTCAGAAGTCCAGGAGCATTCCACTCAACTGCATCACTTCAGCTATTTACAGATGAATCCTTCAAACAAGTTTTTATTTTCCTAACACAGGATTAAATGTGCTTCTCCACCCCACCACCATCCAGATTAGGCTCTTCAGATAATATACGTACAACCTCTGCATCAATCACTGAGTGCCCTTTTCCTCTTTATCACTCCCACCATGCTTTGGGGAGCTGTTCTCTTTGAGGGTTTTGTGCAATTTTTTTGGAGCAGAGAAGCATCCAGTGTATTTATCCAACCAAGCAACTGTTTGTTGTGTGATTTTTAAAAAGGAAATATTTTTATAATTTTATTTTTGAAACACTGATTTGAGAAAGGGGAAACGTGGCTTTTAGGGCTGATCCAATAAGCAGCCTGCGCAGTGGTTCGCACAGTTCCTCGCTGCAAATTTCTCCTAATGTCACTCAGAGGGAGAACATTCCAACTGGGTATTTTTAGATGCAACAATAAGCCAGAATTCTTTTGAATTCTGGTTTATCACAGACAAGGCAAAATATTCATACAGATGCCCAATCATTCCCACTGCAAGAGGAAAAAAAGGCACAAAGCTTCCATCCATGGCTTGTTTATTTGTGATATCCATACCTAGCACTCTGCTGTGATTCTTCCACAACCAATTGAGAAACAAGTCAGTTTGCTGCTGGACTCTCCAGCTTTCTAGAGAGAAAACAAGCCAGAATGCTGGATTCAGATGTCACAAAAATGCAAACCACAAGTCTTGCTGTGTACTCCTCCTTATTGTTGTGTGCTCCCACTAACCAATGCAGACAGAGACAAATTCTTTACCAGTTCAAATTCAGTGGGCATGTCTCTGCAGCAGTGTTGCAGCTACAGTTATTATCATCATCATCATTTTATTTATACCCCAACTCTTCTCTAGACCTGGGACCCAATGTCGCTTATGAACGTCTGGAATTGAATTCAGAATCTGTGGGGGAAGGCACTTACTTACGCACAAGGTATGCCATTTTCATGCTAGTATGGTTTTAAATACATTACTCTATCTTTTGCTACATCGGGAGAACTACTCTGCTTCAGTAACCACATGCCTCTGGGTCTTTTCAGCAAAACACATTCTGCTGCCATTTTTCTTTCTTTCTTTTTAAGTACAGAGAGATAATAATTTTTTACTGTTTGCTCTTATTTACTCATGGTAGCATTGCTGCTGGTAACATCTCCCAAGTAGTATAGGCTTGTGCTGAACAGCTACTGCCAAACAGCTGCTGGGCAGCAGCAGTAGTGGTGGTGGAGGGGGGGTGAAACCAATGAAAGCTGTCCTTGAGACAATGACAGTGGTACTTTAACAAACTCTTAGTACAGCACAGAAGATGACAATGGTAAACCACTCCTGAATGTCTTTTACTTTAAAAACCCGATGATGAGATAATAATCTATGCTATTGTTATTAACAATGTCCAGAATCTTGTTGGGGAGTGTGGAAGCGCCAAAGCTACGGTGCTACAGAGTGACTCCTGTCCTAATTTCCTCAAACCTCATTTACCAGCAGTCAATGGAGGTCTGTTCTCCTGTCAGTCAGGAAGTAGCTGACTGATGTTCCCATAAGGCAAAAGTGGGGTCCCTGTCACAATTCTCCCACTTGCTAGAGATAGCTTTTACTGGGGTACGGGGGGGAACCATCAGCCAGCTGCTTTCTGAGCGACAGTGGAACAGACTCTCATCAATCACAGCAGCTGCTGCCCAATAAGTGGAAACTGAGGGACTTTCAGATGTACCCCTAAACTAGTGGATATGTAAAAATCATTAATATGTAACAGGTACGAGTGTGTAATTCCAGGTTACCATTCCCAACTGCCCAACAGGATTCTGGCCAGTAACAGTAATTTTTTTGTTGGTGATGTCACAAAACTACACAAGTATTTACTGGAAATGTATTATCGAGCACATTACAACCCTACACTAATGAGACAGAAAACAGAAATTAAGAGGTTTTTAAAGAAATTAATACTGACAAGAGAAAAGATTTGACAGTGAAGCTACGGACAGCAACTTAGTCACTGTACCAGGTCAGAAGACACAGCAATATACTCTTCAGCTCAAGGGAAATTAATGGAATTGACCATCACCAGAGCAAAAAAAGAAAGAAAGAAAGAAAAAGAAATCTCTGTGAAGAGATGAAGAGATCTTACTGCACAGATGGGAAAAGTATAGCCCACAGGCCTCATGTGGCTCACACAGCAGTTTCTGTGACCCCAGTTCCACCAAGCTGATTCATGTTCTTTAAAAAAAGACTCTCCTGGGCCTAAAACAGCCACGGAGCAAAAACAGAGCAAAACTGCCCCCTCACCCTGTAGAGGGCGTTGGTGGGCAAAAGTTGATTTTCTGAGTGGAGGGTACAGCCTTCTGAGGTCTCCTAGGCAGCTAGTGTGCCACAATTGCTCACCCACTGTCTCATTGGAATCAGTAGCAAATCTCTTGACCACTTTAAGTGAGGTTTCAAGTCTAACAAGAACAGAGTTAAATAATGGCTGACCATCAGACAGAGATGGAGGTATAAGTAAGCTACACAGGACACAATTGCTCTGAAGAAAAAAATCATATGACAAGACAGACAAAGGTATCATTATTGGGGGGATCGAGATCAGATTATAAAATGATAAGAGGATGATATAAAATGATAAGAGGAGGTTTGCTGTCAGCTTAAAATGGTGGACATAAAGTGGAGGGGAGAGCCTCATCGGCTGTACCTCCCTATTCTCTTTTACACTAAACAAGAAGTACAAATGAGAAAAGAATAGCAGACACACAAGACTGTCCATAAAGTCTAAAATGAGATAGATGTAGAGTTCTATAAGACAAAACTGTTGTGTTTGTCTAAAGAGCTGTTCTTTTGTACTCCTTGAACAGAGCAGGGATGGTATTGAACAAAGTAATTTGAACTCACTATGCTGAGTGGAAAACAGGCAGAGAAGTACTAATTATTTTAAAATTTCAATTCCATTTCTAAGAAGCCACAGCTAGAGGGCAATAAAGTCAGTGTATTATGAGTACCTATAATTAAATAACATTCACTTCTATTCAGATGAGAACAAAGGAAGGAAAGAGGAAAAAATGCTACCTGGGAATTAGAATCTAATGGGCAAATCAGACATCAGATAAATGTAAGCTTTTCAAAAGACTGAAAACCAGCCTTGTGAGACTACAATTAGAAGAAGAGCAGTGGGCAACAAGAAGTCCTAAACATCACTTCTTCCTCAACCAAACATCATTAGGAGAAAGTTAAAGACATCCAGTTATAAACAAGCATCTTGGCTAGTATTTGGAAAAGTTACTTTTTTGGAGTACAACTGCCAGAATTATCCAAGGTGTTCTGCATGCTGCAGCCCAAAGAAAGTAAAATGCAGAGGTCCAAAAGCACGGCCAGCTTCTATTAGTACATGCAATTCTAGTCAAGAAGTAAATACTCATAGTTCAAGATCCCTCAACTCCCTATTCTTTGGGAAGGGGAGGGCCCTCCCAGAAGAGTGAGCTAGTGTAGAAGCATTTGTCCCTCAAGGAGACCCAATAGGAAAGAGGATATAAGCACCAATCTTCTTGAATTGAACTATCTACCAGCTGGGTTCCAAGCTCAATTCAAGACACTGACTATAGATTTTAGAATACATGAGTCCTAGGCCCAGAGTATTTTGCAAGATACTTTTCACCAAATCAGCTCATCGGTTTAACATCTGCAAGCAAGGCTTGTATCTCTGCACACAGTAACAATGAAAATAATATCACATGCATTGTTTTACCACTGCAGTAGCCAACAGAATACCTGCTTTTCATCAGCTATGGCGATATAGAGGCTTTACAGCAGGAACAGAAAACATGCAGCCCTTAGACAGAGTATGTGTGTGTGTGTGTGTGTGCGCGCACGCATGTGCACGCCTTCAAGTTGACTGTGGACTTATGGTGACTCCATGAATTTCACAAGGTTTTATTAGCCAAAGAAAACTGAGGTGGTTTTGCCAGTTCCTTCCTCTCAAATATAGCCTACAGCGTCTGATATTCATTGGCAGTTTCCCATCTAAGTACTAACCAAGGCTGGCCCTGTTTGGCTACCCAGACCACAGAAGATCTGGTGCCTTTACAGTATTTAGGTCTGTCACTGAACTACAATTCCCCAACTTCTCTCACCACTGGCTATACTGACAAAAGTTCATGGTAACTGCAGTCCAACCACATACTTCAGTGGTTCTCAACCTGTGGGTCCCCAGATGTTCGTGACTTCAGCTCCCAGAAGCCCTAGCCACTATGGTCAATGCTCAGGGCTTCTGGGAGCTGAAGTAGACAAACATCTGGGGACCCACAGGTTGAGAACCACTGACATACTTCATAGCACATCTGATGAATCTGTGGCTTGCTAGATGTTGCTGGCCTCCAACTTCCATCAACTGCTGCCAGTATGCACAGTATGGTCAGGGACAGTATGAACTGCAATCCAATAGCACATGGCAATCTTGGACTTTCCACTCCTGGTTTACAGTATGGAAGCACACTTGTTTGGCTATTCCAACTGAAGAAGTTGAAAGACCTGGAAGGGCAAGAATGTAAGGGATCACAGGCAGCTTCCCTAATGTAGGATCTCATCCGGCTATCGGGGGAAATACGCGGGAGCTAAAAAATACCCAACATTAATTTGGTGGTGCACTAGAGAGAATACACGCATAACTGGTGGATAGAAGAGATGCTCAGGAATGAGGCCACGCACACACCCACGCCAGAAAAAAATAACCGTAAGAGGATGGAAGGGGCAGCACCAGCGCTGCCCCCCATCCTCAGGCCAACGGAGGAATCAGCAAGAGTAGCGTAGCAGGCGGCCAGCTAATCTGCGTTAAGAAGGCCAAAGAGGGCAAAATCTGAAGAGAGTCATTTGGAGAACAGTGACAGGCCCCACACCAAACGTACTACATCCACAAAGGGGCTTCGGCAGAAGGATAGCGCAGGGCAAACGTTTGCCAGTCGCCATTCCTCCCTTTTCTGACTTCACGTCTCCTTGGAGGCGGCAACGGATCAGAGGCTCCACTGGGTTACGGCGTTGCAAGTAACACTCGCCCCTGGGTCTTGCGGCGAGGTTCTGGGACAGCGAGCCTCGCCGCCAGGGTTCCCGCCCGGCCCTCTCCCCCGCCCATCTCCCTCCTCAGCGCCTGGCGAAAGAGGGGCGGCAAAAGCGAGCCGCGTCCAAGGAAATGGAGTCAAGACGTGGCCGCCGCTCGTTTCGGGGTGGTCCGGACAAGCTCCTCGTTTTACCTTGCGGAGGTAACTGGCCACCACTTGCTCGAAGGGGTAGCGGTATACTTTGTGCGCCTCCACGGTCACCCCCATGGTGGGAGCGGGGCCGCCCCTTCGGGCCCCGTCTAGGCCGCCGCGAGCGAAGGGCTCCCAGGAATTCCTGGAGGCGCGCGCTCGCCTGCCCAGCGGCCGGTCCTCTCCCTCCCCGCCCCGGCGCAGGCTCCGGCGTCCCTCCCCGCGCGGCGCAAACCCCCGCGGCTCGGCTACGTCAAGCGGAACGAGGGGCTGTAGCGCTGCCTCGCCCGGAAACGCCTCCCTAGGTCACAGTGTAAACACGCGTCCGGAGCTAGACCGGATGGGGGGGGAGGCAGTTCAGCAGAAACAGTCGGAGGGGCTGCTGAGGGACGCGGTGGCTTTGTGCGCCTTTTGGCTGTGCCGCGTGGGGAGAGTGGCGTTCGCTGTGGAGAGCCGCGGCCATCGGCAGCCTCTTCAGGTCCAGGAATTCAAAGACTTTGGCTCGTCGTCAGCGACTGTCGGACACATTGACCCGAGAGGGCTACCCCTCCGGTCGGAGCGGAAGGGCTTTCTCGCTGGAAGGAAAGGAAGGCTCGGGCGAAGGGATGCCCCTCAGAACCCAGCCCTGTAGTGCCCTTCTGCTGTGGGCGCAGCGCCACACCCCCGCCGCTCTCGCTCCAGTTTTACGGAGCAAAGTTCGCGCGCAGCCACTACGGTAGAAAGGTACCCAAGACGCCCGTCTCGGGGCTGAATTTTTTTTGTTTGCTTCTGCAGGCGTAGTAAACGGAAACGTGGAGCTAAAAATAGCCGTGTTATCCGAGTTCTCATGTACATATGGTAGAAGCCGCCTTCCCCAGACAAAAGACCCACGTGCCCTGTAAGCCTGCTCTTGTCCACCTATTATTCCTGGGTAAAGCAGGTACAAGCCTGGGACAGCCGTTCTTAACCAGCCTGTAAGCCAGGCGTAATGCAAGGTCGCTAAATCTCCTTGAGTAAACACGTTGAGGGGTGTGGTTACATATATACATGTTCACAGTAACCCTGGGGGGATTGGTGTTGGTGAGTTTGGCTGTTACATTGGTCCAGTGCCTCTCCCTCGGTGCTATTCAAAGCAGTATGCGCTCATTCTTCATGCCTTAGGCCCTTTCTGCACTACACTGTTACAGTGCAATTATTCCACTTTCACCATCCCATGGAATCCTGGGGTTTCCAGTTTAGGGAGGGGCATTTTGGCCTCAGTAAACTACAAACCCCAGAATTCCACAGGATGTTGAAAGGGGAATAATAGCACTATAACAGCATCCTGTGGAAATGACCTAAGTCTCAGCAAGTATGTGATAGTGTTGCCAAGTGAAATAAGAAACTGTCCTCTTAATGGTTGTGCAGAAGAGCGAATTTCAGAAGATTTCCATGTCCACATGAGCCCTCCCTGCAACTCTTGGTAAGGAAAGGTGAGGGTGTGACTGGCCCGTGGTCTAATGGACTATCATTCCAACCATGCAACATCCAATCAGGACTCAGGTTTGCTGAGTTGTAAATGCCGCTCCTTAAACTGCAAATAGCATGATTCCATAGGGTGTTGCTGTGGCAATTAAAATAGCTGGATCATTGTGTAGAATGGAAAGTACCTGGGTTTCATGGCTCAATAATAACCTGAATCTTCCCAAAATATGTGTCTTTGAGCAGACCACATATAACAGAAATGTAGTAAACACAGACTATCAGGACTGGGGAATGCAGTAATGTGTTTCCTTATTCTTAGTAAGTAGCTTGCTTTTGATTGCTTTTGTGCTTTCCAGTGTTGTGACTGTATGTGCAACAAAGGCCCTTACTGCACTATGCCACAGTCCTGCATCATCCCCATCTCACTAGTTGGCTGCTGGCAGATGGTAACGTTCAGGACACACTCCTTTCTTCAGTAGTACAGCCGACCTCTTCCTGGGCTGTACTGCAGAAGGAACGCTTCCTCACACCTGCAGCCGATAGAATTGTTGAACAAAAGGAGGCCATTGCCGGATCTTTCGGTAAAGGCATATGGCGTTATCATGATAGCTGGGGATGCGACGGCAGTGGGACAGCAATGACGTTGTACGATGGCACACATCTCAGACCAGTAGCTATGCGTCCCCATGCGAGGATGACACCATCATGCGATAAGGGCCTAGGTTGCTGTCCCCCAGGCAAGAAGCTGTGGCACCCCACAGATGCAGAGACACTCACACAAAAAGTATTTATATATTTAAAATTTTTGTTAGTTGCCTTTTAGGATACATACATTTCCAAGGCAGCTTCTAACATGGGTTAGAACAACAAATTCTTTAAATTCTTCTTTAAAACTGATAAATGGAAAGTTACAGAAATAAAAACAATACATAACCCTCAGTAAAACTTTAAAACCCAGTAAACTACAAACTACTATTAAACTATAACAAAACTTCATTGCATAAGCAGTAACCCTTTTAAAAAAAAAGTTCTTCAAGAGAAAGCAAAAGTGCACAGGTTAGACCTGACTGTGAGGTACAGAGTTCTCTGAATAGGATGGGAACTTTGCCAAAAAGTTCTCCTGGCCCTTCTGTCTCATACATACATATCTCATGTATGTTCTCACAGGCTAACATGTATGTAGGACCTCATGCCCCCAATATTTTACAGATGAAAAATGGGATACATGTGCCACGCAACATCAGAATGTGGTCAAGATGGCAAAAATTACTAATAAGGAAGAAGACACAAGCTGTGAGAGGCTGCAGCAGTTTGTTTTTGCCTGAGTTACTGGGAGGGGCAAGATTCCGTCTCCTCTCTTCTCCCTCTGACTTGGTTAACCAAGTGCAAACTACTTTAGCATTTTGAGCTCAATTTGCGGCTGTTGAAGTAAGTGGAGGATAACAGGGAAAGTGCAAGGATGAGAGAGAAACTGGGACATTTAGAAGCAGCTGAAAATGTGGGACAACAGAAGATTACTTGAGACTGTCCCTGCAATTTGAGACAGTTGGAGGATAAGGGGCCTCAGAAATTGAACTCTTACCACAGGCAGGATGATATGGGAAATGGTGGATGCTCAGGTAGCTGCTCTCATTGTAAGCAATTAATTCTGGGAAGCTTTGTGTAATGAGAACCTTAGTAAAAAACCTCTTACAGAACTGCATGGATTAAGAAGTCAGCCAGCAGGTTGGCTCTGTTTTCTTCTGGCTAGGAAAGATTATGGGGCACTCTGTCATCTGCTGTCTCAGACTAGGTTTGGCCACATCAGGCTATCAGCTCAGTTTGTAGGGTGAAAGAGGGGAGGAAGAATTGGCAAAGCAGTTAAGACTTTATTAAACCAATTTGCAGCCTGTTCTTTCCCAGATCTTTATTGTAAACTGCAACATGCCAAGTATGTCTTAAACAACAGATTTTGCATTAACATGTTTGCATCAAAAGTATTGTGTGAGTGAGGAGACACTAGGCTACATCTTATCTCACAGATTAAAGAAACAACAAAATTGTAACTTTATTTTGGTGAGGAAAGATTTAAAGAATTTGAAGGACAGTATGTCCACCAATGAATACCAGATGGTGTAGGCTATATTTCAGAAAAAGGAACTGGTGAACCACCTCTGAGTGTTCCTTGCCTAAGAAAACCACATTCATTTCATGGTGTCACCATAAGCTGGCAGGCAACTTGAAAGAACACATACACACCTCTCCCTATATGAACCTGTGCAAGATAAAGATCTTCTGTCCCACCACTTTCCTGGGCTCATTTGATCAGGACAAGGGAGGGAACCTTCTCAGTGGCTGCTCCCAGACTTCGGAACACCCTCCCTAAGAATGGCTCCCTCCTTGCTTGCTTTCCACTAGGAGGTGAAGACTTCCCTATTCCGTCAGGTTTTTATGAACTCTCTGAGGAGCTTTTAATGTTTTGTTGACTTTTTATATTCTTTTAATGAATTTTAAATGGTTTTAACTCTATGGATTGTTCGTTTTTAAATAACTTTTATTTATTTGCTTTGCTGATTTTCTTGTATTTTTAATCTATATTGGTTTTAATAATTTGCAGGCTGTCTCGAATTCCATTGTTGGGGAAATATTAAGAAGATAAAGAGGAGGAGGAAAAAGAAGAAGAAAAATAGTAATAACAAAAATAATCTTTGTACTACACTGAAAGATATTAATCTGAAATTTTTAAAAAATACTCTGTATCGTATGCAAAAAAGGAAGGATCGTACAGATCTGGATCTTTCTTTCTCTCTTTTTATTTTTATTTTTATTTTATTTTATTTTTTATTTTGTTTAGGCCTAACCCTGCCACAGCTTGATCTGATTGAAAGAATTGTTGACAGCTCCCTTGGGAGTGGAAGAAATTAAAACAGTTAATAAATCTATGAGAACTGGAAATGGAAAAGCTCTAGGGCCAGATGGTTTTCCTATTGAATGGTATAGAATGTATTCAGATGTATTGATTCTGAGACTTTTCTGTTTATACCAAAATACTTTTTTAGTCAACTTTCTTCCAACTTCTTCCTATGAAGTTTGTAACTCTGTTATTCATAAACCAGCCAAAGATAAGGGCCAGAATGCTGTTGGACAGTAACGAATATATAAACTAGACTCACTTGTGACTGTTTTTGTATTCATTATCCCTGCATAGCACCTCAGGGGACATTTAGGGGACACACAGGGGCCATGAAAGTCCCCCAATTTCTACTTACTGGGCAGTAGCCACAGTGATAGGATGTATTCTCCTGTCAATCAAGAAGCAGCTAACTGATTGTCTAGTCTTGCTTCTGCCTGTCCCACTCAAGATCACTCATAGGAGCAGGTGGGAATATCAGTCAGCTGCTTCCCAAGTGACAGGGTAATGGACCCCTATTGATTAAATAGTAGCATAGTTTCCAAGTCGAGGGAAGTAATAGTCCCATTATATTCCACACTAGTAAGGCTTCATCAGGAATGCTGTGTTCAGTTCTCAGGTCTTCATGTGAAGAAGTGTCTACAGTTTGGAGTGAGTTCAGAGAAGGGCAATAAACATGATAAGAAATATGAAGAACAAAACATAGGAGGAGACATTGATGGAGATGGACATGTTCAGCTTGGTGAAATGAAGTCTCATGGGATGGCATGATTACACTTTTTAAATACCTTGATGGCTGCCACAAAGAAGAGATATGCAGGCTTGTTCTCTGCAGTTACAGGAGGCTGGATTTAATTGAACATTAAAAGAAATGTCTTGACAGTGAGAGCAGACTGGGAATAGAGCCAATTGTTTAGATTGATTGTGAGGCCTCCTTCTTTGGATGTCTTCAAAAACAATCTGGACAGCTACCTGCTCTGGATGGTTTAGCTGGAGATCCTGGATGGAGCCAGAGGTTGGTCTTGATGGCTCATGGGGCACCTTCCAACTCTATGATTCTGTGGTCACAGTGGTAGTGCCCAGTAATTGAGGACTGGGAAGGATGGGATAGGATTCACTGCATTGCACTGTAACTACCCATTCTTAACCCCCCACCAGGATTCCAGCCAATAATAGGGTTGATAGCTCTGGGCTCATGTCTTTATTAAACATTAAAGTTTAAATATTAGCTGCAGTATTGTCCAATAGGCTTTAGAATGTGACAACAACATTAATTTATCCAGATATTATTCATCATAGGGTAAAGAGGTGATAATTTAAGGTTATAAATTTGAGTAGTTTAAATGCAAGATGACCTGATCCTATGCCTCTTACTTTACTTGATGCTGAAAAGACGTTTAACAAAAATTAACTGAAGATTTATTATTTACACCTTAAATAAATTCAGTTTTCCATCAGAATTTTACTAAATGGATTCAGATTTTACTCCTTTCTTGGATGACAATGATATGCTTTTTTTTTCATCTAAAGTCAGGAACATTACAGAATGTTCTCTCTCTCATCTGATATTTGATCTATGTTTGGAACCAGTAACATGTGCAATTGGGCAGAATCAAGCACTTTATGGATTTACACATGAAACAAATGAATACAAGGAATCTTCCTTACCAGAGTTAATAAAATTAATTAATAGCTTCAAGGCTCTTTCTGATTATTCAGTTGATATAAATCTGAAGCTATGCCTGCTGGGGCTATAGTTAATTCTGGGTTATTTGCCAATTGGTAGTCTCACTAGGATACAGAAGCTATTAGTTATTTGGGCATATTGATTTCTTGAGATAAATACTCAAGTAATTGTTGAATTCGTCTACATTGCTTACTGAAATATCTCTGGATTTGGATGTAGAGTCATAAATAAACTACCTGGAGTTCATTCACTCAAATGAAGGTTAATATTCTTAAGATGAATGCATAATCTTTGGCAGGGGTGTCAAACTCAATTTTGTCTTAGGCCACATCAGCATTATGGTTGCTCTCAAAGGGCCGGTTGTATCCGTAAGACTATAAATGTATCTACTCTTTTATCATATTAAATAATTGCCGCTGCATTCGATTATTACTGGTTTTAGTAATAACTAGCTCAGAAACTAGAAGTCTAGGAAAAATAATGGCAAGCAAATATTCAAGTGTACAATTATTGTACAATTTATTGAAAAATGAGTTTTGAAAACAGAAAGTTATTTTTCTTAATCATCAAACAACCATTACAAAGCAGTGTTTATTACATTAACTTTGTTTAATTTTTTTGGTCCCACTTGAGACCTTCACTGTGCCTATTTCTGCCCCCTCCCCCTGCCTCTCTGTGTACCTAGTGAGCCTGATCTCCACATTGCAGGCCCCCGGCTGCCAGTATTCTGAAGAGGCCCCCAGCAGCCAGCACTCGCAATCTACTTCTACTTCTGACTGCTCCTCTGTTCAACTCTTGCAAACCATGTGGACTGTTGCTATGGTAACCCACAGCAATGCTCTGACAGTGACACTTGGACAGAAGAGCAGTCAGAAGTAGGAAGTAGAGTGTGAGTGCTGGCTGCTGGGCCCCTCTTCAGAATACTGGCAGATGGGAGGCCACAATATGGGGATCAGGCTTGCCAAGCAGAGGGAGTGCCGCAGCTGCAGGAGAGGTGCAAGGGCCACATGAAATGGCCAGGCAGGCCAGATTCAGCCCATGGGCCTTGTATTTGACTCATGTGATTTGGGTGTTATGTACTATCTAAGGTATCTCATTGTGTGTCCCTCGTGTTTACTGTCATAAAAAGAATGCTATTTTTAGTCTTTTCCAAAAAATAGATTCATTTTTTAGATCTGAGTTTGCATCACAAGATATATCTTCTGACTTGTACAATTAACTGGCAAACATGGACTTAATTCAGATACTTAGATAATCTTGGAACCAACTTACTTGGAATCTCAATTTGGTTTGGATTATGTGCATTTAAAGAAGTAATGAGTGGTGCCTTGTGATTTCTGTTGCCAGGACAGCATAGCATAGAATATTTTGTCAGTTACAGTTTGATCCATGTTTAGTTCCTCTATATAACAAAAAAAAGTCTTTGAACAACTCAGGTTTTGTTCCTTTACAAGCTGATTTTATTTTGAAGAGTCACATGATGTTTTCTTTATCCTGAAGTGTTTCCTGGGAACTCCCAGCATTACCAAGGACTTTTCATTCCTTCTTCTCAGGTCAGTTTAAATTAATCCAATATTTGCTGAAATGAAATGTATGTCTATTTGTCTGTCTGTTTGAATTATCTCAGAACTAGCTAAGATGGCTACCCGTAAACATACCTATTGTTTCCAGGACACAAGTTCAAGAGAGATCAAGTGAAGCCAAGAAAAGTTTGTGCACCAAAACAAAATGGTCCTAATGTTTAACTAGTGTAATATTGCTAAAATACTTTAATAGTTTGACTCTTAACTCCTAAATAATAATAAAGTTCAGCAAAAGTTGGTGAAAATCAGCTTATGAAATTTTGCATGAGTCTAGATGTGACATGTGATCAGTAAGAGGGGAAAGAGGAAGAACACAAGGATGAGGAGGACCAAGGGAAGTTGGAATATTCAAGAAAGAGTTTGGATGCAGAACTGGGAAAATGCAAATAAAATCAAAACAAAAAGAACTGGAAACTTGATACTTCCAGAGATGTTTTTCTCTTCTAGATTTAGGCCATTGTCATGCTAAAGTAACTCTGTGGGATAATTCTAAATTTCAGATTGCAAGACAACCCTTTTAATAGAAGAAATGGATTAATTATGGTATATGAAGTGAGCATATTCAGTGTCCCCCTAAAGTGTAATTGGTAACATTTGGAGTAATTTTTTTTTCAGGAGCAGATGCAGCAGGGGGTACAGCCTTCCAGGGTCTCCTAAGGGGCTAACAAGACCTCCAATTCTTCCACACTGGCCCACCCCAATCTAAATATTGGTAATATGATAGAGACCACCGTCCTTGTGGTATATAAAACAGGCATGTTCAGTGATCCTTTTTGTTTGCTGTGTTACAACATATTATTTTTGCATCAGAAAGCTCTTTGTAGATGCACATGTTCTTTTAAATTATATTCATATAATTTATTTATATTAATTTATTTAAATTACATTCCTATAATTTACTCCTATAATTTATTGAATTTAACTGAAGATCAGCATTGTTGGATCCTCCACACTTTCGTGGTTGCAAAAAGACTTAGTGCCATTTCACACTACACAATTATACTGTTAAGTTCCTCTTCAACTGCCATGACTGTCCATTTGGAATCCAGTTTGGTCAGAGGCACCAGGGGACTCTCTGGTTGAGAATTTTAAATACCTTCACTAAATTCTTAAATCCCAGGACTCCATAGGATGTAATTATGCCAGTTAATAGTGTGGTAATTGCATGGTATGAAAGGACCCTTATAAATATTCCTCATCTATTCAATGGTCAGAAGATCTTGCAGCTTTAGCTGTGCATGAACATGTATATTATAGACATCAGCTTCAGGAAAATATTGGAAATACGGTCAGTCTGTATCCATGTATTTGCATAACTTTATTCATTTTGTTTCCTTTCTTTTCTTTGTAATCACATTTTAAAATCCAGTATTTTTTTTTTAAAGAAGCAGAGAGATAGAAAACATCATCCAACATACTTAATTTTTGTTTTCTCATGTTCTAAGGCCATGCTGGCTAGACAAATCAGGTACTAATAGCCCCTAAAAGTAACTTTTCCCAAGCTGTACTGTTGAGAGATATGGACAACCAGCAACAAAGTTTCAAATAGTTTGAGATTTGGACAAATGGAACACCTCAAGACTGGGCAATCAGCAAATCTGTCCATAGGGATAAGTGTGCATTGGTAATAATACTGTATTAATTCTCTGCAACACTTTTCTTGCATGTAAATCAGTCCTGAAATGATCCCCAAAGCTATCAAAACTTTAATTCCTTCAGACTATCAGTGCTTGGGGGTAAATGTCGATATTTACATAGGAACCATTTGGCCACAGAGCAGAGGCCAGGAAGCTAAGGGAAACTGCCTGTATTGCAGCACAGAAATACTTATGGAGGTGGAGAGAGGCTAAGGAGGCAAAAACACATACACCAAAACCAGCCTAGTGAGAACTGAGCATGCTCAGTGGTTATGGAGTGCTGAGAGTGTGTTGTAGTGCAGGTAGGTACACTGTCTGGAGGAAGAATGAAATATAATATCCTGCGACAGACATCCCTACCTGGGACTCTGAATAGCAGTACAGTACTTTCACTTCCCTTTTTGATGCACTGGACAATCCAGTGTTCCTATTAATTCACCAGGTCAGGTTCAGTAGAAGAAAAACACAAATCCTTCTGGTCCTGTCTTCATTGTCTCTTCCTAAGCTCTTGGTCTACAGATGTTAGGTGTTTTCAGCATTCAGGCAGAAACTAGAAGCAACATGCAGTTACACTTTTATTTCCCCTGTTTGCTTTTGAAATCAAAAATAAACATGAAAGGTTGCAATCGTATTCCAGGTGGGATCTGGTGAAGAGCACCACTGAACTCAAAATTGCTTTGCTGCAAAAACCCTTTTTCTACCCACAGGGAGACAAAGATGTAGACTGAGACATTTTATAAAAGGCACCTGTTCTAATGGGTGTGGTGGCAACCCTGGGCTTCCTGCTTTTCCTAACACTCAGCACCACCAGCCCTCACACGATGGCTGCTTAGTCATAGCACTTGGCACAGAATCACTCTAACCATCGTCACTTCATCCTACATCCACATGATCAAATCAAGCCCTGACAGCTTTAAGATACCTCACACCTTTTAGATTTCCCTAATGGCTAGATGTTCATCACACTTTATTATTCTTACACAACTAAGCCGAATGCCCATCATCATGATGGATACTAGGCGTTTGAAGATACAGCATGCGTGCTGTAGTCCTGTAGGTGGGAATGACAAATGGTGCTTTTTACTCTCTGGAAAGGAGCTGCTAATGAGAGGCTCAAGAAGAGTGAGGTCAAAACTGAAAGGGGGGTTTGGCCTTCACTGGGGCTGAATAGCAAATGAATAGCAGCCATATGCTTAGATGAAGTAAAGGGGCATCCTCAAAGGTACCACTGGGGCTTAACCTCCTTCCTTCCTTTGTTGATACCCATCATTAAGATTGTCTCATACCTACATACCCTCTTCATTTGCAACTATTCTGAGTTCTATTTCCTGGTTTTATTATTGCATTATTTACGTGTGGATCCCCGGATATCACTGTACTGCAACTCATAGAAAACCTAGTCATTGACCATTGCTAGTTAGGGTGTTGGGGAGCTCAAATCTAACAGCGTCCAAGGACCCAAGTTTGGGAACAACTACATAATGTTGGTAGCTGGTTTCTGATAGTAAGGCCAAATATATAAGAGATAGAAGACATTAAGACTCACAGAATTCCACAGGTTTTTGTTTATTAATGAGCACTTAGGACTTAGGGTCTTTCTGCACTAGCCTGTTATAGTATTATTATTCCACTTTCAACATCCTGTGGAATCCTGGGTTTTGCAGTTTAGGGAGAGGGGCATTTACAATTCTCAGCCAGAGAGCTCTTTGGCCTCAGTAAAGTACAAATCCCAGAATTCTACAGGATGTTGAAAGTGGAATAATAGCCCTATAACAGTGTAGTGCGGAAAGGCCCTTAGTAGTGAAATATCTACTGCAATTTAAATAGATTTACGATAAGGCTCCTGGGATTTGTGGTCCAACAATATCTGGAGGCCTTCATGATTCCTATCCCTGGAGTAAATCTATTTGTTAGTCCCAGGTAGACTAAACCCATCATATCTATTGGAACTTTGTAAATCTACACTTAATGTAAGCACCATTGATTATGGGCCAATTCTATTTGAGATTAAATTGGATTTAGGCAGATATTTCTTACAAATTTTACCAAAATTTTCTGTTATGTTTGAATGAATCATTCTCACAAAACTGTACACTTTAATTTTAGTTAATTATATGTATGCACTGAATGACATTCCCTCCCCAATAAGCACTCCAATCTTAAGAACAGAATATGTTCCCAAATAATGTATTATAGTGCAATTTGACCAAAGATGAAGGAAAAGAACATGATAAATGGCAGTTATAGATAGAATCCTTGGTAATTCTTCATGAGCATGAGACTTTTTTGAACTTGATGACAGCTTTTTCTGCTTATTCCTTCTCTGCGTGCAGGACTTTTTCCATACATAATGTAGACACGCCTATGTTTTTATGAAACATTTGGATCTCACACAGAAGCTTCCACAATTAGCTCTTGGTGGATTTTGAACCCTCTGAGGATATTCCTCATGGTTTCATAATGCATTTTTTTTTAAGAGGTACTTTTCAGTGGTCAAATTAGTGAGAAATGTGAATGTGCCCTTCTTCTGAGTCTCAGATTAGATGTGACAGCTGCAGATCCATGCCTTCAAGAGTAGGTATGCTTCAGTGACGTCTAAAGCAGAAAATGGGGAGAGAAAGTTGATCTAAAAGCACCAGTGGAGTGTGTGTGTGTGTGTGTGTGTGTGTGTGATGAACCCATTCTTAGCCCTATTGTATGCTGTTCCCCAGTTCTGCCCCTCCCCATCTGGCACCCAGTTCCAGAAGTTCTATTGGGGGAAACTGCCGCAGAGACGGTAGCTACCAAATGAGAAGCAAGTAAACAATGGATCCACACCCTCCAAATGACATGTGGATGGTCTGTGGATCAGTACTAGTTCACAAGACATCAGGTGCTAGTCACTGGAGGTTTCCAGGAAAGAAGCAATTGTCAAATAGTCAAGGGGAACCAAAAAAGGTACTAATCTCTGGTACATTGGGATAAAAAATGTGCTGGTCTCCAGCATCAGATAGCTTAAGAAGCACTGCCTTATATGTCATTTACTTTTACACACATGCACACACTTACAGGCAAGGCAGACCTATGGCTGAAGACACGCTTCTGCCACCCTCATGTTTTTCTAAACATCAGTTCAAAATGTGAAATTGATATGGAAGTGCCATCCAAAACTCATAGAAATTTGGGAGTGATCCTGCCAAAATAATTTAATCCAACCCTCTGCAATCCATAACTAAAACATTCCTGATAGATACCTTCCAAGCTCTCTTTAGAAACCTCTAATGTCAAATGGCATCATTTGTAAGACACACAATTAAAAAAAAACCTGAAAAGGGCCTGTTCCATAGGAATAGCTAGAGGAGGAACAAAACGAGGCCATTTCCCCCAAATAAGAACCTTGCCTCCTCAATACATTTTCTCTTAATGTCCAAATTTCTAGTATTGCAGAGACTGAGACACTGGCCCTTTCCGCACCGGGGTATTAAAACGGTGCAGAGAGACCTCCAACGGAGGTCTTCTGCACCGTAGAGTGGACTGGGGCGGACTACTTTTTGTAGTTTCACACCTCAATCCGCTCCGAAGCGACCGGAACTGGTGGCGCGGTGTGTTTTTTAAAAACCTCTTTTCAGAGGTTTTTAAAAAGCACGGAGCGCGCAACCCCATGCAGCTCCATCGCCGTGCTCTGGTGCAGATTTGCAGGTGCGCGCTAGTGCGCGCCTGCAGATCTGCCAGGGGTGGGCTTTAGGCTGGCAAGCTTCTCCGGTTGGTGGAGAGCCTCCACCAACCGGAAGCCACCATTTTGGACGCCGAAGCCGCCATTTCGGACACCAGAGGACTGTGGAGCAGCGAGCTCACGCTGCTCTGCATGGCGACAGACTTACCCGGCTACCGGTAAGCTCCGTTTTAGCGCATTTTCCCCTGTTTCCCCCTCCATATGTGGAAAGGGCCACTGAAAATCATTCACACTGAGAACTCTGGATATTTGTTGTGTCTTTATTCCTTTATGCAATTTTGTCTGCCCCTTTTGTCTGGATGCCTAAACTGTATCTTTAAATGCACACCTGTATATTAAGTTATTGTGCTACTAGAAATTTAGAGACTGAAGGAAAATTCAAGGGGAGAAGTCTTACTTGGAGAGCCTTGCCCTCTTTTTGATTACTCTACCCCACCCCTGGTCTTTTCCCATGGCTGTTTGAGAGTGTGGAAGCTGTACATAAAGCTTGCTGCTCTGGACTCCAAGGCCAATGCAAGCCCAACATATGCAGAATTCAGTATGTGGGAGGCCACAGAAAAATCAGCTTTTGAGCTTAATGGTTTGTCTCACAATGAATCCTGCACATGGCAATAGAAGCACGCAACCAGCACATTGCCACAGGCTAGGAGTCAACTCCCACAGTGCTTTTTCAGTATTTCACCCCGTCCCCTTATAGCAGTGGTTCTCAACCTGTGGGTCCCCAGATGTTTGTGGACTTCAGCTCCCAGAAGCCCCAGCCACTATGGTCAATGCTCAGGGCTTCTGGGAGCTGAAGTCCAAAAACATCTGGGGACCCACAGGTTGAGAACCACTGCCTTATAGTCTCCATCCCTGCACTTAAGTTCTATGGGTCAAGGGAGCATGGATCCCAAGAATGTACAAGATTTCCCCTTTTTCTAATGGAAAGTCAACCCCTAGGTAAGATTTACTGAGGTCTTGTCTCCCCCATTGTAGACATGGCTCCTTCTGACTTTCATACTCACAGGCTGTGGAGATAAAACGTGCAGGAGGCTTTCAGTCTCAGCAGTGAAGTGAAACTGACATACAGCATATCAAAACCATTCAAAAGCAAAATACAACAGGAGCCTTAAGACCTGTGAAGATGAAAAGGTAACCTCTGAAACAGCCCCCATTTCATCTATTAACCATGCTTCTCTTAAAGCATTTCTACACTGCATTTTGAAAACTAAAAGAAAATGTCTTACTGTAGTTATACTTCTACAATTACTTCTACCAGACTAGTTTCAAAGCAGTATTTATATAAATGGGGAGACATATGTTCGTGAATTCTGACATTAAAGAATCTGGGCAGGTCTTAGAAATATGATGGCATTAGAGCTACTAATACAGCTGTTTCAGAGAAACCTTCTAACATATTCTCACCCTGAAGTACACACTTGGCCATAAATTACACTGGCTACACTTGCAACCTCAGCAGATAAAATGGGTGAGAAATCTCTTAGCTCATCAAGAGCCCCAGATCTCATATGCAAGCAAAGCCAGCACTGATATTAACAGAGTTACAATAAACTAAATCTACAGGCTCTGGGAGAAAGTGGTCCCTTTGCCTCCTTACTTGTAATAGTTCTGTTGCTGTGATGGGTAGCACACATGCTAAGTATTCAGTGCTGCTGCTTCATCTAGACTAATTAGAGTTCGTGGTTTAGAAATGACAATGGGGGATTCATTTTGAAGAACATAAGCCCCATTTGTTAACAATGAAATCCTTGGAAAGGTGGATCTTCTCCATTAACATCGCTAGTGGTGTCTCTATGAATAAGACCCATAAAGGACATTCGTGTTCTCTCTCTCTTTTTTTTTCTTTTCTTTTTTTTGCACTTATATTTTTAGTTTCCCTGGCCTCCTCATTTCTCTGCAGTAATGTGTAGTATTGGGAAATGTTGCCTAAATCATACAACAGAAGAAAATGGTGTTCTTTAATAACAGTAAATTTGAAATGAGCCAGATCTGCAGAAAAAGACATGCACCACTGGAGGGATAAATGTACACCTAATTGCAAAATGGTATGCAAATTTGAGATGCTTGTGAATGTTAAAACATAAACAGAATGTTTTGCTAGGCAACTGAAATTATAATCATGCAGAAATTTACCATTTATTTCATAATGGCTGAGGTACAGTTTTTTCTAGTATTGTACCAATGTCAGAACTGGTACGTTAAGGTTAATTAATTTCTGCTATACAATCCTTACATCCCAAGAGATACAAGTACAAAGTCTGAGTGACCCTGCCCAATGGGTGCATGGTTTCAGTATTCTCTAAAGAAAGAGCATAAAAGCAAGACTCTGAATTCTGCAACAAGGAGAACCTTTTCACTACCTCTTGTTTGCTTTCTTACAGGGTGTTGGTGGCAACACGAAAAGTATTCAGTACTGCTTCTTCACTGATACAAATCAAATGGTCTAATTTAAAACAGGAAGAATAAACATCAAACAGTATAACACAAGCCAGACAATGGCCTTTTTAGTCAGACAGATTTGTGGCCAGTAAGCTGCTGTGGAACGATCTTTTCGTCAAGAGAGGCAGTGTTGTACTTTTGTCCTCCTCTCTTGTGTTTTTAAACTACAGTGGGCCCTCCACTTTTGAGAGGGTTCAGGGTACAGAACCCTCGCAAAAGTGGACAAACCACAAATAACTCCCCCCATGATCCCCCCCCATTCCCTTCTGGGGCTCCCCCATCCCATTCCCTTGCCTTTTGCATGCAGGGGCCAGAGGCAAGGGAATGGAAGCAGAGAGCTTCAGAGGGAAGAAGGCTCATGTAATCCTTCCCCCCACCCTCTGCATTCCCTTGCTTATTGCCTCATCAAGAATTATCAGCACCAGGACCAGAGACAAGGGAATAGGAGGGGGAGGTCCAGAGGGGAGAAGGAAAGAGCATGTGTGACCTCACACCACTTTTCCTTGACTTTTGTCCAGGTGCTTGCCTGCCTTCCCCATGCCCAGCAAAATGCAAGGAAATGGGAAGAACAGAATGGCAGGAGCTGGGAGGGGGGAGGCAATGTGTGCCTCACAAATAATCAAATCCATGAAGTCAAACCCATAAATAGATCCTGAACTGAGAGAAGAGTGGGGAAAAATACATTTCAACCCAAGTTAACCATAGTTATAAAGACTTGCTGATGTCTCTTGGAGATGCTTAAATCATACCCGCTGCTGTCAGTGAGACTGGGATCATGGCCAAATATGTCAAAAAGTTATCTTCACTGTTAGTGCAAAAGAAGAATCACGCAATTTTAAAATGGCTTACACTTAAATAAGATCCTCCCATCAGGTGTAAAAATTAGAGCTTAGAAAAGTTACTTTTCAGATGATAACTCCCACAGTCTCCAGCCACCATAGTCCAAAATGTAATCTTTCTAAACTCCTTTAAAAATGTAATCACAGTAAACATGCAAGATTTGGAGGGTGCTTTTCCCTACATAAAACCAAAAGAGCTGAGGTCAACTGAAGTCAAATCTGTAGGCACAGTCAGTGAGCACAAGTCTGGCAGGGTTGCTGGCCATTTTCATTGCAAGCAGGACATCTCAGAGCTCTGTAGGACTCTTTAAATCGGTTAGCCAACATCGAAAACTTGCTTCCGTGGCACACAGAGCAGGGTGCAGAGCCTGATCCCTTGCATTGAGAGCAAATGTTCTCATCATCTGCTTCCTGAAATAGAAAGGAGTATTCAAAAAAATTTCCTTAATATCAATTTGCACAATCCTTTGGCCAAATTAATGTACCTGGCCAGGTAAACTGAATGGAAACTGCAGCACAGTATGTCTCTCTGAAGTAGAGGCAGAGGTCTTCTGTACTGAGATAGTACACTGATACTGTTCTGTTTAGGGCCATACCTACAAGGAAGCACAGTGTGGTACCAGCCACAGGTGGCAGAGGCCAAGGGAGAAGCAGGTCTGCAGCCATTCCTCCTCACTGGCCGTTCCCTTTTGTTGCAGAATGGAGCTATATGTACACCACAGAGTCTGACCTAAATCCCTCAACAGAATCTGTTGCAGTGTGGAGGAAAAAGTGTAGAAATAAGATCCAGCTGCCAGTCTGGCTTCAGTACATAGAATGGAGAGGGCACCATCTTGTCCTTTGCCACTGGCAGCAAGGTGCTTGGTCCAGCCCTAATTGCACTACACCTGAACAGGATGTTTCTCTGCATGTGTGCACTGAGGCCTACTGCCCTGCAAAAGCATCCAGAACCATATAATCCTGGCTGACTTAAGCCCATGGCAATGTTTGAGGAGCATCTGTAGTTGAACAGGGGATAGGAATATCAACTTGGGAGAGTCATTCACAGAAGTGTTGCTTTTGGAAGTCAGGGTAACAGAGAATTTTGAAATATTTTTGCAATGGTCTATTTATTGACAATTGTACATGGTAGGGAAGTGTGACAGAAACGATGCAGTCGAGAAGCAGTCACAAGCAGAGGGGTTTAATCACAGTGTATCTCCAATCTCTTCAGCTCTCAACCAGCCCAATCCATAATACTCCTATTTAGCTGCCCAGTGTGATACACATTCTAGGCACACCAACTCCAGCCCTCTCTGGGTAATCTTTGACTTGTATGGGTAGGCCTTCATCACCTATTGTTCCCCATCAATAGGTCTAATCACACTATAGCCATCTCTTCAACTGCATAAATGGAGAGATGGTGGTGGCTGTGATAACCACTCTATAACTTACCCTGCTTGCTGGCTCCAGCATTACTTAACAGGGTAACAGCAAGTGTTTTCATGCCTGTTGTAATCTTTCTCTCCGATTTTCTCAGACCTCATGATTGGAGCTTGGAAAAGTTACTGTTTGGACTACAGTGGACTACATTGACTATGGGATTCTGGAAGCCCTGGTCCAATGACTAGTTTTCAAAACAGCCTAGAAGTGTAGGGACTATTGCCTGGTAGGGGCAGCTTTTCCAGCAGGCACACCTAGGAAATTGTGCACAGTGCCACTTGGGCAGGAGAGTTTCACATAGCTGCTTTGACTAGGCTACTAAAATGATTCAACACTTAAAATTATTATAGTATACATTATTTATTATTTGTGGCAAGAAATGGCACATTCTTCAGCTTTCATAGTCTGTCACCCCACTCAGCTAAGGGAGATAGGAATGGCTGGTTTACCACAGGCTGGCAGAAAGGGAGGGCCTTATCCACCTTTATTCTCCGAAGCTGGGATTACTTGTTTATCTGTGAAAAACACATCAGCTATGTGTGCACAGCCCACACACACCATCAGACAACACACAACCTTCTTCAGTCTTTTCTGCTGTCCCCATAGCCACCAATAAATGGGATCTGTCTCCCATGGATACAAAAAGGCCAGAAGGGAAACACCAGCTATCTACTGGACCAGAAGTTTCCCTCCCTACTGTATGGCTATTGAAGATAAGAAGGTCCTGAAGGATAAGAAGTAGTTTGAGAAAGGCAGAGAATGGGAAAGGAACATTTTAGTCTTTGACTTCCCATATCTCCTTGTCAGCCTGTTCTGGCTAGTGGATTTGGGAATGAATTGGCCATAACTGTATCTTTTCTAAGCTCTTGGCTAGGAGTGGCCCCTCTGTATGTTGTTGGACAGTGTACTTCATCACTGGCTGTGCTGTCTTGGGATGCTGGGAGTTGCAGTTTAACATCATCTAGATGTTGTCCACCACTGCTCTAGGTAAAGAGGCAAAGGCAAAGGCACACATAATGAGTTTTCTAGTGAGCTAGATCCATGTTATATACTTTCTCAGAAAAACCTTGGGGTGGAAATGTGTGTGCAGCTAGGAAAGGAAGAATGACAT
The DNA here is from genome assembly GCA_948472985.1 of Iguana delicatissima. Classification (NCBI taxonomy): domain Eukaryota; kingdom Metazoa; phylum Chordata; class Lepidosauria; order Squamata; family Iguanidae; genus Iguana; species Iguana delicatissima. The sequence goes on along the minus strand of CAOKZL010001260.1, from coordinate 475,590 downwards.
GCATACTTCTTGTGTGCTGCCTGCTTTTTAACACCTTGCCTCCTCCCTTACTAAGAAATTTATCAGTAAATCTCAATTACAACAGGATAGTAGTGTCATTGGCTGGGACTTACCACCTTACCTCATTCCTCTTCTATTGTCCTAGTGGGAGAGCATACCTGCCTTGTGTGATAAAGCTTTTCTAGCAAGAAAGGAACAGAATGAATGGCTACAAGGACATAAAGCAGCCAACTGCCTGGCCATCTGTGTATGCCAGAGGGCCCTGTTGTGCCAGAGCTGCCCATGCAATGCTATTTGTTAGAAGGATGTGGCAAAGGATAATGAGACCTCAGCACTAGTTGATCTCAGATGTTTTACCAGTATACATTTGTCTGTAGTTGCAAAACACATGTAAATAGCAAGGTCCTCCCGTATGGGTGGAGGTTCTATTAACACTTAAGTCATAAAGATACAGACCATTCTGCATTCTGAGCTGCCATCTACAGCTTGATTTTGATGATGCAAACCTGGAACGTTGATTTCCAGACAATGGGTTAAATTAATTTAAAGTTTATTTCTTTATAGTATCACCTGCCATTAATATTCCATAAATCATGAACCTCACAGGTTCTTATTAGGCCATTTGAGATAATGCTTTAAAAATCATCTTTTCTTTTAATCTACACATTTCTTTTAACTTACTTTTACCTGCCCAAGGACTCTCCCAAGTATGTTGCAATTGCTACCTCATTCTTGAATTTACTTTCAAGATCCTTCTGGCTCTAGCTGCATATACATTTAAACCAACCAAGTTCTCTGTTAGAGGGAACAGAGATGTAATAATGGTTGAGGCTCTGGCCACACGTAGGACGATGCTGGAACAACAGAAAAGGAAGTATCTTGTTTTACCTGCACATGCTGATTGTGGGCAGGGTCATTTTCAGTGTCCTTCACATTCCTGTCAGTTTGGTTGCTACTATGTCCTCTTCTTTCTTCATGATACATGAAAGAGCAATCATCAATACCTTCATCCTGCATTATTTTTCTCACCAACTCTTTCTTACTCATTGGTGTTCGAATGATTTTCAGATTGCTGGTGTAGATGATTATCTTTCCAAAATCTAAGATGGGGGAATGCTGATATGAAATAAGATACATATAAGTCTTAAAATAGTAGAAAGACCACCAGCAGCAAACACCAGTCTGTGCTCAGCAAACTCCAGTCTGTGCTCTCTTCTGACAATGGCCATTTCCGCACTAGAGTGTTATAGTGCTATTATTCCACTTTCAACTTCCTATGGAATTCTGGGGATCTCCGTTTAGGGAGTGCGGAAATGGCCAATCTTGCTTTCTGCTGAAGTCCAGGTTTTTTAAAATAACAACAAGAATAAGAGCAAGAACAACAATAAGAAATAAATGTACTACCATTGTGTTGCTAGCTGAAGTTTTACATATTCATTGTATGCCACATCACATTCATCTCCACCTTCAATTTCCAAATACAAGTTAAAATGTAACCTCAGTACAATGCCATAATAGAACAATTAAACTATAATCAAAACAGTTAAAAAGATGTGCGTGTGATGTGGCTGGGAAAATTCTAAGCCTGAAACACAAAGCTCCATCAGTTCTGTCTGCACAGTGACATTCAGGTTTCCACTCAGGCTTCATGAGCTCTGCTCATATAACATGAAACTTCAGGAGCGTTAAGTAAACCAAAGAAGCAACATGGCAAATAACATCTTATCCACAGAGACTTTGGTGACTTGCACAACCAGCAATCAGCAATAGCTTGCTGTAGAGAGTTGCCATTGCATCTGAAAAGGGAGTATGGGGAAGATGGCTGGATCTGATACCCTCCAACTGTCCCAATTTGGTGGGACAGTCCTGATTTATCCTCTGTTTATCCTGATTTATCCCGCTTTTTCAGCTGCTTTTAAAATGTCCCAGTTTCTCTCTCCTCCTCCCACTTTTCCCCCTTTGTGCCAAGGTTACCCAGTTACTGAAAACTGAGTTTAAATACAGAATTCTTTTTCACTCAGTTAACTTTGGGGGAGGAGAGAAAGAGGAAGAATCTTGTCCTTCCCAGTAGGCTCAGGCAAAAGCAAACTGTTGTCAAGTTAGTGTGTTCTTCCCCTAAAACTTTTGCCAGCTTGGCTACATCCTAATCTTGTTTGGCCGTAACTATCCCAGTTTTCACGTGTGACATGTTGGAGGGTGTGGGATCTAAATAGCCATTGTTTATATTCTCCACTGGATTAAGAACCTTCCATAGATGCCTTAGTTCATATGAATACATTTCAGTGTAGGCCCTATATGTGTAGATTTGGAATATTGAGTGGCTCTTATGAAATGAAAGCCTTAGCCAGTGTCAAAAACCATTTGTAGTTGAAGCATTAGGCCTATTACTGGTTTCTATGCATGTAAATCAGAGATGGATAACTTGTAGCCCTGGAGATGTTGTTGGACTTCAACTCTCATCATTCCTTACCACTGCCTAGGCTGGCTAGGGCCAGTGGGCATTGCAGTCTAAGGACATTATCCATTTTTCTTGTATGTTGTTTCATATTACCTAAACATCTTTCTAACAAAAATATTTAAAAAAATAAAAATAAAAGAGGGTTCCACGTGTTCCCCAGCCCTAATATAAAGGGCTGTGGAACACGTGGAACCCTCCTCCTTAGCCTGTGCTGTAGGAAGGAGAAGACAAACATGGTAATACTGCAAACTATTTAGAATGTTATTCCCACCTATTCACCCACTCACTTTACCACCCTGAAAACATTTTAAGTCACTAAAGTAAAAATACCACAGAACTTGAAGTATAGTCTGTGACATAGACTCTTCATCCCACTAGGTTTAAATTGTCACATTTAGGAATAAGACTGAATAAAGAACTGATTCCTACATCTTAATATTTTCTTTGTTATTTATTTTAAAAGATCACTTATGGCTCAAATCACAGCAAATTTACTGAAATGGGTGATTTATCTAGGTATCCACAACATTTTCCATTTCTGGAATAAGTCATGCCTCTTTTAGCACCCTGTTTCCAAATCTGGATGTAAATATCATGGGATAGAAAACAGGTCATTTCAAAAGGATAGGTGCTTAATCAGCATAAGGACTATATGCTATTTCTGGCAGTCACATTTGTCATGTTGAATGTACCTTCATTTTCATAATTAGTCACATACAGGAGGCTTGCAACATTTGAGACCATTCAAACAAAATGCAGGCCACCAGCCATGTAATGTGGCTTTCTAAATGTTTAAACTCATCCTAGCAAGGCAGACGATAAAACAGGAGGTTTGTTGAGCCACTGCCACATATGGCCAGCAAACTCCCTTTGGTCTGAAGGGTTACAAGGTATGAAGGCATATTATAGCTGCCACTAAGTTACTGCATCTGATCTCATTCAAATGATCCATATGAAGCTCTAGGGTTTGATGCATGTTGACTATGAGTTACATAAATCCATGCCTCTCGATACTAGTTGATCCATACATTTACCAAAGAGTTACCTGTTCAGCAACAGACACATAGGAAGCCAACTTATTCCAGGCCAGATTACTTATCCATCTGCCTCCTTACTGAACTAGCAGCAGCTTTCTAGGGGAGGCAACAGTCTTAGGAGTTGCATAGCATCTGCTCACTCATCTTTTCAGCTGGTTCTGCTGCTAGGCTATTGATCTTCCTCAAAACATTATCAGTACTTTGTACTAATTTTATGGTCAGGATTGTTCATATATGCTGTTTGGAAAGATTTCTTAAAGTTAGTTAGCAAATATGATTTCATGGCCAGATGGATTTTGTTAGGAGAGCTGGGCCACAATTAGCTAATTACGCAGCTAAGTACGTAGCTAAGTATTGACTCCGGGCCCAACCCGAACCCAGTCCTCACTTACTGGGTATCAGCAACAGGGTTCTGCTTCCCCTATCAATTGGGAAGCAGCTGACTAACATTTCCAACCCATCCCGTGAGTGATCTTCAGTTTGACAGTCAGAAGCAGAGCCCTTGTCACAATCACCGCTTGCACCAGAGATCAGTCACAGGAGGAGGTGTGTAAATGTCAGTCAGCTGCTTCTGATCAACAGGGGAACAGGCCCCTGCTGCTCAAAGTGGCTGCTGTCCAGTAAGTGAGGACTAGGGGCTTTTCATATTCCCTAAACTGGTGAATATATAGGGACTGTGAATATGAACCAATCACGAATGCATTGCTCTAGGTTATGTATTCATAACTGCCTTAATTAATTCCAGCCACTCGTATTCATTCAACTCAAATGCCTTTTTTTAAAAAAAAAATTGAGTCAGCTGAACAAGGAAGAAACATGACTTACCATATGACTGTCCTCTGGCTGGATGTCATTCAGGAGGGAAGGGGTACCTGTGAGGGTGTATTTGTTCCCCTCTCTGAATACACTGATTCTCTGTGCATTCAGTTTTGTTGATGGATAAAATCTGGACTCTGGGGTTTCACCAGTCCCAAAGAAATGGCCTCTAGGTTCAAAGTTCCAGTGCCGAAAACTATGGGGATATTCCACCTGTGGGATTTCAAGTTCCTGTCCATCTTCATAGACCTGCTTTAAGACGCGACCACTGTATGCTGAAGAGATTTTGAATCTTACTTTTCGAGACCTTGCATCATGCCTCTGGCTTAGTTTCTTCTGAAAATCATCCATAGATCCAGGTTTTTTGCTGCTGCTTCCCAGAAGTTAGTTCAGCAAGGACAGTGTTGGAATTAGAAAAGCTGCTGCTCACAGTCAGGTAGGCAATGTATAATTCAAAGATTCTGTTGACCCATATCACATTACAGTATAAGAGGACACCTTGACATTAAACATTGATGGAACCTCAGAAGGGGAAACATATGCTGTGATGAAGTGTAAGAAGAAATTTGCTCAGATGAATCAACTGGTTTATAGTCCGTAAAAGTGTGCTGTGTTTCAAGGAGCAACAAGGAGCAATTGACAGCTAGTGGAAAAGTAAAGCTATGTGTATATGTGCACCAATTTCATAACAACAGGAACCATCATTTCAAACACACAGTAGCCATACTTCTAGTCATTTATTTAGCTGTTATGTTGTACCATTTCATTCTAGATAAATTAAACGAGCAAATGGCAGAGTATTAAACAATGTAGCAGCACTGGGAGAAATAATTTATTTTATCACAAAAGGTACCAAAAGACTATAATTTGGATTAGTTAGTCCTAACTAAAGGAGACTTATTCAGTAATTAATTATTGAAAGGTAAGTCAACATATTGTCAAATCCCATTGATTCCGAGCTTCTGCTTGTTGAAAATGTGAGAGATAGTACTGGATCTCACAGGTTGAGTAATCAAATAGACAGAAGCTGAACAATAACCAGTAGCATATCCCTACCCACACAAGAATCTAGCAGAGAAAAGAAATAAGCTTTGTGTTAGAAAAACATACAAAGTATCAGTAGCTTTACTTACAAATACTTGTGCATAGTCAAACAAGTGATCTAATGGAGGAGAGAGAGTGTAGGAAGGGTAAATGTCTACAGGTTAGAGGAACACAGGAAGAGAGTGGGTGCATCTGCAGACAAGCCAAATAATAATTACTGACTAGAGAGGCATGCAAAGATTGCTAACACTACCTGAGTTAAGACTAACAATAATATCCAGACCCACTGATGCAATCTTATACCCACTTGCCTGAAGAATATTCCTCAAATGGGGGGGGCACTTCAGTTTAAAGCAAAACATTGATTGGACACATACCCTGGGAAGCAAGGACATTCAGACAGTGGCATAGGAACAGGGGGGCAATGGAAGCGCTCTGCCCCCAGCGACAATGTTTTTGGGGTGTCCCAGTTTGTAGGCATACCTCCACACACCCTGGGCACGCCCTCATGCACTGTGGCCACACTCCCGCATGCCCTGGCCACGCCAACACACACCATGGCCACACCCCCACGCACAGTGGTCATGCACCCTGTGTCGCAGCCCCACCCCCTTCCGCCCCCCTCCACACACTCCAAGCTCTGCCACTGCATTCAGACCACAGAAAGCCTCCACACTGCTCTGAAAAACACAGGTACACTGATGGATCTTTCTCATTAGATTCTACCACCAAAAAACAAACAAACCAAAAACAGTGTAATTGCTATAGCTACCCTACATATCATCATCCCCAGTGGGATGAAAGAGTTGTAGTGAAACATGGGCTTTGACAGTGTCAAAAAGTAGATTTTCAGTCCTATTCACAGTAAAGCATCTTCACTAGTCCAATCCAATTATTCAGTACTTAGGAAACAGAAATCTCATGATGTTTAGTGGGCTTAATCCCAAATTAGCCAGATGTACAGGGTTCCACTTGTAAACATGGCATAACTTGAAGCTAAGATTGCACCCTTAGATGTGAAGTTTTCTATCTACTCCCTGTTCTTCCTGTTTCTAATGTAAATGGTTTTCCTTCTTATCCAAACCTCCTATCAAAAATGAAATGCAGCAACACATTCAGCATTACTGGTGATGTTTGTGTTTTCAAAATGTAAATAACTACCCTTCCTCCAGTTCTGAAACAGCAGTATCAAGTTGTAGCGATCTGTAATATCTGAAACTAGAGTATACTTCTTGTTTTTACTTGGTATGAAAGTTCAGGTAGAAGCAGAGACCTTGTCTGGGAACCTGCTGGGGAACTGTGTTAGCACAAAAATTCTATACTAGCATTAAGCTGTCACTTATGTGTAGACCCTAATGAGCCAATTGTTCTGCAACATCTCTCACACTTTTGACTTGGTAATTAGTGGTTGTGCAATGGGTAGTTCTCAAAGCTTTGGTACCCATTGTTCAGTTACTTGAACACCTGTGGAAACTGTGAGACCTGTAGGATCCAGTGGAACTATAGTAGAGTGTGTGTGTCACTACAGATACATACATATATACATACACACACACATACATACACACCAATCAGGGGTGTAGCAATGAGTGGACAAAAATGAGGGCATGGCCTTCCTGAATAAGAAATTTTTGAAAATCTTTGACATTTGCCTTCAGTCCCCAAATTTGTAGCATTATAGTAACTTAAAACCATATTTGAGCATGTAGAAAGACAGTTTAGGCATCTTAAAAAAGAAAAAAGAAGGAAACAACATTACCAACGGAATGTGAACATTGCAAATGTAAGAGTTCTATGTATGTATGTATGTATGTATGTATGTGTATATGTATGCTTATCAAGACTGGCTCAGTCACTGAAATGCTAGAAATTTGGGGTCAATGTAAAACTTCATTTGGGAAGCAGAGTTCTTACTGGGAGGGCAATGCCTTGATTTCTGTGAGTAAATATGCAATCCAAATTTCCTTGCTGGGGGTAGGGGGTGGAAGCTGAAATCTCACAACCTTTATTCTAATGTTAAACTGTTTCACTCACTACAGAATTAAAGACTGGAGGTTTCTTGTTGTATTTGTTTGGGGTGAATGTTAAGGTATAAGATGACTCCATCAATGTACCCATGTTTTGAATTAACATGGGCCCATGATCTATAATCCAAATTTCCTTGCCTTTGGGAGTACAGCTCCAACCGTACCCTTTTGCTTTAAATGGAATATTTGGTTTCTCTGGGTAGTTTACCTCATTTTTTTTATGAAATACATGAATCCTTATGAAAAGAACCATAACTATGGAGTGACCAGACCCATAGCAATAAACTAAGCAAACACTCAACAGGAACATAAAAGCCTAAACCTACTGTACAAAGCAGGCCAACCTTCCACAAACAATTATAGATTTCTAAAGAAACTACATTCATTCATACTGGAAAGGGAATTGCTATTACCATTTAAGTATGTCTCCTAAAAAGACAGGCCACAGATTGTATAAAGGCTCATTCATAAATGACTCCCTACCTATCATTGTTGTCCTGTTTAGATTGTTCTGCTGGAAAGTATATTTCAAGCTCAAAGCTGCTTTACCAAAAGCTAATCCTAGCTGAGAGGATGGTTAGAACAATTCATTTTTCATTCCATAATTGCTACACCACATTCTCCACTTGGATAAAAGGGACTAGCAGACACTTCACACATTCAGAAAGTGGTAGAATTGAGAGAAAGAACTACAGCGTCAAGGATAATATCCTTAATAAAAGTGAGGGGGGAGCACAACATTCACTATTCTTTTTTATATGGGAGATCACTTGGAAACATATTATCAAGCGCAAATATACAATGGAACTTTCTTCTGAGTAAACAAACTGAGGCTTATACTGTCAGCATGCTCAGGTTTGTGCTATCTGTAATTCCATCCTTTCACGCATGGGGGGTGCAATTCAGAATAGTGGGCAAGAACAGCAGAAAAGAATAGGCTAGAAACTCTGACTATGCATGACACTTTAGGAGAAGATATTCAAATGACCTTCTTTCAAAAACTTAACCATTGCAATGAACAACAATTGCAGTGGGTTTAGAAATCATGAGTTTGGTCAAAAGCTCATTATTTCCCTACAGTACTGCATTAGCTGTTCAGCATATTTAATTTATGCTGAATGCCCAGGATAAATTGACTCTGGGAAAGGGGAAAACACTTCTTTTATATGCTTGTAATTTAAGTGCCAATTTACTGACAATTTTGTCTCCTGGTTGTCAGGTCAGCTATGCCCTGGAGCCCTGATGGCGCAGTGGTTAAATGCCAGTACTGCAGCCACAAGGTTATGAGTTCGATCCTGCTGGAATCCAGGTTGATTCAGCCGTCCATCCTTCTGCAAGTCGGTAAAATATGTACCCAGCTTGTTGGGGGCAACTAGCTAACACATTGTAAACTGCTTAGAGAGCACTTAGCTGATAAGTGGTATATACAGAAATACACATTTCTATAATTGCTATGCAATTGATATAAATATTGTGGAATTTCAGTGGATTGTGGTATTCATAGAATCATAGAATCATAGAGTTGGAAGAGACCCCAGGGACCATCGAGTCCAACCCCCGCTATGCATAAACACCCATCAAAGCATTCCCAGATGGCCATCCAGCCTCTGCTTAAAAACTTCCAAAGAAGGAGACTCCATCACACTCCAAGGCAGCATATTCCACTGCCAGACAGCTCTGACCATCAGGAAGTTCTTCCTGAGGTTCAGGTGGAATCTCCTTTCCTGCAGCTTGAATGCATTGCTCCTTGTCCTAGTCTCTGGAGTGGTAGAGAGCAAGCCTGCTCCTTCCTCAACATGACATCCCTTATACATGAGTATTATATACTCGTGTATAAGTTGACCTCATGTATTAGTTGAGGGCAGGTGTTGGGGCCAAAATTATGGATTTTAATATGACCCGTCAGGGGTCATTCTATAGAGAGAGGAAAGTGCCACACTTCAGAGAGGCAGCCAGCCACCTCGGCCACCGCAATTTTCCTGCGCAGGCATTCAATAAGGCCTTTCACCACTTTACTTAGAGAGGGGATGGTTATCAGTTGGATGAAAGTTAAGTACAGTACTAATTTTTATTTTTTAAAAAAAGGAACCATGCCCTTCTTTGAGTAGAGTGGTGAAAGGCAAGAGCTTAGTCTGTCTTGGGAGAACCTAAAAAAAAGCCCTCACCCCCTCTACTCTCTCGGGACTCCTTTGAAGGAAAGTGCCAAAGTGTCATGTGGCAGCAGCCAGCCAAAGCTTACAGCTGCCTAATTAACCTATTATCATGAGCTGGTAAGCAAAGTTTGTCTGAGGTCATTTCTGCATTACACTGTTATAGTGCTATTACTTCACTTTCAACATCCTACGGAATCCTGGGGTTTGCAGTTTCAGGAGGGACCAGGCCGCCTGGCCCCTCCTGAAACTGCAAACCCCAGGATTCCGTAGGATGTTGAAAGTGAAATAATAGCGCTATAACAGTGTAGTGCAGAAAGACCCTTTGTCGTTTTGCAGTTCAAGTTCATAATAAATCCAGAGAGAGAGTCCAGTGGCAAAATCCGAAGACGTGAAGGTCAAAGGTTCTAGGATCACAAGCAAAGAATCTAAGGCCATTTCCTCACCGGTCTTTTAAAATGGGGCAGAGCGACCTCTGACGGAGGTCTTCGGCACCATAGAGTGGACTGGGGCAGACTACTTTTTGTAGTTCCATACCTTGGTATGGTTCTGCGCGACCAGAATTGATCGCGCAGCGTGCTTTTTAAAAACCTCTTTTTAGAGGTTTTTAAAATGCATAGAGCGCGCAACTCCGTGTTGCTCCATCGCCATGCTCCGGTGCAGATTTGCAGGCGCATGCAAGTGCATGCCTGCAGATCTTCCGGGGCGGGCTTTCGGCTGGTGAACTTTTCGGTTGGTGGAGAGCCTCCACCAATTGGAAGCTGCCATTTTGGACACCAGAGCAATGCGGAGCAATGAGCTCGCACTGCTTCTCATCCCGACAGACTCACCTGGACGCTCAGGAACTCCGGTGAGTCCCGTTTTCATGCGGTTCCATCCCCACATCTGGAAAGGGCCTAAGTGCAAGCTGAACTGCTTCCACCGATAGGGTCAATTGGCTACAACAGCCCCTTCCTAGTTTGGTCTCTCTTTATATAGGTTCAGGGTCTTACCCAGCTGTTGGCCTAATTAATGAGTCCTTATAATACGAATGCTCCAAGACTTCTGGCCTCTCCGTTTTCCACCTACACTTGTTGCTGTAAGTATTGTTCCTCTCACGTCTCTGGGTTGTGGCTGTTGGGAAGGGTCCCATCTGGATCCTGGGACGGGAGCTTGACACAAAGAACCATTCCTGCTGCCAGTTGCCCACTCAGGCATTCAAAAAGATCAGAAGCAACACTGCAGCAGAAAGCAAAGTGGGTTGGTGCTACTTTTAGGTTCTCCTGGAATGGATCAAGCTCTTGCTTTTCATCACTCTTTTCAGAGAAGGTCATGGTTCCTTATTTTTTTTTTTAAATAAGAGTTAAGATATAGTATTTACATCGATCAATGGATAAGTCAACCCAGGTTTTTGGGGTCAATTTTTTGACTAAAATTTCTAGACCTATACATGAGCATATACTGTACAGTATTTTTTGGGATTGTCCAGTAGGAATAGCAAGTGGTGATAACCAGTTAACTCCTGCTGCTGTCGGAATGGCTTAGATCAGTGATACAGAAGGAATATGATTTTCCCCTCCTGCCTCAGAATCTTTTGACTAATGAACACTGACAAGTCACTTGTTTGGAAAATTGTCTAAAGAAGTGTGTTTACATTAATGCAGTCAACAGTAAATGTCCGTTTGGAGATGACAACTTAGATGAAAATTTACATTTATAGTCTATTATCAACTAACTAATGCATTTACCAACTAATTTCTCTGACATTGCTCTCACCCACATTAAAATGAGCAACGATTGTGCCTCCTGAGCATGTTGTGTGCTTTGGAAGTTCTGCAGTGGCCTTCCACAGATCTCCTTTGCCTGAACAGTAGTTGCTATCACAGTGGCAAGAACAGCTATTAGTTTAAAAAAACAAGTAAGTTTTCTTATTTGTAAACTGCATTCTACAATAAGCAAGAACACCCAGGTACAAAAATCTATAACAAAAACCACTCCTTCCCTTTCTCCTAACAGATCCTAAGTAACACAAAAAGGGCTGTAATTATTACTAATATAGTTGTTCCCACTGTTACCACGGCATCCTAGTCTGGTTTTTGCTGAACTAAGATATCATTTTGATATCATAATTCGGCCCTTTTCCCCCCATCAGCTGAGTGTTTGTTGGGCGGCGCCGGACAAGTGCGACGCTAGGCATGGGCGATAGTTGTAAAGTACCAGATATAGCCAGTTCCGCTTCAGGGGGTAGCCACCCGAAACAGACACCTTGATTGTAAAACAAAAGAGTTCTTTGCCTGTGAACGCACCTTGGCAAGCCGGCACTTAACGGCCGAGCTAGCCACATCTGCATCTCAGCCATACCATTGTCAATTCGATTCATAACTCAATCATGTAAATCCTGACCTTTTGGAGCCTTTGTCTCCATCCCAAAACTCATTGTTCTCATGCAAAAACCAGACTAGCCTGTGGTCGTTCTGTCCTTATAAAAGTTGTCTCACTTTGGGAACTCTTCGGAACTCTCATCGGACTGAGCTGAAATCACTTGAAATCACTAAGCCGAAATCACTCGAAACTCCGTTTGGATCTTCGCCCTCGCCTCGCTGCCGTTCAGCTCCACAGATTCCCCTCAGTCTACTCACCGGGTTTCCCTCCTTATCTTCAATTGGTGTCTACAGGACTTCGGACAGGTGGAGTATTGCTTATTTCTTGAAACTTTCTTTCTCTTCTCTCTAGTTAGGTGTGTTTGAGTTTTATTATTTTCTTTGCTTAATAAAACTGTTAGTATTTTGGAAACTGCTTGACTCCTCACTGACCTGAACCGGTATACATAGGATAAAAGGTCTTGCTGTGTTGCCCTGCCTCTCGTTAGCCAAGAGAGTGCTCCAGCTAATTTCCCCAATTTTGCTTGTTTGGTTTGGTTATTTGGGTGCCCCTCATGGGATCCCCAGTTTACAGGGTAACACCACTGCCAAAACCTGTTTATGTAAATATTACAAATATTTATAATGTCTCAATATCCTTTGCCAGTCATGACCAGAATCAACCCCACATCTAAGATGATATCTTTTCCTTTTCTACAAAGCACAGTCCTTTTAATTTTGTCTGTGCAGTTTAGTGTTACTCTATAGCACAGCAGTGGACAAAGTGCAACCCTCTGGCATTTTTTTTTTAAAAAAGTCCCCACTCCGCCCCTTTTGTGGGAATGAGGGCATTTTTGCCACATTTTGGTCCATTTAAAAAAGAGAAGGGTTGTTTTAAAAAGGTCTTTCCTGAGCCTAAAATGGCCCTGATCCGAAAATGGCCCAAATACATAGTGAAAATGCTATCCACACTTCCATAAAGGTAATTTGAAAGCAAATCATAAATAAATAAATAAATAAATAAATAAATAAATAAAATAAAATAAAATAAAATAAACAATGATGGTTATGTGACCCTCTCATTTCCTCATGCAAGCAGGAAATACACAGCTGTCAGCTCTTTCTAAAAGGCTTTCCTTGCTTCCAGGGTCCTTGGAGCTAAGCTACTTAGGAGGGGTAGCAATTTTCTCAGTCATCTTTTTTAAGCAACTGTGCTGAACATGAGAACCACTGCCACTATCATCACTTTCTTTTCTTTTGCTTTCCCACCTGGGGCAAGTGGGAAAAGAACAAGAAGTTACCGATTCCATTGTGATCACTGTCAATAACATCTTTTCCTTTGGGTGGGGGCTGAAACATGGGTCAGATGGAGGCAAAATTGAACCTTTGACCACACCCATCCTTGCCTAATAAGCTTGCAAGATCACAGGACACTGGAATTGCTGTGCTTCTCCAGGTCTCCAGGTGGGGAGGCACATGTTAGGGTGAACAACAAGGGAAGAGGATAAAGTCAAATCTTCATATGCAAATCTTCATATGTTTGTATGTGAGGGAGACACCCATTTGTATCCATTCCTAGCTAATCACAGGGCTCTTTGGATGATTGCAAAGGTAGTTGTATATGTGTTGTGCTCATGAAACACTGGTGCATGAAAAAGGAGTGAAGAGAGGAAAATAAAGAAAGAGATGGTAGACACATGCAGCTGGACCTACTGTGCCATTGAAACAAGGGAAGGAGTGTCATCATTGCAATTCATTGGCCTTCTTGTTGCTACTACTGGGCATGTTTTGCCAACCTGCTTGGCTGATGAAAAATCCTTTAGTGTCCCCACACACATATCCAAGTTGCCGTATTACCCAGTTCTTCAGATTGCCTCATGTCTGTTTCCACAATCAGTTGACTCAGAAGCAATTATGTCCTTGCGTGTCCTGTTTCTGCAATATATATAAGGACCCATCCTAAACAATGGGATATTTTTCATGACATCACAATACCCACCCTATAACTTAAAAAAAGGAAGAAAAAAAACACATTCTCAGGTTTTAGCTTTGAAGTTTCCCAGAAGAGATGCTGCTGACCTGGCAGCTATATTGTCATAGCATTTTGTTCTATCTATATTTTATTTCCCTTTGATAACTCAAAGTAAATAGCACAAATATATTAAACTAAGTGATTATGCCCTGGGTGCCTTCCATTTTTTTTTCTGATTTCTCCTCAGATGTGGTAAAAAGGCATGCACACACACACACACACACACACACACACACACTTCCTTCTAGCAATTCTTTTTCAGAAATGATCCTATCTCCCTACTGAGTTGCCGTGTCTGGTCAGCCTAACTGCTGGACGACATTTTCACAGGCATCTTCTGCCACTGGGCACTCCTTAACAAAGTGTTGCATTCTTTCCTTGGAACTCCCTCTGTTTCAATAGCTTTCTTCTGAAACTGAATCCTTACCCACAGTTAGTCTTGCCTTAGTAACCAGGACTTCTGGGCTTGGGCACCAAATATTTGATGGGGAAATTATATCTCAATCATATGTCCCAAAACTTTGAAGGACTTCTCTGATCTCTCTGATAATGAGATATCCTGTGGCACAAAAGACTCCAGTTGTACTATTTCAGATTGGGGACTAGCAGTAAAATCCAGTAAAGTAACTCGGTCCACCACGATAATGGCTCGTTAGAGAATGGAACTACTAGCCTGCCTTAATCTCTGCTGGATAAAGTGCCATCAATGTTAGTGGCCATAAAGAGGTGTTGCAGCTACCATTTTGCTGTGATAAAATGAAACAGGAGCTAAAAGTGTTCCTAGCAACACCTATCTTCATTGCTCAGACTAAGCAACTGGTTCAGAGAGTTTCAAATGTTTTGTAGGAAACATATAATTGCAGCAATCTGAAAGTCAGTAAAAAATAAGACCCAAGCCATAACATATCAGACTATTTTATTTTGTTTACCTGTGCATTCTTTCCCACTCACTGTGGAAATTTAGACAACACTGTGGCCAGAATCCTGTATCACAGTTACAAATGCATAACCAGAAGTTATATTCTCATGGCTATTGCATATTAACAATCCCTATGTAAACTCTCACTTAAGGTCTACAATAGGGATCATGAAATTTCCCCAATCTGCATTTACCAAGATGCATCCACTGCAATCAATGAGGATCCATTCTCCTGTCACTTGGAAATAGGTGGCTGCCATTTCCACCACCTCTCACGGCAGCAATCTCCAGCACAGGGAGGAAAGGCAACTGGGTCCTATTTTTGCCTGTCACACTAGAGATCTCTCATAGGAGAAGATGGAAATAGCAGTCCTCCATTTCCTGAATGAAAGGGAAATGGACATCAGTCAATCACTATGGCTCCTGTTGGGTTAGTGGGGAAGTGGGGGTCAGACTAGAATTCACTATGTAGCATTGTAGTTATGGGGGTACATTCTATATATATATCATACAGATTTCCTGATCTCACTGGTCTAGTCCCCTAAGGGTAGTTTCACATATTCTTAGAAATGGCAAAAGCATAACACATAGAAGGGAAGTCCGTTTTCACATCTCCTTTTCCTATTTCCAGCAGGCCAGATTAACATTATCAGTACTGGCAAAAAAACCAAATGTGCTGTCTGCTTCTCATGCTTCCAGCTGATGGAAGTTCCAGTAGGAGGAACTGTGTAGGAAACATTGTGATGAGTTGCACAAAACACCACAGCCACAATAGTTAGACTGGTATAACAGTGCTAAGGGGGTTTTGTGTGTGTGGGTGGGTGTGTGTGGGTGTGTGTGTGTGTGTGCACTTTCCTATCTTTCATCCAGCTTTGGACATAGTGATACTATTTTGTCAGCTGGCTTGGGGGTTCTGGGAGATGTAGCCCAAAAAGTAATTTTTCCAAGTTCTGGTTCTAGCTCCAGATAGCCCATCACTTCTCATGGACTGCGTCCTAAAGGTGATCAGTAATAAAATTGCGGGTAGTAATGTTTAAACCTTGTCTAAATACCCTCAAGGGCACCAGATCAGAGCAAGGTCAGTTTGGGTTAGTACTTAGATGGAAGTTTGCCAATAAATACCAGGTACTGCAGGTTATATTGCAGAGGAAGGTACTGGCAAAACCACCTCTTACTATTTCTTGCCTAAGAAAACCCTATGAAATTCATGGGGTCAGCCTACATGGATAGGCAATCTGAAAGCATACACACACACACACACACACACACACACACAGAGAGAGAGAGAGAGAGCAATGTTTAAGGGTATATGCTAAAATGTTTTAAATGTTGCTAACTTTATTTATACCCAACCTTCCTCTCTCCAATGGAAAGCTAGAAGCTCTTTGAACAGTAACAACAAAAAGCTGTTGTGTCAACTGCTTTTTGACATATCAAAAGTTACCTTTGAGATTAACACTGAAATAGAATTAGGTTGGCCCTACAGAATGTCAAAACTTTACATGACCCCATCAGCAGTGTTACACTAAGACACTGTGCTGTGCATTTTGAAGAGAAGCAACTGAATCTAGAATTGTACTGTGTTGTTGTTGGTATTGGTATTGTGTGTCTTCAAGTCATTTCTGACTTACAGCAAGGTAAACCTATCCTGGGGGCTTCTTGGCATGATTTGTTCAAAGTGTGGTTGCCTTTGCCTTCCTCTGAGGCCAAAGGGGGTGACTTTCCCAAGGATTTTCTATGGCTTAGTGGGGATTTGAATCCCAAATTCCTAGTCCAGTACTCAGACCACTACAACACAGACACCATTATTGCTCTGTTTACTCTTTTCTCTATTTCCTTTTCCCTTTTCTCCTTCCCTTGCTCTGGTATTTTATTGTAAGCACTTCAGCACTTTTTAAATTGTTGTGCACATATATGATGGTGATGATATTTTTTATTACTCTTAGTAACCATTAATTCTGTTGTTGTGTGCCATCAAGACATTTCCAACTTATGGCAACCCTAAGGTGCCCCTATCATTGGGTTTTCTTGGCAAAATATGTTCAGACCAGGTTTGCCTTTGCTTCCTCTTTTTTACCCTTTTACCCTGCTTTGTACATGGAACCAGTAAACAGGTACCAGACTGAGAGACTGAGAGAATGTGACTTGCCCAACGTCACCCAGTAGGTTTCCATGGTTGAATGGGGATTTGAACTCTGACCTTCCAGAGCAGTTGTCCAACACTCAAACTATTATACCGTGCTGGCTCTCAAGTACTGTCCAGGAAAAAAAAATGAGTACCTGAGATAATCTAGCAGTTTACTTGAGTGTTAGGAAACAAGGCTGGTTATTACACTGCAATTAGTATTATTTCTGTTCAATTAGAATTCCCCAGCATCCCAGCTGCTGGAACCTTGTGATGGATTCCCCATGGAGAAGCCTGCTGGAAGCTCCTTGAACAGCAACAACAAAAGCAAGTTGCCTCGTGTGTTCTTTGGTGCATAAAATAATTTCTATACCCATGAGAAGTATCTGAAACTAGATAATAAACTATTTTGCAAAAGCTGTAATGACAGAAAATCAAAAAAGAGAAGAAAAGGGGTTTTGTATTCCTCCCACACTTATGTGGTAAAATTAAGCTAGCACTGAAGGAGAAAAGAGGAAAAAGATTTACAACTTGTGTTGCTACAGAAGAGGGAGCACCTAACCTTGAAAAGAATAAGGAGGGAATGCAAGATAGTTAAGGAAGGGCAATCAAAGGACAGCAGATGGGTGTATAGCTTCACAAGAGCTGCCAGAGAAATTAATGATCATTGTTCCCTCTAACAGTGCTCAAGTGTTTCAGTATTTATGAGCCTAAAAGAGAAACAGGGCCAACAAAATAAAGTAATGATTTCTACAAATTCAGGGGACTCCCTAGCTGCACAGACCTAATTTGTCAATTAAAAGAAAAAGAATAAAATTAAAAGCCTCAAAACGACCTGCGCGGGACTTGTGAATTTGTACAACATTATAGAACATCGAGAGCAGCTGAAAGCTGAGGATATGTTTGGGTAGTGATGAACCTGGAAGAAGAGAGAAAGAAAGAATTGGTCAAAGGATTGCCATGACACCAGGCTGGCTGGGTTTTACCCAAATCATGCTATCTGTGCCCACTTGCACCATTAGCCAACCCACATTTCCTTGAAAAAGAAAGCAAATATCTAGTTCTAACAGAAGCTGAGATACAAGGCAAAATAGTTATTATTGTGGCTAAATTGTTTTATGAGAAAGAGACTAGGTTGGCTAGGTTTTACCAAGAATCTAGGCATGCTATCTGGTGCCTGTTTACATAATTAGCTGGTTCCATGTACAAAGCAGGGTAAAAGGTACTCACAGCACAATCATTTATGATTTCACGAAGCCTGTCATTTGGCATGACTTAGTATGTCAATATCATACTTTTGTACTGGACTTCCAGGAAAAAAAAATCAACTTCCATTTCATCAGGGCAACTTCTCTTGAACCCTGATGTAAGAAGAAAAGAGTCACCTCATCCAATTATTACCTATTTCTATCCATCCTACTTTATCTCGTCCCCCACTGCTGCATTCTATTATCTTCCCCAACCTTTTCCCATCTTTGCCTCCCTCTACACCACACAAAGCTCACAGCAGTGGTGGCACTACTCAGCTCCCTGATCTCTGTTTAAAGCAGCAGTGTTCACTTTGTGTAGCCACTGCAGTTTTAGAGGAAAGACAGGCAGCAGTGTGAGGTGAAGGGAGAAGAAAGAGATGAAAGGAGAAAGGAGCAAGTGCAAGAGAAGGAATTATTGTGGTAGTGTGAGATGAGGCAAACTGAAGGTGAGAAGGGAGGGATAGTGGAAGCTGTGTTGCAAGAAGCAAGGAGAGGATCACAAACTGAGGCAAGGTTCAAGAGCAGAAGATACATAGGTTTGGTTTGAGGCAAAGCAGAAGAGAAAGGAAGGTGGAATTGCAGTGGCAGGGTGCAAAGAGGAAGCAAGGGAGACATAACATGATAGTGAGGTGTAACAAGGGAAGTGGTGGCAAAAGTGAGGCAAAATAGAAGCCCAGTGAGGGAGAAGGGAGGTACAAGAAGCTACAGCTGCAAAAGCTTTTCAGGAGGAGAGAAGCGGTGTGATTCCTCATTCTTGCTACCTCACTGCCTGAGGCAGCCACCTCACTTTGCCTAAGGGATGGGCAGGCTCTCCATTTATCTCCCACAGGCCCCTGAGAGCTGAGATCAGTGCTACCTTAAGGAAAGGAGGAGCTGGGAACATATAAAGAAGAGGATATATAGAAGTTTATTGAGGTAGATGATGCACAACTTAGATTTTTATAGTGGATTCAAACAATAATAAAGAAAAGATAAACTGGACAGACTGGACAGACTGGAAAAACCAGAAAGTCTGTGGTTTTGTTCCTGTTCTGTTGTTCCTGATTTTTTTATTATTATTATTATTCTACTGAATTATTTCGTCATCTCAAAGTATTCTCACCTTCTGACTCTTTGTATTGTTTGGTTATACACCTCTGTCCAGGCTCTTGGTGGGGGTAACCACAGTGTTGTTCCTTATACAGTTATCATTTTTTCGTCTGCCACAACTTGTAAAGGAAGGTGTTGGCATGGGTCCTGAATCCAGGAATGTAGCTACTGGTGTCCTTTTGAAATGGGGGTCCCCTTATGGGATTCAGGGGCTGCAGGGTGGAAGTGTTCATTCACGGCACAAGAGAGGCACAACTTTGGCAATGGGCTGGAGGATCATCAGTCAACATGTGGGTTGACTGATGCCTGGATACAGACCCTATGTCTGTGCCAGTCCTATCACCAGCTGTAGCCAATAAAGTAGTGGCCTGTCTGGTGCCTTTATTTAGAATGGCTCTCACCCCCAACCACATAAATGTATTTTTATTTATTAGGAATCCCATTTCTTTCTGCAAGGTACCTTATACCAGGGAAACAAAACAGCAGCGAGAGTATAGAAAGGATCTTTGTCACAGAGAAGTGGAAGTAACGTATGGGAAAATGGTGTTAATTGGAGGAACAGATCTGCCACAATGGATTGGCATTTGCTTTGAAATATATTCTTTTTGGAGTCTGTCTATTGCCGTTCTTATGGCTCAGATTGAATATCTTTTCCAGTATGTACATTGTATTCATGAATCATATGTATATTAGTTGCAGGATAATTTGACATTTACAAATAGATATCAAGCTTCTATTCATCTGCAGAGAACAATGTTCCTTGTATGGTCTTTCCAGTTACCTTCATGGCCATATCTGGGGGTTGAGACAAAGTAAGATAGATGCATCCTAAAATGCTATATGAGTTCAGAGTTATTATTTCCAAACAGGAAAAATAATAGCCAATTCATAAGCTTCAGGGGTTTAGTACAATCGCATCTATGGACCAATATGATTCAGTTCTCCTCTCCTAGATATCAGCACCAAAGTGTGAAAACTCAGGTAAGTAGGACCCTTTGTTTAATTCCTGCTAGGCTTCAAAGGCAAGAAAAACAGAGGGTTTGCCTGGAGTGTTTATTTATGGGTGGGAGGACAAGGAACTACTTCAGATCTGTAATTTGTCATATCATGGAACAACCACCATACACACCCTATCTTTCAGGATCTTTCAAAACAAACTCAGCCAGGCTGCTAAGATTTCTCTGAAGACAGGGAACTATGGCATTTCACAATATAATTTTACCTACCTTCTCAAAGGAGATACTGAACATATGCCTTCCTTCCTGTCCTTCCCATCCCACCAGGGCTTTCTCTACAACTGAGACTGAAACAAATATAATCCTGCTGTTTGGCATACCTGGCTCAACCAGTGACATTATGCTCACCATGGCAAAGAACAAAATGGCATCCTCTCTCCTTTCCACATACAAAAGGTGGCAGGAATGGCTGTTAAATGTTAATATGGATGCCATTTATGGAATACTGTCATCCACCACACTCATCCACACACGTATAGCAATAGGCTAGTCTTGTGTGGCATACACAGCACCATCTTCCAAGACAATTAACAACCAGAGAGCCTGAAGGGAACATTCAGAAGGCTGCCATCCCTGCCCTATCACATCTGCCAGATGAGACCATCATTGAATCAGTCCTGAGCCATACTGAGGGGGCTGTGTGAAAACCCTGTGAAATCATTTACTGTATTTCCATGTAGAAATAAATGATTGTGTGTGACTATGTGGAGTAACGTATCAGTGACCTCTCGGTATTTAGGATAATATTTGCACAGGAGCAGGCAGCAGTCTACCTAGTCATCCCAAATACTCCAGAGTATAAGGGCACCTTAAGTGGAAAAACACTATGGCACCTTAAGCATATAGAGAGCAGAATAGGGCCAGTCAGCACAATTGCCACACATTTAAAAGATGGAGAAGTTACTTTTTGGACTACAATTCCCAGAATCCCCCAGCCAAGCTTTGCTGTATACATTACTTTTTAATATATGGAAATGAACGTGGAATTAAAGAATGAAGTATAGCAGTTCAGCTGTAGGACTTGGTAGATCCGGAATCAAATTCCCATTGAAGCTTGAACTATTTGTAAACTTAGGCCATTTCCACAGTACACTGTTAGAGTGCTATTATTCCACTTTCAATATCCTGTGGAGTTCTGGGGTTTACTGAGGCCGAAGAGCTCTCTGGCTGAGAAGCCTAAATGCCCCTCCCTAAACTGCAAACCCTGGGATTCCACAGGATGTTGAAAGTGGAATAATAGCACTCTAACAGTGTACTGTGGAAACAGCCTTAGACCACTCCTTTTTCTTTCTGCCTGACTTATCTCACTGGGTTACTGTGAGGATAAAGTGGGGAGGAGGCAAACCATAATACAACAAACTATACTAATGAGATGCAAATGTAAGAAATCTGAACCAAGAACACACTGGATCCTACTTCCTTTTCTGTAATTAGTTTTGCTGCCCCATGACCTCTTGCTTGCCGTCAATAAAACAGGTCCATCAAAAGTCATCTTTCTGGACTAGATCTCCCCAAGCTGGTGTCCTTCAGACATGCTGAACTACAGCTCCATCATCTCCAGATATGTAACCAAAGTTAGGGAAGGCTGGCAACAGTGCCAGTCTGATCAAGCATCTCCTCGCCAACATATAAGCGCTGAGGTTCCAATCACACACCTGTTATCACAAAGGCTTTCAAAGTGACTTCAGTGTTTGAGAAAATTCTGTGTCCTTTTCTCTCTGCCTGAATGAAGTTGTTCCTGGTACTGAAGGTACTGGAGAAGCAAACTTCCACTGGAGTTCTTTATATACATCTGAACACACACAGAAGTTTGACTCCATTTGCAGTGGCGGAGCTTGGAGTGTGTGGCAGGGGGGCAGGAGGGGGCAAGGCTACGGCACAAGGTGCATGGCCAGGGCACGCGGGGGCTTGGCTACCGGCTGGGATACCCCAAAAACATTGCTGCCTGGGATGAACCGCCTCCCCGCCCCCCGCCCCTGTGACTGACCATTGTATTCAAGAAAACAGAGCTGCCTCCCTGGTACTCCCACTAATTGTCCAACAGCAGAATACTTGTGTACTGACACTACACCAATAGGAGTTTTTCCCAATTTCATTCTCACCCACAGTGGTCCATGCCACTTAAAAGTAGGGTCAGCCTATGGGACTGTCTGGGGAAAGGAGATTATGCCCCCCAGACTCAGTGAGAATACTGCAGAACAGCACTGCTGGATCCTGGAGAGGGCTTTTATTTCTACCACCAAACACACGTACACACTTTTTGAATACCAAACTACTTTTGAAATCTGAGAGAACTTTAAAAGCAGTTTGTGATGTATCATATTCAAAAGGAGAATGAAATATACAAAAAGCTGTTGTGCGTGTATTTAAGTGTGAGTACGTCTGTTTGCAAACCTATGAAAATGTATGCTCTCAAGATGATGAACAATCTATCTGGTAAATAGTTAACTAGTTTATAGCTGATAGTTTATTCAACAGTTAATAGTTTATAGTAGAACATTTATTTCATTGTTTTTAACTTTTGCTTTATCAGATGTTTAGTTGTCTTTTGTTTTCTTCTTGCTCTAAGCTATCACAGGCCTTCTGTCAGAAAAAAGGCAGGATATTAATTAATTAGATTTTGATTAAACAAACAGCACAGTAAACAGATTCAAGAGCAGAGTTTTATGGATGGTCAGTAAATTTTTTCCAGGGAAATGCATCAGGGGAAAATGTGCCAAGTTCCATGTGGGGTGTAGTAAATTCTCTTCTGTTGCCCTCATGGTGTACAGAGTAGCATACTATACTGCTGCTGACTTCAGCTTCCAAAAGCAGCAGAGAGAGATTCTGCAACACCATGCCTGCCCAACATTTGACAGTTGGACATAATAAACGTTACTGTAAATATACTGTGTGCTTTGTGACTAACACCCAGCGTTAAAGGTTTTACATGGTGTACTGATGATAATAACAACAGTTTCTTCCCTGGTGCAGGTGTGACAATGAGTTTATAAAAAGCAGGAGGTATTTTCTCCTGGGTAATGACTTTGAGATTGAAGCTCTACTCTTCAGCAGAACTGAGCATTTCAAGTGCCAAATTAGTATGCTATTTGAAAAGAGAAGAGACTGCCAAGGGCCATTTGGCATGTGAAACAGAGGAAAAACCAAACTTACCACTAAATATGCATTCAACAGGAAGCTGCTGTAACCAAGGATGGTTCCCTAATGAGCAGACTTGCATGAGACCTACGTTTGCAAGTAGAAGCTTGACAGGACTTTGTATTTTTCCCTCATTCCTAGCATACCAGCCTCCAAAACAGTTCCAGCTAAGGGTTTATTTAAGAATCAGACTCCCTTTTCACAAACTACTCCCAGCACAAGAGCTCATTACACACCTATAAAAGATTAAGTGCTTATTATTTATTTATTGAATTTCTATGCCACCTTTTCTCCTAAGGTGGGACCCAAGGTGGCCTCCAAAAGGTTAAAAAAACTTAAAAGCATATAAACAATTAAAACGTTAAAAGACATATCAATTATAAAACTCATAATAGATTTTTAAAAACAGCTAACAATTAAATAAAAGGTCTCCAGCTCATCCATTAAAGGCCTACTTAAAAGAAAATGTCTTTGTCTGCCTACAAAAGGAAAGCAGGGAGGGAGCCAGCTTAGCCTCCTGTGGAAGAGAGTTCCACACGGTGGGACCAGCCACTGAGAAGGCTTTCTCCTGTGTCCTCACCAGGTGAACCTGGGATGATGGTGGGACAAAAGTTCTCATAAAGCTACATGCTGCTTAGAATATTTCTCTGCATTTTCAAAGATTTCTGAAGAGTGTTATCTCACAGATACAAACACTAGTATTGATCCTCCAGGTGCTTCAGAATTTAATTTCCAGAAGCCCCAATCATAAAGGGGGCAATGCTAAGAGAATCTGGGATCTGATATCCAAAATGTCTGGAGAACTGAAGGATAAGCACCACTGTCATAATAATATTTCTTTGAGCGTATATGTTAAACAGTTTAGATAATCTGAGTGTGCTTTTTAAACAACTTAGTAATTTTGCAGTTGAAGCAAAAGATGGAGATGGTTCACTCTTTTATGAAAGACAAGGCCAGGGTCAGATTGTGACACAAACCATGGATTGGTAGTATCAAAAATTAAAATGAAGCTGGGGAAAAATATTAAATCAAGCATTGTGGTTAAATACAATCTAAATAATATCACTGAAGAATTTAAAGTCCATGTAAAGACAGATCTGCACTATTAAGCTTGGTTGACCATGAAGCTGTACGGATTGAAACCAGGGACATTATGAGGAAAGAATGCTTTCCATCACCAAAAAATGTTTTCCATCACCAAAATGAAAGAAAAGTCTCAAAGGATAACTGACAAAACTCTTCAAATGATCAAGGACAGACAAAAAGCAAAAGTGAAAGGTAATAGAAATAGGCTCAGATTCCAGAATGAGACATTTTGTTGATTTGGATGTAGAAACAAAGTGAAATATTATATTAATCAGTTCAAAGAACTAGAAGAAGACAATAAATAGGTAGAACAAGATACTTCTGCCACAAGAGCTGAGAAATGAAAGGAAAATTTAAACCAAGAATAGGGATTCTAAATGATCAGTAGGGGAAACACATTACAGCCCTCCTTCCACATTCATAAGTTTGACCTTCATGAATTTGATTATTCATGAGTGCATATGCCTTCCCTCTCCATTCTCCTCCTCCTATTCCCATGCAGGGGAAATTGTTTGCGGGTTTTCCACCTCTGTGAGGATTCTGCACTCCAAACCCTCATGAAAATGGAGGGACCACTGTATATGATCAAGAAAAAATAAAAAGGCAATGGCAGCGACACACTGAAGATCTATACGGAAGAAATGAAAGCACAACAGTTCCCTTCAAAGAGTAACCTTTTGATGAGGAATCTACAATTTTAAAAAGTGAAGTACAAGCTGGTCTTATAGTATCTGAAAGAAATCAATCATCAGGAACAGATGGCATAGCAATAGAATTGATTCAAACTATAGATATGGAATCCATCCAAACTCTAACAAAAATTGACCAACAAATATGAAAAACAAAGCAATGCTTTGCAGACTGGAAATGCTCTCTATATATTCCAGTCTCCAAGAAAGGAAACACCAGGCACTGTAGTAGCCATTAGATTGTTGCATTAATATCCCATTCAATCAAAAATGTTCAAGATTTTACAACAATGACTTTTACTGTACATGGTGTGAGAAATGCCAGACAACTAAGAGGATTCAGAAAAGAAAAGGGCACTAGAGATCACATTGCAAACATACAATGCTTGATGAAGCATAGACCCTTTCCACAAGTCACCTATTTTTGGCACTGGGGTGCAGTGCTCACGCGAGCAGCCTCCGGAGAGAGGCTCTCTCTTCCCTGCTTCTTCGGCTCCACACGAGCTTCCTGCTCGTGCGAGAGCCTCACCTCTTCCTTTCACAGTGCAGCCTGGGACCTTCCCAGGCTGCACTGGACAGGAAGCGCGACCAGCCCAGCTCCTGAGGCTCCTCACACAAGTAAGTGCACGCAGGGCCCAGAGCGATGTGCAACCACGCAGCATTTTCAGCTTCAATGCATGAGCAATCCCTGCTGGGTCCTGGAGCATTGCGCAAATGTGACTGCATTGTGTGGACCGCTCCTCACATGTACGCAACACTCAAGGGGCCCTTTCACATCGAAAATGCCATATGAAAATCATCATAGATAGGAATTTCAGAAGAACATCAGCTTGTGATTTATACCACATAGTAAAGCCTTTGGTTACACAGATCTAAAAAACTATGGCTTGTTCTAAAAGAAATAGTATTTGATTGTTCTCATAATCTATAGTTTGGTTGTTGTGATAGTCTATACTCTGGATAAGAGGCCAGTGTCAGGATATGATGTGGAGAAATAGAATAGTTTCTTTTGGCAAAGCTATCAGACCAGTCTCTATTTCATCATCCTATGAAGAAAAGGATATGGAAACTGGGGAAAGAATCATTGGTAATTTAAGATATGTAGATGACACTATGTTACTAGCAGACAATAGAAAAGGCTTGGATGACTATTGAAGTAAGTTAAGGAAGAAAGCGTAAAAGTAGGATTACAGCTGAATAGTAAGAAGACAAAAACAATGACTGCAGAGATTCCTTTAATGTGAATGATGAAGACATTAAAATGGTTAAGATTTTCTGTGTCTTAGTTCTGTCAGCAATCAAAATTGAGACTATAGTCAAGAAATCAGAACACAGTCTTGGAAGAGAAGCAATAAGGAACCAGGTAAGATCCTCAATTATAAAGATATATCACTGAATAGGATCATCCATGCCACAATATTTCTGTTTTCTATGTTTTATTGTGAAAGCTGGACAGTGAAGAAAGTTGACAAGAAGGAGATCAACTCATATGAAATGTGGTCCTGGAGGACAGTTCTGTGGATACCATGAATTGGTAAAATGATTTGCTGTATCTGACTGCAAATCAAGCCTGAACTCTCACAGGAAGCCAAAATGACTAAACTGAGGTCATTGTACTTTGGACATGCAACAAAGATTTATTGGAGAAGACAGTAACACTTACTGAATTTGAAGGCAGAAGGAGAAGAGGGAGACCACATTGGAGGTGAATTGACTCAAGCAAGGTATCCACAGTCCTCAGTCTGCAAGACCTGATCAGGACTGTTAATAACAGGGTCTCTTAGAGGTCTCTCATTCACAGAGTTAAAACTGATTTCATGACCCGTAACAACAACAACACAACAAATATAAGGTGTCTGAATGTCATTAAGTAGGTCTTTTTCAGATTATTTTAGACATATCTTAATTGCTGCACGTGCTAACCACACATCCAGTGGAAGAAGCCTGTTCATGCTGTGAGGTCTCTAAATGTTATATGAAGAGAAGTTCATATAATATAGTATTTGTTGGCATATAAGACACACCCATGTATAAGACACACCTCATTTAAACACTATCAAACACTATTTGCCAGTGTGTAAAACATTCCAGCGTATAGGAAGCACCCCATTTTCAAAGAGTATTTTTCAGGCAAAAAGTGAGTCTTATACGCTAACAAATACAGTAAAACAAATATATTTATTTTCATCTGACAGGATACAGAGGATTTCACCCACCTCACTAAAGATACTTACTTTTGATGAAAACCATGTTATGAAAAGCTGTGCATAAGTTAATGATGGCTGTCCAGATTCTCTTCTTCTTTGTGATGCCAGAAGGGTAACAAACTACTTTGGGTCTTTTGGACTTTCTCCATTTGGTTCTTCAATAACAGAGCTTTGCTGATAGTTGTTGAAGAAGAAGAAGATTATGATCATTTCCGCACTAGACTGTTATAGAGCTATTATTCCACTTCCAACATCCTATGGAATCTTGAGGTTTGCAGTTTTGGGAGGGGCTGGCCGGCCCCTCCCAAAACTGCAAACTCCAGGACTCCATAGGATGTTGCAAGTGGAATAATAGCATTATAACAGTCTAGTGCGGAAATGGCCTATGTCTCTTTTCCTAAATTTTGAGCCTCAATTTATCATCTACAATGCTGGAATGTTTCAGCTTTAAGACCAATACTAGCTCCCCAAATTCCTTCTAGAGATGCAACATTGTTACCCTGTGAATTGGGGGTCCCAGGAAGGGTGCCCAAACTACCAAACAACCTAAGCAAAGATGGGGAAATTAGCTGGTGCGCTCTGTTGGCTAACGAGAGGCAGGGCGACACAGCAGGATCTTTTACCCTATGTATACAGCATCAGGTCAGTGAGTAGGCAAACGGTTCAAACAATAATTAAGATTTATTAAACAGTTGTTAAAGAAAAGCACAAACACACTCCTAACTAGAAAAGGAAAATAGAATCTGAGGGGAATGGGGGATACGCCACCTATCCTGCAGTCCTGAAGAAGCCTGATTGAAGAAGTGGAAACCCGGTGTGGCAGCCGAGGGGAATCTGCTGAATCGAGCGGCAGCAAGGCAGAGTGAAGTTCGGGTGATCCGGCGAGAGTTCCGGAGAAGTTTCAGTGAGAGTTCCAAAGAGCTCTCAGAGCGGGGGATTTTTATAGGGGAAAGAACAACCGCAGGCTAGTCCAGTCTTGGGCAAAAACAAAAAGTTTTGGGTTGGAGCCAAGCCTCTGAAAGGTCAGAATTTGCATGATTAAGTTAAAGTCCGAATTGACAATAGTATAACCGGTATGTAAATGCGGCTAGCTTGGCAGTTAAGTACCTAGCTCGCCAGGATGTCCTCTCAGGGCAGAGGATCCCTTTGTGGTAGCGTGCGTATGTAATGAAGATGTTTGTTTCGGGAGGTCCCCTAAAGCAGATCTGACAATATCTGGCTTGATTTGGT
The DNA here is from genome assembly GCA_948472985.1 of Iguana delicatissima. Classification (NCBI taxonomy): domain Eukaryota; kingdom Metazoa; phylum Chordata; class Lepidosauria; order Squamata; family Iguanidae; genus Iguana; species Iguana delicatissima. The sequence goes on along the minus strand of CAOKZL010001260.1, from coordinate 446,938 downwards.
GTGAGCAGCAAGCAATAGCCATGCTTAGCTTCGCACTTGTTCGGCGGGCCTCACAAACACTTGGCTGGTGGCAAGTTGGGCCGAATTATGATATCAAAATGACATCTTTGGTTCACCAAAGGCCAGGCCAGTACACGGTGGTAACAACATGATATAATGGTCTGAGTGTTGGACTGGAACTCTGGAAGACCAGGGTTCAAAACTCTGTTCAGCCATGGAAAACCACTGTGTAACCTTAGGCAAGTCATATTGTCTATGCCTCAGAGGAAGGCGATGGCAAACTTCCTCTGAAGAAATCTTGCTGAGACAAACCTAAAATAGGGTTGCCATAAGTCCGAGTTAACATGAAGGCACTAACAACAACAACAACAACAACAATGTGCCTTCTAAATGCCTGAACAGAGATGAACTGGGTCTCCAGGAATTTCCAGCTGAATTATATAAACGATAAAAGAAGGATGAATTGTCCCAAATGAACATATCGATGAACCTTTAAAACACCAAAATAGTGCTGCATTTTGTGACATCACTTGAGAAGGTTTCATGAAACCAACCAGCCTGATACTGAGTCATAAGATTCTGTTGTACAATCTGTTATTTGGAGGAAGCATCTAGAGAGGTTCCATGGATCGAGCAGAAGACTGGAATCTACAGTTTGGGGCTGTTCTAGGGGTAAGGGGAAGCCCAGTCAATAAATTTGTCAGTTCACCTAATGTGTACAACATTGGTAGGCAATTTTGGCAGGTGGGGGGGCATTTCTAAAGGCTTCCAGGAAAGAAGCCTTTTTGGCAACAGTACAGTGTTTCAGATGATTTGTCAGAAAAGAGTATTTCAGGGGAGATGGGGAAGTTCAAAAATAGCCTTGCAAACATGTGATTCCCCTTTAGCTGCCTTGGCTACATCCTATGGAATTCTGAGGTTTGTAGTTTGGTCAGAGATACCAGAGGAGTTCTCTGGTTGAAGATTCAAAAAACCCCGTCCCCTAAACTGCCAATCCCAGGATTTAATAGGAAATTGCTATGGCAGTTTAAGTAGAATAATAGTGCTACAATTGTGCAGTCTTGTGTACAATGGAGAGGCTGAGTATAGGGGTGGGTCCTGGTTTTGATATTTATTTCAATAATAAGTGGCTTCTAAAATTTTTCTTACTGAAGTTTTAAAGTATGACTAGAAAGGGGGAAAAAGGCAGAAAGAATAACAGAGAAGGAGAGAAGATGAGGAAGATAAACGATCAGTATATGAACAGGGGCTGAGATTAGAATCATAGACTCATAGAATCCTAAAGTTGGAAGGGACTACAATGGCCATCCAGTACAATAGTCTGCCATACAGGAGTACACAACTAAAGCACTCCTGAAAGATTCACATCCAACCTCTGTTTAAAGACTTCCAAAGGAGAAGAGTCTAAGGCCCTTTCCGCATGAGGAAGTTAAGACAGACCAAGGCGTCCTGTCACGGAGGTCGTCCACACCTCGGATCAGACTAGGTTCGGACTATTTACCTTAGTTCTGCACCTAAGTCCAATCCAAAATTCCCCCAAGTGGTCCTCCAGTGTGCTAAGTGAAGACCGGAAAAAAACAGTCTTTCAATTTTCCAGAGCACGCCATTTCATTCCTGCTCAGTTGTGCAGATGTGCAGATTTGCACCAAGGCGAGCCTGCGATCAGTGGAGGGTGGGCTGTGGGTGTGGCCAGCTTCAGCGGTTGGTCCGGACCCACAAACAACCAGAAGCTGCCATTTTGTAAGCCTTACCAGCGCGGATCTAAAGACCTCACACTGCTCCGCATCGCCCTGGAACAAAGAGAGGAGCCCTGCAGAAGGGCTTAAGGGACAGTCCACATTGCTTCGAGCCAAGAAGAACTGGTAAGTAATGGCATGGAGCAATTCACTTGTCTCATGTGGAAAGGGCCTAACTCTAAAGCAGTATATCCCATTGTTGAGCAGCTCTTACAGAAAAAAGTTCTTCCTAATGTTTTGGTTTGGGCTCTAGTTCCTGAAGCAGCAGGAAACAAATTTGGTTCATCTTCTACGAGGCATCCCTTCACATATCTAAACATAGCAATCTGTTCACCTCTCAGTCTTCTTTTCTCCATGCTAAACATACATAGCTCCCTAAGGTTTGGTTTCCAGACCTTTGATCATCTTGCTTGGACACATTCCAGCTTGTCAATATCCTTCCTGAATTGTGGTGCCCAGAACTGGACACTGCTGATCACGTTTACATTTTTTTTTCTTGAAACTGACATCTATAAAGTATACACTCAGGCACAGCTAAAGCAATAAGATCTTATGACTCTTGCACAAAGGATGGTGAATGTTTATGTTTCCATGCTAGAAGTATACAGCACAGGAATAGAATGCAAAAGAACATGGGAGTAAAAAAAATCCAAAGATTTTTCTAATACAAAATCAATACATTGTAACCACAGACAACCAAAAAAGAGTAATCATCTATGCCAGTGGTTCTCAACCTGTGGGTCCCCAGATGTTTGTGGACTTCAGCTCCCAGAAGCCCCAGCCACTATGGTCAATGCTCAGGGCTTCTGGGAGCTGAAGTCCACAAACATCTGGGGACCCACAGGTTGAGAACCACTGATCTATGCCAATGGTTCTTAGCCTGGGGTTCAGGTACCCCTGCTAGTCTGCACAGGGAGTCCACAAAACCCTGCTTCTGGGCACCACCAGCAGCAACAGGAATGTAGGGGGGGAATTGCATGTGCTGAAACTGCTCCCTCATTTGCAAATGAGGGAGCAGTTTGGGCATACACACACAGATGCTGCTGCAGTGTCTCCAACAAAAGGGACACATCATCAGACGTATGTGCACACCCAAACTATGACTCTGGAGACTAGGATTTCAATCCCCATTCAGCCATGGAAACCCACTGGGTGACCTCAGGCAAATCACATTCTCTCAACCTCAGAGAAAAGCAAAGGCAACAAGTCTTGACAAAAAAATCCATGATAGGTTTGCCTAAGGGTTGCCACGAGTCAATTTTTAAAGTGGAGAAATATGATGGCTAGAAAGAACCCCTCCTGTCAGTGGCACTTTGTTGATGTGTGCTTCAAGTCCCTTCTGAATTATGGCAACCCTACAATGAACCTATCACCTTCAGCAAGATTTGTTCAGGGGGGTTTGCCTTTGCCTTCCACTGAGGCTGGGAGAATGTGACTTGCCTAAGGTCACTCAGTGTCTGAGTGGGAATTTGAAACCCAGGCCCTTTCCGCAATGCACCTTTTCGTGGAGTTGGGGCACGGGGATTGCGCAAGCAGTCTCTTGCGAGATGCTCTCGCGTCCCGGTTCCTTCGGCTCCGCAGCTGCCGCCTGCTCGCACGAGAGCCCTGCCTCTTTCTTCCACAGTGCAGCCTGGGAGTTTCCCAGGTTGCGCTGGGGCAGGAAGCATGAGCACTGTGGCTCCAGAGTGCTGCACACACGGCAAGTGCACGCGGGGCCCTGGAGCAATGCGCAATCGCGCACCATTTTCAGCTCATAGCCGAAAATGAAAAAGTGCACAGTTGGCGTCTGCCAGCCCCTGGAGCGTTGCACAATTGTGAGTGCATTGTGTGGACCACCCCTCACATTCACGCGACACTCGAGGGGCCCTTTCGCATGGCAAATGCCATGAGAAAAGGGCCCCAGTCTCTAGAAGTCTTAAATAAATAAATAAATATTTGAAAAATTTAAATAATTGAATATTTAAATCTAAATTTAAATATTTAAATATTGAGTTCAGTCTTGGGGATCCCCAGCAACAATATATTTGCAGGGGGTCTCCAGTAAAGAAAAAAGTTAAGAACCACTGATCTACGCCATAAATTCTAGGGAACTGGCCCAAGAGCAAGAAGCATACATACATACTGATTGGCCAGCAACCATGGTAAAAGACTTAACACATATCATACAGTAATAACTGTAGGCCTTACATGATCAACATGGGTCTCTTGAAAACACAGTCTTGCTAAAGGAACCAAACAAAATGGATGCCTGTAATGACTAAAGGACACACATGTAGGACACATCTGGTTTGGTCAGGTTTCTTGATGCTGCACCACAGTTTGTCGGGAAGAAATAACAAGACAAATCACTAACAAATTAATCAACTTATAGGTAAGAAAACTGTCATTTATCTTGACTGTCAGAATTTCAAACAGTGAGTACACAAAGACATTGACTCAGTTGTTGTACAAAACATGTTTTCACTTGCAGAAATGCCAAGCCCAGAAACTCTCCAGTGGTTCTTCTCATCTGAGAGTAGCTGTCGCTTCCCCAAAGGAGGCAGAGAACAGGATCACTTGTTACAAGAATTACAAGTTGATTTTCCTCTTACTTCATGTCACAGGGCAGCACATCCACTTGTTGAGACTCATGTTTCTGCCCTCAAACTCCCAATTACTTTGTATCCAACTTCTCCTTACCCAAGAGAAAGTTCCTAAATACAATTCAAACTCATTACATCAGGATTATCATTGTGAGCCTCTGTATGTATATATCGTGTACATATCATGTACATCTGGTGTGGACACAGTGTAGCCCTAGGGCTACATGTATCCCCCAAGACTTTTTGTTTTTCCGCCCATCTAAACTCCTCAACTTTTCCTAGTCATTGAAAAGGTACAACCATCTTTCCTAGAATCTTCCAGGATCAGCAATTTACCTTTTAAATAGCTTGCAATCCACCTTTCGCCTTGCATTGTTTAACAATAAAAAAATTATACTTTTTTCTAAAACACAAGAAGAACTCCAGACACATCCAGGTTTTTGAGTGGGCCTTTTTGCTGGTTCACATGGCCCCAGAGGGATCTAGGGGCAGAAACTCCCCCCCCCGCATTGCAACTGCCCACATATGCACATATACATACACATACAGGCTGGGTGGCTGGGTGGCTGGGGAAAGTCCACTTAATCAGGATTTCAAATGCTGTCAAGATTTTCCTAAAGTGGTTCTCCATATGAATTAAAAATGTCCCATGGAGGAGCACCCCTGCAAAAGATACCATCCTACTAGTATTACAGATGATTAGAGTATGGGGTCTGTCCCACCAATATCTCCAGGCTGTACCAATCCAACAAGGCTAATGTTTTGTATTCTAAAATGAAAATGTTGCAAAGAGGGGATATTTTAAACATTGTGGTTGAATTCTGTACAAACATATCCCTCCCATTAGATGTCTATTACATCTTACAGTTCCCTTCGCCTTCATACAGTGCAAGCCTGTATATGTCTACTCAGAAGTAAGTCCCATTGAATTTCTGTGCAATTCACCGAATTTCCTGTGGAAACCAGTATTGGACTGCAGCCTTAATCCCCTACAACGGCATTCCTCACAGGCTTCATGTTTTTCTTTGCCTTTGTGTGCAGGCTGTCTGTGGTTTTTGTTTTTTCACCCTTCTAAACACCTCCCCCTCGGTTCCCAAAACAGATTGGCTTCATAAAAAAAAAAAAGGGTAGCTGAGCCAATTTATTGATCAAAGTTGCACTGGTATGAAGTCAGATTAGACCAAGTATTTCTCACACACATACACACGGGGGGGGGGGGCATGCACCAAACAGCTCTCTCCTGGTTGGTAATCCTGCTTCCTTGTTTTCCCTTGCCTGAAGGATCTGTAGGAGTAGGAGCCTGGCAACCTACGAGTTAACAAGGCAGAGTGTGTTAAGTTGAGCTAAGTGAGTAATGCACCTAGTTAAAGTTTTCAATGCGGCTGCAATTTGGAGAGTGAGAGAAAGGGGAAAGCGCGATCAGGAGCGGTTATTTCATGAGCTGAACTCGTTTTGAAGGGGTTACAAACACAAGGTCAGTTATATTGGCAAAAATTAGTAAACTGCTCAAGTTTCTTTTCTTCTTATTATTCTTAACAGCTTCCTCCTTCAAATGGAAACAGTACCCAGGAAGAAGGTTTAGTTCTCAAAGCTGATGACTCTTTCTCAGCACTGAGTTTCTCGTTCAGTGGCTAATGATTTGAAGTTTATGCAAAGCAGGATGTTTCAAGGTTCAGGGTGCAGAAGGACATTAGCACCATTTGACAGATTTGATCTGGGAGGGTTTTCCCAAGTTTTAATCTACATACACCTTGGTATAATATGGGATGGTGCATGTTTTTGCAGGCCGTGACTTGAATTTGGGATTAAGTATCTATTTCACTTTGGCTTGCCATACAGTAGGAAAGGTGTTGAACAGGTTGAGTTGCTTTTAGGCAGTGGGAGGAATGAGTTTTTTCTTTTTTCTTTTTTTGGTTGGGGGGTGGAATGATCAAGTCAGCTAAGGCAAGGCAAGCTAGAATAGTGCCAGTCTACTGAAGTCGAGCAAGGCTGTTTGAACTTCCAGGTATGCCAAAGCAATGTTTGCCATCAAAGTGACTTGCAAATGAGAAAATATAGAAAACTAAGAAATGCTTTTTAAGATAAAGTGAAACACTGTGGGTGGTTCTAAGAGAATACGTGTAAGTCCTGGCCTATTTAGAAAAGGGGAGTAGAGGAGTGGAATGTATTTAGCCATGTGTTTTAGTGGAACACCTTCTGTCTTTATCTGATGTGATCATTTTACTGCTTTCATGATTTGCTTCTTGTGGGGAATGCTTTGTTTGATGATAGACTGATCTCTCTACAGTGCATCCAAGAAGTATTGTGTTGTGTGTGGAGAATCATCTCATGGAATGAATGGGTTCTTCTCATTTTTAATCTGCACCAGGGAATGAAAGGAGGGTCTCTTGAGACAAGTCAGTCATTGGGTAACAATTCTGTTCACTGGCATTTATTCACAAATGATTTGTGCCAAATTTGGGTTGTGTGGGGTAGCCAGGAAATGCATGGTACAAATTGGTTCATTAAGCATTGCTATAAAATGTAGGTGGCATACATTTCATAATACTGAAGTTGTCAGGTTCTGCAATTTCCCCCTCTCTATTCTTTTTCTTCCTACAGGATATTGATTTTCAGATTCTAAAATTACAAGCATGCACAAGTTTCATGGTTAAACATTCATGAACAAACCTCCTTTCCCCCGCCCCCCCAGTAAACATCATGTGGACTTTTCAGGCTCTTCTTAAGAGTGAGGTTTTCCATTAAAATAATAGTAGTAACAACAGCCACAACATGAGTGATTTAGCTTTATTTGACATGTTGGACTGCCCACTGTGCTTGGAGAAACTGGATGTCTCAGCCAAGGTGCTCCCATGCCAACACACCTTCTGCAAGCCTTGCCTCCAAAGAATCTTGAAATTGCACAAGGAGCTCAGATGTCCTGAATGCCGAGCACTTGTCCTCTGCAGAATTGAAGAACTTCCTGCCAACTTGTTTTTGATCCGCTTATTGGATGGAATCAGACTTAGATCAAACGTGATGAAGTTTGGCTCACTTCAAAGATCTGGGGTCCTCTCTTCTCCGGCTTCCCTCAGAAGAGTCCGGGGAGAGCCAAGAGCTTTACAGCTCCATCAATATGGGCCAACTTCCAATCCCAGGATCCCAATGGAAGGGGTAAGAGTACTCCCTTTTATTATTAACTCCATTAGCATGACAGATTTTTAGGCCATTTCTCATTTTAGGGAGATTGGATGGATTCAGTTAATTACAGAGCTGGGTGCCTTCCTTCCAAGCTACCGAGCTATCTTAACTGGATCTCTGCAGCAACTTTGTCTTTTAGGTGTAAATTTATTCTGACTGGAACAATTTCAAGTAAGAACCTGGCTTCTGTGTTTTCAAGGGATTGCTCTCTCCAGCTGAGCCTGAAATTGTACAGAGGCTTTTCAAAGTGGTGTTAGAGTTCCTTCTATTTCCAGTTTTAGATTAAACCAGGGAATGGGGAAAAAAATGTCTACATGTGGGAGAGAAAAACAACTTTCACACCTGTCAAGAATGGAGGAAGGTTTGATTTTTCACAGAACTTTTTTTTTAAGTAATGATTGATTCTGTCCTGTTACAACATGAGCACAGGGGAGGGGGAATCTTTGATCCTTTAAAGGCATGTGGCAGGATCTGAGTATGGGTAAAAAGTAGGTCAGCTGTGCCCTAGATTCTTCTGTTCCTACTCATACCAGTGCTTCTGTTCTCTGGGATCTTTCACAGAAAGCTCACTGAGAATTCCCCCTCCCACCTCATATATATATGACTTTGCACATAGGTTGGGGCACCAGGTGTGTGGATTTGGCTCTTGGCAAAGGTGGAGGCTTCAATCTGTAAGAATCCATTTCTTACCTCTGACTCTGTATGTTTCTTAAAACGGTTTTGCAAAAGCATGACAATGCAGGAAGCTCTGTGCAGCTAGTTATGCCTTATGTAAGTATATTCCTAGGGAAAACAGATGGCTCTTTTGAGTCCTATTGCAGTTTGTCTTCACCCATGGCTGTTTGGTGTGACATACACTTTTCTTTAAAGAAAAATACATTTGAAGAAAATCTCAGTTGCTGTTAAAATGACACCAATAAGGATGGGTTTAGATGAGCTCATTCCTTCTTAATTCTTTGTGGCATCATCTCTGATTTTAATTTGTTGGAGCAGCACCCTAGATAAGCAGTGGCAGCAAGTCATATTTGGTGAAAACAAGCTAGTGTCTTCCACTCCCCATACTTGTCAAACTTGAAATTATCTGCAACCTACATCAGTTATGTACTGGATGCCTATCACTATAGTTTCACCCGCCTTCTCATATCCATATTGGAATGATATCTATAAGATTTGTTGCATAATTCTGTTTATTCCTGAAGGGTGGAATCCACTGCATGGTACTCCTGCACAAGTACTATTGGTAGAAACATACCAGTGTTTGGAGGACAGGCTTCTCAAAAAAAAAAACTAAGAAGAGAAAAATGCAACGCAGCAAGCCTAACCTCCTACATCATGGCTTCATTTTAATGCAGAAATATTTAAAACAGCTGAAGAATGCCATCATGTTGTTGTTGTTGTTGTTGTTGTTGTTTTGTCCCTTCAAGTCATTTCTGACCTATGGTGACCCTAAGATGAACCTATCATGAGGTTTTCTTGGCAAGTTTGGTTCAGAGGGCATTCGTCTTTGCTGAAGCTGAGAAAACGTCACTTGTCCAGGTCTTCCAGTGGGCTTCCATGGCTGAGCAGGGATTTGAACCATGTTTTCCAGAATCCTAATCAAAGCACTACACCATGCTGGTTCTCACCTTCATATTACCTGTAGAAAATAAAAATTCTCTGCTAACATCTCTATTTGGGGTCAGGCATCTTAGACTGGATACAGCAGTACATAAACCCCTGCCAGCAATGCATACCAGAAGTGACTTCACCAGAACTCAGGAGCTGCTTCTCCAGAACTAACAGCTTCCAAGGTTTATTATATATCTCTGGCCAAAAGGAAATGCCTGTAAATCTAAATAGTACACAAGCCAAGATTAAGAGTGTGGTGTTGCTGTTGTTGTTAATCATCACATTAGCTGCAACCCATGGCAACCCTATGAATAAGGGAGAAAGTTGCGGGAATATATAAAACAATACAACCAACTGCAATTATAGATTGGCTTTTAGTCCTAGAACATGATTCAGTGGTGTACTTCATCCGAATGTCACATCTGCCAACATGAGGGTCTCCCCCTCCCTGTAGTTCCCCATAATCTCTAAAAACTTCCTCCAGAAGACTGGGAAACTCTGCCCATCAGATTTTTCCTCTACAGGGCAATGGGGAGAGGAAGGAAGTTTTGATTTTCTTGGCACTGGATGTGGAAGTACACTTTTGAATCTTGGCCATACTCCCTTAAGTCAAAACAAACAAAACAAATTGAAACAAAAAGAGAATCAATCCGTTACAATCCTAGCTTTTCACATTCCTCTGTTAACTGTGAAAAGAGTTAACAGTATGAGGGTACAGAAGTGTTAGCATGTCCAAAGGGGCCTGAGGCCACCAAAAAATGTTGAGGATCACACGCAGTCTGTGGAGCACTTTTCCTACTTATGCTTTATCCTATCAAGAACTGCAAGTACTAGAGTTCCTTGTGCATAGGCAGAAAGGAGGGATCTAGGATGGGAAGAGCAAAGTGAAATACCGTGAGACAGTGGGCACAAGTGCAGTTGCTGCTCTTGGTAGGATTTGCAGGCTCCCAAGTAGTGTCTGATTTATTCACAAACAGTTTCAGTGCAATATCATCTGCACATTCGGTATGGATTCAAAACAACCAATAACACTTGTTTTACATTCTGTTCAGTCCTAAAATGTATCCACAAGTATCCCCCCCTTTTTTTTTTAGAATTGTTCTTGTAACATAGTGCACCAGAAAAAAAAAACCAAGTCTAATTTTGCAAAAAAAGAATATGAACTGCCTCCACTTACACTGTCAATGAAATTTACAAGAAGAAATTGCAACTAATTTTCGGGAGTGGGGGTGGTGGTGCACAGTGCTAATGACCACAAAAGAAGTTGAAATATGCTTACACAGCCTGGACGTCTTGATTACTGAATATGAACTTGAAAGACACATTGACTATGTGGGGCTAATTCATGATTTTGCTATGAAAAAGGCAAGAAATCTATAGCTTGAAAATTACTTAGAGTAGTGTTTATGGCCACATTTTGATATACTAGATTTTAAAAAAAATTGGCATGATAGTCCCTTTATTAATGACTAAAAGGTGAAATAATAGTTAAGCAAACCTGTAGGACTGTCAGGTTAGGAGGTTATTATCAAACAAGTGTAACATTTTTAAAAATGTAGAACATGTAACAGTAATTTCAAAAATAAAGCAAACTTCTTTCCAGGGCTCATGAAATTGTATTTAGTGGATGAGAGATTGTGGTGTCAGTGTATGAAGCGGGGCTTGTTACAAGTTTGAACTGGACAACCCAGGATGATGCTTTAACTCTGAAGATGACAGGCTAGTTTTCATAATTACCTCCAGTAAAGGCACAAAGGAAGAGGAGGATGAGGAGATAGTGATGGTATGGGAGGACAGAGGGCTCGCTTTCAACTGTAGTCATCGTTTCGCTTCCACCAGCAATGGAAAACGTGCTGCTTTCCAGATATCATTGAACTGCAGCTCCCACCAGCCTTAGTGAGGACAGCCAATGATAAGTGATGATGGGAGGCACAATCTAGCAACATCTGGGTAGCCAGATGTTTTTCATCCCTGCTTGAATCCCTCATCCAAAAACTGACAGTGAGAATCAGTAGACATTCTATGGATCACATGTTGGGATAGCTTAGCAGAGGTAATGAGCTGCCACTTGAGGGGCCTTTGGGTGGATGGAAGGATGTGTCAAAGTTGGAATGGAAATTCTGAGCATAAGCTCAGAATGCCTCATGAACCTGCTGCCTTAGAACTGAAAGCAAAAGGAGGCCCAGGTCACTATATATTATGGAATGAAATGAAAAGCAGCCTGGCTCCAAGCTAGTCCTACCATTAGGCAGAATGAGGTGGCCCCTTCAAATAGGAAATGTTTTGAGACAGGGATGGTAGCCTCTTGTTTTTTCTCTATATGCTTTTCTCTGTATATGCAACAAATCTGTCTTCCCTTGTTTCCCTAAACTTGTCTGCTGTCTCTGGTGGGGTGAAGAATGTTGTTTCATTGCCAGTGTTGGAGGAAGATTTCAATATGAAAGGTATATGCCTGGAAGTTGCCTGTTGATGTATGGTGTCCTTTATGAATTTCACTGGATTGTCCTAGGCAGGGAATACTCGGGTGGTTTGCCATTACCTGCCTCTGAAATATAGCTTACAGCACCTGGCTCAGCATCTGGAGTTCTCCCTCCCAACTGCTAACCAGGCCTGACCATGCTTAGCTTCCCAGATGAGATGGTAAATATATTTAGAGTCATCAAAAGTACAATACATTTGTGTATCAGTTGCTGGAGAAGACAAGATGAGAATGCAGTTGCAGTCAGGTCCAGCCAGCAAGTTTCCCATAGGCACCTGATTAGCTTTTGTACAACTTGATCTACCATGGCTGTTCTTATGTTTTTAGGATTCCAGTGACAGCCTATCTAGCTGTGGCACATGGAATGGGAAGGAGATGCCCTCTTATCTTCAGGCAGCCTTATCTGCAGACCAGTTATTGGATAACTGCTCAGGACTTTACCTCACCCAGTGGTGTTAGCTTAGAATGACGCTTGACATTGCTGCAGGGTTACTACTAATCCACAAATGCAAGTTATCTAATCTGGAGTGTGTCCTCTCCCATAATAGTCCTGTATGAACAACATGCAAATGCTTTAGCTTATCTGATGAAGCCATGCAGCTCCTCAAAAGTGCACCATATAAAAGACATTTTAAAATCCTTTTCAAGCCAGTTGGATTTTCTCAGTTTGTTTTAAACCACACCAAAGGCTGTTTGAGCCATCAATGAGGTTTTCAAGGAGACAGCTGGGTTAGTCTGTTTCACCATAACAAGGACAGTCAAGGAGGAGGGATCTAGCAGCACCTTTGAAACTATATATTTCAGCACAAACTTTTGTGGATTCCTGTTCACTTCATCAGATGCAGGAGCCGTCAGAATTGCTGTATATTCCCTAGAAAGGAACCAAGCCTTTGGCTGCCTAGCATGATTTTAGATGTGTTATCTGCACCTTATGGTTGGAGAAGTCTGATACCACTTTAACTGCTAGAGTTCCGTTGTAAAGAATTGTGGGATCTGTAATACAGAGAATTCTCAGCTAGAGAGCTCTAATGTAACCCTCTCTCATGAACTACAGTACTGGAGCTGTCTATCAGATAATTCCAAATAATCATAGCAAACTACAAATCCCAGTATTTGGTAGAATACAGCCACAGCAAGTGTGTAGTACATCTCTTTGGACCTGAGACAGTAACCTCATCCCCATCCATTCTCACAAGGCTCTGATAATGCCTTTGTGTTAGAATGACTTAGATTGCAAAAAAAAATAAAAATAAAAAAAATAAAGAATTTTTAAAAGTACCCAAAAAAATCCACTATGAGAAAGCAATAATTCAAAGTATATTAATTTCTGGATCACCTGTGTGTATTATAATAACCTGATCCAGTACAGTAGTTATCCAGTAGCATTAGTTGTAAAGTGTCAGCACTCATGACAAAAGTGTGATCTCTGTTCCAAGAACTTTTTTTAAAAAAAACTTTGCTGAAGTTCTCTACATAATGCAAACTTGCATAGGTGGCTACTCTTGCCTCTAAAGAACTTGTCATCTGAGGTTGCCATCTTGTTTGCTCTCCTTGCCTGATTCCCAATCTCCAAAGGAGGCAGCTCCACGCCCCACCAAACCCTTCTTCTGTTCTGTCATGCCAAGTTATATTTCATCAGCTGCTTTCTTGGCACCATGCAAGCTCAACACATGCCTGCATCAGTAAAACAGCTTCCTCCCTGGGTCCCAGCAGGCATCTCACTTACAGGCTAGATCTGCAGGAACAGCTTTGCACAAAGCAATACCAGGGAAATTGAACCCTTCACAGGTCGGGCAGTAGGGTGAAAAGTGAGCAGGAAAAATTCACATATTCCTGATTTCTCAAAAAGCAGCTCTCTGTAGAGAGTTCAGTTTATTTCATTTCCACTATTCATATCAGAATGTGTTCAAAAGTCCTGAGAACTCACAGGCACTGCACAAACATCAGAGTCTTAGCTGAGGGTTGTAAAGCAATTGCTCTTATTCTAAGGATACCACCACTTAAGCTCACTGTGGCCCTTTCTGCACTCCACTGTTATAGTGCTATTATTCCACTATCAACATCCTATGGACTCCTGAAGTTTGCAGTTTAGGGAGGAACATTTAGAATTCTCAGCCAGAGAGCTCTTTGGCCTCAGTAAACTAATTCCAGTGGAATAATAGCACTGTAACTATACTATACTATAACTATAACTATAACAGTCTAGTGCAGAAATGGCCTTAGACATACTGAAATCCATTGGAAAAGTGAAGCAGCCAAAGGTCAAGCAAAGAAATAAGTGGAGTTTGTCAGTTGCACCAGTGCATGACTCAGAGGTATTCTCTCCCTTTTGCAAGGACTCCATTTCTATGGACTAAAGAGAGCAGAAAGTTAAGGTCTTTAAATGTAAACGAAGGGGAAGGATGTGCCACAGAATTCCTTCATTATTTTAATTTTTGAATCAAAAGTAGCACTGTAGCACAGTGGACTTTTTTGGGCCTAAGGTAAATTTTCCCTTTTATCTTATTTTATTTATTTCTGTTTGATAGTGACGCAGTCATTTTCATGAGTTCTTGCACTACCCTTTCTGGGGTTTATTTCTCCTTTCCAAATTTGTCAGATAGGTGATCCTAACCAGCTGGGAGTCCAATGTAAATTAAATGAAAGTATAATAAGCAAGTAGGCACCATTACATTATAAGGTCAATGGGACAAGAGAACGCTGCGTTAGTATATAAGCAAGTCAAGGCCGTGTAAATGGATGGGACCACATTTTGGGAAAGCATGCTGAAAAATGGTTGCATGGAAAACATTTTTCAGGAGTACTAACAATGTTACTCAAAACCATGTGCATAGTGTCGGCTTATCCAGAGACAAGAGTAAAATGGGGTGTGTCTCATTTCAAGATGTAAAGGAGGTAGTTCAGTACAGTAGTTAAATATTCATAACCTAGAGTTATCATCTATAACTTCTTTCTGTTCAGTAAGACTGTGTAAATGCCCTCCAACCCACCTTAACAGCCAAGAGCTGGATCAGGCAAAGAAGGTCTCTTCAGCTGCAATTTGGGATCCAAGGAGGAAGGTGTTTCCACCCCCCACCCCCCCAATGAGCAAGGATGCAACTCTCAGAGGCGGGATTCCTGTCAGAGGTGCTGGTCACAGCCACACCTGATGGGTAGAGGAGGTTAGAAACATTCTCTTTGCACCTTGATTTGTGTTTGAATGGATGCCCTTCACCCAGTCTGGCTCCTGGTTGTTAAGGTGGGCTGGGGGTGGGTTCAGGTCAGGAACCTTACATAAGCATTATTTAATGTCCATTTTGTGCCATTTGAATGCTCAGACTTTTCTAGTATAGAATTTATATGAACAGTTTACAATGTGAATTAAACATAGTCAGCAATTTAAATTTAACCAAATATATTGTTGGTTAACCAGTAATAAGAACTGAGAACTGACCCAATGTTAATCAAAATATGTGACAGAAAATAGAAAAGGGTTAGGAATTTTCCTCGCACAGAAAATAATGTTGCAGCTTGCAACCTCTTATTATGTACATTGCTTTGATCAATATATTTACAACATGCGATCATGCACAGCCACTTCTCAAACCACGGATTCTTTACTAATTTATCATGTTTTATATAGGCACAGAAGGAATTTTGGTGCATACAAAAATCAGGGCAGTCATCCACTATAACCATGCTGTCTGTCTGTCTGTCTATCTGACTATCTATGCATCCATCTATAGTGGCAGAGAAATAAGACTCAGTTTTTAAGAAATCATTTTTTAAAAAGAAATCTTTTCCACTCCAGTGAAGTAAATTGTAGGGAACTCAGTTTCTCCAGGATGAATAAGGTTTTTTTCAAAGAGCAGAACACAGGAGAATTAAATAATTTAAAAGATGATGCTTCCTGACCATTAAATTCATTCTCTCTCCATGCAAAACGCAGCAGTAACATTCTAAGGAAGAACAGTGGTCTTGAATCAAAGGAAAGAGGGAACAGAGGAATGCAGCACTGACACAGCCTAATGATACATATAGATAAATGTGACTAGATGTGAATCCCAGTTCTGCACAAAAATTGCCTCAACGGATGTAGCAGTGTTCACTCTTCTTTTATTATTATTATTTCTTCCAACCAAAAACCTGCATCATGAATTACAATGAGCTATTTGGGTTGTTAAACAAGTGCTATGTAGGTCAAGAAGCAGTGGATCAAACTGGGGCAGTCCAAAAGTTTAATCCCATTGAAAACTCAAAGGGATGTTAAAGAACCTTTGAGAGATTGAAAATGTGTCTTAAAAAGTCCTAGGCTGTGCCCCCCATGTAGGAACAAGGAAACAACATCCCTCCCATGCTGTCAATGAGACAGGTAACTCAAAAATACACACAACTCCAACATTGCCACTTTCACACAAATCCCTGTATGTATGCTTTCTTTAATACTTTTTTCTCTTCCAAGAACATCTTCCCAGTTTTTTTTTTTTTTAAAAAAAAAGCACCAACAGGGTTTGTCTAATAATTTGTTCTTCCAAAATTAGCCTTCAGAATGAGTTGCCACAGATTCAGTTGTGTTGGCACATACAAGAACTTTTTGTGCGTGTGAGAGAAGTTGCTATTATTGACATGAGAGAGATTATACAGCCTGCAACCCACCCACCCCTAAAAGCTGTGCATAGTACACCTTTTTCATGCTGAGCCCAACTAGTGTTCCATTGATAAACCTTCCATTTCTGTAATCTGGCTAAAGCCAGAATATATTAAGCACCCAGTGTGCTATGTGCACGATGGGATCCATTCATCTTGATTACTTTTGCCCTATGGGTGGATGATCATATGTCAGTCTCAACCAGTGTTGCATTAATGATATTTTAGTGAAGTGTCTCAGTGTTGTATTGGAGTTTTCCCTCCAAAATTTGCCAGGTATCTATATATTTGCATGTGCATGCATTAAGCAAATCTGTCTCTCAATGACCTTCTCCTTCATCTATATCACATCAACTCCTCCTCTCTGTTTTTATGTATCATTACCAGCCTTTATTTCCCATCTCAAAAATTTCACAGATAAAAGCATAAGAGAAGTCTTGATGAGTCAGATCAAAGGTCTGTCTGTTCCAACATCCTGTTTCCCACAGTGGCCACCCAAATACCCAGGAGATGTCCACGAACGGATAAAAATAGTGAACATCCTTCTAACAACAGTCCAATCATCACTCAAGGATTACTGTCTCTCCTGTTCCACCCCTAATCCCTCCAGAGACAGCATATGTGGCTTGGGCCCAGGTTATCTGAAGGATTGTATTTCCCTTTATGAGCCCAGTAGTATTCTACAATCATCCGGAGAGGCCCTTCTCTCTGTCCCACCACCCTTTCAGGTAGATTTGGTAGAAAGAAGTGCTCTGCAGTTATTGACTATTTTCCATTGATTTAAAAGCCAAATACACATTGTGCCTTTGATTAAAGATTTATTTCAAATACCTAATGGTTGTACATTGTATTGTATTGACAATCTGAAATGTATGTCTGTGGTGGTAGGATCCAAATTGTCCAAGGCTTAGGGAATTAGGGGAGTGTCAGATTTAAAAAATGCATTTTTCTAAGTTTTCACAAATGGAAGGTTGAGTACTACTCTCCATCCATACATGTATGTCTGGATCTACTGCCCTCTTCACACCTTACCTTGATAGTGCAATGAACTAGAGCCCTCATGATATTGCCAGTATCGCAAGAGGCCCAGTAGGGAGCCCCTTGCAGTCCGTACATGGTAGGGCATTCACGAGAGAGCACCAGTCCCCGCCCAGTGCCTTGTCTGCGTGTCGGCGTCCTGGGCCACGCCCAGGTCCCACCCTGTCCCCGCCCCACCGCCCCTGATTGGTGGGTGGTTTTTCTTTTTTTTTTATTGTTTCATCGACTATCATGCTAACGTTAGCACAATAGATCCTGCCAACAGGCTGTTTCATACTACGTTGGTAATGTGTTAACATACTAACGATAGCACCGTGTTTTTTTAAAAAAAAATACAGTCGGCCGGACCCTGGGGGCTGCTGTCATCTTGAGTGTGAGTGGCAACACAGCCTGGGGGTAGCCTCTCGTGGTGACGTGTCTTGCAGTGTTCCCTGCTGCGATGGGGGCAGCGGCCGGGCTGCTGCTAGGTGGAGCGTCCCCTGGGAGTTGCTGTATGAGGAACAGGCAGCAAGGACTGCCCACACCCCGCCCACTCCCGGGTCCTTCCCAGAAGCACACCAGACAATGGCTCTGCAGGCCCTCTGGTCGTGCGACTGATGCGTGAAAGGGAGGTTATTTTCAGGCGAAAATAAGAAAACGCGCTATCAGCACTATCCATGGCTATGATAGCACCTGGTTCGCCAGAACGTCGTGCAGTATAGCAGCTCGTGAAGGGGGGAGGGAGCGTGGGTAATACGCTTTGAAAATGCCATGCGAAAAGGGCCTACAAGATGTTACATACACCTATGAGCCACTCAAACACTTAACTTCTGGGGTCCTTGAGGAGAAAGCTAACCTCTGAAAAATAATAACTCAAGCAATTTATATCTAGAATTCTAAATCTGAGGTAGCAATTGAAAAGTGTATGAGGCTGGGATTGCTCTCAGTCATGCACAATGTCCTGGTGATTAGGCAACATGAGATAGAAAAGTATCTCTAGAAAGAGTGAATGCTGGGCCTTAGGCCACCTGTCCCTGCTCTACCAAGAAAACATTGCTAACTATCAGTATAGACACTGTTCATCTAAGAACGATGCTGTGCTGCTCCAGGGCCATTCTGGCAAGGACAGAAAAACAATTATACATAACCCTTTCTTTGGCCTATTGAAAAGCACCAAGTAGTCTCCTCATTTCTTTTCTCCAAATCTAGCAGCAATGCTGCAGTAGATATCTCCCAGACCTCATTCTGATCATATTAAAGGCACCACTACATGTTGGTACACTAAATTCTAACTACTGAATTCCTGCTGGTGAAAGAAAGCTGTTCTCACTGTCAGTCACAGCTGGTGGCTCCTATGTCACTGAGATGGGGCTCCACTCTGGGTTTTAGTTTGAACTTTGAAGGAGCTACTAAGTTGCTAGAGCTAGACTGTGAATAGGATTCAGTACCTGTGCAAATTTATATGCATAAATGTACATTTAGAAGAATTTACCATGATTTTACTAATTTTACTTTACTAAATACAGAAGATCTCATTACAGTGGAGAAAACTGTCACCAGGTGATCTGTGCACTTGACCAGTCTTCTGTCTAGGTAGCAGTTCTAGATGGGCAACTCCCAGACTCCTACTGTTCTTTCTTATGATTCTTTATCTGGAGACTGGACTTAGACTAGACAGCCTTTTTCTCTGAAGAGATGGAAGGCTGTTCTTTGACAACCCTTCAAGTAGAGGGGTGTCCTTTGTAATCAACCTTAGCAACTGGATGGACAGACTTACTATTTCCATTACTGGTACTTGAAGGAGAGTAACAATATTTCCCAGATACTTCTTCTTCCCTTATCTGTTTAATTATGAGACCTTATGCAACATGGAGAGATCCAGTGTAGTGTAGTTGTTTGAGCATTGGACTACGACCCTAGAGATCAGGGTTTGATTCCCTGCTGGACCATGGAAACCCTCTAGGTAACCTTGAGTGTGTCACACACTCAGACTCAGAAACCTCCTTGATAGGTTCACCCCAGGGTTGCCATCAGTCAGAAATGACTTGAAGGCACATAACAGCAACAACATGGAACATGGAGCGCCAAGGGGGTTCATGAACAAGTAGGAGCCTTGTCCTCATTCCTCTACCTCTGAATGTTGAGCTGCATGATGCATATGCATGTACACCAGCTGTCTTTGCAAAAGGCAGAGTTCATGATTACCATCATAGAACTTTCCAACATGCAGTTGCATGTATGTAATCCCTATTCTGACTGATCTCCACTGAATATGTGGAGACCAGGAGCAAGACCAGTACATGAAATGCTACATCACATTTCATGCTCTCTGCTTACATGTTGTGTGATATGAACAGGCCTAGACTGAGGAATCCTTTGAAGGTGCCCCAATGTCTTCAGGATGGTTACACCGATTGTCAAAGGCTGGTACCATTTGTTTCCCTCAGGGCTGGTCCAAGATAGTTTGCTGCCTGAGCTGGAAGACAAAATGTGTCTCCTGTTTCCCTTCTGAGATATAAAAGCCAGCTAGATTAGTGAATCTTACTTCAGCACTGGCACTGGGGCCCTTTCCACACTCAGAGGGAGAAATGGGGCAAAGCACGCAGAAACGGAGCTTACCTGAAGCCGGGTAAGTCTGTCGCCGCAAGGAGCAGCGTGCGCTCGCCACTCCACACTCCTGCGGCATCCGGCGGCATCCAAAATGGCGGCGTACGACTGGCGGAGGCTCTCCACCAATCAGAGAAGCTTACCAGCTGGAAGCCCACCCCCTGGCAGATCTGCAGGCATGCACTTGCACGTGCCTGGAAATCTACACCGGGGCGCTGCGACGGGATGGTACGGGGCTGCACGCTTGTGTTTAATAAAAACCACTTGGAAAGTGGTTTTTAAAAAACACGCGGTGTCACCACCTCCAGCTGCTTCAGGGCGGTTTGAGGTATAGAACCTCAAAATTAAAACCGACCCTGCGCACTCCAAGGTGTGGATGACCTCCGGTTGAGGTCGCCCTACACCGTTTTATTAACACCGTAGGAAAAGGGCCTGGAACAATACTCTCCACCAACCTCTGGAAGCAGGCTAATTCTGAGGAAATGGAAGGTCATGTGGCACACACAGTCCTGTCCTCTAACACAGAACAGCCTGAGAGTCCAAGAGGAAGTCTTGAAAGGCTACCGTTATTAATCCACATTTATTCGCAGTGATTTTCTCACTCTGCTTAATGACAACACTGGCTCCGACTCCAGTTCTAGTAATATGAGAAAGAGGGGAAACTGTTCATAATCTCATACACTCCTACCCAGTCTTCCCTGAATTATCTTTCTTTCTCTTAAATGGTTTTTCTTCCTAAGAATATCATTAGAAAATTGATATTCTAACAGAGCCATTTGTCCATTATTTCCCAATAAGTCTTTGCCCTCCTTGCCATTATTTCCCAACATTCATTGCTTCACAGCTGTGGCGGAGTAACAGTGAAAATACAGGCAATAGATACTTCACCACAGTATTGCTCGGATATATTAGTAACGTGTGTGGCCCGTCTAACTTGACAAATGTTTCCCCTCTACCACCCACTTCAGAATCAGCTCAGTTGATTTGTATTATGTCAACGTGCCTCCTAACATTTGTTTGCTTTTTCTATTCTCTCCATAGCCTATTTTAGTATGTTACTGCTGTGTGCTGTAATTAGGCAGCAATTTACTGAAATGTGAAGAGTTTGACAAGCTAAGGACTGAAAAAGTAGTTTACTGAGGCGCAATCATGCCATTAAGGAAGGTAACATTTGGTGTTAAGTTTTAGCATAGACTTTGAACTACATGTAATGTAGGTATCAACTTTAAAAGAGGGTTTTCTGTTTTATTTTGTTTTGTTTTTAAGTGAGGGAAGAAGATATCCCCTTCCTGGACCTTTGGAGAACTCTGTGGAGATCCATGGTGCCTTTTAAATTCCTGCTGCTGGTTATAGGAATGGAGCTAGCTAGATGGTTGCTTTCATTCTCTCCTCATCCTCTCTTGCCCACTGAATGGATGCAAGGAAGGACGCCCAGCCAGAAAACACATAGGAGGCTCAGGATGGATGGAACAGATGGAGGTGCTGAATTCCTCCATCCACCATGACTTAAAAAGTTGCATGCACTTTCCGTTACACCTGCATACGCCACTAATAGGAGGCTACACAATTTGTCATAGGACAACTTATAACCTTAATTTAAGTAACAATAGTATTTGCCTAGCCAGAAGAAATGCTTGAGCCAAAGTTGAATTATAGATAATAGTTCTATTCTTTCTTTCTTACAGTCAAGAGCTTTAAGTTGGAGGAAGTCCTGGAAGACCATCCAGATCAACCCCCTAATCCCATCATCTATCCAAATAAATAATAAATAGGTAGCTAATGTAGCAAAGAGAAACAAAAATTATAGTCAGATTCCATGAGAATGAATTTCAAATGCTATAAACAGAAGGGCTGAATCCTTGATTTATGAGCTATTTAAAAAATCATTTATTTTTGTCCTTCAAATGAGATTCACCCAAAGCATTTTGCTGCCTGAAGCAAACGCTAAAATGATGCCTTCTCTCCATTTCAATAGAAAACTGACAGCTGAGCCTGGCTTCAGCAATGGTGATTGGATAACATCTAATGCACTTGAAGTTGTAGACCAGTTTTAGGGCCCAGAGCCAGTTTTGTGGCATACACAGCTCTGTCTTCCCAATCAGAGAGGAATGATTGGGGATTTGGAAGAAACAGCAGCAGCTGCTGCTTCTTCTCCCTTTACCATCTGCTGCCTTAAGGTGGTCACCTCATTCTGCCTAATGATAGAGCTGGTCCTGCTAGGAGTAGGTGTTGCCGTATAGTGAAATACACGCACACACTCACAAACACACACTTTATCATGGTCTATATTGAGGTGGGGAACACCCTATACATGTGACTGGTCTTCTTATAAGGGAGTCAGGTTTGTTAAGACAACAGCTCCTTCTCAACTATGGCTGTGATGAAATCACTTTCAAATATCTTCACAAAGCAGAAGCCAAAAAGTAGGTTTCTCTCTCTCTCTCTCTCTAATAACATGTGCAACTGGGGTGTGACTTATGCATCCCTCTAGATATTGTTGCACTGCAGCTCCCAACAACCCTAGCCACTATAGGTAGCAATGCTCTGAGATTTAGTCCTACAACATCTGGAGGGCTGCATGATAATTAATCCTCTTCGTGCCACAGTCAGCTTTCCAAACGTAGACCAACAGTGACTTGCTATCTGTGTGAGAAAACAATTAGATGTCCAGCCTTCACCATAGAATCACATTACAATGTTGTCTATCATACTATAGCAACTGTGACTGGGAATAGGTGAAAGATGCCACCACATGGTGGAGAAGGACACGAAGCAAGTAAAATGCTCAGAAACAGTAAAATCTTAGGAGCAGGTTTCCCTAGTTTTACAAAATAGCACACTGACTTGCAAGCAACAAAAGTGCTTAATTTGTTTCCAAGGTAATGACTCAGGCAGAAAGTCAGAAATGGAAGAGGATTAGCAGATGTGTGCATCAGGCTAAATACACTGCTAGCAGCTATGGCTGCCAAGAGGGTAGCAAGTGTCCATTTCCTAGTAATTCTCGGCTCTAGACTGAAATTCTCCTTGTGGATAGCAGGTAAACACACAGTGTAAAAGTACACATTTTCTACACCTGATTCTGTAGGTGTACCTCTTTCCTACCTGTAACCTGAGGAGAATTTTTGAAGAAGGAACCATGGTTAGCTTCAGTGAGGAAAAACATAAGATTAATTGTTGCAGTGTTCATTTTTTCTTGTTGCTTGCTGTTTTCCCCTCATTAGTTCTTAAAACAAATCTGGGTCTGTACCAGTGTGCTGTCGAGGTTCAGAAAAAGTTCTGAATGTAGAACAAGGTGTGAAAGTCAGCCTCTAGAGAAACCTGGCTTTTCCAGTATGTTTTTTCTTATCCTGTCAGGCTGCCTTTTCTGTTCTATCTCTTCCTTTGTCAACTTCACCCAAGGAAACTAC
The DNA here is from genome assembly GCA_948472985.1 of Iguana delicatissima. Lineage (NCBI taxonomy): Eukaryota > Metazoa > Chordata > Lepidosauria > Squamata > Iguanidae > Iguana > Iguana delicatissima. Next base: position 423,696 of record CAOKZL010001260.1, on the reverse strand, counting down.
TTAATCCAGTGGACTGCTTCTCATGATCCCCCTGAGAGAAATGCTTCCCCCACACACTGCTGAGGGAGCACAAGTCAGGCACTCTCTGCAATGTAGTCACATATCAAAGACACATTCCAAAATATCTGCTTTTAAACAGAACTCAAGTCACATGCATATTTAAAACAGATTGAAGAGGGACATTGAAATACTTCAATAGCAGTAAATTAGTTCTTGTGGCATGGCACCCTCTTATGCCAGTACCTCTGCAAACAAAGTCTTTATGCTGCTACAGCGCTGACAGTGTTTGACTGTTATGTTTCTGACAGATGAGACCTGCACCAAAAGGATGCAATGGGAAGTTCTTCTGTTCATGGTACTTTTTGCATGTGAATGTTTCCATATTGTTTCCATAAGGAACAAAGCTTAGATCAGTGCATTGACAGTTATTGTACAGGGTTATAACAGTTTGGAGGGATGTAGGAGCCCTTTCATACTACAGGATTGCAGCACAATTGCCATGGATCCATCCTTTGGAACCCTGAGATCTGCAGTTTAGGAGAAAGCATGTAGAGAACCCTAATACAAATTCCACAGGACACAGTCATGGCAGTTGAAGTAGAATCATAGTGCTCTAATTCTATAGTGTAAAAGGGTCCTAGTATGATGGTCAGGAATGATGAGGATGTATTCCTGACACATCTTGAGGGCATGAAGTTGAGGAAAGCTGATCTAGAGTATTTCTCTAGCCAAAGAGGCACCTATTTCTGGATGATTATCAGTCCTTTTAGAGTGGGCTGAGTCTCATGTGAGCATTTTGATTAGAGTCTTTATAAGGGTGTACGCAACTAGTGCTTCCTATCTGCAGATGGACATTTATCAACACAGCATGAAAGAGATCATTCCTTCGCTCTCTTTGCAGCCTCCTCCCCAACCCCCCTAACCTTAGGGGCCCCTCAAGATCAGATCAGGAGGTCATGGAGACCAGTGGAGAAATTTCCTCTCATGCAACATTGGATGTAAACCTTTGATTTTTAACAGAGAAAGAAATCAATGCAACTACTTGGTGTCTCTAATGCTTTGGCACTGGGTCTGAAATGAATCAGAGGAGCAGAAAAAAGATTCATTCACCATGTGAAGATACAAGTACTGCGACTGGGCTTTATTCCCTGCTTTCTGCTTGCATGAAGCTCTGCAGTTCTCTTTTTCCTATGGGGAAAAAGCAAAGTTAAAGAAACTCCAAATGTCTTCAGTTCTCAGAATATAATTATAAGAAGAGATTGAAATGACAAGTTCATTTTTTGACAGTATTGTTCTATCTGACAAGATTGAAGTTATCTTAACTGCTAAAAAAGAGAAAAACAGAACTGAAATTATGATGAAGCTACCACAAAATGGCACCATTTCTCCACCCTAGAGACGGGGCGTTTTGCAAGATGAACACACGAACCATGTAAATAACAACCTTTCCTGTCATTGGGGAAGTGCAATTTATGGCACAATTTCCTGAGAGGCAGCCATATTAGTCTCTTGCAACAAAAAAACACAGATGCTCGTGGTCTCTTAAAGACTAACAAATATATTACTGCTAAAGCCTTTGTGAATTTTTGTCCCCTTCATCAGATACATAAAGTCTTGTCCTGATGTACAGAGGGGCTGTTTATACACAGGGGTAATAACACAAACATCTTTTCAAACTAATTAACATGTGTTGTGAATTAAAAAAAAAAACAAGCCCAAAGAATCTTTGTCCCTATTCAAGCTACAGGAGACAGACAGACTGGTTATATCTTCTTCTTTTTTTTTAATGATTTATGTCTTTCTTTGTCAGTTACCCTTCAGGGAAATACACATTGGTTTTCAGGGCAATGCACAAATCTGATGGACTTTGGTGCCAAAACAAGCAAAAGTTGAATGCACACAGGGTTGACTAAATCACTCCAGTACCTGGTCCTACATCTCATGTGAAATTCAGAGCTTGGGAGGTTACTTTTGAAAAGTTAATGAGCAATGCTTACAAGTCCACTACTTCCTCCCCTGTCTCAAATGCTTAGTTATTGTGATAGTTTCAGTTTTTAATCATAAATCTTTACTTGGGGTTAGGTCCAGGCTATTTGACAGACCCTATTTCCCCACTGCAGCCTGCTCTGACCTAGAAACCCAAAACAGAAGCCCTTCTTCTATTCCCCACACCTTTACAGGTGAGACTGGTGGGAAGATAATATAGGGCCTTCATGGTGACTGCTCCTAGACTCCCTCCCAAGGGAGGCTCCCCTGATCCCTTCCTTGCTGTCCTTCTGTTGATGGGAGAAAGCTTTTTTATTCAAATATGCTTTTAATGGAAAGGTTCTATGTTATCTTAAAGTGTAGTGGTTTGCCAGTTCTTAAGGTCTTTTTGAAGTGTATGTCACAAAAGCATAGGTTCACAGAGTTGGAAGGGGCCTCATGGGCTATCAACCCCCTGTGTGTTTTAAACTGTTTTAATACAACTGTAGTTTAGTTTTTGTTTGGCGTTGTTTGTATGTTTTTAATTATAATGCAATCATTCTAATTGGTAATCTGCCTTGAGTCCCAATCTTGGCAAAAAAGCTGGAAATAAATAAAGATAACAACAACAATAAAGACAATGGCCAGAATCCTGTTGGAGACCTAAGCCTTTGTAAGTGGGAATTAGAATTGAGCCATTGGTAAAGTCAGTATCCAATCAGGGGCTGTTGTTATGTTACTACATAGGGGAGCCAGCCAAGTGACCAATGTGCGTAGGGACTGATTGTGCATCAGGGCATGGGCTAGGGAATACCAATGCACATTGGAAGACTCTTGCTGGTGTCCTGGTAGACATTTTGCAATTCACTAACATAGTTTCTTAATGCCTCTGCTATGTAGCTGAGAATACATAAAGTTACATAACCTACAGCATATAAAAGGATTCAGGGCAATAATAATAATACTTTCTTTATTCTCCAAAGTGCAGATAGTTATATTGAAAAATAACACCTGAATCCTACCAGGTGCTGGTCCATGGCACAAAACACACCTATGTAAAGAGGCCACACCTGTGCACCCTGGGTTGAATGCAGTACTGGACTCCCACTTCCACGAAAGCAGAATTCAGCATACATATCGGGTATAATTTCCCTACTACAGCTCCTGAACATCCCAAATACCTCTTTTGGTAGTCTTTTGGAAAAGACCTTCCAGAGCAGGTTTTGGACACTGGAGTCGGCTAGAGAGAGAGGATTAGAAATCCCAACACTACTGCAAGCAGCACATTGGTTTTAGGCTCTTGTTACTGGAACATAGTTATTGCAAAAGGAGTTATGTTGATCACTCATTATCTAATAACTGTTATGCCTTAGAGAGTTAATAACAGAAATTAATTATAATTAATTTCATATTTGTAACTAATTACTTGTAAGCTGTGATGAAGCCAAATGATAACTGACTGAAGGAAAAGTGACAAAGGGAGACACTAGATTTATCTGTTTGAGAAGGAGATGGACTCTAGCACAGTGCTTTGCATACACAAGGCCACAGAATTAATCTGTGGCATCCTGCGCTAAATGGACCGGAAAGGAGGTCATGAGGACAACTTTTGTATGTAATCCTACTGAGTTGTTTTCAATCAGAATATTGGATGGACAAACAGTCTAACCTGGCAGAAAACATCTTTCTGTGTTTCTTATATAGCTATAAAGGAAGTAGCACAAGTAGAGCTGCTGTTGGCCGTCTTATCCACAGCATGCCTTGAAAACACATCATATCTGCTCGCTGTAAGATGTAGCCTTTGAACTCTGATGTTTTTTGTTCCCAATCTAAACAGGTCAGACCCTCCTGTCAAGCAGGCCTGCCTTTTCAGGGAAGATTGGGGAACATGCTCATCCCACTACTCTCATGAATTTCAGACCACATGTAGTTATTCAGTGAGGGCACTTAACATTTCCAGTTACTGTTTCCGCATTCTTTGCCTAAGAGCCCTCTCACATTACACAGCTATAGTGCTATGATTCCTCTATAACTGCCACAGCAACATCCTGTCGAATCCTGGGATTGGCAATTTAGGGAGAGGGGCCTCCAGAGCCTTCTGCCAAAGTGCTTTCCACCAGTGCCTCTGACCAAAATGCTAATCCGAGGATTACACAGAATGTTGCCGTGACAGTTAAAGAAGGATCATAGTGCTATAATTGTGTATTTTACTTGGGATCAGAGCACAGGCTCCTTGGTTTTCTGAGGAGCTCAGGGCAGTGAAGTACTTGAGTAGTTGACTAGAGTGACAGTAGAGAAAGAGTCAGGATTAATCCAACTAAGATCAGTTTAAGACCCATTTTAGGAACCTACTTTGTAGGAGTCAGGGCAACCAACAAAAAAAAAAGATTCTTTGCTGCTTGTATTACATCAATCTCATCCAGTGTATCTGCTCTAGGTAATTAAAGGGCTATTACATCCTCGACCTCAGATTGCTGAGGAGGAGCCCTCAGAATGTGCTGTGATGAATTTGCTAAATACTTTGCAGACAATTGCTTGGATTTATTCTGACTTGGACTCCACACTGAAGATAGTCTGTGGAGAAAACTAAGGCATGCACTTTTCTGGTTTTGATGGATGATCTTCAGTTTGTTCAATATAATGATGTGAACGCATTGCTTGGAGAGTGGGACTTACTGCCAAGTAAATGTGCACAGGATCGCAACCTAAAACTTTCTACAACCTGGACATTTTTTTTATGAGGGTATGGCATTTTAAAGGGTGCTGTTCCCCTTGCAATTCCAAATGGTACAAATCAGAATAATGCCTCAGTCACAGTCTGAGTTGTTAGCAACTATTCATCCTAAATGAAGAGGAAAATTCTCCACTCAACTGATGGTAAACTTAACTCAGCCCCCCCCCCATTCCTGTAGGATCCACACCACCTTGGTCATTGTGATGAGATTGGCCATCAGGACAATTATTCTAGATTAGGCGTTCTCAGCCTTTGGTCCTTCAGCTGTCTTGTAGTTCAGCTCCCAAAAATCTCCACTAGCATGGCCAAGGATGGATTCTGAGAACTGAGGTTCAAAATATCTTTGGAGGACCAGAGGTTTTGAAAACCACTGTTCTACACTTCAATAGGGCTCTTTCAAACTATACAGACTATGGTTCCACTTTAACTGCCTTAGCAATGTCCTATGGAATTCTGAGAACTGTAGTCTGACCAAAGGCACCAGATTCCTCTGACTGAGAATTTTAAATGTCCCTCCCTAGATTACAAATCCCAGGATTCCACAGGATGGAGCCAAGGCAATGAAATTGGAATCATAGTGCTATAATTGTGTAGCGTGAAAGGGCCTTGGTGAAGATCTCTTGGAGATTATCATCATCCAAATTTACTGTTTTTCCTTCATGATGATGTTCCATTACTTCTCTTTCTTACTTTAATGACCTGTACTCTCTTGACTTCTAATAGTACAAGCTTAAAATCTTACCATTCTAATGTAAACAAAAAAGAAGACAGAACTAGCTTATTAAACATAATTATAGTGTGTGTTTATTCTGCTTATGAAGATAAGCTCTGAATGACTTTTATTTACACAGGATGTTTCCCATCCCCTGCTCATCCTGTATTTCCAATGGTGGGAACTTCAAGCATAATTGATCATCACCAGAGGTCAGCTAGGAACAGAAGTTTATTTCTGATTCCCTGGAAACCATCAAACCACTGGTGGATGAAAACCATCACAAAAAAGCACTTACCATTCACAAGTGTAACCCCCAGTTATGCCAGCATAAGCCATCAAGAGATATTTGGCAGGATCTTATAGCTGGCATGTTTGGCTACATTTGACAGTTTACATGCAATGGTGTTTGGCAGGTGACATGAAATAGTGTTTTGTATTAGGTACTATTTAATAGATGTCATGAGTTGTTATTTCACGTTGAGCAGTTTATAGCTTATGGGAGTCCATGTGTGACACTTGCAAACATTGGCATAATGAAGCCATGCTAACAAATCTAACAGTGTAATCCTGTAAATGTCTTCAGAGATAAGTCCGTTTCAGTTAAATGAGACTCAGTTCCAAGTAAGTGGTAGAAAATGGCTGCCTCAACCATATGAGCTTTAAATGTTGCTTTAAGGTTTAAATCTGACATCTTGGCAACTTTTGAATACTTAGGAAATTTTCTTTCTGCTGCAATCACATCAAATATCATTTGATGCAATCCTACTTATACCAGCAGTTACTTCAAAGCAAATACAGACAATATGGCACAAGAAATTCTTGTCAGTTACAGAGAGGCTAAAGGGAGGGAGAGGTTGCATATAAAGTTATGCAAATAACCCCTGCCCAAGCAGAATCTCATGAAGTCAGATCATTAACAAACCTATGATGAATTGTCAGTGAAGGAACTTGGAAAGTCATTACTTGTTTGTTTCATTTATGAGTTACCACATAGCCAACACAATCAGGATGATATACATGCTCAAACAATGCAATAAAACCATGGGCATATCGATTAATTGGTTCCTTTCATCCAAAAAGAACCCTGCTCTAAAAAAAACCAACATCTAATTTGTGGCTGTGGTGCATTCTGCTGCTTAGCGAAGCTGTAAATGCACAAACAAGATCCAAACTGGGTCAACATTTTCTATTAGGTCGGTTTGAAGAAAGACTCATATAATTAGTTCTGTATTGGTCCTCAGTGAGACCCAAACAAGCATTAGAAACATTTTCTTCTTCTCATTTAGCAATGGCTGAACTCTCTTCGTCTCAATTCAGAAAAGGGTCAATGATTATGAGCATCACTGGAGAGCACTAAATGGGTAGGTGGGCGTTCACTGTGTTCTTTACTCACTTGTGACTCTTTTTTACATGCACACCCAAGACAAACCACTATGGAGATTGATATATATATATATATATATATATATATTAGCAACTTCCAGGAACATCTTCCCGCAAAGTAGCCAGACTTAACCTGGGGTAGATGTACCACAGAAAGAGGAGATATTCAATATCATTCCTTTGTTTTGGTAGTCAGTGAAACATATAATTAGAATGGAAGAAAAGTGGGCAAGATTCAATATCATAAGGACGTGTACAATTTCAGTGGCATGAGAACAGGACCATGAATGTCATTCTTCAGAACAGAGTTTGTTCATAATGCAACATGTCTTTCTATGAACAATCAAACCTGTGATCAAATCAATCACTCAAAGGAAAGTGTACAGTCACATTTTTTAAAAATGGGTCAATTTGAGCAAACAACTATCATATAGCAACATTCAATACTGACTTCAAATAGTTCTTCCAGTGGTGAGAAGCCTTTCATCCACCAGTGTTTTGCACTGCTACTCCCACAGTCCCTTACCATTGGTCATGCTCGGTAGGTCTGGGGGAAGTTGTAGACAAGATCTGGAGGGCCAAATTCCTCACTCCATGGGTATAAAATTTGAAATAATCCAATTTTACACTTGAGTAACAAGAAGAATTTCAGAGCTCTGTCAGAGGTTATCCAGGGGTAAGCTGCTATTCTAGTGCTCAGTAATTTGGAATTTCTGTCACCATTATTATGAAAAGGGCATATCTGTAATTTTCCCCTCACTACCAGATAGCTGTGTGGAGGTTTTTTTAACCCACATTTTCTCTCGCCAGAGTTCCTTTTGACAATAAGAACTTGGACATTTTGTCTCTCCTTTTGAATTTCAAACTCATTAAAGCTTAGTTCATTAGAAACTGTGGGAGACACTACTGCCATTTTCCCAAGTAAAACAGCTCTCCTTATGTAAAGAAATTAAGAACAAATAAACATTTCTCTCTTTACATGTGTAAAGTAAGTCGGAAGTAAAATATACTATTGATATCACCCAGTCCTAGCCATCTTTCCTCAGACAGAAGGACCTTATCACACTACACAGTTATAGTGCTATGATTCCACTTTAACTGCCATGGTAACATCCTATGGAATCTTAAGATTGCAGTTTAGGGAGGTTTACAAAGAATTCTCGCCAGAGAGAGATAGTGCCTCACCAAACTAAAAAACCCCAGATTCCACAGGATATCACCATGGCCATGAAAGTGGAATCGTAGTGCTGTAATTTGTTCTTGTGTGAAAGGGACCTAAGGTTCATTATTTTTAGTTGGAACTTGTACTTTCAACTTAATAATTTTAAAACTACATCCTAATGAACCATTAATTGCATCCCAATAGATCCTGACTTTGCACCATGAGAATTGATACATGCATAGCAAGAGATTTTGATCTGCTGTACAGTATCATAGGTGTGTTCCTCTCAAGAAAGGTTTCTGCCTCAAGAATGTTTTAGAGGGTGTGTTGTAAAGACTGTCTCTTTTGGATTCTCCAGTGACAAGGAATTAGTATATCAAAGAGCTTCTTCAAATTTTTTTAAGTGTGTATACTTGAAAGTCTGAATTCAACAGCTGGAGAGCCAGGATTGGCTGCTTCTGTTTTTCAGGGAGGTACTTAGTGGAAAATCCAGGATTGCCCAATATTCTGTATTGGCATGCTGCTCCTTAAAAATCTGAACAAATTGTTATCTTCTTTACCCAGCAGAAGATATCTAAATACAAAAACAGTAGAAGAATAAACATTTTGGTGTGCATTGGTTTAGGTGAAAAGGAACTGGAGTGGAGTAGGAAGTATGATGTTAAAAATGTCATCTAAAGTGTAGGGAGAAAGACAAAAGACATGTAAGCAGTGAGAGTAAAGCCTGCAAAATAAAAGGAACAAGCACTAAAGAGCAAGTCAGCATAATTAATGCCTGTAGCTATTTCACAGCCACAACAAGAGAGGATTTGCCCAAATTATAATCTATCACAAGAAGGGAGCATCAACAACAAACAGATGAGAAAGCCAAAGAAGCCTATAGCACAGCATGCTTGGTAGGATGGATGGCTTTGCCTTCACCAGGGACAAGGCCAGGTGGGAGGCTGAAGCTGAATAGGTGCGAGGTGGGGAAAGGCAGTGCAAAAAAAAATAAAGGAAAAGACAAAAGCAAAAGAAGGGAAAGCAGAAGAAAGGTATAATGTAGGAGCAAGAAATGTACTGCCTATGGGTCACACCAGGCCACCAGGCCTCCATTTATAGCCCTCTAATAGCCTGAATCTCCCCAGTCTCCACTCCACAAAATACACACATACACACACACACTGTTCAAACAGACTTCTTTTACCACCATAGTTTGCCACCAAATTCTGAAAACAAAACCTTAGCAAACACAATAAGGTGAATCTGCCCCCTTCCTGCAAAAAGAAGACTGCAGTAATCAACCAGTCTCTCTTCCTTAGTCCCACCACCACCACCACCATCATTTTCTCCCTATGTCCTGTGAGACACAATGCAAAGAAACCAGCCCTTTCTCCTCCCTCCACTATCAGTGCTCTGTTTTCACACCACTGCAGTTTCCTGCTGAACTCCAGCAGTATTACAACAGCCAACTCTGGTGACCCAGGGAACCACTGCAAATGAAAGTAAAGCTGAAATACCGTAAGTGAATTAGTGATTTTCGGCCCTCAAGGCCTTCTTCAGCCATGACAACCAAGAAAACACTGTCACATAACATTGCATTTTGTTGTTCTTCAATCCACAAGGAGCATGTGGCAGGAAAAATCCAGCCATAATCCCACATTCCCATCCTTTTTCTTACCTTCAAAAAGTAACTGCAAGGGATGGGTGAGAATTTCACATGCTTTGTTTTTTGACAAGAATTTTCCAAGATTCCCAAATTCCTTGTCAGGAAGCTATGACTCACCTGCAGTGATCTGTTGGGCATGCATTTACTGATAAACCCATATTTGCTTATGAATAATGTATGAACTGGTACCCTCCAAAAGACTGAGCAGCTGGCACAGGGTGTTTTTATGCGTGGCAGTGTAAGTTACATGATCATAACCTAGTTCACAAGAATTTTTAGACTGGACACAATACAAAAATTCAGAAACTAATGGGAGAACACTGCAGTTTCCCTGAACTTGTGTGCTGCTGACCTTAAAGGCACAATCATTTCAAAAAAGTCTTCAGAAGAAAGTCCAGTGTAATACTGCTTAACTAGATTTCATCTGCAAATCTCATTTGCTAAATTTTGAACTGACAATGCTTCCAGACAGTCACTTTAAACATATTCCCCACTTAGTGTTGTCTGTTTTTTGTTTTTTGTTTTTTTAAAAAAGGGCAGGAAAGTAGTGGGAAACACAAGAGATTACTGCCAATGACAATAGGCCACCTCCTAAAATTCTGTGAATGAGCCAGGGTGATTGTACAATAAAAGCTAACCTGGAAGGTACTCTCAGCTGAGATTCTTCTCCATCTCTCCTAATGTTAAAAGCTGAGAGAGGAAGGCTCTACCACTTGGTAGAGTGAGATGCCTGTCTCAGGTGACAGAAGTGATGGGTCAGTGAGAAGCCTACGCCTTCCAGACTTCCAGATAGCTCTTCTCTGCTGGAGAGCAGGGCTATGTAGTCATAGAACATGCCCTTGGCTCTTTAAATGGACCTACTGTGTTGGGTTTGATGGAGGACACTGCCAGTGCTGAAATAAGATTCACTCACCATTCCAACATGTCTGTGTATGTGGACTGGGGAGTGGGGATGGGAATTATCTAGTCTTTCAGATAGGGCAGGAGAACATCTTGGACCAGCCTTATTTGGAGTCACCAAGGAAAACAATGAGCAGTAGACTGAGAAGAAACTAAAAGAAGTATTACTTCCCTTTGGGGCATGATATGTAGTTTATATATAGAGTTCAGTCAATGCCAAAGGAAGTGGTATGGCCGCTAGTTTAAAATGGATTCAACAAATTCCTCAATATGAGTAGCAAACTAGAACTTCCATTTTCAGAAGCAGTGAAGTTCTTTGCACTAGACTCAGAGGGCATACCATGGGGGAAGATGGTTGCCTTAACGTGTGGCTCCTAGAAGCATCTTGTCTGCAGCTGGAAACAAGATGGTAAAGCAGCTGGGTGAAAAGCACCTATTCCTTTTCCCACTCATCATTTCACTTTAACGTTTCTTACACTGTCTAGTCTCCCCATGTCTAGTCAGTTATCTGCTTAGACATGTTTCTCAAATCCCATGGTAATGCAGTAGAGAAATCACTTGTAGAGGAATGTGGACCAGTGTGGAGAAGTTAAGTACCTCCTATCTCAGCAGCTGCTTGTCTGCTCCAAGTTACTCTAATTTTTTCTTTACAGAACCCACTGTGAGAGTTTTGTTACGTACAATGCAGCACTGAATTGCAAAACTTTCACTGACATTGAAGAGGATAAGATAGCAGTGCACTGGCAAAGAAAATTGAATTCAGACTTTCCAAAAAGTTCCAGTGAGCCATTGCTTTGCCTTCCTTCCATTCTATTGCTCAGATCGTGCTGCATAACTTTTGCATAACTTTGCATGCAAGAGCTGGAGAGAGAAATGAAATGGAACAACTGTTCCACAGAAAACAGTATACAAAGCAGTAACAAGAATTTGGGGAAAACATCAAAGTAGGACCTGAGAGGAAAAAAGTATTTGAAATAAGGGTACATAAGTGGCTATACTATATGGAGTACTATAACTGGCCCTCAGAGGCTCCGTGTATGGTCAAACTTGAATGAATCACAGACACCTATACCCACAGCCCAGCTGATTAGCTGGTCCAAACTTCCCATCCCTGTACACTGAAATATGTGTGTATCTTAACACGTGCACACCCATTCATATGTGTGTGACCCCAACAGACATGAGATATGCCTTAAATATAGTTTAAAACAGCTAATTATTTAACAGCTGGGAGAAACTAGTTGCCACAATCTTTCAGAATGCTTAAAATAGAAGTAGAAGTACACTTCACGTTGTTCCATGTAAGGAACAGAAAGTAGGGCATTGTTACCCAAGAATCCTTTATGAATAAAAGAAAGATACCTATGTTTTGATTAAAAAAATGTCAAGATGCCATACATATAAGCTAGCAAAAGCTCTTTCTTTATGCCATTGTATACTCAAGCTTTTTTCACCTACTACAATGAAAACAATCTAAAAACTCAGTCTTGTTCCAGGTCTCCACTTACAAATACTTCAGTTTTGTGGATTAAACTCTGTCATGTTTCAGTTTCTCTTATCTCCAGATTTGCATGTGCAATGAATTGGTTTGGGGTTTTATATGATACTCAAGTAGAATTTTAAAGATCTGCCCATTTTTGTAGCCACAGAAGGATCAGGCTGTTTTTATTATAAGCAGGCTCAAATGTTATCAGCATCACTCTCTTCTCTCCTGAAGTCTAAGCTATGAATACTATGAATACTCTATGTAGCTACAACAGCACTCACCAAACATAACAAAAAGGCATCGTTGGTTTGGGGAACCTCAAGATTTATAAAGGTACGAACATTATTTAGGGAACAAAAACTATTAGGGAAGGAGTTATCCTAGGAAAAATCCATGTTAGGATTTCATATACTCAGCAGGGATTTAAATCTTTTTTTTCACATGAGAAGAAAAAATCACAGGTTTTATTTTTCACCTATAACATGTATGGTATAGTCGTTTGAGCACTGAACTGTGACTCTGGAGAACAGGGTTCAAATCTCCACTTAGTTATGGCAACCCACTGGGTGACCTTGGACAAGTCATACTCTCTCAGTATGAGAGGAGGGCAAAGAAAAACCTCCTCTGAACAAATCTTGCCATGACAGGTTCAGTTTTGGGTCACTGTAAGTTGAACACAACTTGAAGGCACACAGCAACACCAACGATGGTAAAATATTTCCTAGGCTTTTTGTCGAGAGTTCTCCCATTTCGAGAGCAATTTTTGTGCAATGTGCAAAGCTACAATAGCCGCTGTAGCAGACTGTGCAAAACAATAGTCTCTTTCATCAGTCACCCCATTCTTCTGTGCTTGCTGTGCATGTATATGCTTTACTTCAGAAAAGAAAAAGATACACGTTTTAGAGAGCTACACTTTGTGAACAAACTACAGAAACCACAATGAAAAGCCTCTTCATGTTACACATTTTGATATAACTTTAACAGGTATGGCTCCAGCCTATGAAATCGTTGGGTTTATAGTTTAGAATCTCCTGGCAGAAAATTCTAAATAACTTCTGAACCTACAAATCCCAGATTCCATAGAATGTCCATTAGGATTAGTACTGAAGCATTCCACAGGAGCCATAACAGTTACAGTCACATCGTGGCAGTACAATTGCATAATATTAAAGAGACTCTAACTTTGTTCTTCTGCTGGTGGCAAGAACTCTTGTGGAGGTTGGTAATTTCCAGACAGGCTGTTGATGCAAGCTGGCAGACTACTTACAGTCTCTATCACTGAACATGAGAAATTTTGTGAATATTGATGTCCTTAGTGCTCAGTGGCCACTGCATAGGGGCACAGGGGGAGGTGGAAAACCAGGTGAAGGGGAATGGGATAGAATGACTGCAAATCCTGACCAGAAGCACTCCACATTTTGTTTCAGATCCCTTGTTTTGTCTCATTGCCCTTTTAAGCCAGGTCAGAGGATTGCATAGAAGTGACCCCAAGGACATTTATTCAGGTTCACCTGGCAGTAGTCCAGATCAAATGAACTGCAGAGAATCTCTTCTTGGCCTTTTAAAATTGTCTTTGCTTCCAGTTTCTTACTGTTCAAGTGCTGTATCCAGTTTGTAGGCTATTTCTATGTCTTCTTTTCTATGGGGAAAAAATCCAAAGTGGCTTTGAAAAAAGTGAGAGAAGTCAGTTAAAGCAGAAGTGCACACACAGTAAATACCAAGGTAGGCAACAGAGATAACAAATGCAGAAACACAGACTCCCCATTCAAATTTTGGGGAATAAGACAGTTTTCACATACCATCTAATGGATAGTACCGCTGGTGCCCCATAATTGTGTTAATTAGCTCTTCTCTGTGCTTCCACCTCAGGTGGCAGGAAGAAGGGTGGATCGTCTATAAGTTGCTATGAACAGCACACACAAATCACCACGAAACCTCAAGGGACTCTGGGCTGACCCCATACTGCTTCCTCCACAGATGACAGCAGGGTGACCACAGTAGCAGTAGTACCTGCCTGCTGCCCCTGCTGTGGCACTGGCTCTTTCCTAGTCGAGGAAAGTCATTTTCTGCCGTGTCAACTGGTGTTGCCAGGTTTTTCCAAAGAGCAATATAAGGGACAATCAAAATTCATGATGTGCAGGTTTGACAATCAGGAAGTAGCTACTAGAAAGTTTGTGTTCTACCCAAATACCAAATGAAAGCACTGATTTCCCTTAACGCAACCACTTATTGCTCTGTAAAATAATAATGTTCATATTCATGAATTATCATGTTTGCCAGTGATTAGATGCGCCGGTATAGAAGACGCACCCTATTTTCAGGCAGTATTTTTTAGGAAAAAAATGTTTAGTACCCTGCAGTGGCAAAATGCATAGGAAAGGTGGGGGGGTGAAAGGAACTCCTTTCTCCCCACTTCCTGGGTGGGGAGAAGTCCCCATGGAGACAGAAAGGAAAAGAAACATGCGGGGTGAAAGGAGTACTAGTTTTCCCCACCCAGGCAAAATGACAGGAAGAGGGATTAAAGGAGCACTTGCACAAGCACACCTTTCACTCTCCCTGCTTTCCTATGCATTTGCACCCAGCAGGAGTTATCCATATTAGCCAGTGTTTAAGATGCATCCCATTTTCAGAAGGCTCCCCCTCCACTATATTGAGTATACCCCTTATTAGCCCAGAGACTTCTCATGGGTAACTCTACTGCACACAAAACATAATAGCACAGTTAGAAACTGGGCATAAAAGAGTTGTTTTATACTTGGAACCCTGGAGCTAGGTCTTATTAAAATATTTACCTGGGCATGGTATTTCAAAACATAAAATGAAATCACAGGTTTTACTTTGAGAACCTAATGGCTTTCTTGGCTTAGCCGTGAAAGACAGTGGTGAGGGAGTCAAAGCATATTGTAGTTGCTTTGTTTTGCCATTTTCAAAGTTTCTAAAAAGAAGGGGAGACTTGCAGTAAGCTGTTCCTTTCCAGTATTGATTTCTTTGTTCAATATTTTTGGATTCCTCCCCCTCAGCCACTAGTCTATGCCAAACCTTTGGTGTCATCAATGTGGATCACATTAATGTTGGCTAAGCTTTCAGCAATTAATTTAATGAGTCTATTCTAGTGAGACCGTCAGTAGGATTCAAGACTTGAAAATAAGTTTCATTGAATCCAATAGATCTTAATTCCATTGAAGTAAGCCTCTGTAGGATCATAATGAACATTCAGTTTCTGCCTTGCATCAGCTTCACTGATGGTGAGGAACAATGGGAGAGGCAATCCAACAATATCTACAGGGATACATGATCCCCTACCCTCATGCTGTCAAGCATTCCAGTTTGTTTGTGATTCTCTGATGATGACAGCAGTCCAGTTTTATACAGAAGATTCGCAACATCAGAACTTTGCCATATTTTAATGCTCTGGTTTAGATTTCCTGGTGCCATGTGAAAAAGGAACCTCTCCTGTGAAGCATTGTACACACAAAGTAGGATTTTTCCTCAAGTTGCACAAAACACAAGAAACATGGCAGCTGAGTTTGCAGATTTCCGAACGTAAAGTTGAGCTATAAAAAACACAAGGTATCTACATATGATCATGGTTATGATCTGGAAGGTGGGAAGCTTTGCATTCATCAAGTGAGTTATTTAATTGCTATTGGGGTGCGCAAAGTGTGGTCCATGGACCTCATGTGGACCAGCAGGGCAGTTTTTGTGGCCCCCAAGTCTCCCAGAATTCTTCATTTTTCCCAGGTTTCTTCCTGTTGTAAATCCATAAATGTGTCCAGTCTTTTTCATTGCCTAGAGGGATGCCCAGTCTGTGAGCCGCACCTGGCAATGCAGCACTTCCAACTTTGTAAATTGCTCACATTTCAGATTTCCAGGCTGCCATTCAAACACTTTGCTTATGATGACACAAATAGAAGTGAAAATATAGTGTGCCTATTTAATTTCATGAGGTGTACCAGAAGGACTTGCATGCTGCCCCATGTTTCCATCTGCCTGTATCATTTAAGTCCCTTTCTGGCATTATCAACCTCATTTTCTGAGTGGATGCTTCTCCTTATCCTCCTTGCTTGGTGCACCAAGGGAGGCCTGGACATACAGCCCCTGGGTACATGGGAACAACTCCCTCCTGCTTATCTCTGCTACGCCTCTCCAGGGGGTGTGGTGGAGAGGAAAGGATGCCCGGCTGCTCTCAGATTGCCACTGCAACAATGAACACAGCGAAGGCTCTGTGGGTTTCCTCCAGCAGTCTAAATGCTCTGGTCTATCTGATATTAAATTGAAAAGTTTTCTAGTAGATAAAATAGGATTCAGTTCAGTAAAGTGGATATTGTAACTTGGCAGTCATTTTACTATGGAGACTGGCAAAAACAGGTCTGAAGTCTCCTCTCTCCTCCTTCCAAAAGAGGCAGTTTCCTCAGCACTCTCGATTTTAATAATGAAACCCTTCCCACTCTGATTTTGCAGTGAGTAACAGCAATGATCTTACAAAGTATAATGCATACTGTGGTCTGATACATAAACTACGCTCTGGGACTAAAAAACAGGGCTTCAGATCCGTATTGCCATACTTTCATAATATTATCTAGCCAGCACAGCTAAAGGGAACTGCACCCCAAAATATCTGGAAGGCCACAAGTTGCCCTTCCCTTTACTATGCAAGTGCAGAGTAGCATGCACAAATTATGAATCAAGAAGTATACCAGAAACAAGAATGGTGCATAGGCTCTAATTAAAAACCTTGAATATCTCAACCTTTAGTGTCAGTTACAAAACATTTCTAAGTTGTGCTTAGTTGAGAGGATGTAGACTGAACACTCTGATGCCTTGTGGCCGGGGCAGGAAGTTGCTGGTACTAAGTTTTCTAGTCCTTGCACAACTCCTGTCCTCCCAAAAGTTCTCGTATCTATTCTGGAGACTTTGCCACTACCTATAAACTCTGTGCCTTTCTCTCCCTGCCTTTGTCCTTCATAACTAAGACACTGTTTACAACCTGATGAGAAATCAAATATTGGAAACAGAAACAGCTATGGCACAAATCAAAGCTTGACATTTCAATTCCTACTCGTTTCACAGAGACGGAAAGAGACAGAAAGAAAGAAGCAGACACTAAATTCATGTACTGAAAACTAGTGAGATTACAGCGGCAATCTTATGCCAGTTGCTTGGGAGTGAGACCCCTTAAACTCAGCTGGGACTTAGTTCTAGATAGACCCACATAGGATTGTACTGTTAAGTGTGCTAGCTAGCCCACCACACAGATGCAGGCAAAAGCATAAACACAAGGTATCTCTTATATTAAAACAGGAAGGAAGGCAAGGGAAAACCATCTCTGAGTACTCTTTACCTAAGAAAACCCTATGAAATTCATGGAGTCACCGTAAGTTGACAGACAACTTGAAGGCATGTACACACACACACTTAAACAAAGCAATTTTGTAAAACGTCGAACTTTTATTAAACTAGCTTGAAGTTCACAAGAAAAAATTCAGCTGTACAAAATCACTTGAGAAGGATATCAGTTGGTAGCAGTTGTGTTAGGCACTGAGATAAATCCAGTGTTATTAATGCATATTTTGTAATTTTTTTTTAAAAAAAAGAGGTTTCATTTTTGCTACCATGATACTGACCATAGTCTTGAAATCAAGATGAATAGCTCTAAATCACATGTGGTGCAACATTGTGTCAACTAGGCATAAGTTAACTCACCTCTTTTGTTTGTTTCCTCTGAAGGTTCCCCGGGCTAAAGCCTTGTACAGCTACAGAGGACACAGCCCTGGAGAACTGAAGTTCAACAAAGGGGACATCATCATTTTGCACCGTCAGCTGGATGAAAACTGGTATCTAGGAGAGATCAACAGGGTCAGTGGAGTCTTCCCAACAAACTCGGTACAAGTTATCAAACACCTGCCTCAGCCACTACCCCTCTGCAGAGCACTTTATAACTTTGATCTGAAGTCCAAGAAGTCAAATGAAAAAACAGACTGCCTGCCCTTCCATAAGGTAAGTCTGGCATTGGCCAGCCAAGAAGGGAGACCTTACTTAAGAATGCCCAGTTCAGATGATAATACTCAAGGCCTAGGAATATAGGAAACTGCCTTATACAGAGTCAGATTTCTGGCTCATTGAATCCTGTATTGTTGACACTGACTAGCAGCAGCTCTCTGGGCTTTTGTTGGTGGGAGAGGGGCGTCCAGCTCTTCCTGGAGATACAAAGGATTAAACCTGGGAATCTTTGCATGCAAATCACGTGTTCTACCACCAGGATATGCCGCCCCCGTCCCCCCATCCCAATGCATTCATTAGTTGTGTTCTCAGCATTACAGTGAAAGAATGCAAAGTGAAGGAGGACAAAATAGCAAATCTGTTCAGTCATTACATTCCATGCAATGATTATTAATTTTTGTAAACTAAAGGTTAGCAATGTAAATTTTTGTAAATTTTGTTCTCATACCACCATTCTTCTCTCCTCTGAGGTAAAGTCCTCAAAAACAACAGCCTACAAGGACTATTTGCAATTTGGAATTTATTCTCTAAATAAATTGTTTCAGTGCAGAAAATTTGGGGGAACAGAAAATTTGCTCTCCGTGCACATCCAAGTAAAAATACTGCATCCATTTTTGTGCAGAATATGTCCCAAACTATGATGATTCTCATGAGAGAATCATCAACTCCTCATCAGAGTTTCCCAACATTTGGGATTTTTTTTTTAAAATATTCTCAAAGGCTAGATTACGGCAATGTAAGACAACAGCAGCCAACAGTTTTGGCACACAGCCTACAGAGTCTGTCCAGAGTGTATACACAGTATACATGCAACTACTTGATCCTTAGGGAGGGCTACAGAGATACTTTTTGGACCGTGACTCCCAGAATTTCCCAGCTAGCCAGCATTCTAAACAGGAGATTCTAACACTTGTAAGTTAGAAAGTAATTTTTCCAAACTCTGTCCTTCAGATAGTCTTGGCTTTGGTTCACTGACCTGGGCAAGAAGGCATTAGCACACCAGAAAGATCCAGTCAAGCCTGCTGCTCATGTCTCAGTGGACTGTAGATAGCTGGTGCCTCTGTCACTTGCTGAGTCTGTATTCTTCCTAAGCACATGCCCTTCAGCATCCAGAGGATGACAAGAGAAATGCTTTGTGTGGGAAATAAGCAACAGCCTCCTTGGGTAATAATGAGCCAATCTCATGTTTCAGGCATGTGCCAATGGTGTGACCAATTGAACAATCAGGCCAAATTACATTTATGCAGGCTATTGCCGCACAACATGGGGATTAGGGTTATTTTAGAGGAGAGCCGCAGGAAGATGAGTTCTGGTAGCCAAGAGCCAGTTGTTATCTCAGCCTGGGATGAGGAGGAAACCAAGCAAAGTTTAGGCACATCCTTTATATTTGTAATGAATAATAATACAAACTGAACATGAGCATCTGTTATTCACCCACAGGTACTAACTATTGCTGGAGTTAATTCTATCACTGTTCCTTGCTGTTGATTTAGGTATCTATGTAAAAGCTTTCATGTTGATATCTGGGAGAGACTGACTAGCTCAACAGAAGCAGCCAGTTCATCCTCTGAAGCACTCTGCAAATATCCTCTGGATATTTTCCATTTGTCTCACTGCTTGTGCAAAGCATAATTAACAGGGCTGCCATGTGTTCTTCCCAAGCACATGCCCTTCAGCATCCAAAGGATGACAAGAGGTACGCTCTGCATGGGAAATGAGCAACGGTCTCCTTGGGTAATAATGAGCCAGTCTCATGTTTCAGACATGTGGAAATGGTGTGGCCAATTGAACCATCAGTCCAAATTACACTTATGCAGGCTATTGCCACACAGCATCGAGATTACGGTTGCTTTGGAAGGCAGCCGCAGGAAGACGAGTTCTGATACCCCAGAGCCAGTTGTTATCTCAGCCTGGGATGAGGAGGAAGCCAGCTGTGAGCACCAATTTTCACTGCAGCATCTGCTGCTGTTCATTTCAACAGTATCAACACTACTAACAGTAGCTTTCCACATCACTGAAAACAAGAAAGGGGACACAAGAGAGGGACTGTTCTTCTGGTTGCTGCAAACTTTGCCTTTTTTTCAAAAAATGCCATCTGCTTTTGTTTTGTTTTGATCCTTCTACTATCTTCCCCCCCCCCAAAAAAAACCCTTTATTTGCTTTGTTTCAGCAGTTACTCATTCTGTTTATTTCCTGCTAGAAACACAGCTCATCCCCACTTCTGCAGCACAATTAGGATGCTAAGATTTACTGTTTCATGTAAGAGAAACAGCATTTAGGCAAGGAGAGACAAATATTTTAGGGTAACTGTGGCTGGCAACATGAGATTAACAATATGAGTTTTGAGTGGAGAAATCCAACCATTTCCTTGCTGACTCCTTTTTGAAAATTCTCAACACAAAATAAGTCTTCATGGTACTTTTTTCCACATCCAAAGAATCACAGCAGGGTATACAACAGAATTCACCATGGCAGGGTCCCTGAATTGTTACCTTTTGTGAGCTGCTTCCTAGTTTGCTGAATGGCAGCAACATGTAATTCTAGTGATCAGTCTTCCCAACAGGGAATCAAAGAACAGAAAGGTTTGTGAAGATCACAGCTATTTCCTGACTGTGCCTGTAAAGCCACTTCCAAACATCTTCACAAAACAAAAGCCAAGCAAGATGCTGTTTTTTCCCCTAACATGTACAGCAGAGGTGGGAATCATTCAGCGCTCCAGATGTTGTTAAACTAAAAGTCCCTTGTCAGCATAGCCAGTGGTGAGCCCAACAACTTCCAGAAGGCTGCATGCTTATAACCTCTGATGGCCAGAGATCATATAAACTCTTATTTCATATTAATGCTCCAAATCCTGTTGCCGCCATTTGAACATCACATTTGCTTCTCCAAAACAGAGTTGTGCTTTCATTGGTTACATTTTTATTTCCCCTTTACCTCTCCTCCTCTCGTCTCTTATATCCTCACCATAGTCCTATGAAGTCATCAGTCTGAGAGAGAAGCTGAGATGCTCTCCAATGGATGTCAAACTGAGTTGAGACTAGAACCTGGTTGTCCAAAGTCTGAAAACCACTTGGGTTTCATTGTATCTTTTTATTTCATTGTCAGTTAAGGTTTCCATCCTCAGCCTAACTTTACTGGATTTATTGGGGCCATGCATACTATGGTATAATACTGAATTTGGAAGTACAGGCTCTCATATTATGACAGTCTCTATAATGATATCCCAAAGGAAAGTCCAAAAACACAGACAAATGTGCTGATCTACGGCATATTTAAAAAAAAATAGCAGTGACCATCTCCAGCCAGGGAAGTCTTTTGTAAATATAATGGGTCTTTGCTTACTCAGAGGACATTTGACTTGCCTTCCTCTGAAACTGAGAGAGTGTGACTTGTCCAAGGTCACTGAGTGGGCTTCCATGGCTCAGCAAGGATTTGAACACAAGTCTCTTAGAATCCTAATCCAGCACTCACACCATAACACCATGTTGGTTCTTTTAAAATGTAGTGAGTAGTTATAATACCTAGAATGTTTCTCGTCGTGATGCCTTATTTATGTCCTCCTGTTTATGCACTGGGAAAGGGCCAGTTCTTTGCTCAGTGGCAGAGCACATGATTTGCAAATGGGTACATTCCCAGGTTTGACCTTTGCCCTCAAGTAGGACTGAGAGGGCAACTTCCAGATGTCTGGGGGCCATAGTTTTCTCCAGGACTCCAAAGCACCACACTTCTCCAACCTATCAACCTCCTTCTTTCTAAAGGGGAAATTTTGCTTCCACCCCCCTTCCCTTCTCTTCCCTTCCCTTCCCTTCCCTTTCCGGCCTGTTTTGTTCAAAACCAAAAGTAACTGATTCACTAGTGTTCTCCTTTCCCCCAAAAAATAGGGAATAGGGGAATGGGAACATTGTAGGCATATAGACCTCAGTAGGGACACCAGACAGTACACTTTGCCCACCCCATTGTAAATAATCCTGAACTAGTTGCAACAGTGGTCTGACTCTGTATAAAACAGCTCTTATTCACCCAGAGAGCTCAGCTTAAGTTACTCTCTCTTTCTCCAAATGGTTGGCCAGGACAGACCCTTTCTAGACAGCACATACTCAAAGAAATTCTGTGGAAGACTGGGTGGAATTTTATATGGCAATCATAGAACAATGGTTCTAGTGTCCTTGTTTTGTACTCATTTTATTCTAGTGTAGTTTTTTTTAAAAAACAATGCTTTACTCTCTACTTCCTATTTTAGTGAGCTACTCCAAGGGCCATGACCAATTTGTGGGACAGAAATTTTGTCAATCAACTAATTTAGATTCAGCTGCAAGGGGTCCAGGATGCCAGGTACCTACTGAGACCCACACGCCAGCAAGCAGCCTGTTCTGGATCTTCACTGACACTTGGCTCTGCTGTTGTTCTTCCTTCTTCTCCTCCATCTACCCACTTTGTGTATGAACATTGAGAAGGAGCAGTGGTTTTCACTGACTTTGCCCTCTCCTTCTAGAAAGGGGTGATGACTACGCACCCCTTCACATGTTGCTGAACTGCAGCTCCCGGAAGTCTTTCTTCATTGTTGGCTCTGCCAGATAGGACTCTGGGTGGAGCCGACATCTGGAGGGATACAAATGGCCCATCCCTGTTGAGAGGAAGGGAACAAGCTGGTGTGCAGCAGTAAGGCTGGTAAGAGAGGGAGACTGACTAGCAAGGGCCCTCTGGGGGCATTTCACCCAAAAGCTTCCCTTTCACGGGGAACCCCCTGCAGGAGCCCAAGCAACTCTTTCCATCCTGGCTGATATCTGTTAATGTATCATATATTGCCAGTGGCCACTGTATAGCAACTAACATTATTTTATGGGGGATCTGGTATCCTGTATCTCTAACCCTGTTTGAGAGGGGAATCTTACTCTGAGGACATAGATCTCAGCATGAAAATGAGTCCAGTCGAAGTCTTATCAAAGCCCCAGAATAAAACAAAATCCAAGAATTCCAATATTTAGCAATGCAATGAGAAGGTTCAAAGTGTTCTACATTGTCTGTCGTTTTAAACGTATGCTGACCCAATATATTTTATTATTTTTGTATCAAAATATTTATATTCTGCCCTATATCTGAAGATCAAAGCTTCCAATAAAATCAGCTTAAAAACAATAAATAATTCTAAATGTTTTAAAAGATTAAACATATATTAAGTGACTTCTCAGTTTAAAAATAGACCATTTAAAACTGGTTAAAATAAGTTTGAATCATAAAACATGTGCAGCCTGGATAAAAACAATTTGGGAAAAGGGTTTAATAAAAAGCCAAGTTTAAACATGGCACTGAAATAATTCCAGCATTGGTGCTAATTGAGCCTACAAAGGGAGGGAATTTCACAATGGGGGTGCCACTCAGAAAAGGCTTTCCCCTATGTTTTCCCGCAATGTATTTCTCCTCCTGATGGGACATGGAGGAGGGCACTCCAACAGATCTCAGTTCTCACAGAGGCATACAGAGAGAGAGGCACTCCCTCAAACATTGAGGTCCCAAGACATTAGAGCTTTGAAAGTTATTGCCAGCATCTTCAATTCAAAATAGAAATGCATTGGCAGGCAGTGCAATTCTTTCAAAACAGGTGCTGTATGATACCTGAATGGAATTCCGGTGATCAGTCCAGCTGCAGTTTCCAAATTGTCTTCAAGGGCAGCCTCATGTAGAGAGCATTGCAGTAATCTAACTGGGAAGTTACCAGTACATGGACTGCTGTGTCTGTGTTATCCTTGTCCAGGAAAGGACATAGCTGGTAGACCAGTCAAAGCTGGCTCCAAGCACTCCATGCCACCAAGTCTATTGTGACCTCCAGTGATAAGGATGCATCTAGGATTACTCCCAGACTACACACCTGTTCCTTCAAGGGAAGTGCCACCCCAGCCACAGAAGGCAACCTCCCCAGTTCCCACACTAAGAATCATTAATCCACAGAGTCTTCATCTTCTCAGGATTCAACCTCAGTTTATACACCCTCACCCAACACATTATAGCATCTAGGCACTACTCCAGCACCTCCATAGCCCCAGTTGACTCCAGTGACAAGGAGAAGTAAAGCTAAGTGTCATCAACATACTGATGGCATCCAACCCCCAAAACTCCTAATGATCTCTCCCAGCAGCCTCATATAGATATTGAATAGCAAAGGAGACAAGACCATGACAATGGGGTTGTTGTAAACCCTCCTAAAATCAGATTGTCTTCCAACTATCCAATAGCAAAAACCAAGTCTGGGTATATGCTGCTGTGTTTGTTGAGCCACTGATTATTGAGACAGCCCACTGATTTCATGGTAGCTGTGAAGCCCTGAGCAGGTCCTGTCTCAGGCTCAGGCTCAGCATTGATCTTGAAGTCCCTTAGAACCATAGTCCTGGGTTTCTCCAACACCACCTCTGAGACCCCCTTGGCTTGCTCAGGCAAGGAATCTGTTGGGCAGGGGGGTGGGAGGTAGATCAGTAGCATCTCTCTTCTGCTTCTTTGGCTCAGCACAATGTACAAGCCCTCAACTTTGGTGCTAGAACAAGTGGGCTTCCTTGTGAGAGATGACAGCAACCTCCTCACACACATCCCAGTCTATGTTGATGCTGCACCAAGTGCCCAGGTAGACAAAGCTGGAACAAGTAAACACCAGCAAGCTCATCCACCCAAAACTCTGCAATACATACCAGGTCAGGTAACTCATCCACAACCAGGTTGTGAATGGTGGTTTACATTACAGACATGTATTACATTATATTACATTACAGATTGCCATGGCATTCAGCACCAGCAGAGCAGAGGGCAAAGTAACAGAGCAACCTTGATCTTGAGAGATGGAGAATGGATGAAAATGCTGGACAGATTTCCAATATCTATCCCGTCTTTCCTGTACCTGGCCTGTCCAACCCTCAGCACCATACCTCCCTCTGCCTGAGACTACATCAATAAGGGCACCCTGTTCCTCCCCCTCCCCTAAGGATTTCCCCATGCACATGTACATACAAAATAAACACACAAACATAAAACAGACTGAAGCAAAATATCAATGTAGCAGGTCAGACACAGCAGTCACAATACTCAGATGTCACTTGAGTAACCCCAGTTTTTATCCCAACAATCCCTACTTCTCACCCAGAGATTCTGGAGTTGGACAACACAGAGCCAACCCACATTCTCACTGTGGGAGGTACTATGTTACCAGACTCTACCTCTTCTCAGCCAAGGTCTATTGTCCATTCTCCAGCTAAGAAGGGTTGGTGCTCTTGCCCCTATGTCTCCTCAATGGTGACCCAATGTAGGATCAATTTTGCCCCTGTCAGTTCAATGAATATAATGTTAAAACTGCACTGGATGCTGTTGCACTGCTGAGTGCTTTAACGGCTACTAAAGTAATGTTCCTAGTTTAAATTTTGCTTCGTACGAAACTGAAAGGGAAATGAAATTCATAAAAGTCGCACAGAAAAAGTGAGCAGGTGTCTTCTTAGTTTTATAAATACCATAGTATATTGTGTTCCCTACTATTTTAGTGATGTAAAAGCCAAGGTTAGCATAGTTCACTCTCAGTATAGTATAGGAGACAAACCCATCTGTTATCTATCATGTACAGGCAAGTGAATTGAAAGCCCTATATGATTATTATCTTTCAGGGAGACATAATCACTGTAATCAGTCGAGTGGATGAGAACTGGGCAGAGGGCAAGCTTGGTGACAAAACTGGAATTTTCCCCATCTTGTTTGTTGAGGTAAGAATGATGCCTTGAGTATACTCAAAGAAATGACTGTCAATACCTGCACTTGCAGTGCATGATCTCAGAGATTATCATTTCGCTGTAGTTCTGCAGCACTAACGCAAGGAGAAGGAATCTTCTGGTAGAAGCAATCCAACCTGCTTAAGGCCATCTGGAGCTTTGAAAAGTTACCTTTTGGATAGGGATGTAATTCTTCATTAAGTTTCTTACTGAAGGCAGTAACAAATAATTTTAACAATTTTCTCTCCACTGCAAGAAAATCTTCAAAAACCACTCAGTCTTTGAAGTGTATTCACAATTCAGGACTGATTCTTTGCATAGAAAAGAATATTTTCTGCATGAGAAACAGTATTTTCTGTGCAGCAAATAGCATTTCTCTGTAGAAATATTATTTTCTTTGCAGAAAATAATGTTTCCTGTGCCAAACAAACGTGCAAATGTTGCTCAGGATAGGTTATGATTTGCAAGGCCCAGAATTCTTTTCATCAAGGTCTCTCAGCACTTGAAAAGCATGTGGTTCATTTTTTACCATTTTTGTGAATATTTTTGAATCGTTCCATCTCTGTTTTTGCAGCACATCATCCAGAGTCCCCTGGTCAACAAGGCCACTGAGAGTCTGGGAACTATTATGCAAAAATGCATTTTAAAAAAGAGGATTTTTTTCCTTAGCTCCACTTTGGAACTTTCCACATTGAGCTGTTATGTCCCTTCAAGACCAGCTTTGGAGCAAAAGAGATGAAAGCTACCATATTTGTCCAGGGACAGTAAAAATCCTTATTGTGACCCAGGGGTACAAATTGTACAGAGTGACAAAGTATTTTCTCCGTTTTTGTGTAGAAGGGAAAAACAGTGAGAGGGAGATGCTATAATGTGCTATAATGCTATAATGTTTATAGTGCTATAATGACTCCACAGAAAGTCTTGATAGTCTAGTTTTGCGACTCTTCCTTGGGCTTAGTGTTCAACAAACCGGAGAATGGGGTACAGTAAAATAAAAGGATGCTGTTGTTAGGGGTCATGATGGAATGAGCTACTGTCTTTAGATGGTAACTTGAGGAGCTGTTTGCAGACAAATTGGGTTGGAATATGAATAGTACAAATTTTTTTAAAAAAAGTCTTACTAAGGTATGCAAAGCAGAAATGCCCATCAATGCCAGAAAAACATTGGGATGCGTGGCCCTCCCGGTGTTTTTAGACTCCACTCCTATCAGCCCTAGCCAGCACAGTTAACAGCAAAGTGATTTTCAGCAACATCTGATGGACTGCACATTCCCTATCCCTGCGCTAATATCTATAAAGATACTGTTGGTGTGTATGCTGCCAGATTGTTTCCAAAACAATGTTTGCTTTTGTGTATTATGTGTCCAAGTAAAGTAGGCAAGGCTAATACAAATAGGCTGAGACAGGTCACTGGCATGTAGCCAATAAGCCACATACAGCCCTTGAAGTGGGATGTCTATGACCTTGTAAAATTTCCCGACACATCCACTGAGAACCAGCCACCTATTCTCATGTCATTCTAGGCAAACATGACTGTGGAGGTAGAGATTGCATACAGAGAGAGAGAGCCATTTCCACACTTGCCTCAGCTGAATTGCTCTCTGGTGAGCCTGTTGAAGAGTGGTTTGGTATGCTGGCTGGAATGCAGTTGGAACAGGAGACTGCTCTGTCCTGCTCCTCCCCATTTAAATTGTGCACCTCATCTTCTATTCTGTAGGTGGATGGCACTGAGGAGGAGGAAAGAGGCTGTGGCCAAGATTCTGCAATGGAAGACATATGATAAAGTTCTGGCCAGGCAGAACTACAATACATCTCCCCTCCTGCCAAATTCACCTTCTTCCCATGGCCCTTTTCATGGCCATATAATGGCTGGGGGAAAAGTTGGCGAGTATCAAAGAAGCATCTCTTTATATGTCCATAGCCAGATACACAATGATGATGTCATCCTCCTAGATGACATCATCCTGGACAAGCCTCAGAAGGTCCAGAAAGATGCCTCTGTCATTCTTCGTCTGGCTATAGCAACATAAAAAGATGCTACTCTAATGCCCTCTTCTTTTCTCCAGCCACTAAATCCCTGTAGGGGTGGCCTACAGGAGAGAGGTGAGTACTGGAGGGGGTGTGTTAAGTCATTGCATGAGGGAAGTGGAAGTTCAATATGCAAGTGCAGCTTTCTGTTATTACTGCATGAGTCAGTAATAGGAAGCCAGCCTTTTCACCTGGATTTCCATCATGAGCTTTGCTTTGTCCTATTTCAGCAATTTTGCTTTTAAGAGGCTGGAACAAAGCTGTGGACTTTTTCAGTTTATTTCCCCTAACATATTCATTTTGCACACTTTTTAATTTTATGCATTGCCCTTTATGCATTTATGCATTGCATTGTGATTTTGTAAGCACTCCCCTAACATGTGCACTTTGTGTGCTCTTTTCCCTAGTACATGTATCTTGTGAATATTTATTTATTTACTTATTTATTAACAGCATTTTTTTTATTGCCTTGTGACCCACCAGGGTCCCTCGGTATATTTTTCACTGCTGAACAGGATCACAGTGTTCAGAAAGGTACAAATTTCAGAGCACAGCCATGCTCTTGTTCATGTACACATCTGGATAGGGTAGATTAGCTAAGCTCATACCAAAATGTGAACTGTATGAAACTCACTGCCCCATCCCTAATGGTTGAGTGAGTAAGGAGGAAAGATATATAGTGTCTATATGTGAGAGACAGAGAGAGAGGGAATGATGCCAACCCTGGCTATGTCTACCACTCTTTGTTCAATCCCACCACTGGCACACACAAATACCTACCACCCACCACTCTTTACTGTAAAAAAGGTTATGTTTCTCTGATGCACCACAAATCCACATGAGCACTTTTGTGTTATCGGATGCAACCCATTCAATTTTCCTGTCTTCACCACATCATGAGCCATGCATTCTGTTTAATTAACGTTGCCCATTAGCAGAATTTACATACAATATTTACCTTATTTTAGCAAGGACCACACAATCCTTAGATGGGAACTACCAGCTCTGCTAAGAGACCATGCTGTGAATTTCTGTATATAACACACTCCAGGACAATAAATAAGATTACAGAACTAAATGTAATGCCTGCTACCGGATGTTTGGTAGATAATACTAGATTTCTAGAGTACAAGTCTCTGTCAAATGCCAACATAGCTGAATAGCTCAGTGGTTATTATCAACATAACACTACACAGCAAGTTGCTAAGCCATATGGATGTTGAGATTAGCCATTATGATAGAAATGGAGCTCTGCTTTCAAATGTTATGACCTGAATCCTCCTGTTGTCATAGGCAACTAGTCACACATAACAAATGGTTTCTCCTGACTGGGAGGCACAACTCCTTTTGCATCAGAATACCTGTCAAGTGAGACTCAAGAGGTCTTGGATGAGGACTCCAGTAGAGATGGAGATGTGCATCCAGATATGCCTCTGTGTCCAGTTGACAGGAGAATGCTCATATCTCCCTGATTGAATCAGTGTATTGGCTCTTACCACATTGAAGCGCTTTCACAGATCACTCTTGCATTTGAAAACGTCACGTTAAAAGGAGCCAAGCAAAAGCTGAGAAGTTTACTTTTTGCGCTACAACTCCCAGAACCCCACACCCAGCAAGGTCACTTGCCTTGCTGGATGGAATTTATATAAGCTGTTCTTAAAACAACAAAGTTTCTAAATTCTGGACAGTGAGGTATGATGCAGATGAGAGGTGTATATTCAACTCTCTCGTACTCTCAAGTGAGAATGAATAATTTCCTCAGTTTTCTTCCTGCTAGAAAAGAAAGCAAATATTTCCATGCAGTTCTCTTCCAGTGTTTTCATCTTCTAAAATACTCCAGGAAATTATTCTGTGCAGAAACAAATAGGATTTTGGTGCAAAACGTGTTTTTTTGTGCAAACTTGCTTGGTTTTGTGCAAAAAAAAGAAAAAAAACAGTCTTGAACAAAGAAAAGCCCACCAGTGGTTATCTAGAAATAGCTTTTCCTTCACAATATAGTTTTCGTGTGAAAAATTTTTTTTAAAAAAAATCCAGATACTCAAATGGTTTGAGAAAAATTATTGGAGCTTACATAAGAAAACAAGATATTTTGCACAAAGTGGGTTTCTGAAAACCGGGGGGGGGGTGCACAGAAACACAAATGTCATACAACCATCCCCACTCTTTCTAGAAATACACATTTTTGTGCAAAAATCATGGATTTTGCACCAAGATACCTAATTTTGCACGAAAATAAAATATGGATTTCTAGAAAGTGCTTTTTCCACCAAAAAAACCCCACGGTTTTTGCATGACAATCAGATTTTACACACAAAACCTCACAGTTTTCAGATAGCCATATGGAAATTTTTTGTGTGAGACTGCTGGTTTTTGGTGGGGGGACCCTGCAATTTTGCACAAAAATGTGGTTAACAAGAAATACAGGCATACCTCAGTTGCCTAAGCTTCTGAGAAAGAAGCTCCTTTTTTACAAAGTCTTTTTAAGCCAGTTCCCCCACTCATACCTTTTCCTTCTTGTCTTCTAACTAACTGGAGGGTTTTTGCAGTATCTACACTGGGAGAATAGTGTAGGAGAACTGGAGAAGCACAGACTTTCGCTGCTGGGTTGCAGCAGCATGTGTTCTTTAAACAATGCAATAAAGCTTGAGCCAGAAAAGAATGGGATTCTTTTCTAGCCAGTCCTACTGTAGCTGAGTGTCAGCCTACAAAAGGCAACGTATACAGCAGCTGCTTCCAGAATCCCTTGCAAAGTGCGTGTGAACAGCAAAACAGAGAGAAAAGAGGACAGCAGATAAGCCTCCCTCACCAGCTATGCTCAACAAGTTTTAAAAAGTGTAGATCTGTACCTTTGATCACCAAAATGTACCAGAAAGTAGAGGCTGGTGAAAGGAAAAAGAAATCCATGGATGCATTTTGGAAGAACCTTTCATGTGATCTCTAGAATGGTCAGAATGTTTTTATTTACTTAAGCAAGGCTTATTTGGCCTGATTGTTCTATTTCACATGTACATATTGTTAGTTTTGAATAAAAAATCTGAAATGTGTAGAACTACTTTTTTTTCCCATAGTGTAAGAACCCATTTTTCCCATGCTGTTTCTGCCTCTGATACCTCTTTTTCTGTTAAATAAATCATGCCCAGGAATATATCTGTTTGGTTAACTGAGGTATGCCTCTATTGGTTTTTAAAGAAAATTTTTGCGGACAACAATTTTTTCACACACACACACACAACCCCCACACCACGTGTGTTTCTGCAGTGCATAATTTCCCAAAACAACTCATGATGTACAAATTCTGGGTGAAAACTGCACAAAATTTTTGCCACTGTGTTATTTTGCCCAACCAGGTTTTCTAAGTGTTGGGAAACACATTTGTCAGCCAGGAATGAATAATGCAAATATTCTTTCCATCTCTGATGCAGAGCAGCTGGAACGCTTTCAGACTTTTATCCTAATATCACTTCCTTAGCCATTTAAATTTAACTTAATTAAACTTAACTTGAAAAACTTAACAAGGAAAACTGATCGGTATGTGCAGTCCTTCCATGGAAAAACTCTTACAGGCTCACTTCACTGTGGGAAGATCCTGTGAAATCAGAGACCCCATATCTGTAGCTTACTATATCCTGCAAGTATTTGAAAAGGTGGGGCATGACAGAGTAGTTTAGTGTTTGCCTGTTGGATTAGGACTCTAGGAGACCAGGTTTCAAAGCCCCCTTCAGTCATGGAAACTCACTGGGTGACCTTAGACAAGTCCTTCAAACTCAGAGGAGGGCAAGGGCAGCCTCGCCCCCAATAAATTTTGCCAAGAAAACCTGTGATAGTTTTGCCTTGGGGCCACTATACATCAGAAGTGACTCGAAGGCACAGCAACAAGGACATGGCAAATAACACATAGGATGAAGAGCTTGGAAATGTTATTTGTTTGTAATTTGTTACTTTCTATAACTCTCCAAATTTGTTTTTGTTTTTTGTTTGTTTGTCTGGACTACCAAAATGCCATAGGCCATGCCGGCCAGGGGATTCTCAGAGTTTAAGTCCAAAAATAGCATCACCGTACCCTGATAGATCCTGGCAAATCACTATGTAATGGACCATTTCCAGCTTCCCCAATCAAACTCATGCTGACCCTTCCCCATGTGAAAGGGCCCTTTCCCTCTACACAGTTAGAGTGCTATATTCCACTTTACTGCTATGGTTGCATCCTGTAGATTTCTGGGATTTGCAGTTTGATCTGAGGCATTAGAGGAGCTCTCTTGCTGAAGATTCTAAATACCCATTCCTAAAGCGCATATCACAATTCCATAGGATGTTACCATGACAGATAAAGTCACAGTGGAATCATAGTGCTGAAACTATTTAGTGTGACAGGGTCCCAGCAAGAACAATGCTGCAATGAACCCATGAAACAACAATTCCTGTTGGAGTACTTCGGTGCTACAATTGTGCAGTGTGAAACGGCCCAAAGATACCAAACCCAGCAACTGCTGGAGTTTCTCTGGATCGGGAGGGGGCTAAAATATCTGAGGTACTATAGCAACATAATCTCATCACCCCCCCCCCTTTTTTTTGGCTTCCAGCCAAATACAACAGCACGGCAGCTCCTTCAGAAAAGTTACCAATCCTCCCAGCTGAAATGTGCCTCTCCTTTACGAAAATCCTTGCCCAAAGCAAAAGGCATGGAGTCCGAATCAAGAAGAAAAAACATGAAGCAATTCTCTATTACAACTGCCTTGAATACACTCAACAGAATGGTCCATTCACCCACAAGGCGACAGAGCCTGGATATCAGCTCTCCTGTGCTCATCAGTTCTAGCAATCCTTCGGTGGCTACCCAGAATCATGAGAAAACAGAATTCCCATACAGCACTCCGGTTCAGGTAAATCCAAATTCCGTTTCCTCCTTTTTGGCCCTGCTTTTATGGGAGACATTGGAGGCACTGAACAAACAATAAGCTTAAGAGCAATCTTCTGTATGGATATATTTTTGCTTGACAGGCAGCAACTTGAAAAGCCAAACTTATCTGCCACAGAAGCATTCTTCCAGAAAGGATTAACTCTGGTATCTAAACATTTCTCTTGCAGTTGAAAAACTTTGTGCTACAACGTAAAAGCTGCTGTGGCAAACTTACTAGACTGCTTCAAATGAGGCCCAGAGTGCAGTTGTTGTTTCTTATAGATTTGTTTATTCCTCACAGAATTGGTCAATCATGCTTATTTTTTCTTGATAAAAAGTGCCCTTTCCAACTTGAGGGAGTCAACAAAAAAGGCACAAATTCAGAGTTAAAGTCAAGTCACACATTAAAAGAAAATCAAGACTGGATGTAAAAACATAACAGACGCTAGCAAACGCCTGGGGGGAAATAAAAGAGCTTCAGCTATTGTTGGAAAGTATAGAGAGGTATCATCCTGAGACCTCACAGAAGAGAAGTGAGAATGCCTTACTTCTCTGTGATGTTACCTAATAATGGGTGTACTACACAGCTGGGTCTCATTTCATAATTGAAGGAAGGTGCAGAAATCACCCCTGCTTTGGACTGCTACTTTCTCATTAGCTATGCTTATAATAATAAAGAATGCTGGGAGCTGCAATCTAACAGTAGGAAAACTGTATGCTTTCCATCCTAAAAACATAGAAAAGATTGTATGTGCTGAGTCTGATCTTTCAGTGAACAGTAACCTCCATGCCTTTGTATACTGTCTGTTATACACTCCACAGCTACTCACAGGAGGGTCCAGGGAAGAATGAGAATCACTGAGTGGTCACCCGGGAGATATTTCAGCTTCTTCTGAACTTTGTAGGAAAAAAGCAGCTTTATCTTGGCAGTGACCACTGTCAGAGCCAGCTTACTAGGCACCAGAATATCATTTTCTCAGCTTAGGTCCCTTTGGGTATTAGGCCACCAGAATATCCTTTCTGCTACTGAAATGCCAGTGTCACTGTACAGATCTTCTCCACCATCTCCAGCATAAAGAATCACCTCTAGATTGGAGGTCCCTAGATCAATCTTCCAAACAAGTTACTGACTCAGAGTAAATGGCACATGCAACATAATGGGGCAGGGGACTTATGGACCTCTAGATCAGTGGTTCTCAACCTGTGGGTCCCCAGATGTTCGTGGACTTCAGCTCCCAGAAGCCCTGAGCATTGACCATAGTGGCTGGGGCTTCTGGGAGCTGAAGTCCACGGACATCTGGGGACCCACAGGTTGAGAACCACTGCTCTAGATATTGTTGGACTACAATTCCTATCAGCCCAGGGGCCACAGAGGCTGACGTTGATGAGAGCTAGAGTCCAACAATATCCAGAGGGTCAAAGTTTCCCCACCATTCTATTAGGAGATACATGCCTGGGTCCATAAATGAGAAGGTTTCATGCTGTATTGATATCACTGAATGTAATTAGCAGGGATGATGTTTAACAAAAACTTTAGCACTTTCTACCTGTAACAGATGCTCAGCAGTGACATCTGTTGAGTTTCCTTTCTTGGAAGTCTTTAAATGAAAGGCTAGATAGATTACATAGATTTCATCAGCTGTCTCCAGTCTCATGCCCATGCTGTAGAAGGGCAAATTACATGTTCTCAAGATTATCCTGTATTAGTTTTCACTAACTGAGCCATTTGGATTCTTTTCAATTCTGGAAGACTTTCATGGATATTAAGTTCCATCGAAATCAATGGTACTTACTTGAGCAAAGTAATATTTCAGGTGTTAGACTCCTGTAGAACCAGATCACCCTGTTATGTAGCTTCATTTACCTCAGCATAAAAGTTAGCTGACTAAGAGCAGAAGCATTAACCGACACAAGAACCTAATCTTTCTCCTGTAGCAGTGCTGATTTTTGATTCCTAAAACCACTAGGCCAAGAAATAATAAAGATTAAAGACTCATTTAAGATGTCTGTGTCAGACAAAGTAAGGGAGGGGCAGGAGATAAATCACTAGCTTTAGCAATGCCCATGAGACAAGATATCATCTAAAAAGTGAGGCTTTTTTCTTTTGTTATTTTGCATTTTTTCCTACTTCCATTGAAACTGAATATTCTGTCTCATGAGTCACTCATGCCATCAGTAATTCATGAGGAAGGGACTGAGGCAGAAATGATGTGGAAAGAATATGGATAGGTTGCAGCAAATCTGTTATTCAAACAATGTGGATATGTGAAATGAAACAATCAGATCAGTAAGCCTTCATAAATAATCAAACCTATTTTGAACACTCTAAAGATCATAGATCCGGCCATGAAAGCCTTCGACTTTACATTCTAAAGATCACTGGAAGATTCCTTCCAAAATGCATCCAGGGATAAACTTACCTGGAAGTTGCTGCTGTTTATCTTGCCTGCTGGAGGCTAAAGTAAAACTGGTTAGGTTAGAACCCTACTTCCCACTTCAAGCTTATTTACATTGTTTACTGCAGTCACGCTGCTGTGAGTTGCCACTCAAAGTTGTGCTTCCCAGTCCTCTTTCAAACGTTGCTAAAAGGTTCCAGCTATTCGGAGGATGAAAAGGAGAGGCTTTTCAGAAAAAAAGTTTCACTGTCAGAGGGTTTTGTTGACTGAGTTATACGCATATGTATATACCTCAAAAATAAAGCCAGCAGTAGCAGAGAGGTGGAGTTTGAACATGAATTAGGATGTTTATAGGAATAGCCACTCACACTATGTGTGGGTTAGGCAAAGAGAGGACAATAAGCCCAATCACTGCTCCATAGGAAGTGTACTAAAAAGAGTGACACTGATTAATATAAAGTGAGAGTTGTCCTTCACTTGTACAAAATATGTTGCATGACTTCTGCCCCATAGTCTGGTTGTTCTGCTAGAGTTCTGAATGCAGGTCATAGAAGGCTTTTGATTCAGTAGAGGCTTCCATGAGTGGAAATGGGATATGTGTACAATTTGCACAGACTCCCCTTTCCCTCTGCATTTCTATTTAGTCTCAAACCAAATTCACTCCAGGAGACTTCAGGACCTAGCAGGAAATATGTTAACTTGCCTCCCCACACCCACACATTACACACTTTTGACATACAGAAGCCTAAACTAGACCAAAAAAACAAAAACAAAAAACGCCTTGTGTAGAAAGAGCTGCACACAGTGCTTTGTCCTATCAACCAAAGCACCGAATGCATGGGATTCCTCAAATATCCATCTAGGGATGGTTGGGTTAAAAAGACAGGATCAAGGGGGAAGTAGGAGAAACTGAAGGTCCCTCCTCTTTCTATTTAGCTGACATTTTAAAGATAAAAGCCAAGGAAATATCCATGGTGCAATATGACAACACTACCTGGGAGCCAGAGGCTAAGAAGCTGAAATGTGTAGTGTCTTCCTTCCCTCAGATATGTGACAGGGTTCAACTGATTACATTGTGTGGGAAAGGCACTCTGCTTATGCTTGGAAGATTTTTGCTCATTGTCTTTTTTCACTGCTAGCATTAGAAACAGGTCACAGTGCTTAGCCAATTATAGAGAAGTCTCTCTACAAGCAGCAAAGCTTCACCCTCTGAGGCAATTCACATCATGTTACATTATTCTCACAGAAATTCACAGGCTTCATGGGTCAACAGATGAACAGACTTATTCCTAAAGACATACACAAGTTTTAACAACCCAGAATCTGGTTTGCAGTTTTCTAGTTTGATTTATTCTGCATTGGTACAATAAAAGTACTCGTATAGTGAGGGGAAAGATTTGGAATATTAATTCTATCTGATGATGATGATGAACAATTTAAAATACTTTAACCTCACAATAAAATCACAATTAAGAACAAACAACAGGAGCAAAAGCATTTGTTTCAACCATCACAGGCAGATAAAAATGAGTTTGTTTGCTCACATTCCAGCATTTTCTTGTAATAGTCAAACTGTTTTCAAGGGCAGCCCTTCATAGTCCATGTTACAGTAATCCAGTCTGGGAACCTTTCACACCGAGCAATGATAGCACTGTGATTCCACTTTAACTGCCTTGGCTGCAACCTGTGGAATCCTGGGGTTTGTAGTCTGGTTAGAGGCTCCCTAGCTGAGAATTCTAACGGGCCATCCCCAAAATACACAAAGCCCAGGATTCTGTAGGACTGTGTCATGGCTCTTAACGTGGAATCATAGTGCTATATTTGTGCAGTACAAAAGGGACCCTGGCTATAATCAAGAGAGGTGTCAAGGTACCTGCATCTCACTCCACACTCCCCAGTTTTAACCAAATCATGCACTCTTCTGTAGTTTTTTGCACCACTAGTAACCAGGCCTACAATCACATCCAGCAAAGGCAGACATAGTAATAATCAAAAAAGTAAAATATTTTATCTGAATTCGTGGAAGTATATAAGACTGGAATTAACAACTTCACTGCATATGACAGCTACTTAGAAAATTCCACAACCAATCTGTATGTCTGACAAAATGGGGAAAGGGGATATTTAGGGGTAACAAAAAGGTAACACAGCAAAGTAGCCAGATTGTTGATGAAAGTATTGCTGACCTCTCACAACATAGACTGACACATCAGTCTGACAATGTATTTCACAAAACTCAGTAATTATGTAGCAAGACATACATATTTATTGGCGCTCAGCCTAGCAATTTTTACTCATTTAGATAATTCACCTTAATTAAAAAAATATTTACTTCTTATAGCAGTGTAGAACAGTGGTGAGGAACCTGTGTGGCCCTCCAGGTAGTTGTTGGACCCCATTCCATCAATACCTGCAAGCCTGCCAATATACAGAATTTTGTAAGTGTTTAACCACCTTTGAAGAACTCCAGGTTCCCCATCTCTATTTTAGAAGAAAGAGGAAGATAACCTACATCACTGCAGAAACACTTCTAGGCATGCAGACAGAAAATACAAAAATAACTATAGCCATTCTAGCAAATTCATACATTAAAAAAAAAAACACAGCTCTGTTCTAAAGGCCAGCCTCCTGCAGCACATAACAGTTCTACCAGAGAGCAACTTCTAGGGGAACAGAAAATAAATGGATGCAGGTCCTGCCTTCCCACCTACATAATTCTCAGTTGGAAACCATTGCCCTTTCCTAGCAGATGCATTTGAAAGACCTTGTTATTTCCACCTGTGCCAGGATGAGAGCTCTAGGTACCAATTAACTGTGAAATAATACAGAGAAAATTAATGGCAGTTGATTCTTTTTTAACCAATTTGTTTGGGGGCTGGCTTAGCCTGAGGCATTATGTTAAAAAGAAACCAAATCCAGGAGCAGAGTTCAGATTGTGCCATGTTGGAATCCTGGATGAGTCATAAATACAGAATCTTGGACCTAGCAAGAGTTGCCAGCGATTTTTTGGCAGGGCTCCTGAGCTTTTAACAACTATCTAAAGTGCTGAGATGTAGCAGGCATGGCTCAGTGTAAGAAAGCGCTTCAGCTAATGATTATTGGCCTCACACACAGATTTTAAATACACAGCAGTTCTGCCAGGAAAGGGCTGCAAAGCAAACGGAGCAGGGCTCTCATTACAGCTGGGCAACTTACAGCCCTCCAGATGTCATTGGACTACAACTCCCACCAATCCTATTTACTGTAATGATGGTGATGAGAGGTAAGTATTGCAGTCCCGCACCCTCCAAAAACTCCCCTGCCCTGTTCTGACTGCTTGCTCAGAATCCCAGCTGCCTGAGAGATGAATAAGGGAACTCACCTGGAGGCACACAAGAGGTGTTTGACCTTCAGTGCATTCCACAGGTTGGGGCGTGGACCAGGTAAATTGTTCTCTGTTCTCGGAGGAACAGAGATCCTGCCAGTTTTCCCAATAGCATAGCCTGAGACTGACCACGCGGATTCTGGCTTCATGGAATGGGCTCCTTTGAGAGGTTAGTTTTTCCTTTAATAATCAACTGTTGATTTGAAACACAAAAATTTTACTTTTGCTTTTTAAAAGGGTGTGGTGGTGAAGCTGCTACTTCTAGTGCTGCTAATGTTTCAGCAGGGGGAGAGGTTCCACAGTCAGAAATGTTTGGAAGTGAAACGAAATCAATATCAGAGCTTTGGTTTTGTTCTGAGTGGAGTTACATCTGAAATCTCTTTAGATACGGGTTTTTCTTTCTCCTTTTCCTGAGTAAATTGCTGAGAACTAGATTTGTGCTTTGTTGTTGTGTACCTTCAAGTTGTTTCCGATTTACAGCAACATTAAGGTAAATCTGTTACAGGGTTTTCTGGGGCTGAGTGTTATGTGGGGCATCCAAGGTCACCCAGTGGGTTTCAATGGCCCAGCAGGGACTCAGACCCTGTCTCCAAGGTCATAATCCAATGCCCCAACCACTACACAATGCTGTCACTTGAACTAGGGGAACTAGGTCTGGTCAAGGGTGAAAACTGGATAGGGCTCCTGTATCTTCAAAGGTTCTGTTGAAGAAGGAATTCCAGCAGATGTTCCTTGTCATGCAGTCAGTGTTGAAATCCCCTCCTGTACACAACCATTCAAAGCAGAGAAGCCCTCTCCTATTTTCAGTCAGGTACCCCTAGTCTATTCTGTTGCCTTGGAATGGGTAAGCAGCTGCTGTATATAGTACCCTGATTGCAAAAAGGACAGAGAAGCTCAGTGTGAGGAGGCAGAACGGAGTGCAAAGTTGTTTTCCACATTAAAGCTGCTCTTCAAATTACTTGGCACGAGAGTTGCTGATGTGTCATAGCCCAGTAGCAGTTTGCCAGCAACCGAGGTTGTCTAGATCATGCAGGTAGGCAGGTATGTGAGATCAAATCTCACCTTGCTATAGGCAAGCATTTGCAATCATGCCCAGGCTCATCACTGGGACCAAAGTCAATTAGATTTTATTGGAGAAATGGGTGAGGGTCGTATTTCCATATTCTCTACAAACGACCCGTTTGGAGGTGAGAAGTAGCAGGCCAAAAGGGATACTTGACCCTTTATTAAACCACAAGTTCTAACACTCTCCTGAGTAGTTTGTGATATTCCCCTTTCTAGCCAAGCAGGCAGGGGAGCAGCGTTAGCAGAACAGAATTTATTGTTGGGGGGATGTCTCCAGATGGCTGACTCTGCCTATGAAGAACTTCCACCCTACTCTCACATCTTGACCTTCACTCATGTTGTTTAGGTGCCAGGTTAAAACTTGGTTGTTCACCATATCTTTGGGTCTCATTAATTCTGTCCAAAAACTCGTACATAATTCTAAAAACTTTTTAAGTTTTTAAAAACTGCTTTAGCTCATTATTGTTTAATATACTTTTTGCTTATTTAAATTATCTGACTATTTCTAACTGTTTCAGTGCTGTTTGTAAGCCACTATGAGATTAAGAGATAACATGAGGATATAAGTATTTTAGTTAAAAAATAAAGGGGCCTGTATCAGAGATGGAGGACATGTGGCTCTCCAGTTGCTGTTAGACTTGAAGTCTCAACATACTTAATAGTGAGGAATGCTGGGAACTGCAGTCCAACACCATCTGGAGGGGCATGTGATTCCCACCTATGGTCTACTTATTTGTCATCCAATTTGGCTTTTAGGATGCATGCACAGCATCTGGGACAATTTGCAGGCCTGGATTTTATCTCCTCCCAGCCTTTGGGGCAGGGTGGCTTTTCACTTTGAACAACAGCCATTTAGCTACACCCTAGTTTTCCAGACAAATGCAAGAGACGTGATAGATTTGTAATCTCATTTGCCATGGTTTGCATGTAAACTAATGGGCATTTGCTGGTACTTTATCTATGTGTGTCAGTTTCTAATCTACTATCTTCCAGTGATATGTTTTGAAGCATTTATTTATACATGGATTCATGTATCCAGTAAACAAGAACAAAAATTAATAAAACAGGAGTGAAACATGGATATGATTTACTGAGAAAGTACAGAGAGAGAAAGAGAGTTATTTCGCTGAAGGAATGAAAAGCAAGTTTTAAGCCCACTCAGTTTTTCATTGGGGTTTATTTCCACCTATATTGCTCTTGTGTAGGAAATTACCACAAGTCATTTCCAACTTATGGTGACCCTAATGCAAACTATCACAAGGTTTTCTTGGCAAGATTTGGGCAAAGGGGGTTTGCCTTTGTCCATGTCTGAGACTGAGAGAGTATGACTCACCCAAGGTCACCCAGTGGGTTTCCATGACCTTGTGAACTCTGGTCTCTAAAGTTGTAGTCCAATGTCGAAACCAGTACACCACCCTGGTTCTTTCTACCTATATTACAGAAACTGATTTCTGAGTACTCCCACTCCATCCTGAAGCTTCTAACATTTCACAGATAAAAGCTGGGGCAAATGTAGCCAAACAACATCAAGGTGTACTCAAGATGGCAAAAGTTTTCAATGAGGAAGAACATACAAGCTAGGAGATGTTACAGCAGTTTGCTTTTGCCTGAGCCTACTGTGAATGGCAAGATCCTTGGTCTCATCTGCCCCCTGTTGGGTTAATTGCACTCTAAACTGAGTTTGCTGCAGTTGTAATAATCTAAGGACAAAAGGGGAAAGTAGGAGGAAGAAAGAGAAACTGGAATATTTTAAAAGCAACTGAAAGAGTGGGACAACTAAGGATTAATTGGACTGTCCCTGCCAAATTGAGGCATTTGAAAATTATGTCATCCCAGTGCGTTTCATTCTTTGTCAAGTATCCTCAACACTAGAGCAGAACTCCACAATGCATCTTAGTCTGTTCAGAGGTTGAATCATAGGTCCCATTGTTCATACATTTGTGCATACCCAGCAGCCTCACCTTTTGAAGCAAATGGTCAGTGCACATTAGAGATTTGCATGCACACTTTCAAGTGTGCATGGAACTGCACCTCTGAGCAGAGCTAGGAGTTGGAGGGGGTCTTGCCCTGTTGTTCTTGTTATATGTTTTCAAATTGGCCCAGACTTATGGCAAGCCTCTCCTAGGCTTCCCCTGGCAAGATCTGTTGAAAGGAGGGTGCCATTCTGTTCTTCTGAGGCTGAGGGAATCTGACTTGCCAAAAGTCACCTAGCAAGTTTCCAGGGCTGAATGGGGATTTGAATCCTGGTTTCTTGAAGTCTGTGTCCAGCACTTAAACCTCTACGCCAAAGATCTAATTCAAAGAGCAGTGTTTGTCTCAGCTTTCATTACTTAATGAAGGAATGGAGAGCATGCTGATCAAATCTGCAGATGACACCAAATTGTGAGGGGTTGCTAATACGCCAGAGGACAGGATAAAAATTCAAAAT
Organism: Iguana delicatissima; assembly: GCA_948472985.1. NCBI lineage: Eukaryota > Metazoa > Chordata > Lepidosauria > Squamata > Iguanidae > Iguana > Iguana delicatissima. The sequence goes on along the minus strand of CAOKZL010001260.1, from coordinate 381,786 downwards.
GACCTTGACGGATTGGAGAGCGGGGCCAAAGCTAACAAAATGAATTTCAACAGAGAGAAATGTAAAGTCCTATACTTAGGTAGAAAAAATGGAATGCACAAATATAGGATGGGGGACATGTGGCTGGATAGCAATACATGTGAAAGAGATCTAGGAGTCTTGGTGGACCACAAGCTGAACATGAGTCAGCAGTGTGATGCAGCAGCCAAGAAAGCCAACACAATTCTGGGTTGCATCCGTAGTACCACTCTATTCTGCTTTGGTTAGACCTCATCTGCAATACTGTGTCCAGTTCTGGGCACTTCATTTCAAGAAGGACATTGACAAGCTGGAGTGCGTCCAGAGGAGGGCGACCAAGATAGTGAAGGGTCTGGCAGCCATGCCCGATGAGGAGTGGTTTAGGGAGCTGGGGATGTTTAATCTGCAGAAGAGAAGGTTAAGAGGGGACACGATAGCCATGTTTAAATATTTAAAGGGATGCTATGTCGAGGAGGGAGCAGGCTTGTTTTCTGCTGCTCCAGAGATTAGGACAAGGAGCAATGGATTCAAGCTGCTGGAATGGAAATTTCACCTGAACCTCTGGAAGAACTTCCTGACAGTCAGAGCTGTCCAGCAGTGAAATATGCTGCTTTAGTGTGTGGTGGAGTCTCCTTCTTTGGAGGTTTTTAAGCAGAGGCTGGATGGCCATCTGTTAGGGGTGCTTTGATGTGTGTTCCTGCATGGCAGGGGGTTGGACTGGACGGCCCCTGTGGTCTCTTCTAACTGGTTCTATGGCATTTTTCATCAGCTGTTCTAAAACCTGGGTTCGTACTCTTAGAATGTGGACTATATGCAGCCCTCAATTCCTTTTTGTATGCCAACCCCCTTGACTCTTCTCCCCAGTAATATTTTTTCAAGTAAAAAAAAATTAATTCAGAATTCTTGAGTCTTACCTGGCCTGCTAGAAACATTTAAAACACCCCAGCTCCCTGCCCAGCCTCAAATCTGCCAAAAAAATGTGGAAGCATAAACTAAAAGTAGGTACCTGGTCACTTCTGGAACTAATTTTCAGTTTTTTTTTTTTTTTAATGAAAACCAGGAACACGAGAATGCAAAGGAAAAATTGACCTCTGCTTCAGCTACTCACCCATGCCTTAGTTTGAGGGGGACTAGATTCAGATCTGATTAGGAAAAAAAGAAAAGAATACAAGTTACTGGACAGGAAATGTGGTATGAATGTTATACAAAGTCTAGTCTATGTCATAACCCTCAAGGTGTTGATGTAAAAGTATGTCAGATAGACCTATTGAGTGGATCGGCTGTACCTTCCACACAGAAGGAGGGAAGTGTCAAAAAATTTTTTTACAGAACTAGTGCTGGTTATTTTAGTATGATTACCCTGTCAAAATGCTATTGCTAAGTTTCAGCTTTCATTTCAAACAAAAGTTCAACTTTCCAGCCCTCGTGGTTTGGGAGAAATGGCTGAAAAGATGACCAACATGTCAGCATGGTTCAAATCTTGTAATTATATCATCCGAAGCTCCTGCTTTCAAGAGGAGGGGCGTTAAGACGTAATTTCTTAATCTTTGGCCTTGGCAATTCTTTTGTTTAATTAACACCAGCTGTGACTCCATTATCTCTGCCTTTGGCTCAAGGATCCCAAGGGTCGTCTCTTGAAAACAACCATTTGTTTCCTGATTAGAATTCTCCATGCCATTCTGCCAGCTGTCACATTTCTTCTCCCAGCTGTACCCGGCAAAGGAGACAGGCGAATATGCTGTGAAATTGTGAACTGACACCCAAGTTGCCAACCACAAACTGTCTCAAAGGGACTTTTGAACGTTGTCCCATCATGCTGGCAAGAGCCAAGTAGTCTTTTATAATCCATCGGCCAAGAGCCAAGATCATCTATTGTGATCTGCCACATGCTGTTTTATTTTTTTAAAAAATCTACTCCATTTTTACACATAACTTAGAAAACTGCAGTAATATTGATACTGCTTCTGAACTGCCTCCTGCCTGCCTCCTGCTTCTTACACAGCAACAGAAATCACAGAATCATGAGCAATACAACCTTAAAACATGTATACTCAGATGCTGTCAGATTCTTCATTGCAGCTGTTGCAAGCTAAGGAACACTTTATAAGACACAAGGAAAACAAGTCTCCTGTACACTGATGGCACTGTATTAAATAAATAGGAGATAATAGTGGTGTATAAAATGTAATTGTCATAGGCATTATGAAAAATGGGCAGGTGGGCAGGCAGGCAGGCAGGAAGGCAGGCAAAACTGTGGCTCTAAAAAAATCACCACTCCTTAACACATCTCATTGAAAGTAAGACCCACTGAACTGCAAACTCCTTTAGCAACCATGGTGAACCTTCAGCTGTGCAGAAATGGGGACCCAGTTCTTCCCCATTTAATTATGTATTGTTATTATGTCCATTATTATTTCCTCACAGGGTCCAGTATGTGGTGCATATAGTTACATACTTTATTACATTTATATTCCACCTTTCCTCCAAGGGAAGGACAGTTTCCAGGCTATCTCCAATTCCAGTGTGGATCTGACTAGACTGGGGGCCCTTTCGCACTACACAATTGTAGCACTATGATTCCACTTTGACTGCCATAGGAGCATCCTATGGAATCTTGGGATTTGAAGTTTAGAAAGAGACCAGAGCTCCTCTGCTGCCTCTGATCAAACTATAAACCCCAGGATTCCATGGGACGCAGCCATGGCAGTTAAAGAGGCATCAGGGTGTCATATCTGTGTCATATGAAAGGGCCACAGCATAGCCGCAGCATGATTGCTTCATCATGTGTATCTAGACCATGCCTAAGGTTATCCATATCGACTTTAAAAGAAAAGTCAACAGTTTATGAAATGGTTTTAAGAAAAAGGCAGATGAAGTGCATGTACATCTCCTACAAGTATTCACACCTTATTTAAAAAAAAACATTCATCTGGCCATTCTTCTAGAACAGAGCTTTCCAAATTGTGCATCGCGATACATTAGTGCGTCGGCTGCAGTGTGTAGGTGTGTTGAATGAATGTAACAGGTGAAGGGGCTGCCTCTCTTGCCGCCCTGGGCCAAGGAAGACCCTGGCAAGGGTGGCAGCAGGGGTGGGCCAGGCTCAGGTGAAGGGGCTGCTTCCACTTACTGAATTACTGCGTCGTGAAATTATGCATGTCTAAAAAGTGTGTCACCAACATAAAAAGTTTGGAAAGCTCTGTTGTAAAATATGTAAATAAGCTATGGAAAAAGTAAAGGCATACAGCCTGTAATTACAATGAAAGATGCTAGACTACAGTGAGGTGAAGATGGGGTGGAGAGAAAGTAGAAATCACCATAATTCATAGCTTTTTGCTACTCTGTCTGACATTTTACTAAGGAGAGATTAAGGAGGGAGCATGCTCAGAGCAAAAAAAAAAAAAAAAAATGCATGAGACAGTTAAAATCATCCTGCATGCTGTGCAGTAGAAATATTCTGAGTAATCTGTATATGGAATATGTCCAAAGCAGCCATATTGTCTCTCTATGGCCCTTTTCTCACGTGGGGGGGGAACAGGGCAGCGCACGCAGAGGTGGAGCTTACCTGCTTGTGTTTTGCTCCGTCCCTGCTCTGTCCCTGCGGGGAATGCGATTCCACCGCTTCACACGCCGCCGAATTTCGGCGGTGCTCGGCGGCATTCCACGGCGCCCAAAATGGCGGCCGGCAGCTTCCGGAGGCGCTCCACCAATCAGGGCAGCTCGCCAGCCAGAAGCCTGCCCCCGGGCAGATCTGCAGAGATGCACTACCGCGTCTCTGCAGATTCTCACCGGGAGCTGCCACAGATTAGTGCGGGCGAGTTTCATAAAAACCACCGGGGAAGGTGGTTTTTAAAAAACTCGCAGCGCCACCCCTGCGGCTGCGCTAGAGCGGTTGGAGGTGTGGCGCCTCACCTTTTCCAACTGCGCTAGCTCATCCCGCGGTGTGAACGACCTCCGTCTCCGGTCGTCGCACCGCGGGGTTTACCCCCTTGTGAAAATGGCCTAAGATTAGAAGAGGGATGGAATCCGTGCTCAAAATAAGTAAACTTATAATTTCACTCTCTGAAAGTCATCCTGTGCTCTTTGGTCCAGTATGCCAGTCCTCAAAAGATGAAGCCTGGCTCCTCTAAATGACAGTAACTGCTTGAACCAGTGATGCCCACAAGTCTTTTGCTTCCTCTGGTTTTCTCTGTGGCAGCTGTTCACTTCTGCATTGATGCCAGTCAATTTGGGAAATATTCTAGAATGGGGTTTCTTTCTTCTCCCTCTCCTCTTGTGGCAGAGGCCTCGTTTCATTATTACATACAAATAGCAAAAGAAAAGAAACAAAATTGATTAGACTTGGTGAAAGAAAGAAAGGTTGGCTTTTGGTTTTTGCAGTAACATAAGCTAAGAGAGACATGTGGGAGAAAGACATAAGGGAAGCAAGAAAAGGTGAAAGAAATCATCATAGTTATTATTTAATGGCAAGAGGGAATTACTATTATTGGACTGCCCTGGAACTTAAATGAAAGCCTGCCATCTAATATTTCATAGATGAAAAGAGAAATGCTATTGGTTTTGAGGGGGGATGAGGTCCAGAACTTGGGCATTTTACTTTTGGGGAGTTCTATCCCCAGAGCCTCTCATGTGATCCCAGTGGCATGACCTGATGGACAGTTGTAGGGTCAAAATAATCCAAACTCTCATCTGCAGCACAAATAGAACACAATATTGTATAAGCTGCTTTCTTGAACATTGGGATAACTGGTGAATGTGATGTATGAAAATGGCTATCTTGGCTGAATCAGGGAGAAAGATTTCTAGAGTAGTGGACTTTTGAATGGATTTTTTTCCCCATTCATTAAATGCAGCACTAGTTGTTATTGTAATCGTGCCCATTAACAGAGAATTCATGAGTGGCAACAGGAATGAAAGCAAAACATGTTTCTGGGGGTCAATCTAAAAATATTTTTAAAAGAGGACCTCTTCCAAGTGTTGAAAGAAGTTTATAATAGGACCTGCTTTTCCTGACCTCAGTATTTTGCATTTGGCATGCTTTGTTTCACAGTTGGTGATTGGAAGGTGAATGCAGGCTTAATTTGCAAGTCTGACAGTTGAAGTAGACATCTCTGAAGAAGTTTTGTTGTGAGAAGGAAAACAGGAATACTTATTCTCATTAACATTTGGTTTGTCTGTGAGGGCCAGAAATCAGTACCAACATGTTCAAAGTAACAATACTTTCATAGAGAAATCTGTAGAAGTATCAAAACAATCCCTCCCTAAAACAACACCCCCGCACACAAAGTAAATAATAACTGACCATGCTGAATCACAGTGGAATGTATAGTGTTAATAGGAAAAAGAAACTGGAAAACAGCACGGATGGAATGGAGTGTCCTGTGCTTCTTCAGCCTTATAGCATCTTGGAGGAGGGCATGGCTAGCAGCTGAGTTATGTTACTACATTTTGTTGCAGGTTATACTTGTTAAATATAATGTTGATTTCCCTTATGGATGAAATAGACCCTCAATGTAGCCCTAAGCAGGACTGAGAATCATGTGCCTTCCAAATGTCGTTGGACTGCAACTCCTAGCAGATCTAGGATGGCTGTGCTGAGGTATCCGTTATTATACATGAAGTCCAAGGAGGCTGAACTGAAAAAAGAGAACAGAAAAACTCCAACAAATTGACTGTCTGATCCACAAGAGCCACTCAGACACTGTATTGTCAATACTATATCACCAATTAAAACCAAAAACAAACACAGAAGAGAAAATAGATCTGCTCTGAATTTGCTTGTGCTGATTTATATGAATATGTACAAATTTAGAATTAATTACTAGCATTCACATTACAGAGACGACAAGCCAATTAATTTCCCGAGCTAATAAATTCTTCAATTACTTTGCACCCCACCCAGCTCACCTAAATCAGCTCTTCAATTGATTTACCACCAATCAGTTTACCAACCAGACCACCAAGATCCTGCTCCACAGGTACTTCTCCTTCATTTAATTGCCCCATTAATCAATTATCAAATCATTAACCTTCCTAAATTAAATTCAGAAAGGGGTTGCACAATTCTTGTCAGATGAGGAATGGGGAATTTTTACTATGAGACAAGATGGCCAATGAGGATGGTCTGCCTTTGTTTTATTTATCCTTAATACTAAGCCAGAGGCAGACTGGCTGTTTACCTTTCTTTGCTGGCTCCCTGTGTGAATTGAGATCTCAGCTGCCCATTGAGAAGCCCTGTATGTTTCATTTTCTCTCCAAGGACACGGTGTAAGAGATAAAAAACAGCTGTCTCTAAATAGGCTTGTTGTTGTTGTTGTACCTTCAAGTCATTTCTGACATATGGCAACCCTAAGGCAAATAATATATCACGGGGTTTTCAAGGGACTGAGCGTGTGTAATGTTCCCAAGGTCCCCCAGTGAGTTTCCGTGGCTGAGCAGGGAATCGAACCCTGATCTCAAACGTGGTAAAGAAGATGGACCAGGTGGAATATAGATACCATTCTGGGTAACCCATAAAATACTGCGTGTCCAGCACGAGAAAAGACATGTAGCCTAGCTACTCTGAAGTTTTCTATACAGTGTTTATTTATTTTTATATATGAAAATATTTATATCCCACCTTTTATCCAAGGGTCTCGGAGCAGTGTATAGCATTAATTTTTAAAAGTTTAAACAACTTTAAAAAGTTAAAACTTAAAAAAGTAAAACAATAAAAAGTACAGTTTAGAAACAAACTATGTAACAAATTAAAACATGTTAAAACAGTTACACCCATGCACAAACTGAATAAAATCATTAGATTCTCACAAAGACTTTCATAAAAAGCATATAAGAAAGCCAATGCAATTCTCGGCTGCCTCAATAGGAGTATGGTGTCTAGATCGAGGGAGGTACTGGTACCACTCTACTCTGCTTTGGTTAGACCTCATCTTGAATACTGTGTCCAGTTCTGGGCACCCCAATTCAAGAAGGACATGGTCAAGCTGGAGCAAGTCCAGAGGAGGGCGACCAAAATGGTGAGAGGCCTGGAAGTCATGCCCTATGAGGATAGACTTAGAGAGCTGGGTATGTTTAGTCTGCAGAAGAGAAGGTTAAGAGGGGACATGATAGCCATGTTTAAATATTTGAAGGGATGCCATGTAGAGGAAGGAGAGGGCTTGTTTTCTGCTGCTCCAGAGACCAGGACAAGGAGCAATGGATTCAAGGTGCAGGAAAGGAGACTCCACCTGAGCCTCAGGAAGAACTTCCTGACAGTCAGGGCTGTCCGGCAGTGGAATCTGCTGCCTCGGAGTGTAGTGGAGTCTCCTTCCTTGGAGGTTTTTAAGCAGAGGCTAGATGGTCATCTGTCGGGAATGCTTTGAGGGTGTTCCTGCATAGCAGGGGGTTGGACTGGATGGCCCGTGTGGTCTCTTTCAACTCTATATTTCTATGATTCTATGATTCTATATTATAAATTAATGTTAAAATAAAACCAGTGAAGAGAAAGCATTCCCTGGGGGTCTTTTCACACTGCTGAATTATGGTGCTGTGATTTCAGTCTAACTGCCTTGGCTGCATCCCAGGGAATTCTGGGGTTTAGAGTTTGGTCAGATGGCACCAGAGAAGTTCTCTGGCTGATTATCCTAATAGTTCTTCTCCTAAACTACCAATCCCAGGATTCCATAGGACAGAACCATGGCAGTTAGAGTGGAATCATAGTGCTATAACTGCATAATATAAAAGGGCCCTATAATCAGGTTACCATAACAGAGAAGGCCCTTCACACATCCCCGCACAAGGTATCGACCCAACTGGTGGGGCACAGGATGTTATTGTTGTGTGCCTTCAGGTCATTTCCAATTTGTGACATCCTTAAGGCAAACCTATCACAGGCTTTCTGGAGGTGTGAGAGTGTGACACATGCATGGTCAACCAGTGGTTTTCCATGGCCAAGTGGGAAATTGGACTCTGGTTTTTCAGGGTTGTAGTCCAGTGCTCAAACCACTACATTATGCTGGCTACCACAGAATGTTACTAGATAATAATAATTCTTCAGCTGTTGTATGACATTTATTACTTTATTCTGTCTTTCTGCTGAATAGGACCCATGGCAATATCAAGATATCTTGATATAAGTTTGTGCCCATTATTCTAATATTTTTTCAACATTTAGACAATATTTTGTTACTGAGAAATGCACACATCCCTACAATAAGACATTGTATATAATGGTGGTTTGAGAAGTGGTCTATGAACCTGTAGACCAGGGTTCAGTTCTCCACTCAGCCATGGAAACCCACGAGGAGACCTTGGGCACATCACATACTCTTGGCCCACAAAATCCAGTGATAGATTCAACTTAGGGTCACCACTGGAAATGACTTGAAGGCACACAGCAACAACAATTTCCCATAACATAGTAGCAACACTTCTACCTTTTTGGGGCTACAGTACAAGTCCCATAACCCCTTACCATTCGCACGTTCTGGGCATGGCTGATGGGAGTTGTAAAGAGAAGGAGTGTTTCCCTGGTGTGTCACTGAGACCCTGAGGTACTTGTCCCTTTAACCAAAGAGAGAGAGAGAGAGAGAGAGAGAGAGAGATGGATACCGGCAAGGCTATCCTTTCCTCTGCACTAACACTTTGACATTTAGTACCAAAGCTTGCTCTTTGGAAGAATCAAGTAGAACATTGTGCTGAAACATTCTGCATAATTCTCTAATAACTCAAAACACCCCTGAAGCTACTGTAGCTTTTTGATGCATAGCTCCAATAAGGCTCTTCAGGGTTCATGGATGCAGCATGAAGGGGAAGCTGTCTGATTGTGCCCTGCTCAAAGTTCAGGAATAATCTGATACTAATTTCACCATTCGATATTTTGCCAGTCAATTCAAGCAGCAGGTAGGGAAGTAGTAGAATTTGTGATTGAATAATAAGCACTTGCTTCAAATGCCAGGGAAGAATAAATGCGCCTGCATGATAATTAAGGCCGTTTTTAAGAGGTGAGGGGCAAAGGGCCAGACTCCAACTGCCTTGGCATTAGAAGGAGGAATGGAGGGAGAGGAAAGGGAGACTGCATAGAAGATATTAATTCTTGCATCCTGACCAAATTCACTACAATTGCTCCCTCCACTCCACCACACTTTTCTTTTTTGCCGATCAGAAACTGCTGTGTTATGACAATCTCTCTTCATTCCCTCCACCCCACACATCTTCTGCCAGTGCAATGTAACTCTTGCATCTGCCTTCACTGCTGCTTTAGGTGGCGCCATGGTAATAAAAACTTAAGGTTAGTGCTCAGTGTTTTGGCATCAATAATGGTGTGACGCAGTGTGCTGTAAAACAAATTGGAAATTATTAATTTCGTTGGTGCAACAAAGGCCTTAGAGTGGAGGAAGAGCGTGTTGTGAGAAACAGAGAGATGACAGAAATGAAACAATATCACTCATATAAAACATGCCTCTTCTAAGCTTTACAATCTTTATTCTTGGGAATGTGCCCTCAATCATCTACCAAAATATTGTTGAAAGGACAACAACAACAATAACCATCCTTTATCTGATATTCATACAAGTCCTTAACAACAACATCGTTTCCATCATGAGAGTGACCTCTGTACATATGCACTGTGAATGTTGATATCAGATGTAGCCCTTAAATATGCTATGTGTACAGTTACTAAAAACTCCCTGGAATTAATCAAGAGGGCAATATTACAGTCAGAGTGACTTCAAATTTTCATTTGCCAGGGGAGTGCAATTTGGGGAATACAGTTGCCTTCTTGCTCTGCCTCAGGGCTTTCCAGAGGCATTTGGCTGGCTACTGAATGAATGGTGGACTAGGCAGTCCTTTGTTCTGATCCAGCAAGGTTCTTCATACATTTTAATGACAGATGAGCTTCTGATTGATACAGATGCAGGGGTTGGGAGAGGGGTCGGTCATTGCACACAGTCAATAGACTACTGTGATGATCAGAAAAGTGACCTACAGTGGCATTAGTTGGACTTACGCCATTGTAAGTCACTAACAGGATGCTAGCCTCAATTTCTGTGTTTACCAAGTGCGTGAAAATTAATTCACTATTTGGCTATGTCTTGCTTTACAGGGGTTGGGTTGTTCAAAGCACACTTTCTCTTAGCAGGGAGTTACATAGAAAATGATACATTTTACTGGGCTGTTGTGTGTTATGTATAATTGTTATACAACATAATTATGTTTTATCAGTTTCAATCTCCACCCCCACACTTCTTAATACCAATAACAGGACAGTGCCAGGGGCTAAGATGAGGGTCTGATGGTCTTAAGGATACCAGAGGTTCAAGCTGAACTTCTGAAGTATAATGTACATTTTCTTAACAAACTGCATATCTCCTCTGCTGATTCATTTCATCCTCGATTCAGATTTTGTTGTTAATAGTCCCAGTTTTGAGTAGGTGTTGCTTTTCTTTGCCATTTATACAGCTTAGGCTTTCCTAAAGCTTCTGTATATAAAACAAACAGCTGCAGTTTGTGAGCTGAGTAATGGCTGAGGTGCTCTGGTTATCTGCTAAAGGGCAACATAGGTGCTATCCTTTATGGTTTTATACAACCTGTTTTTCAACGGCACTTCCTAGGAAATTTATATTTGATTTAGCTCCGTCTCAGAGCCCCAAACCTGCCTGTGCCTCTTCTGATAAGTTAACTGTACTGTTCAGTGACTATTCTTCTCTCAAGACAGGCAACCACCATCCGTTATCAGCTAAAAGCTAATAAAAATACTGGCTGGTTTAGCAGACATTGCTAGCACTGGGATAAATACAGATAAGAAAATGAGTGACATGACCTCTTGGGCTGATGACTCTTATCTGCTGCTTCTGTGGAAATGAAGGGCATAACATTTTGGCTGTGCTACACTTTTTCTCTTCCTGCAATTCTCAGCAACGGTGAAGACAAATACAGATCCCATTGCCTCTATTGAGAACTTGAGGACATGAGGTCTTTGTTGTTTAGTGGGAACAGAAACATGAGAGCAAGTTCACATATTGCCTGGAATTCAGCATCTCCTTAGCATAGGCTAAATATCTACATGTAGTGATATACTGCACTAACAATACACAACCCCAGTGCAGACAGCAAGATTGCACAACACATGTCAGTGACTGGATGTTGTGCAATGCGCAGGGCACAATGCACAGTGCATAGTGGATAAACTAAATGTGCAAAGTTGTATACACAACTCCAATTCTGCCACTATCAGCAAAATACATCTATTGCATTATGGTGAATAATTTGCTCTTCATGTATAGTGTGACTTATGTATGCACATGTCACTAACAGAAAGCCAGCCATTATGTCCAAAATACTTATTTCACTCATGGGCATGAGATACTTATGTAAACCATGTAAAGTGGGACCTCACAGATCTTCTAGAGTCACTTCTTCTCCAGTTTTCTGGATACTGTACAGATCACAGGTGCAAATATTTTTCACTTATCAAAGATCTGTCCCCCATGGCCCTCGTTTAGAGTAGCACTTTCCAAAAGAGAATTGCTGTTCACTTTTTTCCTATGGAAGTTAGTGTGGCTCATTGAGAAGAATGAGATCCTATGTGCATGTGTCTGTCTTTATAATGTCACCCTAGAATCTGTCTTTTGGTTGTATTGAAGTGTGATGCCAACATATAAAAAAGAACTGAGACCATGAAAACCTAGCTTTTAAATATATTATTCTTTTCCAGTAGGTTATTGATAACAAGTCTACTGTCTTCCTTCATCACTGTTTCCAGAACATTCTTAGAAGGCACAACATTTTTCTCCAGATAGAAACTACCTATAGTAACAGTATTAAACAGGAAATGAGAAGAAATATTTTTTCCAAAGAGGAACATATCAAGATGTTTTATAATGAGTTGGACCACTAGTCCCATGTAGCTCAGCATTTTCAAATTTGGAAGAAACTCTATAATGACGTCTGAGATAACCCTGCTACCTGTAATCCTTTAAACTGGAGACACCAAGGATCAAAAGAGTAGCCTTCTACCTCCACAGCCCCATATATTCAACCACTGCATGATGGACGAGAGTTAGGCACTAGAGCTGCAGATTTTGGACAGTGGTTGGCACTGGTGCAGCCATTTAGAGTAATTAAACACTTGAAACAGCAAACATTTGAAAAGAGATAATGGCTTCTGAGCACACTAGACATATTAATATACTTTTTTTCATTGTTGTGTGTACACAAATAATCCCCCCCAAAAAAAAATCTCTGCCTATTTTATGACAAAATTTGGGGGGTTTTGTTTTCCTCTCTTTCTACATACACCTAGTACCAAAGCAGTGTATCTACAGTACAAAGACTTTTCTGTACCATACATGTGATTGCTGCTTATCTACATTTTCAAGACAATAGCCTTTCTCTGCTATACGTGTGATAATCTATTTATCTATGCTTGTGTGCAAAACCTGTTCAATCACCTTTATCGTTTAAATTACTCTTTATAACCACCATTGAGACCTTCTCACCCCATCACCATGCCAACAAGTTTTGCACTTTTATTACATTTTACTCTCCCCTTCCTACCTTTCTATATTTTTCTGCCTACTGGGGCTTCACTCCATGCTTCTGAAGAAGTGGGTTGGAGTCTGTAAGAAATCTTATGCAGAAATTAATTGGATCATCTTAAAAGTGCCACAAAACTCTTTCATCCTTTCAGCACTTGAGCACAGACTCATGTCCTTGAATAAAATAGGTCCACAGTTTTATTAACCTATTTAAAAGATCTGCAGGGGACTATCAAACTGTGGTGTTCAGGGAAGGCAGTGGTCCTTCCAAGCCACCTCTTCTGTGCCATAAAGGAGGAGTCAAAATGGTGACACTAAGGTGAACCTATCACATTTTTTTCTTGGCAAGATTTCTTCAGAGGATTTTTGCCATTGTCTTCATCTGAGGATATGAGAGGGCAGTTTGCTTTAAGTCACCCAGGGAGCTTCTGTGGCATAGTGGGGATTGCAGAGTCCTATCTGACACTCAAAGCATGGCACCGTGCTGGGTCTCTCAAAAATGTAGTATGTGATTATAATATCTAGGCTGTTTGTGATAGTTTATTTAAGCACTCCTTTCTGGAGTTTTAGTCTAACACTGAAACCACTATGTTACCCTGTTTACTGGGGGTCCCATGAGGGACTCCAAACATGCTCAACTATAGGTGGGGAAAATTAGCTCAGAGCACTGCTTTAGCGTTACGAGAGGCAGGGTAACTTAGCAGGATCTTGTAACCCAGTGTTTATGGGGTCAGGCCAAGTCAAGGAGCAGACCAGTTTGAAGATAAATGAGTGATCTTTATTAAATACAGACAAACAGTGTATGCAACACACTCACACAAGTAGCTAAGGAAAATAAAGGTTGGAGTGGTATAGAGGGATTTTAAGAGGGATTGTTGCATTGGGTGATACGACACCTGTCCTGAAGCTTGAGTTCATTAGTCTGGAGTCTCAGTACGTGGGACTGAGGGGAAGCTCGCCAAACAAAGCGGCAGCAAGGCTGGATGGAAGTCCGGGGCGATCCAAGGAAGGTCTCAGAATCAAGAGTTTTTATAGGGAGAAGTGTGACTGCAGGCTATGCCTTACTCAGGGACAACAATGAGTTTTGGTGCGAGACAATGTCTCCAAAAGGTCACAATTTAGCATGATTGAGATAAGTCTGAATTGACAGAGGGGTAGACTGTTTGCAAATCCTCAGTGCTTGGCCTTTAAGCTTCTAGCTTGCCAAGTTACCTGCTCGGGGCAGGGAGTACTTTGTAAACAGCATGCATACATAATGAGGGTGTTTGCAGAGAGGTCTCCTAAAGCGGTGATCTGGCTATTTCTGGCCTGCCTGTATTGTCTTGGGATATTGCAGCGTTTGATGGCCGAGCCTAGTTCTGTGCTTGTCCAGGGGCCTCTCAAACACGTGGAGAGGGATGGTGGAAAAAAGCCAAATTATTGATATCAAAGTGATATCTTGTGCTATCACTAGGTAGGTCTAGACTGCAGTAACAACTACACCAGAGTGCCTGGCTGGTAATCTCTTATTGCTGGTGGCTCTCCAGTTCACAGTTTCCCATACCACTGCCACCACCTTGAGCCCAGGGCTTTAGCAGTGTGGTCTGGGCTGACCTGCTAGCTTTTGGCCTGAGAAGGGGAAGAGGCCCATCAAGAGAAGCTAGCTGTCACCCTAAGTTGCCTTTAAGTGCTCACCAATGGTGCCAGTTCTTTCCTCACCCTCTTTGCCCTGCCATTGTGACAGTCTCATGAAACAGCACCACCCCAGTATTAATTATGCCTTTTCAGGACAGGGTAGGTAGAGGTGGGGGGAATGGCCTATGTCTTAAAGAGGCAGTTAGGCAAAATTCCTAGTTGGTCGTCAAATGGCAAGTTAAAGATTGCAGTGAATATCAGGGTGGGAGAATGATGCAAGCAGTAAATGCAGAGGCTGTCTCAGTGGTGGACCAGTCAAGCCCCAGCTCTACAGAACTGATATCAGTCCACAAATATCATTACATCTTCTTCTCTGTTGAAAAATACAAAAGCAATCCCACCCCACCAGTCCTTGTCCAGCACAAACAATACACAGGTTAGCGGCTGGATCAAGCTTCCATATTCAGATCACTAGCAGTAATTAAACAAAGGAAATAACACTGACCTTGCATAGTAAAACTTGCAAAAACAGGTGAAAACCTGCGACAGTGATAACATAGAATACCATAACCATGGCCTAGTGATGCAACTCCCCCTTCTCCCAACACACACTGAAAATAAGACCATTATTAACTAGCATTCAAGTCGGACCCCATCTTGATAATCACTTCACCATAAAAAAGGATCTACTTTTTTATAAGCCTTCAGTGTCTGAACTCCTAGCTGTGCATAGGTGCTGTATTTCACAATGGATGATCTTCACTGAAGATCACACTTCTTCGGTAAGAAGCAACTGAGGAAGGAGGGGTGAAAAAGGGTTGCCTCTTCCTTTTAGCAGCTGTACAGCTGAATAAGCACTAGCAGCTGAAGAATTTGATATAATGGATGTGTAGGAATTTTGTTGCCTTAACCCTTGTCAATTACAAAACCCTTGCAGTATAGCAGTGGTTCTCAACCTGTGGGTCCCCAGATGTTTGTGGACTTCAGCTCCCAGAAGCCCTGAGCATTGACCATAGTGGCTGGGGCTTCTGGGAGCTGAAGTCCACAAACATCTGGGGACCCACAGGTTGAGAACCACTGCAGTATAGGAAGATGTGGGCTGCTGCCTCTTGGGAGCTGGCTTGCTGAATCCTGCAGCATGTCTCAAGGCATCAAAATTCTACCTTTCCTATACAGGTGGGATGGAAGATTGAAAATCCTTTTAAGAAAGTGGTGCTGGGGCAGCAGGGGACAACAAGACTCACTTTCTCATAGCTTCTTTTGCAGTAAACTATCAGTGTCTCTGTGGATGTCCTCTCTAAATTCAAGATAAAAAGGTAAAAGACTAAAAGCAAGGTGTGTTGGCAGAGACTACATCTCAATCAGAGGTTTATTATTTATTAAAATATTTGTACCCTGTTCTATATCAAGAGATCTCAGAATAGCTTACAGAAAAGTGAAAAAAAAGTGAAATGGTTTAAAACACAGGTTGAAATTGTTTGGTGACAACATCAGATGACAAATTGCAACTCCCACCATTCCTTGACCTTGGCTATGCTGGCTAGGGCTGCTGGGAGCTACATCTAAAGGTCTGCATGATTCCTATCATTGAGCTAAAGGAACTTTTCTTGAAAATTCTTTTAGGAATTGGAAAGACAGACAGACATTCTTCAAACTAGGGTTGGGAATCAGCCTTCTATATATTATTAGATTGCAACTCTCATCATTCTATTCCATTGGCTGTGCTTATTAGGGCTGCTGGGAGCTGCAGTCCAACAATATATGGAGGGCTTCACAATTCCCGCCTCTGTTTTAAAGAGTTATATTTCTTAGTTACATTATTCTTCATATCACAAAAGCTTGTAATTTACCATTTTTAAAGTAACCCTAAATTATGTTCAGATACTTACTATCTGAACCTTAGCATGATTGTGATTTTGAGAATCTAGCACTTGTTTGGTGATATCAAGACCTTTGGTAGTGGAAATTGGATAAAAATACTGCTGGGGATAAAGAATGTCTTGAAGGGTCTCTCTCTCTGTATTTCATTTTCCAGATTAATAAAAAAGAATCTCTGAATCAGAATATGTTGTCCTTGCCCTTCTAAGCATCTGAAGAACTTCCCTGAAAGAACCAAATTATGGATTATAAAAGCTTCCTTTTTCCCTTTCCTATGAAGTATTGCAAAAACATGAGTTAGCAGCACTTCAGATTGTAAAGGAGCCTGTTTATTTTGTTTGTGTGTTATTATAGCAAGTGCCTTGAACACTGATGATACTGTATATAATTATAACTCCATGTCAAATGGAAACCACCTGTTAGGAGCAATTGAACCAGAAGAAATACAAAGGCTATGGCAGATGGTCCAGACCTGCCCTGTTAGGAAACTGTATTGGGGTTGGAATTGGGCAGCCTCAGGTTCCATACAACCTATGGGGGGGGGTATCCTGAGGAATCCTTGCCTCCTAGCTTCCTTCACATCCCCCAAAACCTTTAAAAAACAGTTTTCCAGCTGAAAACACACTGTTTTCAGCCAAAAGTAGCCTTTTGGGGACACTGTAAGCATTGTTTTGCGTCACTGACTGGAAGTGACTTCTAGTTGCTCAAAATGCCACGTTCAGTCACTGATAGCCATGCCAGTGCATCCTGCCAAGGGCTGAGAGTGACAAAAATGGCCTCTGAGCACAGTCCCAACCCTCATATTAACATACACAGACAATCACGTACAAACTATTTTCAGAATTGTATGCTGGTTGTACAGTGTTTACATAAGGATAAGTAAGAATAATGGGTTACATAATATAAAGAAACTAGCCGTTTTAGCAAGGGCTAAATACCCTAGGGAACTGATCTAAGGAAGAGTCCCCACTGTAAAAGAACCCTGTGATCACAAGGAAGAACATCAAATCTCATGTTCAATCCAAGTGCACTTTAAGGCCAGACTACACACAATAATAGAGAGTCATGAATGTACCTCAGTAGTTCCCTTTATATTTTTGGAAATACCACTTGAGCCATCGAGCCCAGCCTGGGACTGTGACATAGGGGTCAGTAGGATTAATCTTTCCACTACCACTCTCTTCTTGGTTAAAAAACAACAACAACAACAACAACAACAATATGCTCTCCTACATTTCACCTGTGAAAACAAAGACATGAGTGAATGTATAAGAGTGTGATCAGACAACACAAGGACATGGTCAAGAGGGCATGCTTATGGCTGGGAAACCCAAAGACGTGGCCAAATACAAAAGGTAATTTTTAACAAGGAAGGACATGATGAAATGACATTCAGAAACTTATCCCCCCTCCAAAAAAATCATATTTCAAGGCTCAATCGCTCTTTTAAAAAGGGGGGGAATGCTCCAGCCCTTGTCTAATCTCAGAGGTACAGAAGTGGCTTTGTCAAACTTTTTATAGGGCAATCGTGCAGAATTCACAAACAATGACGTTTAATATCTGTTATAGTCATGGTTAGGGACATTCAGTTCAGTTCTCCCTCAATAAGAATTCAGCATAAACTCATAGTAAAAGCCAGCCCATGCATCCCACCATCCCAGGTTCAGTAGTAAGTATTAAGCCCTTTTGTATATACTGAATGCAGGTCAACAGAGCAGAGCTTGGCACTGCACCCTGTACAAATGTGTGGAAATGGATACTGTAAGTCTGCACATGTAAGTCTGACTGACAGCAAGAGAACAAAAAAGCTTAGTGTAAGTGGTAAAGAACTCTTGATTTCCGTGGGATTAAGAACCAGCTTGGTTTTGTTGCACTGCATCTTTGTAGATTTGCAGGTCATAACAAAATAGCAGGGATCATTTGCATAATAACCACAACATCTCCAATGGATAGATGTACTCTGACTGGTGTGGGTGACAAGACACAAACTCTGAGGGACACGACATTTCATGGCCCTCAGAAACAATCATCCCTCCTCATTACTGACAAAAAGCAAACCGGTCTAGCAACATGCTCATTGTTATCCTGACAACTAAAATTGTAAAGTTCCATTTAGATGTTTGGCTGCACATACAGGAGAGTGAATCATTTCTACTAATGAGGTAAATGTGATATTCATTTAACAGGATATTCTCCTTTGCCTTGATGTCAGCTGCTTGTGGGTTCTTGTTGAGGCACATTTCCTTTGAAGGTAGAATATAATGACACCCATTTGAATTCTTTTCTTCTCACTTCCAGGTCAGTGCCGCCTATTACGCTCCGCCTGAATCCATGGGACACTCCACAGCCATTGTCACCCTTCCCCATTTGCAACAGCACCTTTCAGTGAACATGTACGTCAGCAAAATCCTTATTAATTTGGCGGGGAGGGCCTTATGCTGGGCCAGAGATGCAGTTTCCTAGCAACCATAGCCCATGCTGCTATTTTTCTCTAGACGGGAATAAAAATGGGGCCAAAAATTCCCAGATGTATATAGAGAAGAAGGGATAAAAACCCCAGTGAGCTGCTTTACTGTATTGGTGTTTACCTGAATTTGCTTCACATGTTCATGTTTCACATATTGGTGTTCTAAAACAGCTAGCCCCTTTCACAGAACCATTTAATCCACTTAATGTGCAGTGTAAACTGGCTTCAGACAATCCCATATGAAAAATAAAAATAGATTGTGTGACAGGAAGAAACAAATCCATTTGTATTGAACTGTCAGATAACTAGGCACAGTCCTAAAGCAGATGATTTTCAAACTGTAGGATCTGGACAAGATTGGTGACATTTGTGAGGGAGTGGTTTGAGAGCAAGGAAACCCCTGTGCAAATGGGCCTGAGGATCAAATTTGTACTGGATCTTCTACAGGTTTTGAGAGGAATTCTGGGATACCAACCAACTATGCCATCCCTTTTTTGTTGTTATGACCCTTCTTGATTTAGATGATGATTTTTCCCTTTTCCACACTGAGGTTTTATGGCATTTTTGGTGTTGAAGTTTGTTTCATTAATTGCGCACGTTACACCAGCTCAGATGGGAGTGCCCTCTATGTTGTCATCCATTTATTCAGCCTTCTTGATGAGTTATGTGCTTATTAATCTGATTCAGTCTCCTAACACTGGGGTATTCCCACACTGTGTGACAAACGTGTTATTTGAAGGAGCCTCAGACACAGGACTGTTGGTTTAACACAAATCACAACACTTCTCAGTGTGGTTTTAAAAGGGATTGTTGTGTCATAGCCTCATTAGCTTACATAAATGGAGCTGCCTCTTCAGAGTGCCTCACATTGCTGTTTTGTTCCTTATGATTCATCAGGTGTGTGGCTCTGCACTCCTACACAGCTCACAGTCCGGATGAACTAGAGTTTGAAAAAGGAGAAAGCATTCGTGTTCTGGGGAAACACCAGGAAGGCTGGCTGAAAGGGATGTCCTTGGTCACAGGAAAAACTGGGATCTTCCCAAGCGATTACGTTGCTCCCCTTTTCAGGTTTGATTTACCTCCTTCTTCTTCTTTTTAAGAGAGAGAAAGGAAGATGACATATGTCTGCAGGTAACACAAAAATCTTTCACAGCCCAAACTAGATTTGAATTGGATCAATGTGACTAGTCAATGGTTCTCAACCTGTGGGTCCCCAGATGTTTGTGGACTTCAGCTCCCAGAAGCCCCAGCCACTATGGTCAATGCTCAGGGCTTCTGGGAGCTGAAATCCAAAAACATCTGGGGACCACAGGTTGAGAACCACTGGACTAGATAATAAATGAATAGAAGGACTACCTACGAACATTTTTGAAACTCTTCAGTTCCTGCCCCTCAATAGAACTGTACGTATATACCTTTTTCTTCTGGAGTGAGAGAAAGGATTGCATATCATGGCTTCCCCCTGACCATGTGTATCCCCCTTTTGAGGGTCTGGAATAAAGACAGACACACAACTCTTAGAAATAATGATGCATAGGACAGAGATGAGTAGATAGGCAAGATCCAAATTTGAGTGGTGGAAAAACATGGCAACCACTGAGCAAGTTATTTGTACAACCAGAATTTCATACAGAGCATCTTGAGGCCGAATCTCCTGGTTGTTCTGGTCTCAGGAAGAATAACAGGTTCCAATAAATGGCCAACCCAAGTGGAGCTATACAGAAATTCTCAGGAATCACATCGGCTCAGTTAATGAGCCCAGTAGGAATAGAGAAGAAATGTCTTCAGTTTGCATTTCACAAACTAACAGTTCAACAGAAATACTTGTGTACCTCAATGTTCATGCATTTCCAAATTTTCTAATACTGTCTTACAACCAAAAATGTCTACAACAGTGTAGTTAATTAGGGGAAAATATACGCAGTAGTGTGCATATTGGTGAAAAAAAGTATGCATCTTGGTGATAAAACAAATTAAATTAGAAAGAAATGGGAATTTATGTTAGGACAATGTGTCCAAAAATGCCTACATTAGGAGACATGTGCATGAAAAGTCCATGTGACTTTTTTTTTCTGTTTCTCTTTTTTAAAGGTACATTGATACAGAAATGGGATGAAGCAAACCTAATGTTGAGAAAGTTAGAACCGAGGAAAATCCAAACTGATTAACTCATCCTTCCCTAGATGATATCCTAGATCAGTGGTTCTCAACCTGTGGGTCCCCAGATGTTTTTGGACTTCAGCTCCCAGAAGCCCTGAGCATTGACCATAGTGGCTGGGGCTTCTGGGAGCTGAAGTTCACAAACATCTGGGGACCCACAGGTTGAGAACCACTGTCCTAGATGATCCTTCCCTAGTAGAGATGCAGCATTCGGCTAAAGCCAGGGCTATGTTTCTGTAGGTGGGCCAGTAGAAGCTGCCCTATGGCTTTTGCTGATCTTTTAAAAATACAGTTATATTCATTGCTCAGCCCGTCTAGGATGGGTACTTTAAATGCATTGTGGGGATTTCCAAGGAATAATCATTAAACAAAATATGAGTCATTTTGTTTATGCTAGTGACCCTCAGATTAAGGAACAACAGTTCAGATTAAGGAACTATGTTGCACATTACACATTGTTAATTTGTAGGATTTACAGCCACAACACATGGTGGTGGATGATACCATGCATAGCTTCAGTACAGAGTTAGAAAAAATAATGGAAAACTGGTGCTGTATCCATACATTTTTTAGTCCCTTCTCAGTTAATTTTTCATACGTTTGTCTTGGAAGGACCTCAGCAGAAAGAAGCAGGGAAGTGGGGAAAGGACAAAAACAAAATAGGAGAGAGAGAGAAATCAGAAATGGTGAAAAACAAAAGGAATTTTAAGAACAGCTTGCTTGTACCTGTTAGAAAGAGCTTTTTTGCCTATTAGGTCTTCTTTGTCAGGAAAGAAATACTAAAATAAATAGCTCTTGGAAATGTTAATTTTTGGACTACAATTCCCAGAATCCCCTAGTTTTGGACTATAACCATCAGAACTGTAGACTATGCTTGCCATGCTGCCCTCAGAAGCTGATTTTCTTAGCACTGAATATAGCCGTAATAGCTCGAGAAAGCCTCTGTGTTCAGAGGCTGCTTAGCCCGCTATAACTATCACAATTGAGCAGTAGGGTGTCACACAATAAAGAAATGCTGTTGACCCTCCTGCCTTGAGCTGTAGGTTTCTCAAGGGCATCTGATTTTTCCATGTTGGAAGCCAAACACTTGTTACGCTCTTATTGAAAACAAAATTAGCCAAAATAATTCCAAGCAACATTTGTTTAGCTACAATAAAAATAAAATAAAATCAGAAATTTTGACAGAGAATTCCACTTTTGAGATACCACATGTTAGACTGTTAAGGGGGCAGTGGAAATGTTTCCCATACAGTTTATTTTCCAAGAGGATCAGCATTTCCAATAAGTAATACTTTAGGAACTTGCTCATCTTCAGCAGGTTAGACTACTGAAAAATTAATTGCAGGCTGTTGTAATGCATAGCAGTCATTACTGGTGAGATGCAGGATGGATATGTGACCGTAAGGCTTGTGTACTGTTCCAGGAGGAACAGTTAAAGGCCTGTGGAGATAACTTTTCAAATCAATTAACCTTGCTTTCCTATATAATCACCACAACATTGGACATCTTTCCGTATCTCATCAGTGTAACAAGCTCTTACACATTCGGAAAATATTGTACAGTGTGTAATTCTCTGTTGTGCAACAACAGCAGCAGCAGCAGCAGGGAGAAGCAAAGCCTTGAAGGATACATTTGGCCAGTGTAGCTCATCCAAAAAGGTGGAATGGACCGCTAATTTAGATGTGCCCTTTCATATGTGTCTTATCTTGATTCATTTTGAGGAAATCATTTGTTTTTTTTCTGCAGAATAATGTAGTTTGAGAGACAGTTGTAACTGTTGCATCCAACAAAGCGAACCAAGAAAGTTACTTTCTAACAAGAATTTGTTGTGTAGCTCAGTATAAAGCCCCCTCACAAAAAGTAATATGTTTTCGGGTTGCTTGGTCTTAATTTAGGGTGATGCAACTCAGTCTTTTGTTTGTTCTGTTACTTATCGTTGTTTTAATAAAAAACCAAGGACAGAAAGAGGGTGATATAAATTCTGCTCAAAAAGGCTGAAAATCATTATTCCTTGCGCACACCCTTTCCTAATTTTGCCATAGTTTCTATTCATTATATTAATTTTGCAATGCAACTTCATGATGCCCTCATTATCATTTCAATATATTTATGCCATATATTTATGCAAATAATTTATGCAAATACGTATATATTCGTATTTACAGGTAACTGTGTTACTTATAAGTTCTCACTTCCATGCTCTTCCATAAACATAAATGCTGGACATCCCTAAGATGATTGTAATTCTTGATAATATGAAATCCTGAAAAACTGAGTGAAACATGCCAAGTTTTAGTGTGCTGTCACAAATACGAAACACTCCAGCAGAAACTCAACTATCCATGTTATTGCTTTCACTAGAGATACACTTTTACTTATTTCTTCCCCTGCGTATATTTTACCATGCTAAATGACACGGTTAAATTGGAGATACTGCAGACATTTTGGGCCTAGAGTTATTCCATCTGATTTCTACTAAAACCCCTAGCATTAAAGAGCATCAGTCATTACTCTTCATCTCTCTGGCTCATTTATCCAGGCTTTGGCCTACACTGCAGCTCTGCCTCACCAATAAACTGAACCAACAAACAATCAAAGGCATAGCCCAGAGACTTGGAAGTAACTTTCTAAAGTATCTCAGTCATGAACACCAATTTTGAAGCTTGGCACTATGTGGCTTCTTTCAGAGATCACCTCATAATAAATTGATGCCTTGGTTATTTTGATGAATCTCTGCTCCATTATTAAATCATAAATCATTTTTCAAAGCGCAGAACAGTCACCGAAAGATAACAAAATGAGCCCAAAGTTGCTATTTCCCCTCCTCTCTCAGAGGAGCAGGCACAGACGCTGCTTCTCTGCAGCTCAGGTTCCAAGGAAATTAGGAGCACTTAAGGAAGGTTATTTAAGCACCCTGTCCATGGGGAAGATGGATGGCCTTCTCAGCAATTTAACAGATTGAGGTGAAAGAGCGACATGGCCTTGTCAGCCTCATCAGGGAAAGCAGATGGGGAAAGAAATAATCAGAAGTGACAGCAGCATACTTTGGGGAGGAGGAAACACAGCTGGGGAGATGGAGGTACAAGTAAGCAAAGACTACAAAAACTCCTTTCCACTTTTCCTTCAGAATCCCCAGCCTTCTCAGTGTTCCTTCAAACAATCTCCTTGGGTCTAAAAATTTCCTTTGCTGCTCAGACAGTTCTGGAAAACTGGTCCAGCACAGCCTGTTGGCTTTGCCTGTTGAGTAGCACAAGCTTTGGAGTTGAGTGTTTTCACTACTGGGAAATGTTAACAGTAAAAGCAAAGAGCAGTAGTTTCGTAAAAGCAAGATTAAGTTAAGCCCGATTTGATCTTTAGTGGTGTTCTTTCCTTGGGAAAAAAGACAAATTTAGCTCAAGTCTGAAAGAGCCTGTGGTTGGGCAACATTTAAGAGGTAGAGGCCTCTAAATTGAGCTACTATCACAATGTTATTGTGTGCAATTACACAAACCACCTAAGGGCTAGATAAAAATGAGGAGGGAACCAGTTCCTACTCAGTTGCGCCCAGGGGACTGTCCTCGCATATGCCCCTTGAGTATCCTGCTCCTATGTGAGCCTAACCACTTGTGAACCCTTGAGCTGTGTTTAACAGCCAGCCTTTGAGCAAGTACTATCTCTAGTTAGCCCTCTAGGTCAGCTGTTCAGGCTTTGCTCTACTCATTAATGGAGGAAGGAGCCTTCCCTTTACCAGGACAGGAATGTATCTCCAGTTTGCAATTGTATTTCTCCCTTACACTTATTGTCCCTTGTTGCCATTGCAAGAGACTAGCTCTGTGTGGCTCCTCTCATACTTTCACTAGCTACAGTTAAGAGAACTGTGATTGCCTATGCCAAGTTATTTAAGTAAACATGGTAGTCTCAAGTTATGCCCTTGTCATGAAATCCAATTACACTGTTGTTGTTCCTCATTGCCATAATTTAGGGGGGTGTTCAGTTTTGGACAACAGCCACTATGATAACTCTTCAGTGCTGACAGGGGCCACACGTGCACACATCCCAAACGCACTCTTTCTGCTGGCCTGACTTACATGATGGTACAGCCATCCTGCCAAGCTCCTGTTGTGCAGGAGATTAAAGAGTTAGATGATAGTCTAGCCTACATTCCCTTCCTTTCATAGAGGTTGGAGGTTCTAGCATCACTGTCAAAAGAAAAAAGCGACATGATGGAGCCAGTTATTGTTGTTTTTGCCTGAAGCCAGGGCACTGTGAAACAGGTGGTTCTGGTCAGCTCCCTCACGATGCCTTAGCTTTTAGCAAGCATTAAAACAAACTGGCCTTCATGTGACACCTTCTCCACTTCCTTCAGCAATGAGAGGAGGATGCTACAGCAGTCATCATCTTCTTCGCCCTCCTCTTTCTCCCATGGTGGGAAGGGTGCAGAGGTGCCAACACCACTGATCTTCCTCTTCTTGTGGAAGGGGGATCTAGTGCTTCTTCTTTGGAGTGTCAACACTTGAGTAGCTGTGTTGTTGTGTTCTACAACAGTATGTTGATTGATGAATACTTTGCTTCCCATCTCAGGAAGGAGGAGAGCTTGGGGGGGGTACCCTAGACTGTTTCATCCTTCCCAAGCCAAACTGAATTCTTGCTGAGAGCTGAGTTTGTGCCCCTCTGCCTTTGTTAATGTCTTTTCCCTTTACACCAAGGAACAATTTGTTCATGTCATATAGTAGACCACAGTGCGCTGAAGTTCAACATGCTAGCCATCATATAATGTAAATGGCTGTCATCTGCAGTTTAATAAGGTCAGGCTTTATGGCATCATAATCATCTGGGTTTTAGTCTGAAATTTAAAGGAGCTATCAAAGGTACTGGATCTCTTTTGAGAAATAAGATCCAGCACTTTGGAAAATTTTGCTAAAGTTCACCCTAAAATCTGGACTAGATGCACCACTCCACTGACATGGAAGCCACCAGCCGTCATTGTGCAGATGCACTGTGTTAATAACTCTAAAGCAGAGATGTCAATTACTATAAGCGAGTTGCTCCCTGCAGCCCTTCTGCTGGCCACCTCTTGAATGAACCGTACTTGCTCTGCTTTCCTAATAAAAGAAAAGATGTTGGAAATAAGGAATGTTGAATTTGCTTCGAAGACGATCATCATAGCACATCAGCAGTAACAGAGCAAAGACAGATTTTGTTCTAAAACTTTCCTTTTAATGCTTTAAGGAGCCTGACTGCCTCCTTTCCCATCTTTTGTATTTTGTTTCCTTACTTATCTCATGATGGCTGGGACCTCACACCTCTCACTTGGTGGACTTTTTCCTCTAGTTCTCTGCTGTATTATATTCTGGTAGAGAATATCCTACAGCTCCTCTCTGTGTAAACTAGGAAATGTACAATTAGCTTTGGATATGTTTGCACATACTTATTATCTTCACTGCATTTCCCCCTTCCCTGATTTTTTTACTTCCAAGTTATTTGCTTTGCTTCTGAATCATTTCAACATAAAAATGCTTATCTCCATCAATTACTTACCACCTAAACCCCTGCCCCTCAGATCCTTTAATCTAGCATTTCTTCCTCATGAGTAAATACCTTCCAACATTAAAAGAATGTCAATAGAGAAAACAAGATGCACCTGCCACCTCATCATAGAATTATCACCCCATATCCCATACCTGTGTGACAACCACAGGTATAAATATGTTCAAAAACAAGGAATGTTGTACCTGCTTAGAGGATGAACAGGGATAAGACAACTCACTTGGAGTGGCAGGATATTAACAATAACATGTGTGTATGTGTCTGTGTGCGTATGGCTTCAAGTTGGCTGTTGACTTATGGTGGCTGAATGAATTTCATAGGGTTTTCTCAGGCGAGGAATATTCATAAGTGATTTTGCCAGTTCTCTCCTCTAAAATATAGCAAACAGCAGCTGATATTCATTGAGAGTCTCCCATCCAAGTACTAACCAGGGCTGACTCTTCTTCGTTTCCACAATCAAATGGGATCTGGTGCCTTCAGGGTATATAGGCAGCTTTTCGTCAATAATAGACCCTCCAACATTTCACAGATGAGAACCAGGACAAGAGTGGGCTGTGCAACATCAGAGTGTTATCAAAATGGCAAAAAAAAAATTATTAATGAGGAAGAACAGAGAAACTAGAAAAGGCTGAAGCAGTTTGTTTTTGCCTGAGCCTACAGGGGAGGGCAAGATTGTGCTCCCTCCTCTCCTGCCGCTGTAGTTGCGCACAAACTACTTCTGCACTTTGAATTCAGCTTGGGGCAGTTGAAGTGAACTAAGGACAAAGGAGGGGAAGAGGAGGAGAGAGAAACTGGGACATTTTAAAAGCAGTTGGAAAATTGGGACAACACAGGATTATTCAGAACTATCCGTGCGAAATTTGGACATTGGAAGGTATGTAATAACAGACTAAAGGCAGCAGCTGAAAATCACTTTTTTAAATCTCATTGGTTCCTTGAAAATAGTACAGCTGTCTACAGTCACTGGATATCTTGACATACTGTACATGTAAGTTTTGCTCAACTTGTGGAAACATTTGTGCTGTTGATCTGAAGCAAAGCCATAAGCAATTGTGAGAGGCATTCTTTAACTCTTACATTCTGATTTGTAATACAAATAACTGCCTATTTTATCCAATAATGATATGAAGGCAAAGTCTCATAAACTCTCTACCATTAAAAGACAGCGTGAATATTCTGTTTCAGGAGAATATAACTGCTTTCATTAACATGACTGCTGTGGTTTTCTGGTACAGCATCAGCGAAAAGAATTCTGGGGTTTGATCACAGACATAGAAGAAGATTAAAATGAGCAATTGAAGTAAACTGTAAAGATTTTGAAATTTCAGAGCTTAACAAATGTTTGCAGATGTCATTCCATGCTGTACTTTTTTTTTTCTAATTAGATAACAAAATTCCTAGATCTGAATTGTGCAGCTGTGTTTGCTCTCTGATGATCTGAAATTGGACTCTCTCTTGTCTCCCTCCCTCCTTTCCTTTTATTTGCCTCTTTCCTAAACAACCAGGAAGTCCTCAAGCTTCCCTGATTCAAGAATGCCTTCACTCTGTGCGACTTGGACATTATCCACCTCCTCCCTTTCATCCCAGGGAAGCATCTCAGAGAACGGCCCCAGGCAAAGCAGGCCTTTGAAATTTGCCTTCATGCCCACATCTTTGGCCTCACCTGTGCAGAATCTCTCAGAGCCAAATGCCTCAGGGCAAACACCCTCACAGAGAAGAGGACGTGGCAGCAATCGGAAGAGTAAGTCCTGGTGAGAGAGGGAAATGAACCTGTTCCCAAGTGGCAGAGAGACAGCGAGAAGTCTTTAATTAGCACACTGAAACTCAAGGCTGATGCAATAGACATAAATGCTAGGCTAAGCCTCCTGAAGAGTTGCAAACCTGATTGCAAGCCTACAGCTGGCTTGGAAGGCTGCCCTGCCCAAGGCACAGATGTACTTATGTTAGCCTGAGACAACACAGAACTATGTGATAGGATCAATTGTTCTGTCTCTTACAAGGAAATACATTTTGTGAGTAGTGAAATAACAAGTTAAAATTCTGTCGAATTTTCAGGGTCTTCATTTGCTCCTTACACATCTGAGTATGATTCTGAGATTGTGGAGATGTTTTTTAAAAAAAAGAATTAAAAGGAGGAGCTTTGGCAGCAGCATTACAAATTTTAGGTGATGTAGTTATTTGTTATTCACCAAGGTCTTAATAGAGCAAGGCTCATTCTGGAGAGATCTCCTAATGATTCATATTTGTGTAGCGTGACAAAAACACAGAATAAGTTGATAGCACACAAATGAGCTTAGATGACAGCAATAACTTTTTTAAAAAAGATAGCATCAGTGTTATACATGGTAATTTACTAAGTAATAGAAGCATTACTGCGGTTCAGAGTATATAAAAAACTAAATGGACTTCTTTGGTGAAATCTGCATTCATTTCAAAATGAATGTGCAAAAAGTCAGGACTCCTGTTCATAATAACCATTTGTAGTTTTGGTGTGATAGGTCCAGGTCTTACATCTCTACAGGGCTGATAGCAACAGAGGCTGAGTTCAGGAGCCATTTTTAGAACCTTCTTTACCCATAATGCCCAGTATGTTCTGTCATTCTAGCATTGTCACCACTATAGAGGTGGCCTCAATGCTTTCTTCTTTGGCTGCCATTCCCTCTTTCCCAATGACCCACAATAATGAAAACATATAGGTTACTAAGCCTAGAGCCAGAAATATAGAGTGTCTGGGTGGCCAAAGTATAATTAAAGTGATCAGCATAACTAAATGAAAAGTAGATGAGACACAATATTGATAAATACCTTACTAAATAGGCATCACATCCTGCTTGAGGAAACAAGTGGACACACAAGCAGGACAAGCACAGTCATCAATGGCCAATCCAGTTCCTAGTCTGGGAAGAGGCCACAGGCGTGTTTGGAGTGGATTTGTGTCTCCCATCCTAGTGCCTATTGGGCTGTGGGGCCCTATCAGCAAATGAAATGGCAACCCCTGAGAGCAGCTACAAAACCAGACTTGCTGCAGCTAGTATAAAAACAAAAAGCCACCAGCAATCTTTAGTAGCACCTACAAATGGATGACATAATGCCTACAAAGGAACAATGAAATGAGTCTGATTTCTGTGAAGGTATAATGGGAGAAATAGTGTCCTTAATTACAGAAACAAACTGTGTAATGAAACAGAACAAAACACCATGCACTCCCTTCCAGAGTAATACGGAGATCTATCTACACTTCAACAGTTGGAGACAACGTGAGGAGGGGAAGAAAGTGGGATACAAGGTTAATTGGATGAATGTGAGCACAATGAAAGACAGACTCATAGATTTTATTTTGGCCATAGTCTTGAGGAAGGCTTTAAATCAAAGGCTTGAATGCAAAAGGTGGATTTTTGGAGAGTATTGGGGGAAAGGAGATAGCACCATGTGAGTTTTGGGAAGCTGACATATATTGAATAAAACACTGGTCCCTCTAGGCCAGTATTACCTGCACCAGTTGGTAGCATCTCTTCAGGATTCAGATAGGACTCTTCCCCAACTTTAGCTAAAGATGGAAGGGACTGAATGTGGCTTCATCCCTGTAAAGCTTTGATCTGTTGCTGAGCTACAGTACCTACCAGAAGCACCAGAGCAGAAAAATGGGTGAATTCACTTAGGGCAGAGTTTGTGGATGGCAGAGGTTAATAGAGTTAGAGGAACACAAGTCACATTCTAGATTGTAATGGGAAATAGGGACATAAAATATACTGAGTCACTATCATGGCTTCTCTGAAAATAAACACGAGTGTGATTCTAAAGAAGAGGAGGAGAGCAGATAATTTGCCATGATTTTATTGGCTGCCGGTGAGCTTAACTGCACTGAGACACTTAGAAATTTAGTAGATGAAGAAAAATTAAAACGGTAAGGAAAGCTTCATCTAATTCCAGACATGGTGAACATGTTATGTCTAGAAGAAACTGGGGCTTACCCTGAGTTCTCCCTCCACAAGAGAAAAAGATAGCAATTTCCCAGAAAGAACATTGGTTTTAACTTCAGAAAGTGATTTCAACAAAGGAATCAGTTAAACAAAAGGAGTAGTTTATTATTAAGTACATGTACATGCTACTTTCTTCCATCACGGAACTCAAGATGGTTTATGTCAAATTCCTGAGCAATTTCCGATCCAGGTACTGATCAGACTCAAACATGCTTCGCCTAAGAAGGTGTCTGCTTCAT
This sequence comes from Iguana delicatissima, assembly GCA_948472985.1. Taxonomy (NCBI): domain Eukaryota; kingdom Metazoa; phylum Chordata; class Lepidosauria; order Squamata; family Iguanidae; genus Iguana; species Iguana delicatissima. The sequence goes on along the minus strand of CAOKZL010001260.1, from coordinate 351,389 downwards.
GTGCCCTCAGATCATGCCTTGAGTTACTGGCAGCTTTTTAAATATATTTTCAACAACGATTTTAAAAGGTAGATGCCCCATTTACAAACAAGAGTGGGCTAAATATATGAAGCTACCTTACAATAAAGCTAGCCATTAGTCTATCTAATTCAATATTGCCTGCTCTGATTGGCAGCTGCTGTCTTGAGTTCTAACAGGATGCTTTCCGAGTCCTGCTGGAGTCCTTTTAACTAAGGGATAAAACAGATGCTGTTCCACATGTTTTGGATTCCCATTCCTGTAATACCTTAGCACTGCCCATAATGACTTTAACTTCTGAAAGCTGAAGTCCAAAATATCTGGAGAGATAAAGCTTCCTCACCTCTATTGTAACCAGAAATAGCCAGGAATAGCCTTAGAAATTTCTGTATGCAAAGCATATAGTGTACCATTGTGTGGCAGCTGCCAGCCAACTTTCTATCAACCCTTCATATTCTAAAAGTATGTGGTGTGGTGTCAGTAAGCATCAAGATGGAGATTCAGCTGTGTATTGCAATTCAACAATTATTTTTATGTTTAATATGAATTTTCAGCAATGAGCTGCTTAGGGTTTATTTTTACCTTAATCTTCATCTCTTCCTGCATTCCGTCTCTATAGATGGGTCTTTACAAAAACCTTTGCAACCAGGAGCTCTTGTTCCATTTGTCAACTCCCTGAGGCGAACTCCTGCCACCCAAACACGACCCCAGCAATCGCCCATATATCAACCTATCTCCACTCTTCCTCGTGGAGTTGGCACAATTGACATAGGAGTCAAGGTGAACTCCTCCTATGATTCTTCGTTAGTGCTTGTACCCCGAAATGGAAGCAGTCGAGCCCCTTCTGTTTGTAGCTCAATAATGCTGGACACCAAAGAACTGCCAATAAAAAATCCATCTCCATCTGCTCCTCCCTCCATTCTGGTGAAACCAGACACCTCCAGAAACACCACTGAGAAGGTAACTATTGATATCTTCATTAAGCAGGCCTGATTTTATATACACTGAACTGGGAAGTGTACCAGAACTTTCTAATTGCATTTGTTGATTGTAAGTTCAATCATTTGGCCTTTGGGAATCCTCTGACTTGGAGTTCTCAGACCTTGTGAAGGTTTCTGCTGACATTCAAGCAAACACAAATGGATGTCCCCTACAGAACTTCCCATTCTTTGGGGAGACCAGAGACACTGAGAACAAATTTGCTGTACATGTCCCCATGACTTTTTCATGTGTTATGGTACGCTATTCAAGTGTAACACTCTAACTCAGTGGTTCTCAACCTGTGGGTCCCCAGATGTTCGTGGACTTCAGCTCCCAGAAGCCCTGAGCATTGACCATAGTGGCTGGGGCTTCTGGGAGCTGAAGTCCATGAACATCTGGGGACCCACAGGTTGAGAACCACTGCTCTAACTAGAGCTGTAATAAGTTGATGATTTGAATAGTTCAGTTGTTATAGAGATGAAATCTTCACTTATTTGGTCTTCATACACAAAAATCAAAAACATAAAAAGTCTTTTTTTTCTCCTACGTAGAAAAGATTGCAAGACCTTTTGCACATTTTTCACATGCTCCAACTTTTTTGTGACAATTTTGTTTGTGGGGATAAAATTGCATTTTGTGCAAAGTAGAAATGAAAATTTCACAAAGTGTCATCAAAATTTGAAAAATTATTGCTAAATACCTGAAAACTATCTTAGGCTGGAATTCTATTGGGGACGTGCGCACATCTAAGTATTCCTTATGAATGTGGATGCCCTGTTTCATGCACTGAGGGGATTGGAATCCCCCCCCCCCCGCAGCATCCAACCCCACCATCACCGCCACTTATTATAAAGCCCCTGAAACCTCCCTACACAACCATTCTGTATTTCATAGTATCCAAGCAGGATCAGAGAAGTGTCTGGCTACATCCACAGGCAGGCACAAAATGATGGCATTAACACAGATCTGTCAGGGTCCTCCAGGGGTCACAGCAGTGCTGTAATGATTGTGCATTTGGCTATGGGTAGCTAGCCAGATGCTTCTCTGATCTTGCCTGCTTGCTGTGAAGCATGGACTGGCCACATGGAGTGGCTTCAGGGGCCTTACAGTAGGCCAGGGATGTATATAGCTCAACATAGTACATGCCTGCACAGAGATATCTACAAAGGGATGTTGGACCTACCATACCAAGTCACCTCCCCTTGCTTTTGTCAAGGATGAGAAAATCTGTGAACATCTCTAAACTGTTGTTTGAGACAATATAAAGATTCATGCCCACTACTAATACTTTGAAGAGTAAAATGGAGTGGGACAGTTAGAAAAAATGGTTAGAGAAACTTTCTCACCACTCTGTGAAAACTCTGAACTAAAACATTTGTTACTCAGTTTTATTATATTGGATGTCCCTCTCAAATAAACTCATCTTTAAATGGATAGAAAATCTCTTGAGATTGCTGGGATGGCAAAGGTGACTGGAAACAGTTCTGACCATAAAAGTTTATTTGCTTATATAATACACATTACAGAAATATGTATTGCATCCAAGAGAATGCCATTTTATAGATTCACCCAGAAGGATTGTTCCAGAAACGTAGCTTTCAAACCTTTAGTAAGGTAGTACATCTCCAAAGCTTCACAGATGCTGTTTGATAAGAGGAAAGGACAAGATAGGTAGTAGTCTAATAAATTGCCAGAGAAGTTCTAAATCAGGCATGTCATTTCAGCACATGATATAGACAGGATTGCTGACAGCCTTTTTGGAATAACATAACTCCTGCTTTCTGTTCTGTTTCAGCAAGTGAAAACAGTGAGATTTCAGAACTACAGCCCACCACCATCCAAGAGGCATAATTCTCTGTCGTCACTCGGTGGCAAGCCTGAGCCAGGAGGAGCTACAGAAGCAGTGCCGCCAGATGTAAACAAAGGCCCTGAAATGTCAGCTCTCTATTCTCACCATATTAGTTCTACTCCAGTTCACCAGAGAAGGATGCGGCATCCCAAAACCTCTTCACTGGACCTTTCTGGTCTAGCAGGCCACATGACCTTTCCTACAAAAAAGAATTACAGTAGTATCTCTGAAAAATGAAAAGTTTAATCCTGTTTAAACTGCATCCCTTTGGACAGTTCCTGTCACTGTTTTTTGAAAAGCAAACAATAACCAGATATGCTGTATATCTCAGGTAGAATCTACCAACATTTTTTAAAAAGTTTAAATCTCACAGAACAGCTAGGGCTCTTAGAGGAAGCTGCACAACCATAGCCTATCAATGGACACTGCTTATTCCTTTGGAAAATCTTGTTCTGTGCAACTTTGATCTACAACTCAAACTGCAGAGGTGTACCATGGACATGTCTTTCTCATCGTATGCAGAGATGATCACAGCGGCAGTGTAAAATTAATTTGATTGCATAGGTACATACAAAATGTGACTGAAACGAAAATAGATTATTTTGGATACAGAAGGAAATCCAAAAGCCACATTTCTCTAAGTTAAGTTTCAATACTGTGGAATGCAAAGGAAAATAGAAACAAAACCCTGTCCCTAAAAAATATTCTTTGGTCTTCTCTGTACTGCTCAGTTTTATAGTAGATAAAATGGAATCCTTGCTTTCCCCACCTCTCTAGTTGAGTTATCAAATTCCACTTAACTCTGTTTACATTTAAAGACTTTCAGGATGATTACTATTAAGATCTGAAATGCATTTTTTAGAAATATGAAGTATTTCCCAGCTTCTAAAACAGTTAATTTGGGGAGATTAGAAAACACAGTCCATCTACCAGATGGAGCCTGTCTCTATGGGCTGGCTGGCTGACATCATTATAGTGCGCAATGTACCAAGCATTTCTAGTAGCTCTGTGATTCAAGAGTGACACTAATTCTGTCATTAAATAACTGTGTTTTAAGACTTGAGAAATTCATCCTTGAGACCTGTACAGAGATGCTGATTAATTCATGGCCCAGGGCTTCAGTCCTACTCAGGAGCCAGTTTCATTGACCTCAATGGTATTTGCTTGTGAGAAAATGAGCACAAGGCTAGGCTACAAGCAGTTGCAGCATGTGTCTTTTCTCATGAACATAGAAGTGGGGACCCAACTTATTGGTGACCCCAGTGTTCATCCAGATTATATCAAGATGCTCTCACACAGCTAACTACTCTACTGGTATTCCTGCTCCTTGCTGCACCCAGTGCTCTGGGCACACCAATCCATCTCCCCTTACATAAAGCCTTTCCTTTCTCTCATTTTGCCTGGTTATTTCCAGCAGGCCTCATTCACACAATGCTCACTTACACCCAGCTTCTCTCATTCTGTCTGCCCAAGTGACCTCAGCAAGAAGCAGCATCAGTATGTTAAATCATATGAACCTAGAAGTGACATGTTGGTTAGAATACTACTGTGTGATAGAGCTTTGTTTATTTTATTTTTTCTTCCCACTGCTCTTTCAAGGGCCATGCATTCCAGCCAAAATAAGGAGCATGAGATTTTGTGATGACTCCTGCTATGCCATTTCAATAAAGGTTGGAAACTAACCTTCTGGAATGACTGCAGAGAACCAGTGAAACTGACACATTGGATGTTTTAAACTGGTAATACAGCATTTGGACAGCACCTGAGGACAAACATTTTCCTTTTGAATCAAGAGCAAGTGAGAGGCACAATGATCTATTGGCTTGGCTCTCACCAACCACCTTCTCAGTTCAATTTGTAGCAAAATGCATTATTGTTCTTTTGTTCAGATTTCCACTACCTTTGAGGCCCAGATTAATCCCCATATAGCCTGTAAAGCCAGATCTCCTCTAGCTTTCACAGAATTGTGCCATCTTATTTCCCCATGTTAGTTTTGCAAGGTCAGGCATGCTGAAATCTTCCTAGTACCAACACAGAAGTTAGGAGATTTGCCAAGTATGGAACAGTAAGAACCATTGGATAAATTAAATTGATGGTTCTTATTAACCAACATTTGATTCCTGTTCATTTCACAAATAACTTTTGTGTGTTTTTGCAGGGAAGAGTGGGGATATACACCTCCACACAGAATCAGATGTTTTAAAAATCATCCCACTATCTTTTGTTGTGTGAAGAAGCAAACAGGCTGACTAGGATGATAGAAACAAAGAGGACAACTTACTAGCACATGTTAGCACTTATTAGCACATTTGTCAGTATTGGCCTAAGACTTTTTGCTGCCTTAACATCCCATCCCTCCCATGAAGTGAACTGCTTCATCTGAAGTAGTTGCTTCACTCTATCTTCTGGCATGGCCAGCCTTGACATTTTATCTTGCTTTCCTCCTAAGAGGGTTAAGATGACATATATGAAATTCCTGTTCTTTTTTCAGAATTTTGTGCTGTAGGTTAGATAAGGAGAGACCAGCCTGGGGGCATCCAAATAACCTTGCTGACTGAACTGGAGTTAAAAACCGGCTCCTCCTGTCCCAAGCACTAGGCTGAAGGATAAACTCATTGAGATTATAGAGATAAACAATCAGATTCCCTGTCTCTAAGGAGCCTTTTTGGCCAAAAGGCCAATAAACTTTTTAAAAGCAGCCAGTGGGAGTAATTGTTAATTAAATTAGAACTAGAGTCTTGAGGGGGAGTACGTTTGACAATTTTCCCATGAATTTTCCCTCAAGCAAGTGGCCACATCACCAACTTTTCACCCTGTTTGAGGAAACCTCCAGTTATAGCACTGTAGTCCTTATGCAATTTCCTTTTCCCTTTCTACACCAACACAAACCTTTCTTCAAAACTAGTAAACTGTACAAAGAGGTGCCTATGCTATGTCAGAAAAGCTTGGCTTCAGTACAGGGATGGTCAGCATGCAGTCCTGAGATGTTCACAACCTTTCCCCCATTTTAAACTGGAAAAAAAAAAATCCTGTGTCCTCTGGGGCCATGGGATGAAATTTTACCACTTTTTGTAGGGTGATATAAACTTTTGTTCTAGGCTTTCTCATTTTGAGAAAAAAAAGGCCTCCCCCAGACTAATTCTATCCAAGAAGGCAAAAAGTGGTACGATTCCCCTCCAAAGAACTCCTATGATTACCTCTCCAAGGTAATTTTTAAAAATCACAGATGTAGAGTAAGGTTCAACTTTCACAGGTCCAGCTTGGGGGCAGGTCTGAACTTGCGGGATTTGTCCACCCTGCTTGAGAAACAAGGAGAAGATACTGTCTTGAAACCGACACATATGAAGCAATGAGAGCATTGCTCCCATTGCAGATAGCAAGTGCAGTGGGAAAGGCAATCAGTATTGAGGCCGTTGTGGGACGCAAATAATTTACATTTTACTTCTCGTGGCCCCTGGTCAGAATGAAAACCCAGATCCAGGCAGACCAGCACCTGCTCTTTATTCTTTCTTTCTTTTTTTTCAGAAAGAAAGAAAAAATATAGAGTTGTTAATTGTATGATAGGTATCATATCCAGTTTAGCCCAAAGACTGATACATGTATTGGAGAAGGAATATATCTACATCAACCTCACCTTTACAAATGCACCCCCCACCCCACACACACACACACTGAACACAAAGGCATCCCTGCTCCAAGACAATCAGGCAAGGGTAATTATGCCTCCTTCAGTGCCCACAATAGCATCTAATCACACAAATGAACTCTTCTGAAACCAAATCTTTGTAGGGTGGAAGGGGTAGGAAATCATTTGGGATTCTTGCCTATTTATACCTTGCTCATCTGCATCTACATGTGCATGTGCATATGCATTCATGAGAGCCACGCAAGCCAAAAATATCCCTTGCTCGAGAATAAACTATGCAGATGGAGTCACTGGCAAATGTGAAGTTTGCTGAAAATAGAGGTGAGCAGATGCCAGCTGGAAAAACAGACCAAAAATTGAGACTGGAGGTTTAGAACCATTGAAACAATGTCTTCCATCCATCTACATTAACATGCTGGCTTCAAAAACCAAAGCTGGCAGCCTAGCTAACTGCATGGCGATGAGGGTGAAGATGGGTTTTGCTAAGCCAGATGGGTCATTTTGCTGCATCAGAGGAGGCCCATAGGCCAAATTGCTGGCAGCCCTGATGCCACACCATGAGAACCTTAGGATTGTTTGCCTCCAAGGAGCCAGAGTTTTTGCGCCAGGTGGGTGTTCTACCTGCTACCGTAACTATTCACCAGGAAGAATTATTTGAACACAAAGAAAAATCTTCCCAGTCCAACAGAAGCAGCTGTTCAGTGCTGGTGCTGTGACAGATATAAACACAAAACCCTTTTGCCTTCCATAAACTGAGCATTCCATTATGGGTAGATGGTAGATTAAATGAACAGATCAAGGAGCAGTGGAGAAATGCTCCACTGCTGTTATTTGCCATTTGCACAACGCTTGTCATTTGCATAGTGCTTCGCATTTGTTATCTCATGACCTCACACTCAGGGAGCAAAAGAGCCAGAAAGAGAGAGAGAGAGTTCATAGGGTTTTTTTCCCCCATTTTACAGAAAAGTAGCTGAGAGTGACCTCTCCCGTGGCAAGGGTAAGAATCCTGTGGCTTCTCAGGTGTTGTGGACTGCAGCTCCACAGCAGTCCTCACCACTGCATGTGCTGATATGAGTTGCAATCTAATGAGATCTGGAGGGCTATATGGCTTCCACCACCATCTGAGCCATATCATTTTGTATTCAGAGGCAGACTGGGCTTAGAAGAGGAAGTTCCCTAGATCCTATGTCCATTTCTAGCAAATGCACCCCACTAGATGGCTTTCCAGGAATACCTAAATGTTGAAATCCACAAATGTTCAAGTAACTCTTGGAATTATATTTTGGAAGCTATGATAACTGTGCTCACTATATGTGCGCATTAGATTTTTTTAAAAAAAATACAGTTATCCAAGGGTCACTTAAAGGTTTCCAGTCCTATTTCCATAGCCATGTCCTGTATTTTTTACTTATTTATTTTGGCTTCCCCAAAATTGTAACATGTTCATCTGACTATTTTTAAGAAATTAAAGTAGTCATGGTAACTCATTACGAAAGATAAAACTGAATATCACTGCCGTACCCCTCACTCCAAAATGGCTTGCCATCTCTGGAACTGAAATCTCAGGTACATAAGCTTATCTGGCAACTATCTTTCATACACTGATATATTCACAGCAGGATATGTGGTTGGTTAAAGAGTGGTAAATGGATAAATAGTTCCACCCTTTTCAAAACTTCAGCAGATAGGGCCAGAATACAACAGAGTGGTTCTACTTTTGGAATTGCTTCTGTCAGCAGAATTGGAAAGTGAGACAATATTTCCCCACAGCTCCTGCCCCCATGGGCTGCTTCTGGCTGCTCTGGAGGGCTGGAAAACAATCCAGAGCAAGTTTTCAGATTACATGAAAGGTGGGAGGAAGGAGAGAGGAAGAAGAAATTCCCATTGCACTAATGATCAGGTGCTAGCACAACACTAGATTTTAAACCAGAGGTATGTGTGATAGAGATTATAACCCAAATTACTGATTTTAAGTATGGAATTCAACAGGAATGTAACTATGGGAGGGGGGAGGAGAAAAGAAGGTGTTGCATCTCAGAATGAGAAACTTGGTTGGATATTATTCTGCTCTTCTATTAATTTTCCATTCACTCTACATTTTTAGCATTGTAGAGAGTGAGACATTGAAATTTGTTCACACCTAAAGCTCTTATATTTGTGGTATTCATATTTCCTTGGTAACATTGCTTCTCCCTTTTCTTTGGATGCCTTAATTGTTGTGGTTTTTTTAAAAAAAAAATATCCAACCAATGTTTTAAATTATTTAGAGTACAATGCCCTCATTTTATCCTCCATCCGGTAGCTACATCTCTGAAATTCAAGATGGGGGGGACAGTCCATATTATATATATATACACACACACCATACACACACACACACACACACACACACACACCATATATATATATATATATATATATATATATATATATATATCAGTGTTCTGATCTTTGATGGATTGCAAACCATATCTGGAAGAAATCCTGCCCTACCTTGCTTCTATTCCTGTAACAGAGTTTTAATATATGCCAGAATAGAAAGTGATGATTTCATAGCTGCCTGGAGCCCATGTTTTTACTTGCTAATGATTAGAAGAGACAACAACATGGTCGGGGCTGGTTAGAAGGTTGGCAATGTCATGGCAAGTCCTAGCAGGAGCAGCAGCACCATTTTCCTGTTTGTGCAATTACAGTAGCTTTGCACGGGGTAAAAATACAGGGAGATCAACAAGTGAAGTGAGTATGCATTGTAAAGCTGAAGGTGGATTCCAGGCCAGAGAAAGACTGAAGATCACCAGTGTAGACAGCAAAGATGTGTGATCCAGTGTAGACAGGACAAATGTACTCTAAAGTAAATTGCATGCATGTCAGCCTAAATTCAGGTGGTGAGTCAGCTGGCATTGGAGAAGGCAAGGGTATGGAGAGAGGGATATCTTTTGCTTGAAGGATGCTTGAACACTTTTGGACCAAATTAGGTGGGAGGTTTTGTGTGTTTTATGTTCTGTTTTGTTTCCTTTTGGCATTCCCAGCCCTGCCATGCTTCAGGAGGGACATAGGGCAGGGGAATAGATGAAGTCAGGGGTGTTTGCCTGAATGGCCCAGCAATGTTCCCCATAGTGGTGGAGAGGACCATTATCATCCTTACCATTAGGCACAGAGTGGCAATTTCCTCAGACAACAGGCATTCAGTCTCTCAACTTCTGTTCTTGAAAACCAAGCTGCTCCCTGCTATCACACCAACATGTTCTTGGGGGGTCTGGGGTATAGTTATAAGGGAGGGGTGGGCATTGCTTCCCTAATGAATTTTTACTTGAGCCCCCAAATTTCTAGTAATGAAACAACTTAAAACCACATCTGAGCATTTAGAAATACAGTTTGGACATCCAAAGAAAAGGGACAGGCAAAGTTACTAAGTGAATGTAGAGACAGCAAATATCAGAGTTTCAAGCATGAACAAATTTCAGTGTCTCATTCTTTGCAGTGCTAGACTTCCAGCAAATGGAGAAAAAATCCATTTCCTGAGTAAAAGTCTTATTTGTAGGATAGTGTTACCCCACTGGCATACCCTATCCTGGAGACTGTAAATTTGATATCAACCATGCCAGAGAGGTTGCCCGGATGGGCACATAAGCAAAGAAGTCAAACAACCAAAAACAAGTCAAGACCAGAAAAATCCCCAGTCACGTAGCCCAAAGAGACCTCAAGCTATACACATCCACATAAACAAAGGGTCCTCAGCCAAGAATAACCAACTTGAGGGGATTAGCATGTTTTCCCCAGGTTGAGCGTTGACTATGGAAAATCCTACAAGGCGAGGTTCATCTACATAAACCAATACTGCAATCCTACATAAACCAATCATGCAAACTACCAAGTTGCCATCAAATAGCATTCCTTTCTTTGTTGTGGCCATTGTTCTTCCAGGGAGAGGGCCTGCCCTTGAGGTGTGTTCTGCCCTATAAGTAGTCCTAGTTTTTGAGGGTGTCTTCAGAGAATTCCCTGCTTGCAGACCAGTACTCTGTTAGTTGAGTGATCCCCTCAGCTATCTCTTCCTTCTTCTCGCTGCTTCCCGAACCGAAGACTTCAGGATAGGTGCAGTATCACCATATCTACATTCCCTTTTGCTATATCCCCTATCCATTTTTCACCTCTTTTCCTTTTCAGTAGGCCTTTTGTGTGTGAATGAGTGAATGCGTTGGGGCATGATAATATAGTCATTCAATAAAATCCATTTATTTGGTATATTTGTCTGGCTTTTTGTTTGGCCTGACCTTGTAAAGTCGGGTAAAAGATCCTGCTGGTTTACCCTGCCCGTTGTTTTGCTAATGCCAGTGCCAGTGCTCTGCTAATTTTCCTAACCTTTATAACTTGGAGTGAATCAAGGTGTCCCCCACGCGACCCCCAGAAATCAGGGTAACAGTGGGAAAATGCTCTTATATGGACCTTCTGTAGCTACACCCATGGAGAGATATACTACCCAGATGTTACTTTAGGACATTCACCCACCAGAAGTGTTGAAGTAAGACGGAACCATTATTCCAAGCAGCTTCTGAAACAAAGAATGAATGAGAAGAGGGTACTATCTTAACTTTTGTCTTAGCCAGTAAAATGGCTTAGGTTGATCCTGCAAGGACTGTTATCATCTCTGGGCTTCGTAGTAGAATCAGTGTGGTTGACAAAATGACTGTGCTGTCAAATGCCGACCCTAATTAGTAACTTTTTGTTGAAGTAATTTATATGCTGAACATCTTACACGTAAAACAGGATTAGAATTAGAGGAACGAAGCATGAATGTTGGAGGAAGGAACATCAACAATTTAAGATACACAGATAATATGATACAACTAGCAGAAAATAGTAAAGGCTTGAAACAGTTACTGAAGACAGCCAAGGAAGAAAGTGAAAAGTGAAATGTTTACTGTTGAACATTTAGAAAACAAAAACAATGACCACAGATGATTTACATAACTTTAATGCAGATGATGAAGACAGTGAAGAAGTTCAAGATTTTCTATACCTTGTCTCAATTGTTAATCAGAATGAAGACTGCAGTGAAGAAACCAGAGGAAGACTAGGACCATTTTTGCTCTACAGTGTTACAGTGCTATTATTCCTCTTTCAACATCCTATGGAATCCTGGGGTTTGCAATTTAGGGAAGGCCCTTTAGAATTCTCATCCAGAGAGGTCTTTGGCCTCAGGAAACTACAAACCCCAGAATTCCACAGAATTCCACAGGGTGCTGAAAGTGGATAATAGCATTATAACAGTGTAGTGCAGAAATGGCCTAGGACTTGGAAGGGCAGCTATGAAGGAACCAGACAAGATCCTGTTGCGTATCATTGAATACTAAAGTTAGGATTGTCCATACCATCATCTTCTCAATTTCTATGCATGGTTGTGAAAGCTGGACAGTGAAGAAAGATGATAGGAAAGAAATTAACTCCTTTGAAATGTGGTGGTGTGGGAGAAGAGTTCTACAGCTACCCTGGACTGCTAAAAAGACAAAATGAATGGGTCCTAGAGCAAATCAAACCTGAACACTCTCTAGAAACCAAGATGACTAAAACAAAACTGTTGTACTTTAGACATATGAGAAGCCATGACTTGCTAGAAAAGACAATAATGCTTGATAAGGTAGAAGACAGTAGGAAACAAGGTAGACAACATTACAGATGGATAGACTCAATCAAGCTAAATAGAAACACACTAAGACTTCTCTGTGTCCTCAGTTTAACCAGTCTTGCTGAGACTTTTCAAAGAAGGCCCTAAGAACTTAGCTTTCAAAAAGTTTAAGCTGCCAAGGACAGATGTAAAGATTGCAGGAAATCAGAACTTCTAAAATAAAGATCAAGATACAAAAACAAAACAAAGCTAGCAAAAAAAGAAAAACCTACCTTATTTCAAACATAATAATGACCAATTCTATGTTGTGTATTTCCTCTACACTATAATTGTGCTAAATGTGAGGCAGCTTTGGGGGCAGATGTCTAGACTTCATGTTCTCCAGGCTATAAGCCAAAGAAAGGAAGCATGTGGCTCTCCAGATGTCGCTAGACTGGAGCTCCCCATTTCCCCCTTTGCTAGCTTTGCTATTGCTGATGAGAGCTGCAGTTTAACACTCTCTGGGCCCCTATCCTTCTGTAATGCAGTCTTCAGCCTCTCAATGTTCAAATGTGTAGAAATAATTAGATAATTTTCTACCAACAACAATTTGGGATGGGGTGGGCAAAGTGAAGCCCCTGAAGCTGTTTTGATGGCCCACAAGCCCTCCAGACTTCCCCAGAATGCCCTGTTCTGGCCAAAAACAGGATGAACTACCTCTCCTGGAAGCCCCTAGGTATCACAATTTACTCTTTTTAAGTGGGTTGCAGGCCCTGCACTGTTTAATGTCAAAAGCACCTGCTTTTCAAAGCCACGATTGTATCTCTAACCCCTTCCAATCTTTTGGCTTTTTGGGCAATTTGTGTGAGACTATGGAGAGTCCTGGGGCAGAAAATTGGCTCTCAGACCTATAGCAACTACCCACCCCTGATTTAGGATGTCCCAGTTGAAACATAACACAAAGATTACACCTGAACTAGAGCTTAGTGTGCTCCAGTGCTGTGATGCTATAATGGACTCACTGCAGCATTGCCCTTTCACACCACACAATTCTAGCACCATGATTCCATGTTAACTGTCATGGCTGCATCCTATGGAATCCTGGGATTGGTAGTTTAAGGAAAGGCATTTATAATTATAAGCCAGAGAGATCCTTTGGTGCCTCTGACCAAAGCACAAATACCAGGATTCTATAGGATGAAACTATGGCAACAAAAGAGCAATCATGGTGATATAACTGTGTAGTGTAAAAGGGCCTCTGGTCTTGCAGTCACAGAATCTGTGGTATGCATCAGTAGAAAAGACTAGGTAAAATGCATTTATTAGGACAGGTCTGGGTCACATGAGGGATGTGTGTATATTGGATGCACAATCATTCCATTCTGAAAACCCCCACACTGACCCCCCAAAAAATGCATTCTAAGAGCAGAGCTTATTATGAGGAATGCATTGAATGAAACTGTAAAGCCATTCAAAAGGAGACACTTCTAGGGTGATCGGGGTTGCCAAGTATCATGGCATCTGTTCTCTAGTCCACAGTGCAGGGGGAGAATCTCCAAGTGAGACCACTGCCTTGAAAAGTATATATGTATATATATGTATTATGTGTTTGGCAGCGTATACACATACCTGTTCATTCACCTATGTGGATTGTTTTTAATTTGAATGCAGTGGCAGAGCTTGGAGTGTGTGGAGGGGGGTAGGAGGAGGGCTATGGCATGAAAGGGGTGGCCAGTGTGCATAGGAGCATGGTTAGGGCACATGGGGGCATGGCCAGAGTGTGTGGGGATGTGACTACAGGGTGGAACACCCCAAAAACATTGTCACTTGTGGCAAACTGCCACACACACCCCGCCCCATGCAACTGTTTGAATGGTGTGATCCATGCAACTGTGGTAGATGTTTAAAGTATCATTTTTAATGACATCACCAGGGGCTGCCTCTCCAGGCATCACAAGGAGTCATTCCCAGGTGTCAGGTTTTAGCCCTGAAATCCCAGGAGCTGGGATAGTCCTTACCTGCCATCCCTAAGTATGATGCTCTGGTACTTTGAGCATTATTTTAACACTGCTCAATTATGGATGGCTTCAGCATCATCATTCTTTTTGTGAAATACTTTCCAAGATATGAAATAAGTTTCATGTGACCTATCAGACAAATAACCATTTTCACAATTGAGATGCTCAACCTCGTGCCAAAACTCTGAGGAGTGCATTCCCATCATGGCCAGTTTTAAACTGAGAAATGCTCTCCCTCACTGCCCTGTGACAACTCAAAGCAGTGGCAGGATCAGGTTGGAAAAGAAAGTGGGAGGGTTGCTCAGCAAGATTAATGTGAGCATAAGAGTAGCAAGCAAAGAAGGGGAAAGTGCTTTTTGTAGAACAGCATGGAGCTATTTTTGAGCCAGGGCAGGAGATATCTAAAGCAGGCTGCTTGTGGAGGATGCTTCAGTACTCTGATGCCATGGTGATGGGTTCCTTAGAAAGACCAAAATAGAGCAAGATGGATGAGAGGAGTTCAGAATGGGGGTGGACATGTGTTACAGTGATGGATCTTTTTTTGAAGACTGCAAAATACACCCACTTCCCTGTTTAATAATGGCCTTGGTCCTCTAGTGAGGAAGGGAAGGAAAAGGAATGAGCTGCTGGTGCACCTATAGTGGGAAGAAACAGCAATATGGTGAAAGATTACTAATAACGTGAGAGGGACAAATTCTTAGTTGAGATCCCAGCCTCTTCTGCCTTCCCACCTGAACTGGTCACAATGCTCCTAAGTCACTACAGCACAGAAGGCCAACCAAAACAGAATTCCACAATGTAGGTCTGCCAGCTATGACAGTTTAAGCAGCCAAGGAGTACAACATAGGCAGCAGATTTCAGGTGTCAGAGAAAGATAACAAATTGTTGGTTACCTGATTTGTACTTACATTTTTTTGTACCACCAAAAAGCACTGTCCCTGGTGTCAGAACAACCTAATGGTTTTGGACATTATGCATAAGCAAGGGTGAGGTGAGAGTTATTTCCTACATTGCCTTCAGCAGGAAACTGCCTTGGTCTAGCTCTCCCTCAGTGTTCAAGATGAACCCTTTACATGTCTTCTTAATTAATATCATCCCACTCAACTCATCAGGAATGTATTTCCAAGTTTCCCCCCAGTTCCACAGTGGCTGACCATAGTACAACATGACACAGCTTAATACTGTTTCATGCAACTCAGCAATACCCAGCTCCAAATGCAATGAAGCATTGAGGCCAGTTCCTCTCAATTTCCTTGATAGCTACAGCTAGTTCCATTTTCAAATAACCAAGGTATGACTACATAGCATAACTAGGGATAATGTGAAATCCTGTTGAGACATAATTGTAACTTGTTAATTGCTCAAATAGTTACAAGGTGTGGCTGAAGGATGGAGTTCAAATGCCGGCTTGGGTTGTATTGTGGGGGTTGAAATGACAAAGAGGTTGACAGGCAGAGAGTGTATTTTGTAGCATAAGGCAGCAGTGATTTAGTTGCTTTCAAGAAATGAGAAAGTAGAGAGTTATTTTTAAAAACTGTAACTATGACAATGTTACAATGGTAATTAACTACCTTTGGGGTGTTTAAAATATACCTGGAGCTAATTGCTTTTAGAAGCAGCTTTCCAAGCTCTGGTCCATAAAACAGCAGGCTGCACAATTCAGAAGTTGCAAAATTCATGTTTGTTCATGGAGGGAAGGAAGGGAAAGAAAATTGAGGCCATTTCCTCAAAGGCCCCTCCCTAAACTGCAAACCCCAGGATTCCACAGGATGTTGAAAGCAGAATAATAGTGCTAGAAAAGTCTAGTGCAGAAATGGCCTTAGAAATGTTGCTTTTGTAGTGACTATAGATCCCAAAATCCCCCCAACAGCCATGGAGTAAAAAAACAAAGTAGCTTTCACAAACTCACAAGGAGTTCGCATAGCAAAAGATTGTCACAGAAAATGCAAAGAGATGTATTACTGATGAGAGATTTCAAGGTACTGTTTTGTATGAAACCATTTTCTACCAGAAGTATGAAGGCTTTGGAGGGTCACAGATGCCTTGATCAGGCAGAAGATAAAAACATCCAATTATCATACAGATGGCAAGAAAACATCCTTATACAGACTGTTTGGTCACCCATTTTAGAACGTTGCCCAATTACAAAACATTGATAATGTCAGAACAAAAGAACAAGCATGAAGTTATGCACATATAATCAACACAGCAATCCACTACCTTCCTTCAATCAAATTACTTCAGTTTTCAATAAGATGTTTTATTTATCAGGTGTTTAGTTACTCTGAACTACAGTTTTAATTTTAATACATTTTAACAAAATGAGTACAAAAGATCAAGAGAGATGGGGCCACATTTAGTCAAGCACAAGCAACAAATCATTCTTAATTTAATTTAACATTTGGTTACAAATTTTGGTTACAAATCAGGGATTGCTTGACAATGCATTAGTGTCAATGGAACATGCCTTCCAATGTCAAACACCTGGGAATTTTCGGCTGAGGGAGGATGGCAGATTTTTATCAGAGCCATGGTAATAAGAGGAAAAGGTTACACCCACCATTGCCCTCCCTCTTGTTGTTTTTGTATGCCTTCAAGTCATTTCCAACTTATGATGAACCTAAGGTTCATCAGAGTTTTCTTAGCAAGATTTGTTCAGAGGGGGTTTGTCTTGGCCTTCCTGAGGCTACCAAAATGTGACTTGCCCAAGTCCACCCAGTGGGTTTCTATGGCCTAGTGGAGATTTGAAACCTGGTCTCTCAGGTTGTAGGCCAACACTCAAACCAATACAACCTACTGGCTCTGATAGGATATGTAATGGTGCATAATTGCTGTTTGCACACAACCACTGCTCAGAAATAAAACAGGGATGGGAAACCTTTGGTTTTCCAGAGGTTAAGGAACTATTATCCTCCTCATAGCTCACCGAGCTTGTTAAGGCTGAGATCCTATCATGTGTGCATTTATTTTTTAATGATGCCTAAGGCTACATAAGTGTGTTTTTGTATTCCAGACCAGAAAGCTTGTAGCATTTAGAGTTTTAAAAAATAACTAAAAAGTAACCATTTTAGTTATTCTTGAAAAAAAGGGAAGTGAAGAACTGTTGTTGTATGCCTTCAAGCCACTTCTTACTTATGGCAACCCTAAGGTGAACCTATCACACAATTTTCTTGACAAGATTTGTTCAGGAGAGGATTGCCTTTGCTTTCTTCTGAGGCTGAGAGAGAGTGACTTGCCCAGTGTCACCCAGAGAGTTTCCATGGCCATGCAGGGGTTTGAACTCTGGTCTCTACAGTTGTAGTCCAATGTTCAAACCCATGCTGGTCTACAACCGCAATAAAATTATTGATTGATTGAATGTTCAAACCACTATACCACGCTGTTTCTCCCTGCATGCTAGCAATTCTGATCGTGGCATAGCACCTGCTATATACAGTGGAGAAAAGATGCTTGCAATACTATGCCACACAGTGACTGTCATTTGTAACTTGCAGGGCTCTGCATAGGCCCCCCAAGTCCAAAATACCTGGACAAACAAAGGTCCAGTCCTAGTTTAGAGATGAGAATCCAGTTTATTTGGTAGTGGTGCTAACAGCAGCAAAGAAGCCTTTTCCATCATTATTGAATCCAATCAGTATTGCCCAGCAAAATTGTTGTTCCATGTACTGAAGGACCTGTTAACATTTTACCCTTCAGAAAGAAATAGAAGATTCCTCTGAAATCTGACTTTTTGTGATGTATTTGGTAGACAAGATTACCTGGGTCTGATCTGATATTGAAATGCACATACTTAGTTATCACCTGATGCTGACAATTTTTTTCCTCGCACAGTTTTCGCTCCACAAGTGCCTGCACATTTTTTTGTTATGTGAAAGGGCTTCTTTCCAGGTAAGAAATATTAAGCAGACTGCATTGTTTTTACAAGTAATGAGGGACTGAGAAAAAAAGCCTTGCAGAAGTGAGACAAATGTAGCATATCACAGTAAGCAGCCCAATGCATAAGCAGTAGCACAAGTTCATGATGAGCAGAGTTTAAACTCATCTTACATGATGAGTTAATGAATTGCTACAGAGCTGAAGAGTTTGCATCAGATCATTTGTCAGAGGTAATTGCCTGCATAGCAGCTCAAAGACCTAGAAATCTTTAAGTAGTCTAACCCTGTGAGTTTGAAACCAGTCATGCTTCCTGATTTTTTATTTAATAAGGGGGAAAGAGAGAAAAAAATAGCCCCCTCCTCTGCAAAATGGTTGGTTTTTCTAGAAATACAGTATCGAAGCTATCCATTTGTGTAAGGACAACATACAGTGTTCCTGGCTTGTCATCACTGTTAGTGAAGAGAGAGGTATGTGTTGCTTCTGATTCACTTGCAGCACAGTCACACCATCCTCTCACTTCTGACCCTGGGAGAAAAGGTGGTACAGTAAGGAGCACCCAAATGTCACCAGTATGAGCTGTCCAAGATATTTGAAGCACGGGACAAGATGCCTGTTCTGCAGTATGTGCAGAAGCCAACCAGAGTGGCAACAGAATCGTCAGCACTGGCAGTGGGGTGGGGTATTTCTTCACACCTAACCTAAGAGGAGCAGGCTACATTAGGAGGCAAAGGCCAGACCATGAGGAACGCACCCCTTTGCCTAAGTGTGGAGAATGGCTGGGGTGCTGCTGCTGCTGCCACCTCTTCCTAAATCTGACTACCAAGAGGTAACCAATAGAAATGTTGTCACAGAGACAGTAACTCTATGTTGGTCTTATGGCTACTCCCCCCTCAGCTGTTCCAAGTCATATGATGCTCCCTTGTTGCAGGACATTTTCCTGACAGATAGTCAGCTCTAGGAGAGCCCTGTTAGACAGCAGCAGAGCTTGGAGTGCAGGGAGGGAGGGAGGGGAAGGGGCCACGGTGCATGGGGGCATGGCCACGGTGTGTGGGAGCATGGCCACAGTGTGTGGGGGCATGGCCACAGTGTGTGGGGGCATGGCCACAGCGTGTGGGAGTGTGGCGACAGCGTGTGGGGGTGTGGGCTATGAGCCGGGATACCCCAAAACATTGTCGCCTGGAGCAAACTGCCCCATTGCCCCCCCGTCCCTACGCAACTACCATTAGAGCAGTTGCAGGGGAACAGTGGTAACACAAAGAGTGGTATTCGTTGCCCCTGTCCCAACAGGTCTGTAAGCCATCCCATTGGTTATATTTTTCCTTTCATTTATCCAGTTCAAGTATGCAGAAACAGGTCTCCTGGTCTTGTACAGATCCATGCAGCTTACTGAGACTTCCATGCAGGACCTTAATTCCGTAGCTTGGTACCATTGTCTCTACTGTAATAATAACTTCTCAGAAGCAAAATAAAGGCCATTTCTGCCCAACACTGTTAAAGTGCTATTATTCCACTTTCAACATCCATGGAATGCTGGGGTTTGCAGTTTAGGATGAAGCATTTAGAATTCTCAGCCACGGAGCTCTTTGGCCTCAGTAAACTACAAACTCCAGAATTCCACAGGATGTTGAAAGCAGAATCATAGCGCTATAACAGTGTAATACAGAAATGGCCATAGATAAAGACATTCCCCAGTGTCCTTGGGTCAGCAGCCTAGTGGCTGTACTTTTCAACAAGCTACAGTTTACAAATAGCCTTCAAAAGCAGCTTCACACACAGTGCCTAACAGTAGCAAGTACAGATGAATGATTTCCCGTTAGGCCTCGCCTCTCCCACACGTTGTGCTCTGAAGACCCAAAGTGCCAAGCTCTCATGAAGCAGCCATCTCTTTACACACAGCAGGCTCCTAATGGCAGTGGTGATCCAACAATGTCATTTCTTCAGTTTCCCAGGCAGGCAGGTGAAAGGAAGAGGGAAGAAGAGCACAAGCAAGTGAGCAAATCCTTTCTTTGCCTATTGCTGGTGGTGGCAGCACTTTTGCCTATCTCTTCTAAGAAGGCAGCACTACTGTATTTTTCTGTGTAGTCACTTTTTAAAAACTCTGTCTCTAAAAACACACATAAGTTGACTTACTAGAACGCTAAGCATTTTGACAAATGCATCTTTTAATGAACAATTGCAACAATCCTGTCAAGAAATCAAATATTTTAAAATTTTTATTTCAAATTTTTACTTTTTTAAATTTTTAAATTGTTGCCTTCTAAGGTCTATCAAATACATCCCATAGGAAAGAATTCCACAAAGATGGGATGACCATAGAAAAGGCCCTGACTCTGGCAGCTACCACTCTTGATCTTGGAGAAAGAAGTGTGTGCAGGGCCTCTGTGGCCAATCCCTGTTCCAAGGCAGGTTCATGTGGCCTACAAGTGACTTGGGCCATTTCCACACTACACCATTATAGTGCTATTATTCTACTTTCAACATCTTGTGGGATCCTGGGATTTGTAGTTGGGGGGGAGGCATTTAGAATTCTCAGCCAGAGAGCTCTTTGGCCTCAGTGAACTAAACCCCAGAATTCCACCGGATGTTGAAAGTGGAGAAATAGCACTATAACAGTGGAATGCGGAAATGGCCTTAGTCAAAACCAAGTAGGATTAAGTACCAGCACTTTAAACTGTAGGCTAATATGTTTACCCTGTAATTAGTACAGGTGAATTTTGAGGCTGGAATAAAGTAGCTTGCCTAATTATCTGGTAGTTGTGCTGAGACTTCAGGGATTACAGCTCACTCCTAACTGTTGCTCTGTGCTTGCTTTTCCTTAAATCAGCCTGTTTTCATGAAATGCAGAAAGGCCTCCACTGAGAAGATAAGGCTATCTCTGCTCTATGTCAGTTTCCATATGTTCATGTCAGAATCCATTCCATCCCATCTCTGTATAATTGCCTTGTTTCATTCACTAATGTCCACGAGAAAATTCATGTTTAAAAACAAAACCTAAAAGTAGTATTACTGGACAGTTAAAGGGGTGCCATTCATTTTGCAAAAGGAAGAGCCATTCCAAGAAGCTGGAAGGCCTTGCTGCTGCATACCATCAGCCGCAGAAGATGCCTGGAAATGCCAACCCCTGAAGGTAGTGCTGCCCTAACTGGCCCTTTAATCCAACAGCCGACTACTTTTGGAATGGGGTTGTTACTTAACACCTTTCTCTTGGAATACAACAGGGGCATCATGGAAGTAGTGAGGGAAATCTTACACAGAAAAAAATGTAGGTTAAAAATGTTTATTACATTAAACAGTTTTGACATTGTGCGGAAAAGCCCTGTGACCCATGCTTTTTGGAAAATTTTTAAACAAGGGCATCTCTGAATGGAAGTGGAGGAGGAGACTGGTGCATTTCGTAGAGTTGGAATATAGGCCTTCTCTTCATTTCTCGGGCCATTTGACAGACTGCAAAAGGCCAGCAGCAATGAACAGCCATCCAGTCTTCACAGAGTGTTCCCTAGAGAAAAACAGGAAGAGAACTTCTCCACATTAGGATGACTAAGAAACCATTTTTCCATGTCACTAAGTGCTGATCTAATTAGAATCCCTCTATGTTTGTTCCTTGCCCAGATTCAAACCTCAAAAATAAAGAGAAGGCACAGATTCTTTCCACACTAACCAGTTCATCCTGAATGGACATACTTCCTATGCTTTTCAGCTTTCAAGTATACATGGAGGAAAGCTTTCATGGATAGCCAAGGCTCTTCTCTTCAGACAACCAACATCCATGTGCAGAGAGTCATGGAAACAGTGAAGGAGGAGTTGGAACCAGCATCCTACTCTCTATCTGGATAGAGAATGCTTGAACACAGAAAGCCCAGATGACAATGCTGGTAATCTATAGCATTCAATGTTGTCTGCGTTTTGGTTTTTAAAAAAATTGTGAACAAAATTTCAGCACACTTCTTCCACTGTGGCCTGGCAAAGTTCTACTGACCCTTTTATTCAGAGATCATCAAGTTCTCAAGGTCCAGGGGATAATTTCTGCCTCTGTTCCCCAGACTTGCCAAAAGCAAAGCCAGAAGTGACCAGAACTCAATTTCTGATTTCAATTAAGATTTAAAAAAAAATGGGGAGAGAGGAGTGCAGGGAGCTCTATACAGTGCTGTGCGTTTTGGCATGTATCTCATTTCCAGTTTGTTCATCTTTCCAAACCACTTCTTCTACGCTTTCCTGCTTCCACCAAAAAAACAAAACAAAGCAAAACTAAAAACAGAAAAACAGAAAAACAGAAAAACCCAACCCTTTTTATTGTTAGTACTCAGATCCATTGGTCTGGCACAGCCACATTGCTATGCTGTGCCAATGAAACACTCTAGTCTTACATCACACATCAGAAATATGAGGCCTTCCAAACCTTGTTGGATTGTGCTGTACATGGCATGGCCAATGGTAAGGGATGGGATTTGAAGCTCTAGAATAGCTGGAGGAAAACATAGTGCCCAACTCTGTCTTATGGCTTTAATATCTTCTTAAAATCCAGTCTGCTTTACTGAAGAAAGAGGACATTAATTTACAGATATCTCCTAACAAGCAAATATAATAAAGAGAGACAACACCTTTGCGTGTTTTCATCCAGCCTAACAGTGACTGGAAGCTATTATCACCATAGAAGTGAGTTGCAAAAGAAGAAAAATGAAGGAAGAACTGGCACAATTCCAGGAATAGGCTTCCTTCCTTCCCTGTGAGGACTTACCACCCATTCATGCTACAGTTTTATAACACCATTATTCCACTTTAACTGCTGTGGCCCTATGAAATTCTGGAACTGGGAGTTTCAGAAGGAGAATTCTCAGCCAAATAGCTCCTATGGTGCCTCTGACCAAACTACAAAAAAGAAAATTGACCAGATGGTACCAGGCACCTCCCTAGATGATGTGATAACTGTATGAATAACTTTCTGCTCCAAGTGCCTGGCAAATGTATCACAGCAGACAACAAAGTTTTCTAAACCTGGCCTCTCTGAGGCTGATTCCAATAGGCTTCTCTCCTCTCAGAAAAGCTTTTCTGCATGGTGTGCTGAAGACAAAATAGAAGAGGCATAGTAAGTTTTCATAATTTCATGAGAAATGTGTTATTTCCCCCTTACTATGGACTTGTGGACAGTGCAATTTTGTAACAAAAGTGAAGAGAAATAGAGCTGCTCTTACTCAAGGTTGTAAAAACATGGGGATTTGTTTGGCACTGACATGCTATTACAAACAAATGCTGTGCTAAAGCAGCAGTGGTTTCAAGGGTTTAATGTATTTGCTCTCCTTTAAGAAAGCATAGTGCTAGCAGTAAAAGAGATCTCAGCCCCATACAGCGCAGAGATGGGCGACATTCAGGAAGGTGAGAATAATAGCAAGTATGAAGCCCTGAGGTTTTTTTATGCTATGTCTCAAATGAACTTTTCACCCTTGCAAAGATTTAAAGTCATCAGTATTCATTAGCAAGCTTTACTCCCCTTGCTTCCTGCCATGTCAAGAGATTCCAGGCTACAGCTTCAGGCTGTACCAGAAGTAAGTCAAGGTGAGAGGAATGAGACCTGTTAACAACATCCCAGTGCACTGTGGGAGTGGGATGGAACACTTACACAGACTTACACGTATTTTGTGTCTCTCTCTGGTGCCAACTCTTAATGCCATGGTGGAGCCCAGCAGCAGTGGGAAACAAAAGCACTCTCCATAGTGACTTGCAAGACTACATTCCAAACACAGGGTGCACAATGAACCACACACACCTAGCATTAAAGCACAATCACAAGCATGCTGTTAGGAGATAATGAAAGCTAGATTGGCAGTGAATATTCACAGAAGTAACTGACTAGAAGGGATCCACATAAATCACCATGGTCAGCCTCTCACCGGAGGATTCAAATCCTTGATACACCAATCATCAACAGACAAACTGCCTGACTCAAATTATGAGAACAGTCCAAGCAGATTGAAGGCACAGGCAAGATGTATGGCACTAAAATGGACTGAAAAACAAACCACTTTTCTTTAAGTTCAATGTCTGATAAGGAGGATAAAATGAACCTACTGGAAACCAATAGGAATGCTGACCAAATAAACCCACTGGAAGTCTGTAGGAATGCTGAAATCACATACTTTGGAGCTAATATTGGAATCCAGATTTTTCAGAGTGTAGACTCCTGTGGAGTTATAAATGTGTATACTTCCCTAAAGTTAACCATGTCCCCTTCTGTAGTCCTCAGCTTCATCCAGAGGAAGCAGTACAGTACACTGCTGGATCCAGTATAGCTCTTTCTATGTTTTTAATTACATAGTACCCCGTATTTTAACTGGCCTTTCTCACTCTGACATGCTAGTTTTCCAGTGGTTCTTAACCATTTCTTCACTGAGGACCCACTGTAAAAGTAATTTGTTGCTAGGGTCCCCTAAGACTTAAAATTTAATAATCTTCAAATGTTTGTTTGAAGTTGCTCATCATTTGCATTACCTTATTCTTCCACTACAGTGGTGGAGCTTGGAGCATGTGGAGAGGGGTGGGAAGAGGGCGAGGCTACGGTGTGAGGAGCATGGCTGCGGTGCATGGGGACATTGACAAGGCACACAGAGGTGTGGACAGGGCACACGACGGCATGGCCAGGGCACACAGGGGCATGGCTATGGGCAGGAATGCCCCCAAAACATTGCCACCCCAGCCGAACCGCTCCCCCGTCCCTATGCAACTGTTACAGTAGATAATACAAAGGAAAGGAGGTTTGTTAATAGTCTGTGGTATAGCATGCTGAAATTCTTCAAGTGTCAGCATAGCAGAATAGACTGGAATTTTCTAAAGGAGGGTTATGGGTGGGAGACAGACCTAAAGAATCATTTCTTTCATTGTTTTTTCCAAAGCAGCACATTTCCACACTACACTGTTATAGTACTATTATTCGACTTTCAACGTCCTATGGAATTCTGAGGTTTGTAGTTTGGGGGGGCACTTAGAGATCTCAGCCAGAGAGCTCTTTGGCCTCAGTAAACTACAAGCCCCAGAATTCCACAGGAAGTTGAAAGTGGAATAATAACACTATAACAGTGAAGTGCAGAAATGACCTAAGGGTTTTGGTGTTGCTTTGGAGTAAATCATGAAAGAAATGCTCCTTCAGAGGAAAATGGTGTTTCTTTTGTGCTCCCCCCAAGGGAGCACTGAGACCCTCACTGCTTCACTTCCAAGCAGCCACAAAGTTAAAGGAACTCCCTTCTATTCTCATAGCTGCTTGGAAGCAAAGGTCCACCACACTGCCTGCCTCTGGGCATAAGCATCGTTGCCACACTTATGATATAAGGTCTAGGCTAGGCATCTTCCCTCATCTTTGCAGCTCTCCTCTAGCCTTCCCACCTTCTGGGTTCTGTGGTGCCCTGCACAGTAGTGCCCAGGGCCTGCATACAGGATGAGATGCTCTCCAGCGCATCTTTGCCACTGCCATCATCACTGCCACCTTCGAGGAAACCAGGACATGCTGCATCAGCTGGCCATAACCAGATGGGACATTTTCAGTACTGCACATCTGGAATTTTCCTCATTTTCCAGGATAAATGGCAACCCTATGTAGGTCACTTGTGGGTGCTCCATGGACCCCAGGTTAAGAACCACTGGTTTATTATGTAGCTAAGAAATGAAAGATAAAGCTTCTACTCTGTAGTCTGAAGGCATAGCACATTGTGCTGAAGGCTCTAGCACATTGTTTTCTTGTTCAGGTAAATGCAGCTATTAGGTCAGACCAGCAGCCTGACACTGGGAAGCATGTATAAAATGAAGATGTCCATGTTAAATGTTCTATCCAAGTAATATTTTTATGAGCCAAACTATCTTCATTATTAAAGGATTGGGCAAGATGTGGCTACATATTAACATATTCATGCAGGTAGAATTTAAGTATTTCATCTTGTTTACTACAAATTAAAAAAGCACAAAGACAAAATGTCAAGTACTCCATAATACTTGTGTGATTGTTCAACTTAGCATGATTAAGGCTGCAATCCTATACTGACTTACCTGGTAGAAAAAGCCTTAATGAACCCAGTAGAACTGGTTTCTGAGGAGAAATTCTTGAGGGTGTTACCAAAACTAGATTTAGCACAGTTGATAAGAGAGCAAGCATCTGCTTCCTGAATGATATTACAGTGTGGGGTAGATGAGGATATAGATCAAGCTTCTCCCAGCTGGGGATGCTGGGAGTTGTAGCTGGACACTGCTTCCTAAGCAATTTGATGTGGGCAGTGGGCTGACAATTATCTTTTTTGCCAGTGTGCCAGGGACAAGCACCATGTTTTTACCCATTGACTATGGTTTCTTTCTTTCATGGAAATTCTCCAGGGACTACCAGCCAATGACTCAGGAACCAGAACTGGTCCAGGGACCACCACTTTGAGTAGCCCTGGTCTAACACATCTGATGGGCACCAGCTTGAGGAAAACTAATATCGAGGGATCTGGGGACAAGGAATCAAGACCAGCCTTTCATTCTCCCCCTACTAGAGTATCTCAGCTTCTTTATTATTCCAACAACAAGCTCCTCAATCAGGAGTCTTGTAAAACATCTGTTAAAAAATACCTTATTTCTCCCAAGTCACCTGGGAATGCATATTTGAAATAAGATTTGAAAGGAACAATTCAGCTCTTACAAACTCTCTTGTCACTGCAGACATCAAATAGACCAGTAGACCAGTTGCCTCCGGTACGCATGATGGTGGTAATGCTGGATGTGGCAGCAGCTGTGGGACTTGGTTGAGTTGTCACAGGCTCTGTCGAATTTTTGCTCCTGATGAAAACAAAAACACACAGAGACACACACACTGAAATCAAAGGCAACCTGGGGTTTCACAGCAAGGTAGCTCATAAATCTTGCAATCTTTAGTCTGAAGAAGGCAAGAAAGAAATTCACTATTCTAGTACCAGATTGCTTTGTTTTACAGTAATTGTTGCCCTCCATTCAGATATTTCTCCTTGCTTATGTTGCACAGCACTTGGAAACACAAAAAGGCCCCCAAAAGGTCCACTTTAGTCTCCAATGAAGAAACAAGTGACCAGTGCTCAAAGCACTCTAAATTAATATGCAGTATCTCCATAGACTTCTGCGTCTACCCCCCCAACTGTAATTTCTTTCTTCCACATTAAGAAACTAGACATCTGTCCAGAGTACAGATCTTCTGTCAACACAATGGGTGCTGTAAATCAGTACTTCTTAACCTGGGGTCCATGGAGCCCTCTCAGGGGGGTCCACAAAATCCTGCTGCTCAACACCACCAGCAACCGCAGAAACTGGGACGTGGCGGGGGGTGCCAAAACTGCTCCCTTGTTTGCAAATGAGGGAGCTGTTGTGGTGCCTACACACCCCTACCCACTGCCACATTCCTGTTGAAAGGGACACAGTGGAAGGCATGTATGCACATTCAAACTACAACTCTGGAGACCAGGGTTTGAATCCCCACCTGGCCATGGAAACACATTGGGCGATCTCAAGCAAGACACATTCTTTCAGCCTCAGAAGAAGGCAAAGGCAACATATCTTGCCAAGAAAACCCCCCATGATAGGTTCACTTTAGGGTGACTGCAAGTCGGTTTTCAAAGGTGAGAGATGTGATGGCTACAAAAAACCTCCCTCTGTAGCAGCACTTTGTTGTTGTGTGCCTTCTGACTTTTCAGCATTTCAGACTTATGGCAGCACTAAGATGAACCTATCACAGGGTTTTGTGGGGTTTTTTGGTCAAGTTTTGTTCAAAGTGGATTCGTCTTTGCCTTCCTCTGAAGCTGAGTGAATATGACTTGTCCAAGTTCACCCAGTGCCTAATTGGGGATTTGAATCCTAGTCTCCAGGAGCCTTTAATAAAGGAATAAATATTTGAATATTTAAATCTAAATTAAAACATTTAAATCTTGAGTTCAGTCTTGGAGGTCCCTGACAATAAATTGTATTTACAGAGGGTGCCTGGTAAAGAAAAAGTTAAGAAATGCTGCTGTAAATTATTCATAGTTTTTAAAGAAAGGAAGGAAATTTGAAGTGCACATACTAATTTTCATTCCAAGTAGCATTTTAAGATCCGTTTCCAAGTGAATGATATAGTTTTTCAAGGAATACATATTAACCAGGCTTGATGACTTTTGTGAAGGATATGAGTGATGTAGGGAAAGATTATATGAAAATATTTGATCGATGATCAAGAGAGAGGAGAACTCCCCCATTTCAGGAATTGTTGCAGTCTGGGGACCTTTCCACCCTACACTGTTATAGTGCTGTTATTTCACTGTCGGTATCCTGTGGGAATTCTGGGGATTGTAGTTTACTGAGGCCAAAGAGCTCTCTGGCTGAGAATTCAAAAGCCCTTCCCTAAACTGCAAACTCCAGGATTCCATGGAACATTGAAAGTGGAATAATAACACTATAATAGGGTAGGGCAGAAAGATACTGGGACTCTTCTGCACAAGAAAAACACGTATGTTTTTTGTGTGTATGCAGAAAATGTGTGGTGGTATTTGCTTGCTCATATTTAGTGGTGTATGTTCAATGTTTTGTTTTGTTTTGTTTTAACGGAGAGGGTCTCCTCAGTCAGTGACACACACACACACACACACACGTCACAAAAAGTTTATGTTGAAATGTGAGAATGTATCAGCAGCAGTTTGTAATATGTCATACAAGTTTGCTGTTAAGAGTCAATTTTGGACTTTTTATTGTAAGTCACCCTGGGAATTTATTTGAACAGTAGGCTATAAATAAATATAATACAACATACTGTAAAATATAAAACACAGCACAGCACAGCACTGTTGAAGGATTGGGGGTTCCTTATTATTTTAGTCAGTGGAAAACTTGCCAAGTACATTTACATCTAAATGGCCCATAAAGGTAAGAGAAGATGACTCATCTTTATTCTTTTCACCCTATCCCAAGCAGACAGAGGGACCTAGTTGTGTGTGTGTGTGTGTGTGTGTGTATTTTAAAAAGACATTTTGGGAGACATGGAGAGGAAATAACATGAGCTTTAATATCTAAGTACTGTAAGAGTCTGACACTAGTTCTAGAGATGTCAGCTGTGGACAGTAGACAGTGGCTGTACCTTTGCAAAGCCTGTATATTTGGAAAGAAGCTGAGACATTACAAGACGCCCACGAGTCTCTTGTGTCCCCCTTACCCAGGAAAGAAAACCCAGCTAAGCACTGCGTTCCTAGGATTTCCCATCACTCTGATAAGTTGGGATGTACATAATAATGATACAAATTTTATTTTGGTAAGATATAATACACTTCAGAAAACCCGCTGGATGTCCTTTGACTAGAATCCTATTGTGTAGATCCTCTGATGCAATTGTGGGTGCGAGAGGAATCTGACCTCACAGTCCACACATGCCCTCAAGAGGGCTTTTTCCTCCTCACCTCCCAAATTCAGCTGTCCACACTGCCCAAAGACCATTGGAATTACAGCTGATACATAATACTTTGGAGCAGGATAGGGTAAAATGTGACCTGTCCACTCCTGGTGGCCTTCAAATCACACTTTTACATTCTCAAAGAACCCCCCAAACATCCTCTGCAGCCCCCTAAACACCCTGTTTTTAAACTAAATGGTGTGATTTGGGGAAATTTTTTTACCTCAAAACCATGCCAAAACCTGCAAAACAGATATAAAACCTTGCCCAAAACAGATATAAAACCCCTGCCCTTCAGAATCTTCCCACTCAGTACCTTTGTATTTTGTCTTATGTCAGCCAAAATGAAGGTCAGAAGTGACACTGCATCATTCCCAGCTGCCATTTTGGCCAATATACAGCCACAGAAGTATTTGTGGGGCAGATTGGTTTATGCAGCCCAGGGAAGGGACCAGGGATGAAAATTGACCCACATTCTTCTCCATGCAGTTGCCCACTCTTGCTTTAGAGGGAAATTAGAAGAATCCAGCTCCATAAAGTATGTTTATCTGTAGAATGTGATGCCCCCTCACCTTTCTTTCCAACAAGAAAGACCAAAGTGACTAAAAATCTATAAAGTACCTAATCAAACATAATGTAAATATATCAGAAAATACACATTTTGTGGTTTAGGGCCATGTTGTTCAAAACGGGTAGCTGTGAAAAATGTAAAAAACCTTCTCCCTCGTACTGAACTTTTTAATGAATACTTGTATTTTTTTCTTATACATAAAATTCTGATTATTTCTTACTGAGCAGAAAAACCAAGAATTACCCACCACCAAAATAATAGCTTTTAAAGTGTTGAAGTATTATAAACTTATATACTTATTATATCAAGTTCAACACAAAAAGCCTTTCAGTGATTCATCTGTGGCAAAAAAGGAAGATATTTGCTTGATGCTGGACTATGAAATACAGAGCTAGATCAGAGCCTGGAAAAGTTACATTTCTGGTCTAAAACTTCCAGAATTCCCTAGCCAGTATATGTGGGGATCATGCCTGTGCAGAAACAGCAAGAGTGTTAATAAAAAGTAAGATTGAACTCCTCTCATGTTCCTGAAAAATGATCTCTCTTTCTCTAACTCACTCTCTCTTCTTCCTCTGGATTGTCTTTTTCATACAACTGCAGGATCTCAGTAAATCACAACAGTTAAACTGACACCACAAATGCCCTACAGGGACTATTTCCCTTCACCCTCTCACAGCAACGGAAGAACATAGTCATTCCCAAAGCAGCCCTAAATCAAGGTAGTAGCTGACTTATATGTCAATACCAATAGCTTTTGGTCTTAAGCCATAACACTCTGGAGGGAAGTCCTGTACACAGCCCTCAGTGTTTTTTAACATGAGCTTTGTGCAAAATGCATTGCTGTCTGATAATGGCTTGAATGATACTTTAGGCATCTGTGGTGAAATACGTCTTTGTTAAAGTGAGCTGCTAGAGCCTGCTGGATGTAGACTTTAAAAGAGAGGACATCAAGATTGAGAAAGTGCCCAGCATGGTGGCATGTCTGAGTGCTGGACTAGAACTCTAAGAGACCAGGGTTTGAATTTGACCATGGAAACACACTGGGTGACCCTAACGCAAGTCACACTCTCCCAGCCTTAGAAGGCAGCAATGGAAAACTTACTTTGGCTAGATCTTTCCAAGAAAGCCCTGTGAGAGGGCCACTATTCATTAACACGGAGAGAAGCTACACAGACAGCCAAAACAGGTAATAGTGTACATTCACAAATGTTGGTTTATCACTCAGCTGATGGCAGTGCGGTACTGTGAAAGAGTGCCAAATGAGATTCTAGGGAACTTTGCTTCAAATCTTTACTCCCTTAAGTTCACTGAGACTAGCACAGGGTTCTTGCGATGATACAATGTGGAGTAATATTGTACCTCACTCTGTATTCCTTTGAGCAAGAGTGCAGTAAAAATATAGGACTGAATCCAGCCTCAGCCAAACTTAGAGTAGATCCATTAAAAAAATAGATCATGACTAATTAAAATCATGACTAACTTAAACCCCATAGATTTCTACTCTAAATATGTCTTAAGTCTAAACCGAACCCAATATAAATAGTCTATTAGAAATTTAAGGATATATTTGCATAACATAATAGCAATTTGCATTATGTGCGTTATGTGGATGAATAGCATCTTTTTGACACAGGATGTGGGACTAATAAAGAAAATCTGGGGTTTGTAGTGCTTGATTCGAAATTTGTCTAATGCAGCATACTGCCAAGCTACTGACAAGCAAGTTATTGGTAACAAGGTCTTCTGAAGTAAAGCATATGGGACATTTAGCCAACATACCACAACTGTGGAATTTATTCTCCAGGGAAACTCAACTGGCACAAATATCTGAAAACAAGGTTCTTTGGGAAGGCCTTTACAGTACACTAATAGTGGCTGCCACCAGACTCAAAAATGTACATGTAAAATGCCTTACACTTTTTCTTGATAAGATTTATTTATATTGGCATATAGTGTTTTATAAACTTCTTTTGTAAACCAGCTTGGAAACCAATGAGATGATGATGACGATGATGATGATGATAGGGATGTGGCAGGGAACAACAACAGATTAATATACAACATAACATCAGTTGAAAACACATTTAAAAAGAGTATATAAAATCAATACATCAGTCCACACTTTAGAATTCATAAGCCTGTTGGAAGAGACTGGTCTTTAATTTTGATTTAAAGTCAAACAGCATATCCATCTGTCAAATCTCTTCCAGCAGGTCATGCCACAGTCCAGGCATGGCTGAACAAAAAGTAATTTCTAACTTATGGCAACCCTAAGGTGAACCTGTCATAGGTTTTCTTTGCAAGATTTGTCCAAGGGGATCTGCCTTTGCCTTCCTCTGAGACAGTGTGACTTGTCCACCCAGTGGGTTTCACAGAGGCCTTTTCCGCAGCTTACCTGATTCTGGCGTGGGCGCACGGGGATCACGCAAGCAGCCTCTTGCGAGAGGCACTCACGTCCCCTCTGCTTCTTCTCTGCAGCAGCTCCCTGCTGGCGGGCAGGGAGCGTGACAGACCCACCTCTTCCTTCCGCAGTGCAGCCGGGTATTTTCCCAGGCTGCACTAGAGGAGGAAGCGCAAGAGCTGCATCTCCAGAGGCTCCGCACTCAAGGTAAGTGCATGTGGGGCCCCGCAGCAACATGCGATCGTGCAGCATTTTCAGCAAGAAGCCAAAAATAATATATTGCATGATTGGCACCTGCTGGCCCCAGCAGCATCATGCAATTGTGAGGACGTCATGTGGAACAGTCCTCGCAATTGTGAGATGCTCCAGAGGCTCTTTCACATGAGAAATGGCATGTGAAAAGGGCCAGAGATTTGAACTCTGGACCCTAGAGTTATAGTCCAATGCTCAGATCACTACATCATGCTGGTTTTCACGTTGCCCCAAAAGGCGGATGACTCGGGGTCCACCTGCAATGCCAATGCCTCCATGGAAATATGTGGAATTATAGCTCAAAGGAAACCTGCGAGAATGGGGTAATGACAGGACCTTTTCACCTGTGTATACTGGTACTGATTCAGAGACTCCAGTTGGAACTTAAAAGAATGTTTTATTGGGGAAAATCACAAACACACACAAGATTCAAGCAGTCTCACAACCATACAAGGCTATAAGAAGGAAAAAAAGGAAAAAAAATGGATAGCAAGGAGTTAGGATGAACTGGGTGATATTTATCAATCCTGAAGAGAAGAAAGTCAAGGCAAAATGGCTCAAATACGAAAGTTTGAGGGTAGCACGGAGGAAAAAAGCCTGGGGTGCAGAGTGATGCCCAAAACCTAGCAAGTTGTAAAAATTACCTGTGTTGGATCTAGGGTTTTTATCCTTTTTTTCTGCCCTGAAGGAGAAGGTGTTAATGGTTCTCTGAAAGAACAAACTAGGGAGTCTGGAGTTCACTAACGGACTTAGCATTAGGTGACAAAGCATTGATGGGAGTTGTGATAGCTTCTTACTATCTGGGCAGATGAGGAAACAAAAGGGGAAGTTCAGCAGGAAGAAGGCTCCAGGACATTGGTCATTTTTGCTTTGTCTGAGAGTTTTGGTGGCTATTGTTTTCTAGGTTTGAGTCATTGAGGGGATCATCTTCTACGACTGATCCTCAGTGAACTGGTCATCTTTGTAGAAGATCTGAAGGATTCAATCTCGAAATTGTTGGAAATCTTACAGGGATTTGGTCAGGTGAGAGGATACAGAATAAATAAAGAAAAGACAGTAATAATGACAATGAATGTGACAAAAAAGCAGCAAATGGAATTGGAAAAAATATCAGAATGTCAATTAACCAACAAAATTAAATACTTGGGAATAATTATTACAAAGAAAAATCAAGAATTATTTGGAAATAATGATCAAAGAATATGGAAGGGACATGCAAAAACGGGCTAAATTAAACTTATCATTTTTAGGAAGAATTAATGCTTTTAAAATGTCTCTGCTACCTAAACTTATGTTTCTTTTCCAAAATCTACCAATAATTGGAAACAAGAGAGTGTTTAAAGAATGGGAAAATGAGCTTCAAAAATTTATTTGGTTAAGCAAAAAAACAAGAATAAGATTTAAAGTATTACAGGATGTAAAAGACCGAGGAGGGTTGGAAGTGCCGTCCTTGAAGATGTATTATTAAGCAAGTTGTTTAGATTGGATTAAAGATTGGATTATATTAGAGAAATCTACTTTAAAAGATCTGGAAGGAACTGATAACAGATTTGGATGGCACGATTACTTATGCTATAATAAAATAGCAGTGAACAAAGATTTTAATAATCATTGCATCCAGAAAACTTAATTAAAGATCTGGCTCCAAATAAAACAGAAATATTATATAAAACTCCCAATTTGGACATCCCCTCAAGAAGCTTATAAGATTGCACCGACAAAGCAAGGAAAGCTTTTGACTTATCAAGATATAGTAAAATGGGAAAGAGACAATCCAAAAATGAAGTTGATAGAAGAGTTAAAAGCTGAAGATCATGAGCTAAACTGGTTCCCTTGGCACCAGTTGAAAGAAAGGTGCAAAATCGACCAAAAATTATATGGTTCAGAAAGACAAGAAAATGAACTAGATCAACTGTTGAAAGAACATCAAAAGAAGAGAATCTCGAAGTTTTACAAATTATTATTAAAAAGGGAGTTTGAGTCAATGATTAAGTGGGCCAAAATATAGGTTGTCCAATCAAGTTAGAGGCATGGGAAAAAGTATGGAAAATGGACATAAAATTAACTCCAAATTTAAATTTAAGAGAAAATTATTTTAAAATGTTACATAGGTGGTATATGACTCCAGAAAGACTTCAAAAAATACCCAAAAATAGAGATGTAAAGTGCTGGAAATGTGGGAAAAAGGTGGGGACTTTTTTTCATATGTGGTGGACTTGTTCTAAGGCTAAGAAATTTTGGAAGGGAATTCATGATGAAATTCTAAAAATTTCCAAAGTTAATTTTGAAATGGTAACAGAATTTTATTTATTGACTATATTAGGTCAGAACTAGGACATTAGAAAACAAGAGAAGATATTATTGTATTTGATCACAGCAGCACAGCTGACATATGCACAACGTTGGAAAGATAAAACAGATATTCAATTAGATGAATGGAAAATAAAAATGTTAGATATGGTAGAGACTGAAAAATTAGCTAGCTCCCTTAAGAACAAAATGATTCAAAATTTTGAAAGCAAATGGAAAAAGATAATGCTTTGGCTAAATCTGTAAATGTCTGTGGATTGAGTATTTTGGTATTTGATAAGATATATATAAAGGGAAGATAGATTCAACTGGAAACCTTTGATATACAGAAGCGGGGGGGAACCGAAGAATTATAATAATGATATACATATTTGTGTCAATATATGCTTTTATGTACTTTGAATATAATAAAAATTATATATATAAAAAATAATCCTCAGTGAACTTATGACCTGGCTATGCTTTGAGGTCACCTTTGACCTAATTCTGCACATGTCCAGGTAGTCTTCTTTGCCAGCATGGCTTTTCAGCCATAAATGTATGGTTTATATTTTGTGCCAATTAAATAATTTTCAATGCCAATTATACCGTATCATGGATTGAGGGTATACAGCAGTGCTGTAGACTTGAGTCAATTGACTTGGACTCAAGTCAGACTTAAGTCACTTCAGTTACTTGATCTGGACTCAACTCAGCAATAAAGGATGCACTGATTCAGCTCAGCTCAAGACTTGTATATTTTTAGTGACTGACTTGCCCTTGGTTCAGTAACATAACTCCTTCATCCAGAAACCTTACGACTTTGAACGATGCTTCTATCTCTTTTTGCCTACCAGTCACATGACAATCTGTCTCAAACCAAAGTGTGGGTGCATTTCTCAGAGGGGATCAGCAAACAAGTTAGGCAAAGGGCTTGAAGCAGAGTTGAGGCCTGCTCAGCAGCCTGTCCCCACTGCATATCGGAGAAGCCTTCTAAAATGTTTCCTAAGAGCAGAAGACATGACTCACCCACCAGAGTGCAGGGCGCATTTCTCAGAGGGGAACAGCAAATTTGTTAGACAACAGGCCTGAAAGGAAGAATCCTTCCTTCTAAAGCTTTTGAAACTCCAGTAATGGGGAGTAAGAAGGATCCTATTCCTCACTTCTGAAAAGTCCTCCAGCTTTGGAAATTGGAAGAAAGAAGGAACCCATTCCCCACTTCCAAAACTACAAACACCTTTATGCCCATTGGCACAAAAGCCTTGAGCTTTGAGAAGGAGTAAGAAAGAACCTGCCCCCCACTTCCAAAGCTGCAGATGGCAAAATCACAAATGTGAAGGGCCAATTCTGCTTAAATTGTTAAAACTAACTTTATTTGACTCTGTCTAGAAATTCCAAAATATCGGTTGTGGTACAAAGTTGGCTCCCAAACTTGAGACTTGACTTGAGACTTGACTTGAAAGTATCTTCAAGGACTTGAGACTTGACTTAAGACTTGAAGTAGGGACTTAAGACTTGGAGTAAAAGACTTAAATACATTACTAATTTATGGCATGGTAACACTCAGGGACAAATGCAGACTCTGGGATAATTGTCATAATTTAAACAGAAATAAATACACTGTCAGTGAAGACAAATGGGGATAGTTGACCTGTGTGTCTGTTCAGTTGCTATCTAGGTGGCAAGTATTCTTCCAGGCTTCTGCTCTCTCTTTTTAGGTTTCCTTATCTTTAACTCTGACTTGGACTGTACAGCCCAAGAAAGCAGAGAGATCACCTTCAAAAAAGACTGCTCCGTGCTAAATAGAACTGTAGCCAGCAGATGAGTTACCATGGTGAATTCACTCTTTACTTCATAGCCACTCCTGCAGCTGAGCTGGATAGCACAGGAGCCATCCAGGCTCTGGACCCCATTCCCAAATGAAGTTTGACCCTGGGAAGACTTGACTACAATCTAGAGTAGCTGTGGGAGGGGCCATTGTAAAACTGAATGTAGCTACCCCTTGTAGCAATAGATCCACCAGCAGCTCCTGAACTGGGCACATGGCCACTCTACATCATCATGGCTTCCCACACAGAGGGTGGTTCTTTAACATCTTACCTCAGTGTAAATAAGAAGTCGTTCCAGTCTGCAGACTCTGACAGAGAAAGGATCGATGGAGACTGATTTTTCTCAGGTGTGGTAAAGCAACAACTAATAAGTTTATCCATTTGGAATAAGGCACTGGGCCAAAGATCCAGTTTTAGCTGAAAAGTGAAATGAAGGTTTCTAGAATGTTAACCTATCACAACATTCTCCATTTTTGAATCACAATAAGGTTGAAACCAACCTTCTCCACAAATTTTTTGTTGTAAACTGCAACTGTTCCAGTGCCATCCATTTTACTATTATATGCATTTCACTTCTGCTACAAATATAGATTGGTGTGTGTGTGTGTGTGCACCTTCCAATAGCCTATTGACTTATAGTGACCCCTTTTCCTTAGGCAAGGAATAATCTAAACCATCAATTTCAGTTGGGGGTTCTCTCTCTTCTCTCTCGCTAACAAAATATAGCGTGGTAGTGGTGGAATTCCACCTGCGCTTGTGTACGTTGTGACATGCCTTGATGAGGCGCTAAAAGTCTCACTCAAGTGAGATACCTCACTGTTGATTCTATCCAGGAGGTGGTGGCTTCAAGTTTTTTCTGATTTAACAACAACTGTAAGGTGAAGTTTTGTTCAGAGGGACGTGCCACTGCCTTCTTCTTGAGGCTGAGAGAAAAGGTTTTCATGGCCAAGCAGAGATTAGAAACCTAGCCTCCAGAGTCTAGTCCGACACTCAGACCACTCTACCACATTGGATGGTAATGTGTCACTGCTTATTCATCAAGAAAATCTTTGTGCCCAGTCCTTGAGAAAGAAAGCTATCACATCCAAGACAAAAGTACTAAACAACACTAGTCAAAAGAGTGATTGATAGGCTTGGAAACAGGGGATTTCATTTTACACACTGAGGAAAGAGTTTAAAATCTTCACAGAAACAAAGAGAAGAGACTGCTGAGTGATCCTAAATGGCTGTATGACCCAGGTTTCCTTGTAGAATGCTACTGGGTGTCTTTTAGAGGGAGGGAAGTCTGAAACCAGAAGACCAAAGTCAGTGCCTCGGGGCTTTGTTCATATTCTATCTAAGTTCTGTTTGAGGAAAAAGTATACTTCCGGACTTGTCTCTGAAACTATAATATGCTTCCAATGACTAACGTCTCTTTCACACTACATAGTTATAGCACTTTGATACCACTTTAACTGCTACTGGTGCATTCTGTGGAAACCTGGGGCTTGTAGTTTGGTGAGGCACTAGAAGTTTCAGTCAAGAGAATTATAAATACCTCATAAAACTACAGACCCCAAGTTTCTTTAGGATGTAGCCATAGCAGTTAAAGTGGTACAAAAGGCTACAACTGTGCAGTGCGAAGCAAGCCTAGGAAGCATGAAGACAGACATAAGCTTAGAATAAAATTGACATTGCACTCCCATTAAAAAAAGAAAATCTTGTCACCTTTCCACCCCAGGCTAATTCATTCCCTCCCAAGCACTCTCTCCTGTCTCCCTAGTAACCAGCCACATACATATTCCATTCTCTTCCTTTCTCTTCAGAACATTCTCACATCAGACTCACCACACCAGATGCTGTCATCCCCTCACTCAAATGTAAGAACACTCAAGACCCAGATAGGTTTGTGGGAAAGACAGCTAAGACTAGGTAGTTCATTTCTTGCTTTTCAAGAACACAAGCCAAAGTGGTGTGCATATTCTTGCTTCAAAGATGCAGGGAATGATTAAAAGTGCTGCCCATTCACACTACTGAACGATAGCGCTACCTTCCACTTTAACTGCCATGGTTCCATCCTTTGGTGTCCTGAGACTGATAGTCTGCTGAGACACAAGAGCCCTTCAACAGAGAATTCAAAAGACCCCTCCCTCTAAACTACAAATCCTAGTACTCGATGGGGTAGAGCTAGGGCAGTTAAAATGGAATAACAGCCCTATAATTCTGTAGTGTGAATGGGACCCAGGAACAAGAAATGGGCCTTCTTGCCACACTGTACTTTGTTGAAGAAAATGGTACAGGAATAGGATTCTGATGGGGCTTTCTAAAACTGCAAACCAACAGTGAATTGAGGAGGGGAGGGACAACATACAGCACAACTGTCATTGAGTTCTACAAATGGTGTGGGATGGATGAAGAATTTCCAGCAGTCTGGAGCCAACAGCATCTCTCTTTCACAAAACCTACTGTGGGAAGGAGTTCTTCTTGAAGTTTATTCTAGACAAGAAACCCTTTCCTCCCAGATCATAGAATCATAAAAACCTCACAGAATCATAGAATCTTATGGGAAGGGAAGGGAAGGGAAGGGAAGGGAAGGGAAGGGAAGGGAAGGGAAGGGAAGGGAAGGGAAGGGAAGGGAAGGGAAGGGAAGGGACCACAAGGGCCATCTGGTCCAACCACCTGCCATGAAGGAATACACAACTAGCACATTCCTGAAAGATGCCCATCTAACCTCTGCTTAAAAACCTTCAAAGGCAGACATTCCACCTCCCTCTAAGGCAATCTATTCCACTGTTACAGTAAAAACAAACAAACAGTTTTTCCTAATTGTCATAGGCCTTTTATTTCCTTTCAGATTCACATGGCAGTTCCAATCCAATAAGGCTGCTTGTCAGTATCACTTTGCCCTGCCTCCACACACTGTAACATTTATTATAATAGCAATGGAAAGAAAGTATCTTATTAAAGTTCAGTTGTAGTACAGTGTTGATACACTAGCAGTTTAATTTCTGACAGACTTCTTCATTTAATTCCCACTCTCTGTCTGGCTAGTTCTCACTGAAGGCTCAAAACACAAAGAGAAATTTTGCCTCATCCTTAATGCCTATCATCCTTAAGCCCCTCCCATGCACATCACTGTCCTGAGTTTCATTCTTGAGATGCTATTCCTGCTGCCTAGCAACCAGCCATCAAATTCCACTGGCATTTCAAATAGCTAACATCCCCCAAACAGCTTTGTGGGAACTATTCTTTTGTAATTTGAATCCATTGGTCCATGTTCCAGTTCCTAGAGCAGCAGAAAAGAAGCTTGCTAAATCTTCAACAGGACATCTCTTTAGATATTTAAAGCTAAACATACCCAAGCTAAACATACCCAGTTCCTCACAAGCCTTGGTTCCAGACCTTTGATCATTTTGGTTGTCCTTCTCTGAACCTGTTCAGGCTTGTCAATATCCCTCTTCAACTGTGGTGCTTAGATCTGAATACTGTATTCCAGGTGAGGTGTGAGCAAAGCAGAATGGAGCGGTACTATCCCTTCCTTCGATCTAAACACTATATTCCTATTGATGCAGCCCAGAATGGCATTGTTTTTTTAACTGCTGCATCATACTGTTGACTCATGTTTAGTTTGTAGTCTGCTAAGATCTCTAGATCTGTTTCCCATGTCCTGCTTTCAAGCCAGGTGTCTCCCACCCTATATTTGTGCACTTCATTTTTCCTGCCTAAAAGTAGTACCTTACATTTCTCCATGTTGAAATTAGTTTTGTTAGTTTTGGCCCAGTCTGTTACAGTCACTTTGATTTCTGTTCCTGTCAAATGGAGTAACTCCTCTCCAGTTTGGTATCATCTGGTAATTTGATAAGTATGCCCTTTATACCATCATCTAAGTCATTTATAAAAATGTTGAACAACACAGGGCAGAACCATGTGGCGCCACACCAGTCACTTCTGCCTGGGATGAAGAGCAACCATTGATGAGTACTCTTTGGGTTTGGTCTGTCAACCAATTACAGATTCACCTAACTGTAACAATATCTAGCCCACAGTTCACCAGTTTGCCTGCAAGAATATCGTGGGAGAGCTTGTCAAAAAGCCTTACTGAAATCAAGAAATTCTGCATCCATGGCAATCCCCTGATCTACCAAGCTTGTAAGTCTACTAAAAAAGAGAGATAAAATTAGTTTGGCACGAATTGTATTTTGAGAAACCCATGCTGGCTATTAGAAATCACAATGTTCCTTTCTATGTGCACACAGACTCATTGTTTAATGATCTGTTCTAGAACCCTCTTAGTATTGACACCAAGCTGACCGGTCAGGAATTTCTCAGGTCCTCTTTTTTGCCCATTTTGAGGACAGGAACAACATTTGCTCTCTTCCAATCTGCTGGGACCTCTCTTGTCCTCCATGAATTCTCAAAGATAATTGACAGTGGACCTCATCAGGCCCTGGAGACTTGAATTTATTAAGAGTAACTAGGGATTCCTTTACTGTCTCTTTACCTATTCTGGGATGCAGTTCTCTTACTGTTCCATTTTCACTAGTACTGTTTATCTTTTGGGAAAAGACTGAGACAAAAAGGATATTTAACAGTTTAACCTTCTTTCTGTCTCCTGTTAGCAACCTCTGTTAGATCATGAGATGACAGTTCGGAAAGACAGCTGTGAATGGCGTCAACATCATTTCAACCACATCTTTCACAGCTTGTAACAGAGAAGAAACAGCTGCCAAAGCAGAGGACATTAGAGAATAGGGAGACTGGTACAGCAGGTGGAGGCACATATGCCAGGTGGAGGAGTTTCCTGCATCCTACTTTAATTGTTAAGACTAAATAAGACCCGCTTTGCTTTTGCCTCCTCCTACTTTTCTAAATTGAAATCCAGACCTTCAGTTGGAAAAGTTTCTCCACCCTACTCTTAGAAGTGTGCCTGTGACTTTAAGAAAAGGAAGGTGTCGATCAGAAAGGGACAAAGTAAGTATGATGCCAAATGCATCATTATCAGTTATGTCTGTGTCTTTAAAAACATTAATAGCAAACATATAAAGAGTATCTAATCAAGACCACAGGAGATGAGAGAAGTCAGACCTTTTTTTCTCCCTCTGTATTCCCCTCCACCACAAATCTCTTTATACCCAGCTTATCTGAAACCTCATGTATGCCACTATGGGGATGGGTGAAGGAGACGAAGGCAAAAATCCCTGTACCTTGCACTGCAACAGTCCAGTCCAGTTGCCAGTGGCATCAGGACATGCATTACACATGCACTGCAAGCCCCATGTGTTAAAGAACAGCCAAGTTGAGTCCTTGGGGTAGGGTTCAGGGCGGACCAGAGCAAGAAGGTTCCCCCTCTGTTTCACTCAGAGCTCATTTAGGGGAAGATTGGCTTCAGCCAGTGATAGTGCCAGCCTTCCTATCCACATTTCCTTAGCTTGTCTTTAACATGGTCACAAAAACTGGTAAACTGCCAATTAACAGGACTGCAAAATAAATGTACCACAAGTATGATCAGGATGTTCTCTGGTCAGTGGTGTTGGGGGGCGGGGAGGTATGGCTGGTTATACAAATGTATCAAGATGGTAGTGTCCATAACATTTATTTCTTCATCACCTTTTTGCAGTTTCTGCACATGGCCAGTATGCACCTAGCAAAAATATTTTCATCCTTTATATTTTTCTTTTCTCATTTTTGAAACCAGACATTCCAAAATATTGAAGAGTACAGCTGAAATCCGAAATACAGGTGTGTCAGACTTTGATACCTGGCTAAATATGAAGTGAAACTTTTGAATGTGATATATTACTAATTTCTACCGTTATAATTAATCCTAGATCCTTCACAAAGCCAGTTCGTGGTCTTTCAGTACTATATAGAAAAACACCTCAAGAAAATTAACAGTCTTTAAGGAAAGCTAATTTTCAGTACTGAGAAAGAAGGCACTAAAAACAAAGAAATTAATGTGTGTTATAAGACCAAGTAGGTGTGGAAGACCCATTGCTCTTTTTAACTGCCTCAAAACTATACAGATAATTCAGGAATGTCTTGAATAACTTTACTCAGTATACATTTGGAAAAAGCTTTGAGGCAAGATCAGTTTTCACCTTGAAACTTGTATAACCTTTGCCCCAACCTGGGTAGCATACAAGAGTTCAGTTTTCTCTAAGAATGTCCCCTCCTAAGCCACAATTTAATCACCAAGCCAGAAATAAAATTATTTATATAATCATATACCGTCTGATAAGGTGGGGAAACTGTGGTCCTCTCTATGTTGGACAACAGCTTCCGTCAGTCCCAATCTGCATGAGCTTTAATCAAGAGTGATGGGAGTTGGATTCCAATAACATCTGGATGGCCACTGATTCCCCCCCCCCCATATTTCTTGGGAAAAATCGTTCAGTAAAATACAGTAAGCCCATTTTTAAAAAAATAAAAATTAATGAACTACTTAACAGGTGTCAACATAGAAGTATTTAAGAATTTTGTCACATTCCATTCTTTTCAGTAGGGCTTCTATCACTTATTTTATTCATATGCTGACTTACTCCTGACAGAAGACCCAAGGCAGTTTACAAAAGCTAAAAAGATCAGCTAAAAAGCTGACACTAAAAATTAAAACACAATTAAAGAACCATTAAATTTTAAAGAGAATGAAATCATTTAAAAACATAACAAAGTTTAAAGTAGAGCACATACCTCCCCACCCATAAAAAAGGTTCTCTGCAAGCAGCTGCTCATTAAAAGCCTGTTTGAACAAAAAAGGTCTTTGTCTGCCAGCAGAAGGAAAGCAGCGAGGAGGCCAGCCTAGCTTCCAATGGAAGGCAATTCACACAGGCCGGGAGCAGCCACTGATAAGGCTCTCCCTCTGTCCTCTCCAGATGGGCATGTGATGATGGCAGGACCAAGAGAAAGTCCTCCCCTGAGGATCTTAAGGTTCATATAGGCAGGTTCATATAGGAAGATGCACTCTTTCACATAGATGGGATCTAAGCCACATAGGGCTTTGTAGCTCATGAACAGCAGTTGCGCAGTGATGGGGGCGGGGGGCCATTTGCCTGGGGTGGCAATGCTTTTGAGGTATTCTGGCCCATAGCCACACCCCCGTGCCCTGGCCGTGCCCTGGCCATGCCCCACACACCGCAGCTACGCTCCCACACACAGTGGCCACGCCCCTCACACCGTAGCCCTGCCCCTCTCCCACCCCCCCTCCACACACTCCGAGCAATGCCACTGGAACAGGACTTTGAATTGTGCCCATAAACAAACAGGAAGTCATTGATGCTGTTTCAACAAGGGAGTTGTACGCTTCCTGCACCTGACCACAGTCAGCATTCTGGCTGCAACATTTTGGGCTTGCTGAAATTTTCAAACAGGTTCC
Source organism: Iguana delicatissima (assembly GCA_948472985.1). NCBI lineage: Eukaryota > Metazoa > Chordata > Lepidosauria > Squamata > Iguanidae > Iguana > Iguana delicatissima. The sequence continues at coordinate 307,308 of CAOKZL010001260.1, read as the reverse complement.
CAAAGGCAGCCCTTTGTTCTAATTATTGATAGAATATCCTTGACTGAAATAAGAGTAGATAGAATACAAACATGCCTCAAATCCCTTATCAGGCGTTCTCATTCAGTGCAGTGAGATAAGATGTCGAGCTTGGAACAGTTACTTTCTGAACTACATCTCCCAGAATCCTCCCATGGAGACATGATGATTCTGGGTGCTGCAGTTCAAAAGGCAATATTTCCAAGCTGTCATGAAAGGTGGCACCAGCAAACATGGAAGCAAAGTCAGCATGTATGGAATTACTCTCCCTCAATGGATACAGTTTAATAATGGTTTGAATAGGAGCTTTTATCTCTAATAAATCTGTCCCCTCCTGCTCCATTTATCACTTGGTCTTACCTGTCCCAAGCAGCCGAGTTCCTGCCAAACAGTGCCATCTCCTGGTAAAGAAATAAAATACATAAAACAAGCCACTGGGTTTCTCAGTTGCTTCTCAAGTATGCACACCCACTGTTTACCTTCTCAAAAGCACCTAACTGCTCACAGAACACAGGAGAGATTTCTTTCACCAGTTTTGTACCATGTAATAAAACAGTCCTTAGAGCCTTCTACAAAAGGTACTAGTACTATTTATATTAATACAAACACAAGCTGTTGAACAACAAAGATAAAAGCAATTGCCTTGTTGGCTGGATAAAATCCAGCCTGTTTGTCTTGCAATGTTTGCAATGTCTTGAGATATTTTTTCCCCTCTTTCGTTTCCAATTTTCTACAAAAAGCAGAGGTTGAAGCCAAAAGGGGGGAAATCCTGCTTCTTAAGGAGAAAAAATGTTTTCTACCAGCCTCAAGCCATAAACACTAAACCTTACCACTCATTTTAGGAACAGACACAGCTGCAAATAGCTGTGCACTTAAAATGACTTCCAAAGTAACAGTGAAGCTCTAGCCCTTTAGGATTTCAGAGAAGGCTTAGATGTATGAGTGGGACTTAGAGCCAGGTACGGTCATCCCCTCCATATCCGCAGATACCATATCCACGGATTCAACCGACCACAGCTTGGAAATAAATAAATACACACACACACACACGTATATAATAGAGAGAGAGACAGCAAACTTTGATTTTGCCATTTTACTACACCATTGATCATAATGGGATTTGAGCATCCTTGAATTTTGGTATCCACAAGGGGTCCTGGAACCAAATCCTAGTGGGCTATGCAACTCTAGCACTGTGGCTATGGCATCAAAACTTCTCTGGTTGTAGTCAAGCAAAACAATATTTATTTTAACAAAAGGGGCTCATGAAAGAAAAGCATTCCCAAATCAATATTCAATATTCATGTGCGTGCATGTTGTGCCTTCAAGTTGCCTGTTGACTTATGGTGACCCCATGAATTTTGTAGGATTTTCTTAGGCAAGGAATACTCAGAGGTAGTTCTGATAGTTCTTTCCTCTGAAATACAGCCTACAGCACCTGGTCTTCTCTGGCAGTCTCCCATCCAAGTACTAACTAGGAATGACCCTGCTTAGCTTTCAAGATCAGATGGAGCCTGGTGCCTTTTGGAGATTCAAGCCCCACTTAAATGTGAAATGTAATGATTTTCTGCCACAGTTCTGCATGACTTAGTTCAGTCCATCCCAATCTGTTGAACAACTCTCACCAACCCAACTGGCATGGCTCAAGGTGGAAGTTGTCACGTTTGGGGCTACAAAATTAGAGAAATCCACCTGGCTCCTTCCAGATAAACTGCCTTTTCAAAAACATCCAGAAATGCCCATTAATGAAGACTGCTTGTTGAAAAGACCCAATTTCTGTTATCATATAGCACCTGTACCTTACCAGCTCCATTGCCTTCCCATTTGTTTCCAAACCCTGTTCAAAGCACTGGTTTTAACCTTTTAAAAGCCTTCTGGTTTGGGATCTGAATATCTAAAAGACCACCTCTGTCAACATAAACTTGCCAACATATACATCTTTCCTCAGAGGAAGACTCTCTTATATCCCACCTTCATGTGAGGTGTGGTTAGTGTACATGAGAGACGTTATCTTCTCTGCAGTGGTGTCCAAATTATGGGACATTTTGCTTCATCAAATTTGGGTAGCCCCTCTATATCTGTTTTTCAGTTAAGCATTTGTTTATTTAAATATCTTTTCCAGCACTTAGTTTTTCAGTAATCTGTTTTCATCTTATGTTAATCATTATCAGTGCTGATTACTGTGCATTAATCCAAGCTTGAAAATGTTTCAGAATCACCTTGTAGGCAGGGGGATTCTGAGAACTGTAGTCCAAAAATGGAACATTGACAGTCCAACATAAAAACTACAGTGTGCTTTAGCTTTTATTTCTTACTCTTTGTATGATTGTTTACAGCTTCAAATTGTCTCCTTTTTTTTAACATGCTATTAGCTATCCTTAAGAACTCTGCTGAGAATCCGAAAGGTGGACTACATACATTTAAATAAAGAAATGAAACATTGCAAAACGTGACTGGTGATTTCCCAGATACAAGGGGTAATGTGAGCATCTTTAACATCAGTGTGTCCATTTTAGCAAACCAGGAAAGGGTTACCGTTTTCAATAGATATGCTGTAAGTTGACCATTCCCGCTGGCAACTATGCACTGCAGTTACACAACAGAAATGCAGTTTGCTCTATGACCTGCTAATGACTACATGGCAGCTCTTGAACTGACCTGGCCCTGAGGAACTGGGAACAAGAGAATTGTGAGTAACTCAGGTTGACAAGGAATACTAATGGAAACTGAAGCGGACTGACACATTTCTAATGAGGCCAAACCTCAGAGCAGAAGACATGTAGGTATGGGGGAGGCAGAAAATAGTAGAGCTATTTGATTAGAGATGGCAATTAAATGGGACAGTTCGAGGCCTGTGTTTAGGTGTCCACATTTAGAACCAGTTAGATATGGGAATAGGCTGCTGGGGAGAGAGAGGACTTACAACACAAGATATCAATTAGCCATAGAGTGTCATCTTGAAAGGCACAGACCTGCCCGTGACTTCAATAGTCGCACGGCAGGTCAGAGATCACCCACAACATCGTTTCATCATTTCTTACTGCAGAGTACTGATGTACTTCTCCCTGCCATGCATGTTTTACAGGTTCATGAGCACCATTCAAAGACAGGTCCTGACAGTCCACTTAGTAAGTATCCATAAATTTATGTAGTCAAAACAGCAGTATCTGCCCACAAAAGAAAGGTATTGGCGAGGTGTGGAGAAGCCCAAAGTGTGATGCTTTTTAAATATATAAAAAACTGTGTGTGTGTGAGAGAGAGAGAGAGAGAGAGAGAGAGAGAGACAGGCTTCCTAAAAATGCCCAGTAAAAACTAGCATGGTCAATCTCTATATAATGCTTGGGTATCTGTCATCTGAAATTAATGGAGAGTAGAAGAGAAAAGATGATTAGTTAAAAAAAAAAAAAGGTTGACTGGCTGCTGTGTGCAACAATGTAACATTTTGCTGTAATCCCATTTTTTGTTAGAGGGAGACAAAAAAAAATATCAAGATAGAGACTATGAATATGGTTATCTTTGAACAAGATTTAAAAATTCTGAACAAGGTGGGGTGAATGGATAAAGATGAGGTAGAAATCCTGACAGCTAGTGAGGTGGTCTTCATTTACCGATAGGACAGAAACCAGGCAGCTCTCCCGACATTGCTGGATTGCAGCTCCCATAATTCCTGATGACTGGCTACATTGGCTAGGGCTGCTGAGTGTTGCGGTTCAACAACATCTTGTTTTGCAAAGACAAAATTGTAGCCAAAGTAGATTCCTATGGGTACCAAGTAGTAAGTATGTTGTCATCCTTTCCTGTCTTTCAATGTACTTGCTTTCCACCTTTGGAGAACAGCCCATGCAAAACAATGGCGTTGTTTACTGTGAATTCCCTCAGCTGCTTTGAAAGCCTGCACTGCACTCCCTGTGTTTTAGGTGCCAACAGGGGATCTGGGCCAACAGCTTCTTCATTTCTGCCAAGCTTGCATAGCCGCAAGGCACAGTTAGCTTTCTGCCCTGGCTGTAATTTGCTCTCCCTACACAGTTTGGGTTCCTTTTGCTGCAAAGACAAGCATTCAACAAACAGTGTAATTGCAGAGTTAGAACCGCTCATTTTCTTATTGCCACACTATAGTTAGAGAGACGCTAGGAGACTGGCTGGCTGGCTGGCTGCAGAGAGACTGATCAAAGGGATGGAAAAGGAGGAGGAGGAGGAGGGGGGATGTGGTCTTTTAATCTCCTCTCCATTTTACAGACTAGAAAAAGGGGTTAGTAAGTAACTTGGTTCCTTCAACATATCTGAGAATGGAATATTGGCTACCAAAGATCCCACAGCTGCAAAGGAATGAGTTTGGTTTTGCCAAAAATAAAATGTTCGGATGTGAGGTAAAAAAATCCCACACCCACCTTTTCCCTTCTTACTATATTGTATGGACTTCCAGGTAGTTGACACATAGTGCACAGTTGGCTCTCCATATGGCCATTTCCGCACGAGACTGTTATAGCGCTATGATTCCACTTTCAACATCCTATGGAATCCTGGAGTTTGGAGTTCTGAAACTGCAAACTCCAGGGTTCCATAGCACGTTGAAAGTGGAATCATAGCGCTATAACAGTCTCGTGCAGAATGGCCCATATCTGCGGAATCTGTATCCACAGATTCAACCAACCGCAGCTTGAAAATTAAAAAAAAAATCCAAAAAGCAGACTGATTTTTGTGTGTGCTCTCTCTCTCTCTCTCTCTCTCTCTCTCTCACACACACACACACACACACTCAGAAAGAGCTAACAGGGGGAAGACTAGAAACAAGAAGGACTGCTTTTGAATATTCACTGTCAGATAGTCTACCTTAGTGAAAAACTAGTCATCTTTGGGAAACAGATCATGTATGTTCCTGAAACTTTTCATGAATAGCACTTCAGAATTATTTCAGGGCCCATGAAAGTTCTGAATCAGGTTTACAAGCCCCCTGACCATTTGAGGCAAGGTACCCCAATGCAAATCAAATTTGAATTGAAAAAGGAAATCTTTCAAACATAAAAACCCTGATTAAAAAAACAAAAAGAAATTGAGAAGTCAGAGGGTCAAATTTTTTTCCAGAATGCTGGTGCAGGGGATATTCAAAACGACAACTATCCTAATTTGGCAGGAATAGTCCCTATAAATCCTATATAATCGTACTGTTTCAACTGTTTTTAAAATAGAGATGGGACAAATCCAGAATGTTCCGGATCTGAATCTCTGGAAGGTTCGGCAAATCCAAAAATCTCACGAATCTCGAATCATTTGAATCTTTTTTTACAAAAGGGTTTAAAAAGCAAGGGAAACAAAGGACTTCTGTTGAAAAGTGTTTTGAAGCAGAATTTGACATCTCTGTTTAATGAAAAACAAATTAAATAATAGTTTTCACTTTCAGGAAAACATACTGTTGGAAATCTTAGCATTCTCTCTCTCCCCTCCATCTTGTTGTTAGAACAGATGGGCAATAGCCAGATAGGGCCTCCCTTTCTGTTGCATGCCAGATCTTCTCCGTTTGCCTTTCTCTGTCTTTTATTGCATGATCATAAATACCTTTGGTGCTCAGATCATGTGACCCAGGACAGTTGCTTGAGTCATCGGTCTTATAAAAGTTAAGACCCCCCCCCTCTCTCTCTCTCTCTCTCTCTTTGTTCTCAATGGCTGCTTTCCCTGAACTCTTCGCATGCTCCGAGTTTGAGTCCCATCAAGGAGGATGGTGAATTAAACTGAAGAATCTCCTATTCACTAGATTAGACAGGTAGCAGGCTCTCTCAATACAGATGTAAATGACGAGTCATTAGTAAAGTATTTAGTCTTTTATGCAAAGCTACCTGCGTCTGTGTTTATTCCAAGTACCAGTCTGAAGCCACAAGTCATTAGATAAAACTTCTACCGCTTCTCTGTGTGACTTTGCTAAATGAAGATTGGATCCTGACAGTTTCAGTCTCATTTTATCAACACATACCCATATACTTCTTATTAAGAATTACATGTAATTTGGAAGTAGCTCCAGATGTTGGAGTTGACTCCTAGGTTGACTATTACAAAACAAAACAAAACAAAAAAGAGCAGGGATAATCTTGGGAAAGACACACTCTCTCAGCCTTAGCAAAAGCCTAGGCAAAGGCAAACCTGCCTCTGAAGAAATCTGGCCAGGACAATTGTCATTTTGCCTCAGGATCTCACCAGATTGAAAATGACATGAAGGCCCTTTCTACACAAGCAGGAAAATGTGGATTATTAATCCCACATTTTCCTGCCTGTGTAAATAGGGTCACATGCTACAGTACAGAGATAATCCAGGTCAAAACTGGATTTTTCTCTGCATAGCTCCTTATGGCATCCTGGAGTTTGCAGTTTGATGATGCACCAGCACACTTTGGCAGAGAAGGCTGTGACACCTTGTCCAACTACAAATCCCAGAATTGTGTATGAAAGAGCTTTGCAAGGGAGCCATGCAAAGGAATCTTCTTCAGCTGTCCGTGAAATCTCAAGAACACTGTACTTTCCAGTCAAGTCTCAAGTCCTGTAACAAGGAAGGCACTTTAAAAAAACAAAAACACCAGCCTCTAGCCCAGTCTGAATTCTCTACCTGATGTCCAGTCTCAAGTCCTAAAACAAGGAAGGCACTTAACAAAAACAAACAAACACCAGTCTCAAGTCCAGTCCCAATCCCTACCCTCCAGTCTCAAGTCAAAAGCATAGGAAGAAGAGAATAATTACTTGCAGAGGGAGGCAGCCACAGGGGCAGGCAGTAGGAGTGAGCTTGATCTGGGGTGCTTGCACCAGCTCAGGCCTCGTGGAGTGCAGGAAAGCGGCTCTCGCTGGCCCTGCACACCCGTGTGGGCCTGATCCGGGACTCTTGCGCCAGCTCAGGCCTCCTGGCATGCAGGAAAGTGGCTCTTACCAGCCACGTGGGCCTGATCCAGGGCTCTCGGACCCCAGGGTGTGTAGGGATTCGAAAGTTTCGATTTGCCTGTTTTGGCCCAGGGATTCAGATTCATGAATCTTGAATCCTTCTCAAAGATTTGACAATTCACGGATTTAGTTGGCCCATCCCTAGTTTAAAATGTCTCAGTTTCTGTATTTTCCCCTTCCCCTTTTGTCCTCAGCTTACTTCCATCACTGCAATTCATGATGCAAAAGTAGTCTGACTTTAATTTACTCAGTAAGGTGGAGAGAAAAGGAGGGGATGGGGTCATGCCCTTCCCAGTAGGCCCAGGGAAAAGGAAACTGCTGCAGCCAATCTTAGGTTGCGTGTTCTTCTTCATTAATAAGTTTTGCCATCTTGACTACACTCTGACCACAACTGTTTGGCTGCACGTCTCTGTCTCCAACTGTGAAATGTTGGAGGGTATTAATAGAAGTGTAGTTAGAATGTACAATGAAAACCAAGAAAAGTGCCAGCATACCTAAGAAGTCAACAGCATACTTAACAAGCCATGTCAAATAAGCTATTTTGTTAAAGACTTGTTGCAGAAAATGAGCTCTTGCCCAAATGAGAACGAAAAGAACACAGACTTCCCAAAAAGAAACAAAAAAGGCTGAACATGAGAATAAGGGATACACAATACCAAAAAGGTTTTTGAGGAGCACATGTTACCCCACTGGAAAACCCTGTCCCGGGGTCTACAATTTTGATATTAAAATATGATTCCATGTGCCTGAGAGGTCGCCCGGATGAACACGTAGGCAGCAATGATCGAATGATCGAAAACGAGATCAGACCAGTAAAATCCCCCATCATGTAGCCCCAGGAGACCTCAAGCTGTGCAAACCCACAGTAGACAAAGGGTCCTCAGCCCCTGAGAAGCCAATTTGAGGGGATTACGGTTTGCCCCAAGTTGAGCAAAATCCTATCAGGCAAGGACCAATTACATGAAGTCACACCACAACCCAATGCAGCAGAAGATCCTGAGACTTTGGTAAGACCTTGTAATCTCATCATGCAAAGGAAGTTACCATTGTGGAGCTTCTTTCTGATGCAACGCCCATTGTTCTCCCAGAGAAAGGATTAGCCCTCCAGGTACTTTTCCCCCTACAAATAGTCCCAGTTTTTGAGTGGTTCTTTGGATCCCGGTCATCCCAGGTGACCGTTTCTCCGCCCGTTGAGTAATCCCCTCAGTCCTCTCCGTGCTGAGCTCTACTTCTCCGCTGTTTTTCCCTGACTGAGGACTTCAGGAAAAGGTGCAGTATCACCCCAGCTACAACCCCTTCAATATTCCCCTATCCAGTTTCCTCTCTTTTGCTTCTTAATAGGTCTTGAGTGAGTGTGTGAGTGTTTGCGTTGATGCTTGAGACTTTCATTCAATAAAATCATTTTACTGGACATCTTCGTTTGGTTTTTGGCTTGGCCTGACCCCGTAAAAACTGGGTGAAAAGACCCCACTAGGTTACCCTGCCTCTCGCATTGCTATTGCTCGTGCTCTGGCTAGTTTCCATTTCCCATCACATGCAGCACAGTAAGGTGTCCCCCAAGGGACCCCAGAAATCAGAGTAACACACAGCAGTTATACCATTAAGAGTAATAGTAAAAATTTAAATATATAAGAAGCATGAGACCAGCTGGGGAGGCAGTTGGATGATAACAGACTTAAAGGTGCATTTAAAGAGGATAAGGAGATTGGAGGAAGCCTAAACTAATTGTTTTTTTCACTGCAGAAGATGTAGGCCCAATCCTAGTATCTGAGGAAAGGAACTTGGGAACTGAAACAAATAGTGACAATGAGGGAGTTCATATTTTACTTACAAACTGAAAATAAAACAAAATCATTTGGTCTTCATGGTTTTTTTCCAAGGATTCTTAAGGAATTCAAATATGACATTGCTCATCTTCTAAGGAAAAAAGTGCCCTTTAAAAAATAGAGTGGGGATGTAGGGGAGGTCCAGAAAATTAGCAGCCTCATAGACAACATCTGTTCTGGATAAATTGATGAAAAGCCCTTTTAAAAACAAAATTATTAAGTAGATAAGAAAACTATGTTTTGTTGAAGAAAAATCAAGATGGCTTCTACAAAGGGGGAAGATGTGCCTGGTTTCAAGTTGCCTGTTGACTTATGGTGACCCCACGAATTTCATAGGGTTTTTTTTACACAAGGGATAGTCAGGTGTCGTTTTGCCGGTTCTGTCTTCTGAAACATAGCCAACAACAACCTCCCATCCAAGTACTAACCAGGGCTAACCTTGCTTAGCCTTTGAGATGTCCCAACAGGTGTCTTTAGGGTATTTAGACCCCATTAACTTTTTTGGAGTTATTTGCAAGTGTCAAGATGCATATGGAAAGGGCTAATGAGGGGTAGGGACCAGGGTAACAAAAGGGTAACCCATGATGGAGAGTACAGTGGGCAGGTTCAATGACACCAAATTGCTCAAAAAGAGCAAAGAGCTCCAGAATGAACTTTTCCAACTGAAGGAAATGAGCATTAAGACTGCAAATATGGTTCAATATAAGGAAGTGACAAGTGATGCATTTTGGGGCACAAATCCCCACCTAATTTCACATATACACACACTGGGTCTGAACCATTACTGACTGACCAGAAATAGGAACTCAGGGTTCTGATGGATGATAGTCCACTAAAAACTACCAGCCATTGACGAACACAAGTAAGATGCTGCTATTGTTCCTCCTCTTGCTTATGCCTGTCCAAACAACATCTGATTGGTCACTGTGGGAAGAAACTGCAGAACTAGATTGACCTTTAGACTGATCCAACAGAAGAGAATTACTTTTACCTTTACTGCAGCATAATGCAGTTCTGACTGTTGTGTTTATGTATGTCTCAGATTATTCAGCTGCCTACAAAAAGCTCCTGCAACAATACGTTTACCATTTTTCAACATGTCACAAATTTGGGTTTGCTACAGTAAAGAGCCAGTGTGGTGTAGCAGTTCAAGCACTGGACTCTGACTCTGGAGACCAGGGTTCAATTTTCCACTTGGCCATGGAAACCCACTGGGTGACCTTGGGCATGTCACACGCTCTCAGCCCCAGAAAACTCTATGATAAGGGTTATCATAAATTGAACTTAGGGTTACCATAAGTTGAAAACAACTTGAAGGCACACAACAACAACAGCAGACTCCTGTCTGAACCTGTCCCACCCTGCAGACAGTTTTCTGCAGCCTGTCTCCCAGTACTCAACTTTCCCAAATAGATCTGGAAAGTGCTGATACTCATATGCAGGTACCAGTTTCTTTTTTAAAAAAAAATTAAAGCATTTAATACTGTCCTCTGTAGTTTTAGTATTTTCTACCATTACTTGCTTCATAGTTCTTGGTGCTTCTGCTCATTTGTAACTGATAATTTTCAATGCTTTAGTCATGCACCCTGTTAAAATTTATTTTACATTTGCTGCTGTTATGTGCCTACAAACTGACCCCAACTTATGGTGATGCTAGGGCAGTTGCTCCCAAAGTGGGCAGTACCACCCCCTATAGGGGCAGTGGAAAGATCTGGGGAGTTGGTGAGGAAAAAGGGGGCAGTAGGGGGTATCAGCAGGGTAGCATCAGAATAAGGATCATGCTTACCTCACCTGGCAGCTGCTTCCCACGACTGCCACCCCCTAACGTTTAACGGGCTTCAGCATACAGAAGTCAGTAACTCTGTGCTAGCATGTGAGGAGGAAGCAAGGACCATGATCATGAGTTACTGACTTCCATATGCTCAAGTCCCTTAAAATTCAGGAGAGCAATGGTGGAAAAGTGGCCACCACGCAAGCCAAGGCTTGATCATGACCCTTGCTTCCTCCTTGTGTGCTAGCATGGAGCTATTAACTTCCATATGCTAAAGTCCCTTCAACTTGTGCAGGACTCTCAGGTTTCCCACGGTACCGGACCTGCTGTCCCACTCCGACGGACTGGTGTTGCACCCGGACCTGGCAGTGTTGGCCCTCCATGCCTGGAGAATATCGCCCTAGACGACCTGGTCCCAGCCATCGACCTTCGTGCACCACTACAGGCTCGACTGCCGTTCCAGGAGAGATGGCCGGTTTGGACGTGCTGTGCTGTCTTCTGTGCTCTAGGATCTGGGACCTGACCCACCATCCTACTGGTAAGCTACACAGTCTCCTAATGTATGAGGCACAGAGACCACGAAGAAGAAGAACAGGTTGCTTACCTGTAACTGTGGTTCTTCGAGTGGTCATCTGTGCCCTCGTACATCCCCGCCCTGCCTTCCCCTCTTTTTCAGGTCCCATCTGCTTCGGCGGACCAGAACTGAGGAGAGACCGTTAGTCGGCGGGAGGAGCATGCGCAGCACCGGCGTGGGGGAGGGGTTCCCGCCAAAGCTAACGAGCTCTAGAATCTTCCGAACGCTACCACGCAGGCGCGAAAGCTCCTAATGTATGAGGGCACAGATGACCACTCGAAGAACCACAGTTACAGGTAAGCAACCTGTTCTTCCATATGCTAAAGTCCCTTTAACTTCAGGGAGGATGGGGGTGAGGGTGGCCACAGTAGAAAAGTATCTGCCAGGTGAGGCAAGCCTTCCTGATCCTTGTCTTTATGCCATCCTGCCTCCATGTTGGATAGAAATGACCATCCAAAAGGGGCTTCCACATATGAAGGTAAATGACTCTACCAGCCAAAAACGGGTGGAGAATCAAGAACCTTCATCCAAACAGGGATTTTTGCATATGGAGGTCAATGACTGCTGATAGAAAAAGGGGGAATACAGATGGACTTCATTCTCTCTCTCCCCTTTCTCTTAGCAGAGTCACTGACTTCCATATACAGATGCCCCTTTTTGGATAATTGTTCCTAATTGCTATCAATTAGACAGAGTGGCATTGAGAAGAAAGATCATGATCAAGACTTGTCCTACCTGGCTGCCATTTTTCCACCACTCCCCTTCAAAGCTTAAGGGACTTAGGAACACACAAGTCAGTAACTCCTGCTGGCACTTGAAGAGGACGTGAAGATCTATGAAAAAGGTGGGAATCCAAGTGTTGTCCTCCATTCACACGTCCTGCCATTTCACATGGTGTCTTTTGGGATGTTGCCTCTTTTTTGATGTGGTAAGAAGTGTGGTTGATCCCAAGCCATTTGCCCCATTAATTTGAACAATCCTCTCTCAGTTCAATTGCAGCTTCTCTGCAGCCTCCCTCTCTGCAGCCTGGAGTCTTTCTGCAGCCTTGTGTCTCCATTTCCAAATCTGCAAGTCCCAACAGCATCAGAAGGGAGGGGGTGGCAGTGGCAGCAGGGGTGGAAAAGCATGGGATTTTTTCTGTTTTTGTTTTCTTTTGTTTTACTATTTCTGTATTTACATATTACCCAAAGAATGCTTGCTTGGCAGCACACCTGCCAGCTGGGGCTTGGCACCACCTCCACAGCTGCCCTCCGCCATTGTATTAATAGAGACTTGGTCATCTGCATTTTTTGGTATGCGTGGGGGATCTGGAACCAAGCCCTTGCAGATAGAGGGGTGCCTGCTGCATTTTGTTAGTTATAACACTCACTTAGATAATAAAGCAGTACCCCCGCAACATTTTTTTTCCTGGCATATTTTATTGTGGTTTGCATTCTTTTCACATTGTTTTTTACTTGCTAGAAATTTTTGTAGAATGTAAATATAGCCTCTTTCAACTTCCAGATGGAATGTTGGAAGAGGCTATGTTCACACTTTTTTTTCTGTCTCTCAGTAAAATAATGAATACATTATTAAAAGTATCTAAGCATCACTTGGCATAACAGCTAAAAAGTAAAATCATTATTATTACTAAGCAGTGGCCCATGCTTACATTTGTTTACCAGTTTACCCCTTACGTTCAGTCTGGAAGGATGTACTGTGACATCATTAATGTGGTCTGTATGTTGTCCATAGGGAATATCCAGAATGTGGATCCATTTTCATTAGACTAGTTTTAATTGTAACTTCTAATGTTAAGTAGTTCTTAAGTATTGTTTTTAGTTTCACATTTGTACTTGTATTATTGTGTAATGTATTTTTGCTAGTACTGCATTGCTATTGCATTTCCTTATTATTATTTTTTCTGCTGCATTTTGTTGTGATTGGCATGACTTTTACAAAGAACTTATATTTTTGGTTCCAGTATAAGGTATGGCCACAGCACAGCAAGGAAGTGCAGGCAACATAGCGGGGGATATCTGAAATATGGATTTGTATCAGCACCAACCACTGTGTGTACTATGTGGAAGAGTTTTTTCAAATGAAGCCATGAAACCTTCCAGGCTTGTTGAACATCTGAAGAAAATACATTGATAAAGCATATATAAACTTAGCATATTTTCAGTCACTTCAAGAAAACTTTCAGAAACAGAAAATCATTGGAAATATGATTGCTAGCACTTCACAACAATCCAGCGATGGCTTGTGTGCATCATACAACACCTCACTGCTGATTGCTAAATCTGGTAAACCTCATACAATTGGAGAAGAGCTTATTCTGCTGGCAGTAAGAAAGGTTGTGCACACATTGTTGCACAACTCACTTGAACAGCTTATTAACACAACTAAAATTATTAGCTCACCTCATTTCTCTCAATGATAACTTTGTTCAGAGACGAGTTTAAAACACATTGTGCAACATGCTTAGGATAACAGAATTTAGTTTACAATTAGATGAGTCCACTCTGCTGGACAATGAATCTTTGCACCTTGCTTATGCTCATTTTGGCAAAGATGAAAGTTTGGCTCAAGAGCTGCTATTTGTAATTCAACTAGAAACAGATAGGAAAGGAGAGCAGCATTTTGTGTTTCTGAGAATTTTTTTCAAAGAGAAAGACATCCTACTTACTAACATTTTTGCTTGCTCAACAGGTAGGGCACCATCAATGATAGGTCATCATTGTGGCTTCATCAGTTTCTTTGGGGTAAAAAACAGTACCTGGTATGTTTACAGTGCACTGTGTAATTGTGATAATGGGGCTTCCCATTATCTAGACTTAGCTAAAGGGGGATACTTCCCTCTTCAGGTAAACCAAGGGTTAATGAGGTGTTGGGATTAGATTACATTTTAGTGCGGGTCAACATCACAGCTCATAGGGTGAGAATTGACCAATCAAAAAGGAAAGAGGTGAGCATCTTCGGGATGCTTCGAGATGCTTCCAGGGAGAAGTTATAAAACATCTTGGGAGGCCATGTGGAGAAGGAGACAACAAAGGAACATCCTAGAGATGGGATCTATGCCAGTTGTAGGCTGCAGGCCCCCATGCCTTGCCTCCTGGCCACTTTTCTCTCTTAGGCCATCTAAGCCTGTGAACCCAAATGTGAGTAACTAGAATAAGATAGTTAGTCACGTTAGGGCTGTTTATTATTTTGGAGTTGCTGATCTAAAGAATGTATCTGTTTTTGTAACTACTTGTAACTTAAGCGTGCCTGGGAGGGGGGAGCCTCTCATGTGTATTATTGCCTTGTTTATTTGCATGCCTTGAATAAACGCTTTCTGTAAAACCTCTGTTTCCTCTCCATTCCCACGCCATCCTTCGGCACACGCTTAGATAGGACTTCTCTCACTCAGGTCCAGTCCCTCCTCGAGAAGGGAGCGATCGAGAGGCTCCCGCCTTCAGCCAAGACCACCGGCTTCTACTCGAGGTACTTCACGGTGCCGAAGGCGGACGGATCCCTGCAGATCCTAGACCTCCGAGGGGTGAACGAATACATCTGCCCCAAGAGGTTCAAGATGGTCATGCTGCCGTCGATCCTCCCCTTCCTCTGCCGAGGGGACTGGTTTGCGTCCATAGACCTCAAAGACGCCTATTTCCACATCTCGATCCGCCCGCAGCACAGGAGATACCTTCGGTTCACGATTGACGGCACCAGCTACCAGTACCGGGTGCTGCCGTTCGGACTTTCCACCGCACCGCGGGTGTTCACCAAGTGCATGGCTCCGGTCGTGTCCTTCCTGCGGACGAAGGGCGTCTCCGTCTACCCTTACCTGGACGATTGGCTATTGGTGGCGTCCTGCAGACAGAAACTGTACAGGGACATTCATCGGACTTTGTCCCTTCTCACTCGGCTCGGACTCAGGGTCAACCCCAAGAAGTCCCATCTCGAGCCCACTCGAGTTCTCGACTTCATCAGGGCGACCCTCGACTCGGTATCGGCGAGGGCCTTCCTCCCAGACGAGAGGGCGCAGACGCTTCTTCGGGCGGCGTCCGCTGCCTTCGAGGCCTCCACATTGTCAGCGAGGAGGATCCAACAACTCCTCGGCTACATGGCCTCGACCACCGCCGAACCTACCTCTCCAGGTTACGCGCTCAGCCGCTCCAGCACTGGTTCGTCAGGGTCTTCGATCCACTCTGGGACGACCAGCGCCGCCGATACCGCCTGCCCCAACAGGTACGCCAATCGCTCCTGTGGTGGTAGTCATATAGGAACCTCCTGTCAGGCATGCCGTTCCGCGAACCCAGGCCATCAGTCACAATAATGACGGATGCCTCGCTCTTAGGCTGGGGAGCACACACCAGGGATCTCTGGGTCCGAGGCCGGTGGATGGACGACGAGCTGTTCCTCCACATCAACTCTCTCGAACTGTTGGCGATCCACAAGGCCCTGAGAGCGTTCCGACACCTGGTCACGGGCCACACGGTGTTGATCCTCACCGACAACACGACGGCAGTCTGCTACGTGAACAGCCAAGGAGGGACGCACTCCACCACGCTGCTGGGCATCGCACTCAAACTTTGGAACTGGTGCATCCCGCTCCGGATACACCCTGTGGCGGTTCACCTGGCGGGGCAGGAGAACACCACAGCGGACGCCCTCAGCAGGGACACCACTTCCCACCATGAGTGGTCCCTGTCTGACAAGGCCTTCCGGATGCTTCGGGACCGATGAAGCGAGCCGACCATCGACCTCTTCGCGACCAGTCAGAACGCGAAGTGCCTCCTGTTCTGCTAGAGGGCCGGCCATGATCGCCACTCCATCGGCGACGCGTTCCAGTTTCCGTGGGACGAAGGGCTGATCTACGTCTTCCCTCCGTTCCTGCTCCTGGGCCACGTGATCGCGGAGATCGCGGACCGGGCAGACGCGATCCTCGTGGCACCGTACTGGCCAAAGCAGCACTGATTCGGACCCCTGATCGAGGCCGCCCAGGGCAGGACTCTCAGGTTTCCCACGGTACCGGACCTGCTGTCCCACTCCAACGGACTAGTGTTGCACCCGGACCTGGCGGTGTTGGCCCTCCATGCCTGGAGGATATCGCCCTAGACGACCTGGCCATCGGGAACGTCTTGACCGCGGCCAGGAAGGAATCCACGCGAAAGAACTACCACTACAAGTGGCAGTGCTTCGTGGCCTTCGCTGAGGAACGTCGAGAGCCGGTATCACCTGTCACCCTGCGTACCGTGCTCCACTTCCTCCTCCATCTCCGGCAACAGGGCTTGGCCTTCCCGTCGCTCAAGGTCTACCTCGCTGCGATCGTGGCATACCAGCCGCAACGATCCCCGTCGGCCGCTCTCTTCAGGGACGGTACCGTCAAGCAGTTCCTGAAGGGCCTGCAGCACCTCTACCCACCAGTATCGCTGCCGCTACCGCCGTGGTTGCTGTCATTGGTGCTGTCCCAGCTGATGAGGCCGCCCTTCGAGCCCATGGCCACGACGGACGACAGGCTGCTCGCGATGAAGACCGTGTTCCTAATGGCCGTCACCTCTGCCAGGCGGGCAGGAGAGTTGACGGCGCTACAGTGCGATGAACCATACTTGGTCTTTCATCGGGACAAGGTGGTCCTCCGGCCTGACATCTCCTTCCTGCCGAAGGTGGTGTCCAGCTTCCACCTGAGCCAGGACATCATCCTGCCGGCCTTCTACCCGGACCCAACGACACCTCTGGAGCGGTCCCTCCACTCCCTGGACGTGCATCGGGCGCTGGCCTTTTACAAAGACAAGACTGCAGCCTACAGACAGACACCCCACCTGTTTGTCTGCTATGGCAGGCGCAGGAGTGGCCACAAGGTATCCACCCAGCGCTTCTCTAAGTGGGTGGTACAGACTATTCAACTGGCGTACGAGCTTGCCAGGAAGCCTCTGCCAGACCTGCTTCAGGCCCACTCCACCAGGGCCGTGGCGACATCTGCTGCCCTCCTGCGAGGCGTCGACCTGTCCGAACTCTGTCATGTGGCGACCTGGTCCCAGCTGTCGACCTTCGTGCACCACTACAGGCTCGACTGCCGTTCCGGGAGAGATGCCCGGTTTGGACGTGCTGTGCTGTCTTCTGTGCTCTAGGATCTGGGACCTGACCCACCATCCTACTGGTAAGCTACACAGTCTCCTAATGTATGAGGCACAGAGACCACGAAGAAGAAGAACAGGTTGCTTACCTGTAACTGTGGTTCTTCGAGTGGTCATCTGTGCCCTCGTACATCCCCGCCCTGCCTTCCCCTCTTTTTCAGGTCCCATCTGCTTCGGCGGACCAGAACTGAGGAGAGACCGTTAGTCGGCGGGAGGAGCATGCGCAGCACCGGCGTGGGGGAGGGGTTCCCGCCAAAGCTAACGAGCTCTAGAATCTTCCGAACGCTACCACGCAGGCGCGAAAGCTCCTAATGTATGAGGACACAGATGACCACTCGAAGAACCACAGTTACAGGTAAGCAACCTGTTCTTCCTCTCCATTCCCACGCCATCCTTCGGCACACGCTTAGATAGGACTTCTCTCACTCAGAAGCGGGGAGGTGAGAGAGAAGGAAAGGTCCTTATCATAGAGATTGGTAATCCACTGAGCAGGGTTCCGCTGTACTGTTAATTCAGAATTCAGTGGGTGGTGGCAGCAAGAATTAGTAAACGCTGGAGGAATTTCCAGGTCATTTTCAAGGGTGAAAGTCAGGCTTGAAGGGGCTGGAAATAAACTCCAGTATGACAGAAATCCACAGGCAGAATCTGGTTGCAAAAATCCTAAGTGTTCGACTTCACAAATCATTGAGCACTGTTATCACAGCAGTACATAAAATCAAGGCACATGCTTTCAATTCTTGACTGTTTCAACAGCTCTGCATTGAGAATTATGAAGATTTTGCATGTTTGTTGTTACACACAGAAGTTAGATGGCTGTCAAAGGGAAACTGCCTGAGACATTTCTATTCATTTTTTTAAACAGTTGAGGAATTCTTCCAAGACTCCAATCCTGTTCTCCATGATGAACTAAGAAACATCAAGCATGACATCACTTACTTGTCAGATGTATTCACAAAGTTCAACAGTTCCTTTGCAACTGCAAGGAAGTGCAGTTCCTTTGCAACTGCAAGGAAATGAGGTTAAGCTTATCAAAATCAAATCCGTCCTCTCCACATTTTTACGTCCATATTAGTTATTCAAATGTAATACAGTGTGGCATGAGCTCCTTCAGTTTCCAAGCCTCTCTGACTTGGAGGAGAAGAGCATACTGGACAATTACCTTCAACTGTATTGTACACACCTAGATGAACTGCATAAACACATGTCTGACAGATTTCAGGACCTTTTTTTTGTCAGGTGTCCAATGCATTCATAGATATCAGCAATGAGGAGACAGGAATGGTGCAGGAAGAACTGGTTTCACTCCAATATGTCATTTTGCTGAGGCCAAAGTTAAAACAATCTTATTTTATCATGATTTTTGGTTACAAATAATTATTTCTGACTGCCACCCTGCACTTATTGCTTTTCCAACATCACGTTTAGTAGAGTGGGGCTTCAGCGCAGTCACCCAGTTTCTTTCCAATAAAAAAAAGACACTGAAAATTACTGAACATGAGGATCTAAGATTTCTTAGTCCCTCCCAGCCTGATGTTGAGAAGCTGATATCCTTGCAGCAAGCACATCCATCCCATTAAAACTGTGAAGTCAGTGTAGTTATGGGTGAAATGTAAATGTATGCTTTCATGTTGCAAAAACAGCTAAATTGGTTTACTAGGTTTTTCTTTGTGAAATACCTGTGTCTTTAGTGTTAGACATTTTGAATTTACAGTAGACCTAATATCAAGAAAGGTGTGTGTTCGTGTGTGGGGGGGATGCTAAGGATGTGGCCTGAGAGCCAAGGGAGTGCAGCTCAAAAAAGTTTGCAAACCACTGCCTAGTACAAGATTTGCGTGGTGGTGATTTGCTAACTGACTTCATCTATAGGCTGAAAGAGAGTGAGTGACTAGCCCCGAGTCACCCAGTGGAGTTCCATGGAATTTGAACCCTGATCTCTGAGAATCCTAGTCCAATTTTTAAGACACTGTATCACACTGACTCAAATCCTTACAAGATACGTAACATGGAGTAGGGAGCCTCCAGGGACAGTATCTGATGCTCTTTCCTGTTGGGCAGTTGGCATGAGGGGCTTTATGGGAAGGCCCCAAAATTGTCTCTGGAACACAGGAAGCTATCTTATTGGGACAAACTATTCATGTTTCTTTCCCAGTACTGACTGGCAGTAGCTCTCTGTGGTTTCAAGCAGGAATAACTGGTAGCTCTATCTGGGAGACTGAACTCCCAGGGACTGAACCGAGAACCCCTCACATTTAAAGCAAGTTCTCTGCCACTGAACTGTGGTCTTTTGCCTGTTGCTTTGGATATAAAAAACATGAAATATTAAATATTTTATACTTTATACAAAAAGGCCCCTTTAGTGAGGCAGAGAGCAAAGCTCAATCTCTCCTCATCAATGTAACATTATCCCCCTTTTTCACCATACTAGGCTTAGGCACCTAAACACCTAAGACTAGGTGCAGGCAGAAAAAGACGCAGACCATGCCCTTTGAGGTTCTTTCATCCATACGGGGCAGTCAGTCAGTCAGTCAGTCAGTCCAGACACAGTTTCCTATCCTCTGTTGCATGGCTGGAAAGAGTAACAAGTAGATAGTTGACAGGTTTTATGCTGTATTGCAGAAGCTAATAGGTACACCATCGCTCAGGGCTGGAAAACCTGTTGCCCTTCAGATTTGTTGGCCTTTATGACACCCACTATTCATCATCATCAAAAATCCAGGCTATAGCTGATAGGAGCTGCAGATCAACAACATCTAGAAGGGTGGCATTTCCCTCCCCCTTGTGCAAAGTGTTAGGAAAAGAGACGACTCTTTACCACATCACAGTGAAATCTGTTGGGACATGGCTGTCATTTCCTCCTTTACTCTGCTGGAGCAGGAAACCTTTGCCCCAAGCACAATGTACTTCCAAGCTTGGAAAAATTAATTTCTTGGACTACAACTTCAGGAATCAGTTTTGGCGTTGGCATCCAAAAAGGTTAGTTTTTCCAAGTTTCCAAGTTCCAACAAGAACACTCCCATTAGGTGGCAAGAGATAAGAGGCTCATATTCATAGACGTGTTATTTTGCATTATCCTTCCAGTTCCTCTGCCTCCTGGTTCTTCATAAACATGACAGCTATTGGAAGGACTATCCTGGCAATGGGACTGACTATCCTCTCTCAACAGAGAATGGCAACCTGAAGTAGAGGAGCACCACAGTAGAGGAGCTTCTGTGTAAATGCAAGAAGCCCAATATGACCCCAGTCTCTCATTTTTTTAAAAAAGCATGGAAAAATATTTTCAGTTGCCTCATGATTTGAGTTAAGGAGATTCTTATTTCCAAAAAAAGGCACAAGGATGGAAAATAGATTTATTATAACCACACTGGAAAATTTCACGTGCTTGGTCTACATGCAAGTTAATGTTCCCTCCTTTGCCCCACCTGCAGAAATTGTTTGTCCACTACTTATCTTGAAAAGCCAATGATGTTAGAAAAGTCATGCTTTTATGACTCATTACTAATTAAACCAATGTTGTGAAAAACCTAATTAACAATATAGACAAGTGTATCTCCAATATCAGTTGTCCGCCCATTCTCAGTGAGACGGACCCGTTTTTCTGCTAGGTCTATGTGGAAGATGGCTTTATCTAAAATGGGAGACTTCTCAGCATCTTCTTTTCCAAGTACAGGAACACGACGAGGGCCCAGAAGTGGCTCATCAAACCTCATTAGTTTCACTTTGGAAAGATCTGGGGAGAAAAAAAGTTTAAGACAGCACTTGAAAGATGTTTCTTACACAAATATACTTACAATAGTAAGGGTGATGCAAGTTGCTTAGCAAGGATGGATGGGTTTAACAACACTAGCTTATGTTGACTGGACAGATTGCTTAGGTAGTGCCTTGAGTGTTATTTACACGCTGGTATTTAGGCCGGTTGCTTCAAAGCTTACAGAAGCCCTTAATAACTAAGACTTTATTAAAAGCCAAGGTGGGGTCAAGAATATATAGCATGACTGCATTCACAGTGTGATATGCCACAGAATGATGAGCGAACAAGGGAGGGTTGCATGTGTATGAAGAATTTCACAGAAGAATCTTCAAGTTCTCTATATGATTCTACTGTCTCATAACAACCACACTGTGGTATTTAAAGTGTTGTTCCAAAAATAAGCTGGAACCTGACCCAAATATCTTCACACTCCCAGCTGCACTGACAACTTCATCCATCTAAACTAGGAGTGGGAAACTGTTGGAGGCTAATGGATGGCACTGGCCTCCCTGGAAATTAAAAATAAAAAAATAAAAATAGAAAAACCAGATTTATTGCCCCAAATGCCCTCTGGGGTAACATTTTTGCCATGCTTTTGGGGAGTCCATTGCAAATCTGAGGCCCAAGAGAGGCCTTTCTACAACAGGAAGTGAGTCAGGAGTCACTTCCTGTTTTTAAAAACAGGCAGGAGAGTTTTATTAACTCAGGGGCCCTTGGGGCCCACATGCAATTCATTGGTTCCACTTTGCCCACCTCAGTCTAAACTTTACCTGTTTTAGCTGTGCATTTGTAACACTGTGTGTATGTACTCTGTGTGTGTGTGTGTGTGTGTGTGTGTGTGTGTAGGAAAATATATCTTAAGGACATTTTTAATATGATAGTGAAAATACTTACTACATAAAAGTCTATCTTTTAACATGCAGTGGTTTTCAGAAATGTGAAACCCAAAAATCCCCCAGTATTACAATTCTCCATGTAAAGTAGGATTCATTCATTCATATTCTGTCATGTGCAGCTTCTTAGGCTTTGTTGACAGCCAAGTCTCTCTTCCTGTTGCTATATAAATACCTCAGATAAACAAGTATGGCAAACAGACCCATGAATATTATCTTTTCCAGAAAGAATAAAGTACTTCAGGAAAGGACAGCAGACATTTTTAAGGAAATCTAGGAGGATGTATTCAAAACACATGGAGATTATTTCCCTTGAGGAATAAGGGTCTAATTCAAAATAAACTCCTCTCCATCTTATATGTAATTTCCTCCAGCCATCCCTCTGTCTCTCAGTCCTCTCTTTTGTTCCTCTTTTACCTTACTAATATTTAACATATAAAGGTGAAGAGAGGGAGCACGAAGGCTGTGTAGCTTCCATGCTCCTGCAATGAGAAGGGAGGCTATAGGGAGTTTTATAATGTTCTTTACATAAAACTAGAAAAGGTTTAAAAACCAACAGAGCTGTTGCAGTATTGTCATTAGATGCAACTGCTTTTTTAAAAGCCCCTTTTAAAAGTTCAAACAAATTCCCAGCAAGAAGTGAAAAGCAGAACTTTCCTAATGAGCCAGCTATTTTAGCCTGTTTAAGTTGCTGCTTTTCTACCACTAGCTTTTATCAGACAATCTTTTCAAGTGCCTGCCTAACAGTGACATCTTCTGGAAACAGCGATGTAAAAGAATTACTGATTTACTCTCAATTGCTTTTCATTCACTTCAAACAATCAGGTTGTGGATCTCTAGTAATTGCCTGCCCAAATCCGAAACATGTTTTATACTCTATTTTTGCTTTGCAAGACAAGTTATATATTTCTTCCTCTCAGCTCTTTTGTGAAAACACAGCTCCACACTGTAATATAAAAATTGTCTCTTTTCTTAAGATCAAAACACACAAACTGTTAAAGTGATGAGGAAAATAGATTATTCTTCCCACTTGGAAAGTTTGGACTAGGACATAATTTTCTCACTTGGCTCGCAACTGCTGGAATCAGCAAAGCGACCAAGCAAACAAGAAATTATCTCTGCTTTTTAAAGGGAATTCTGTCAACTCTGGTCAGCCCAACAACCTGCCATTCAGGATTGATGACTTCCTTACTTTAACTAGAAGAACAAAATGTCTGCTGAATGAGACCATTACCAACCAGTTAATAGTGGGGAACTCAGAATGTTTTAATTTGGAGTCTTATTCAAGAACAGAAACCAAAACAGCTGCCTTCTCAGAAAGCAGTCCACTCCTGTTTAGTGGCCTGTTCTGCTAGGAGATCACATAGAGTAGCAAGATGTGGAGGTGGTACGTCACAGGTAGTGCTCACCTATGCCTCTTTTTTTCCTGTCTAAGGCAGGAAATCTGGCAGGAGGAACAAGTAAGTTTTCTTCTGGTGGATCAGAAACTGACCTCTACAATAAACACTATTAAAACCTAAGTTCTCCACATACCACCATGCATCCACCACTGCAAGCTAAGACCACATATCACTGGACCTTCTTCCCACTGAAGGTATGCTACGTCCTGTACATCTCTCAGAAACAATGGGACCCTCCTCTGTGCCCCGACAGTGGGGAAAATACATCATGTAAAAACATACGAAAGAAGCCTGTCTGGTGTGGCACTGACCTGAGTTTCACTTTGACAGCAAGTTAAAATATAGGTTTTTATTACAGCCTTTGTCCTCTATCTAACTGGTATGTGTACATGGCTTTAGCATGTTTTACATCGTTACATAGCTTAGTAAGTTTTTAGAATATTAAGCTATTTTTTAAAAAATTGATATTATTGTGTCCCAGTTTGAGATCTTGTGCCACTCTGATCAGGTGATAAATATTTTAATTTTAATATTTGAGCCAGAAGAACTGGTATTAGTTTTTTATGAGTAGATTCTTAGATTCTGCAATGAACACATTCAGTCTACGTTTTGAACACAAAACATCCACTCTAAGATTAGAGAAAGGCTATAGAACGAATACAGAATAGTGACAGAGCAATTCCCAAATTCCAGAAACCATCAAGACTTTTTTTCTAACACAGGTAATATCTGTACCTTTAAAGATACAAAGTAATTTTGTACTGTACTGCATTGATACAATCTAAAATTACAAATTGGATTACATACTTTACTGATGAGAGGTAATATGTTAAAACTGACTTAACTTTCATATTGCATGCTAGAAAAAGATATTTTTCACAGCAGCTCAGGATATCAAATCAGGCTCTTGAGTAAGAAACAGCATCTGCTTTAGTGCTTTTCTGCTGCAAGTCATTACTGCCTGGGAGCCCTAAGTGCTTTCAGAGAGATGGAGCTAATACTTACTACTGCTAACAGGACAGTCTGAAATTTAAGGCTTGAAAAATAATGCAGTTCATGCATTAGAAAAAGCGTGGGTGGAGTGGGAGTGTAAGGCTCCTGGGACTTGTAATGGATTAATGCATCTTTCACAGTTTAGTCACAGGATCAACCTTGACATAAGCCGGGAGGAACTAGCAGCAGTGCTGAATCTTAGATGGGGTGGGGGGTGGAAATTAAGTCCTTTGGATTCAGTACCCTAAGCCAAGCACAAGCGCCCTCTGGAGTTCAGAGTTAGCTGACAGTTAGCTTGACCTTGGACCTGCCTCCAAACCTGTCCCCACAGATCCAGGTGGACTGCTGAATCAGTGCTTCAGATAAATTGTTCTCAACCCCTTGCTTTCAGAATTCCTGAATATTAGCCATGCAAACATCTAGAGCAGTGGTTCTCAACCTGTGGGTCCCCAGATGTTTGTGGACTTCAGCTCCCAGAAGCCCCAGCCACTATGGTCAATGCTCAGGGCTTCTGGGAGCTGAAGTCCACGAACATCTGGGAACCCACAGGTTGAGAACCACTGATCTAGAGGATGGCTGTCCTGACTTTGCAACACCTTAGCAGGGCACCTGATGACCGGGGGGCTCTCTCAGGTCTCTTATTCATATGATCGCTATAAATCAAAGCCAAATTAATGCAATTAAAAACAACAAAAAGATGTCTGTGGTACAACAGTGCTAAAATCAGGTCATGCTCTCAATTATATTACTGGCTTTAGACTGGGCTCAGAAATACAATTTCTGTACCAATATACTAGAAAATAATTAGTTGATGTCCTTCGGAGTCAACATAGTCACCAGTAGTACCTGATGAGTAGCACTTTATTTAATAAAACATAATTGTGAATAAATTCATAAACATGTAAATAAATAACTATTACTATTGGGTATCAACTCAGATGTCTCTATGAGAAGTGGAAGTTGTGCTCCAGATTCTTAAGGAGATAGCCCCCACCCCCATATTTTAAAAAGGTAGAAATGTAAGCAGTAGCATTTCATCTGTGAACCTCAATTTGGAGTCCTCCTGGTATTTAAGTCTTTCCCCATCAGAATGGCAAAACTAGTCTTACTTAAGCTCTTAGGATTATGTTTGTCACCTGCTGTTTGCGTTTGTTAAGTGCAGACTGCCAAACTTGTCAATACACTAAGGCGCTACCAAGGCCTGAAGAGATAAGCCAGCAGTCACTGAGACCGCCTGTTCCCTGTGTCTCTCTGTTATCTGTGAAGCCAGGCAATCATTCTCCCTTCAGGCACATGAAAAAGTTCTGGAAACACTAAAATAGGTTGACATGTCACTTTTCCAACATGCATGTAAAGGTGCTGCTTCTATTAAAACAAATGCTGTAAGTAGCCTCTTTCGGAAGAAGAGACTTCTACAGTAAACCCTATGCAGGAGGCACTATAAAGGAAATGTATTTGAATAGCTTCTGATGAACTTTAGATTGACACAGATTGTAAAATGTGTTGTGCTGCAGGAATGGTGCAGACTAGAGGAATGCTTTCATCCACTGTCTCCTATAAGCTACATTCATTATGAGGAGACACCAAGTAAGCAAGA
The DNA here is from genome assembly GCA_948472985.1 of Iguana delicatissima. Taxonomy (NCBI): domain Eukaryota; kingdom Metazoa; phylum Chordata; class Lepidosauria; order Squamata; family Iguanidae; genus Iguana; species Iguana delicatissima. The sequence goes on along the minus strand of CAOKZL010001260.1, from coordinate 281,469 downwards.
AAATGAATGTTTGATTGTCAATTAACTAGACAAGCCACTTTGTAGAAATGCTAACCTCTAGCTGACTGAAGTATAAATGTGACTTTGAATCTGAATTTTACCTTTGATTCCTCTGTCCATCTTCATCAAGCGCCTGATTATTGCATCTCTTCCATCTCCTTGCCTGACTTCAATTTTTGTAGAGAAGTGGCCATTTGCTGGCTGAGGATTTACAAGAAAGACAGACACACTAGGCTGCAAGAAAATAAAAAGGTAGAAGAAATTCAGCAAAATGTGAAACAGTAGCCAATCTGACAAAAGAAATGGGGAACTAGTAAGGCTATGTTTAATGCTGGATGTTGGCAGGTTCAACAGCATAACCCAGGAGAAGAGGTCTCCCTCTCCCAATTCAGTTCCTCATGCACCCCAGACAGTGCTCGGAAACCCTCTGGAGACAGTGTTTAGGTGGGAAGGGAAAGGGAAAGGGAAGGGAAGGGAAGGGAAGGGAAGGGAAGGGAAGGGAAGGGAAGGGAAGGGAAGGGAAGCTCTGTGATGTGCACAAGCATCGAATTGGATTTAGACCATGGCATATCCCCTGGATGTAAAATTTGTCAATATGATTTATTCCATCTGTACTTTATCACTGTACCAAGTGATAAAAAGATGAAGCCTAAGCACTTAAACTGCAATGGATGCATTCACTACTGTGTACATGTATCTATTTTTTTATTTTAAAATCTCCCCCCTCCCCCGAGAACAATATTCAGGGTAGCATTCATATTTCACCTCCATTCATGCTGTGAGAAAGGTTAGACTAAACTGGTATGTGGAAACTTGTGGCCTTCCAGATGTTGTTGGGCTGCAACTTCCATCAATCCTCGCTAGCAAAGCCAACATTGGGAGATGAAATGAGATGTGTTCTAACATCTGGTAAACTGCAGGTCGGAATTCTTATCCCTTGGTTGCTAATAGATGGCAGTGAGCAGTATTGAGTGTTGCAGCTGAGTGGAGATGTGAACTCGGGTCTCTCTGATCTACTCTTGACTCATTCAGGGTTTGCAAATGTAGGCTTGACACTTGTGTTCCCTTGAGGCTGGACAATATTTACAAATAGGCAATGACACAGCGTGTCACTGTAGCAGCTCAACCCTACCAACACAGGCCAGAACCGATACTTTGTTCCCTCCCCAACACAGTCTGTTCAATATTCTACATACACATACTGCCCATGAAAGTGATGCACATGTCAAGCAATACAAAATGCTAATCTTATTCTAACATCACAACCATGTCACACTAAGAAATGCAAGGGACACCAGGACAGCAAGGGAGAAAAGACCCACATCAAGAGATGGGTCTGTCCAGATCACTGATGTAAATCTTGGCTTATTTGGTTGCCACAGGCAAGAACAAATGATTTGGGCCAGTTTCCCCTGCTCCAGGTGAATAATAGGTTTTCGTGCAATTCTTAAGCATGATTTGTATTTTGAGACTTTGTTGGAGAAAATCTATTTGCACAAAAATGCACATGGTTTTTCTTTTTCCAGAAAATGGGTTTAGGGGCATAACACACTGACTCCTGTGCAAAAATACTTATTTTTGCATAGAAAACTCAAGCAAGGAAACAACGTATAGTCTCTCAGGACAGGAAGCTATGTATTTGCCCAAACTGCAGTAATGCTGTGTAAGCTATGTGAAATTTATAAAATCCGTGCAATGCACAGATTGCTGCACAGAAAAGCCATACAAGGTACTTTTTTCCAGCATATGTTTTCTGTGCAAATAAATAGATAACTCATTTTTTAAAAAAAAAAAAACACACACCTAGGAATCAGGAATCAAATGTCTTTTGTGCAAACTACAAGTCTTCTACCCTAAAATACACTAATTTCCACCTAAATGAAGTTCTGAATTGCAAAGAATCTCACAGTAGGTCTCCTTTTCCTTAACAGGGTATCTCAACTGTCGAGACTGCCTTTTTTCCATCAAAGATGAGAATATTAATGAGTATTCTTCTCATCCTTGGTCCAGACAGGCTCTCATTCAATTCTAAATCGATTCTAATAAAGTTCTAAAGGCAAAGTTGAAAACCTGTATTCTGAGAAACCACTGTCAAAGGGGCAACAGCTACTGCTTCTGACCAGAGACTGGGGCAGGCTTAACCTCCCAATCACAATAATATGCCTAAATTACTTTCTCTCATGTAAATGAACAGCTTCTATTGTTTCTTTCAGGGTATCAATGAAGCAATACACTTAGAGACAAAGTTAAGGTGGAGCAAAACAAGAACAGTAATGATGGAAGCAAACATGCAAACTTACTTCTACTCTGAATGTGCAGAAAGGTTTTCCAGGACAGCAGTCTTCTTTAATTTTCTCATCTCCTTCTGAAGCAAACTTCAATTCTATGTGTTCCAGCTATGGAGAAGAAGAGAGAAAAAGCTCCCATAATATTAGTGGTTCAGAATGAGTACCAGGACAGATGGACATTGGTATGATTAATGAACCATTCATTTGATTGGAGCAAGTTTGTGACCATCCTTATTGCAGCATAGATAAGATACCATAGGATGGAAGTGCTCAGGGCAAGCTCAAATCCTTTCAATTTAATTCAAATATGTTTTAAGCTCTTGCCAGTAGGTCTGACTTACAGCCAGATACTGTTGTGTTTGGAGAAGGAATCTTGTTGAATAAATCACTAAAATAGCAGAACTTCCAAGTAATCTTCTTGTTTTATAAGAAAATATTCTGAGCTGGAACTGGCTGCAGTTCCTAGCTTTCCTGAGACTTTGTTTTGTCTCAAAAACTGGCATACATTATTGTTACAGGATAAACTCCCTTGGTGATAAATGATGTAGCAGAAGGTCTATGGCGGACAGGCAATCCAGTCGTTTAAATAGTAGAGTCCAGCTTCCCCTCACAGCAAGTGATAGATCTGGGCTCCAAAACAATTAATTTTCCCCAAACAGTCCTGTGACTGACACTCTCTGGCATCTTGCTAAATGGGGTCTCTGAGCTAGGGGGCATTCTGTCTCTAGGGCAAGGCCTCTAGAAGATGGATTCCTAGGGGTTATATAGTAGAAGCACTATACAGGAACAATATAAGCAAGTAGCTTAAAGGGAAAGTTTACTACCCCAATCCATTCCCAGCCATTGGTCTATTATCACCCTTGAACTACCAAGCTGAAACTAAACTACCTAAGAACCCCCTACTAAATACATATTAACCCTTGCTATGCTACTGGACATTTGTTAACAATTTGTTGAAAATCCACCTGCCTTGTAGCAGAGTCCAAACTCACTAGAAAGGACAAGCTAATTACAAAAGAGCACAGAACATCTGGTCAGTGATACTGACTATCCAAGTCCAGTTTTGAATATTTCCAACTTTCAGAGTGTCACACAAGATTGGACCATCATGGCTCAGATATGGAAGAAGACAGTCCACACATCTTTCTATACCCTCTCCCCATGCACAAACACTGTTCGTAGGAATCCTAGGATCATAATTCTACAAGCTTTAACACTGTTTAATGTGCAAATATTTGAGAGCAAAACGATACACTCTTTCAACATGCTTAATTCTTAACAGACACACACCTCCAAAGAATTTGTTAAGTAGACTATGTTCTCTCTGAGGACAGCTCGCTCGTCAAACTCTAGTTCCAGATCAAGAACGCGTGGCCCTTTCTTCTCCAGATTTTCCTGTTATGCCAAAAGTAGGGAAAGCATGTATTTTAAATTGGACCACCACTGTGAAATTGAATAATATAGCTGAGCACACCTTAGGCAGAAAAGAGTTTTGACAGACTTCACTGAGGATAGCAAATGGGTCCCAAGTTCACAGCAGAGCCATTACAGTTTACAGAAGGATGGTAGTTCCTGTCATGGAACAGGAAAGACACTGATGCTTTCAACATCTAAATGGCTGTTCTACTTTTTTTTGTCTCAAAGAACTTGTTAAAAAACACACTTAGAAGCATAGTTGTATTCCTCCTTTATACTTAGAAAGCTCACAGTACTTAGTTTGAGTGCCAAACCACATGACCATATTTTAGTCCATGGAAGCTTTTATCATCTCAGAAGACTGTGTGTGTGTGTGTCTGTAAGTTGTTTCTGTGAAGAAGGCAATACAAAGAGTAAGTCAACACCATGCGATTATTGAGCTGAGTGAAAACATCAGGACAGACCACTGCTCTCCTGCTAACATTCTGACTTCGATTTGAGCACCAAATTAGGATTCTGGAAAACCAGGGTTCAGATACTCCCCAGGCACAGAAATCCACTAGGTGACCTTAGGCACATGATTCTCTCTCAGCCGCAGAGGAAGGCAACAGCAAGAGGCCACTAAACAAATCGTGCTGAGAGGGCCCTGTGATAGGTTTGCATTAGGATTGCCATAAGCCAGAAATAACTTCAAGGCAAACAAGAACAACGTTGTGGACCACTGACACTCAGTATACCCATACATCCAGGTTAGTGAAAAAGACAAATATTTACTGGCCAAAAAATTGTCCTAAGAATGCTTTGCCTTAAGTCATGGAAAAGGCAAAATCTGAAGACCCAAAGAAAGCCAAAGAGAACACGTGCAACAACATGGCCAATACTCAGCTCATCCAGAAACAGGTGTCAGTAGCGTCCCCTTCAAGCTACCTACTTCCAGTTACCAGAGGGCTGGCTAAAAACACTGGTAAACTAGTGGGATGAAGGATCTCTCCAGCCCATCAATATGGCTTTTCTTAAAGTGACTGATACAGAAATTTTCTGATGAGGGCAAGTAGGAGGATGAATAAATACTGATATCTTTTAATTAACCTACTTATTGATTTATCTTACCACCCTACTCTCTGCCAAAAATGGCTAACCATAGAAAAGCACACATGAAGAACAAAGGCTTGCATGAAAAACAATCAGTTAAAGACACAATAATGAAACACAGAGCCAGTTTCCAAACAGTTAAAGGCCCTTCAGCAGCACCTCAGATTGCAATGCTAAGGGCTTGCTGAATGGAATCAGTTTATGGCACCTTCAGCTGCAAACCTTGCCTTTCCCTGCCTGAATAATTTGTTCCCTACTGCATATTTACGTATCAGGAAGCTCACTCAGACCCAGGAGCAGAAACCACATGTTTTATTTGTTGCCCCCACCATAATGCAGGATATTTTAGAAACTGGGTGATTTACTTAACTTTGTAACCCAGAAAAACTTTAGCATAAGAAACACTTTCTCATCCAATATGATTAAGGAATATGAACAGCTTGGTGAATTTAAATTGCTAGGCAATGAGTTCCACAGCTCTGGATACTGGCCCAAGGAATTAGTTCTGAACACTTTTATGGCTTGTTATGCAACTGCTTTCTTCTGCTATTTCTCAGTATATATACACTGACTGCCTAGTGGGCTGTTTCTGCCTATACAAGAGGACTGGGAAACAGTATGCCCAAGGTAAATGAGATGGAAATCTTGACTTATGCTCAGTTCAAAGCAGAAATGGGTAACCACCTAGGGTTGGAGGAGGGGTTCATTTGCCCTCCATGGAAGTTTGGGAGAGCTGCATGCCTGAATTTTTACATTTTTTTCTCCAAAGAAATCTCTCCCAAACAGTCTTGGACAGTCCTGGTATTACCACTATGTACTGGCCTGGCCTTTGGTGAACCAAAGATATCATTTTGATATCACAGTTCGGCCCCACTATGCCACTAGCCAAGTGTTTGTGAGGCCACCAAACAAGCGCGAAGCTAGGCATGGCTACTATTTGCTGCTCACACCAAATCAAGCCAGAGATTGCCAGATCTGCTTAAGGGGACCTCCCGAAACAAACACCCTCAATAAACAAAGAGACCCTCTGCCCTGAGAGGGCACCCTGGCGAGCTAAGTGCTTAACTGCCAAGCTACCCGCATTTACATTCCAGCCATACTATTGTCAATTCGGAACATAACTCAATCATGTAAATTCTGACCTTTCAGAGGCGTTGTCTCCAACCCAAAACTTATTGTTTGCATCCAAGACCAGACTAGCCTACAGTCGTTCTTTCCCTGATAAAAACCCCCAGTTCTGAGAGCTCTTTGGAACTCTCACTGGATCGCCTTGGACTTCTACTCTGCCTTGCTGCCGCTCGGTTCAGCAGATTCCCCTCGGCCGCCACGCCGGGTTTCCTCTTCTACAATCGGCTTCCCCAGGACCGCAGGAAAGGTGGCGTATCACCCATTCCCCTTGAACTCTATTTTCCTTTTCTAGTTAGGAGTGTGGTTGTGTTATTCTTGAGCCTTCTTTAAACATAAAGTCAGCAGCAAGTTTAAAAGAGGCTTCTCCTAGCTTAAACTGCCCTGGAATAACACTAAAATGTGGGGAAATTACCCCCTTTTTGAATTGGGACCACATACAGCCAATGAGTGCATTTTTCCCACCCCAGGCCAGAAGGTAATTTAGGAACAGGGCTCTGAAACTTGCTGTAGTCCAGTTCCTGTCAGACCAAGCAAGCAGAATATTTATTCAGCCATCACCACTGTGACTGGCAGGGGATGTGAATGTTGGAGATGGGCAGTCTGCAGTTTAGACGAACTTCAACAGTATTTCCAAATTCAGTAACTTTGGCTTAAAAAAACAAATAGTGACGCTGAGATTAAGTAACCACCGTCCCACCCTTCTGTCTTTCTGTTTAAGCTTAGGGCTTCAGCAAAAAAGGACAGTTCTCAGTGCTGAACTGGAGAAATATGGTATATCTGGGATTTATGCAGGCTGACAGGACTAATTGACTCCTGAACAAAACAAAATATTGAATGATGCTCCTTCGGCAATTCTGAAATTACTCTTTCCGGAAGTTTACAGCATAGTCTCTTCAGTAAGGGTGAACCACTCTGACATGTGAGGGAAGCCAACAATGCCACCCTAAGGGACTGCTGTGGGTAGCCTCTCCCACCTGACATTCGTGTGTGTGTGTGTGTGTGTGTGTGTATGTGTTTTCTCCTAAAACTAACAGGAACTGGAAATTGACTTCAAGGCTTGTTTTGTTTTCTAACTGAAAACACCCCTTTCAGTAAGCTCTTCATTTTGCTTCAGAGGAAAATCACCACTCCAGCAGGTTTCCAGGAGTGTGATTTTCCTTGTTTTGACCAAAGAAACAATATAAATGGGGAAAAATGGTGTGACTGGAGGTGGCTCAGGAGCTACAAAGGTGGTAGTAGGGAACATGTAGCTCACCCTACTTTATAGGAAAATGGTATTAATCCCAGTCTGATACATTTAGCACTCCTTAACTATACAACTCAGCCAGGCATAGCACCACTGTGCCTTGATTACAGCATCTGGGGAAAGGCCCCCCGCAATGCCCACCAGCCTCCAAGGGAGAGAGCAACAGCCAACATTTGTTGGACTAACCCCCACCCCACTTCCCTTCCCTTGTCCTTGTGTGCCCTGCCTTATTTAGATTCTAAGCCTGAGGGCAGGGAATTGTCACATTAACAATTTGTAAACCACTTTGGGAACCTTTTTGGTTGAAGGGCAGGATCTTTATGCTCTAAATCAGTGGTTCTTAACCTGGGGTCCAAGGACACTTGGAGGTCCACAGAGCCCTCACAGGGGGTCCCGTAGGGTTGCCATTCATCCTGGAAAACAGAAATAATCCCAGATTTAAGAGACTAAAAATGTCCCAACCAGTTGTGGCCTGTTGATGCAGCATGTCCCAGACTCTTTAAAGACAGCAGTGATGGTGGCAGCGGCAGAAGCAACAACATGCTGGTGGGTATCTCACCCTGTGCTGGAGGCTTCAGGCACAAGTGCACAGGCGTGCCAGAGAGCCCAGAAGGCAGGAAGGCAAGAGGAGAACCCAGAAGATGCCCGGCCAAGGCCTTGTGTGGTGAGTGCGGCAATGCTGCTTGAGCCAAGAGCCAGACAGCATGGCACAGCTTCGCTTCCAAGTAGACATGATCACAGAAGGGAGTCTCTTAATTGTTGTGGCTGCTTGGAAGCGAAATCAGCAAGAGTCTCAGTGCTCCTTTGGACAAAAATGCAAAAGTAGTGCCATCTCCCTCTGACGGAGCGTCGAAAGAGTAGCAAGGGTAGGTGCTTTCACAAGAAGCACTAACCCTCTCGACCCTCTCCATGCTCCTTCAGAGGGTAACAGCATTTCTTTCACACACTTTCCCCCAAAGCAGCATTGAGACCCTTACTTTGCAGGTGCTGCTTTCGAAGAAAGAAAGGGCAAAAGAAATGTCATTTTTCACAAAGGAGCATTGAGAGCACAAAGACTAGTAAGGAGCTTCTTTTAGAAACACCTAACTGCCCTCCCTCTACTCTCCTGGTACTCCTTCGGAGGGAAACAGCATTTCTTTTGTAATTTCACCCAAAGCAGCACTGAAACTTTTACTTTCCAGCACTGCTTTGGGAAAAAAGTCAAAGGAAATTATTCTTTAGGCCTGTCTCCTATTCGTAACCTTAAGGAAATTTCAGTTTATTGTATTCTCCTGGCACTTGAAGGATCTCAGCATGCTATTCCACAGACCACTAACAAGCCTTCCTCCTTTGCATTGTCTACTGGAAAAATAAGGGATAAGGGTGAGCAACAGATGAGAACCTTTAAACAAAATTTTGAATATTTACATAAATATTTGAATATTTAAATCTTGAGTTAAGTTTTTGGGTCCCCAGAAATAATTCATATTTACAGGGGGTCCTCAGTAAAGAAAAGGTTAAGAACTATTGCTCTAAGCAAATTAAAGAATAACTGTTTTGAATATATTAACTATGTTCTTCTAACACTCCTAATGTACTTTGGCTAATTCATACAGCAACAATATTTTGTCACTCAGAATTTTTAAGTAAAACCAAGAAATGACAGAAGTAATTCAGTCATTTCTTGCAGTCATATAATACCTTGCTTTATTTCTCATGAGAGAAATGGCTGTGCAATTTGATCTCAAGTTATAGATAAGAATGGGAATCTATGCTACAACTATAAGGGCAGGGAGATCATTTACAGTGATAACAGTGAAGTGAATTTTTCAGCCCATAATGAGGTTAATGAGATCACATCAATATAATTTCCTATTCTTACTTGAATTTTTAGGGCCCAGCCTTAGAAGCTGCTTGACTGATTCAGAGGTTGGAAATACTACTTGCATTGGACCCTTCCACCAATGAGTATGGGCACTGGTGGTGCTGGCTGGGCTTTTCTGGGATAACATTTCTACACTCTGGGTGGACAACTTGAAGTACTATTACCTCAAATTATAGACTGTCGGATCAGTTAATGTTTTAATTTAAAGCACATTTTCATTAGGAATACAAGAGTAGATAGCCAGCTAGGAAATGGCTCAAAAATTGGGCAATAAAGACAATCTAAAGGATGATATTGACCTATTTCCAGAAAGTATTTCTTATGTTCTTAGAAGCAGAGAGAACTGCATAAATTATTCTGCATGGCTAGTTGTAGACATGCTGGCAATCAGTGAAAGTATCCTTATGAACAGTTACCCAGAGCTATCAAAATGATCATAAAACATCCAAACTGGAGCCACTCAAAACACACCTTCGAGGCCATTTGGATTCTGCAATTATCTTACTCCAGTTTCCCTCCAGCTTTGAAGATGTTTCATACATTGAGGTTTTATTTCTTTCTTTGTGTCATTTGAACTGAAACATTTGTATAATTTCTTGGGAAAAGGGGTTCTTTTAATTTATTAGAATCAAGTCTATTAGTAAACAGAATTGATACAGGCTTTTCCATAGATCAGTAAGATGTAAAAAAGGGGGGAAAAGGCTGACCTTAATCATAGCAACAAAAGGCATAACCCTTTTCATGTACTTCTTCAGTTCTGGCATGGAACTGAGTTCACTGGCAATTATTTTGTTGTCTGGTAGATGTCCTCCATTGATCTATAACAAAAGACACAGAAATTCCAATTACATCATTACATGACAGTTCTAATTTGATAAGTCAACATATAACATCCTTCACTTTACCTTCCGTCACATGATGAGCAATTTGATTCTGTATTCCTCTGCCTTCAATTTACCACTCTTATACATGATACATACATATACATTTACATTAAACCCTTTTTTTTCCTCCAGAATTCCCTGGATTCCAGTTTTCTGTAAACACTGCTTTTTAGAAAGCTTCCCTTATGAACAGAAAAAAGGTCACACAGACAGCATCAAATTTTGTAAACCCCATCTTTCTGTATGTGGATATGCTGTAAATATCATGCTCTACCCTAAATTATTTCAGAATACCAACTCATTTATGTCATCCATCAAACTGAACACAGCTTAGCAGTTAAGTATCTTGGCTCACAAGGAACTCAATAGGAGTCTTAGCTATTGCTGGCTGCCAAGAACTACAGGACAGGACAGGGAAGGAAGCAGGCTTATTTAACACATAACACAGGCTGTAATTTTCCTGCCATCTCAGCAGCACTTGGACCCATCTTATGTGCCAGATATGTAGAACCGGAGGGTAGGGGGGAGGTGTGCTTAGAGTATGTGGGACTCAACTCCACTTCAGAGGGTTAATGTGAAGATAAGAGAGGGAGAAACAAGCATGGTACCCTGCACATCTTGGAAGAAAGGTGAATTTTAAGCATTAAAAAGAAAAAGAAAGAAGTGCTACAGTACTACAGTACATTCTACTAAAGCATGGGCTTTTACAATTCAAACTGGCAATAAAATGATAATTAACAGAGGAATACTATTTGTAGAACACAAATTCTTGATTGGCTACAGTGCAATTTCATCTGGAGCCTTCAGAATTGGCGCCTCTCTGCATCTGTTGTTAAGCAGCAACTCTGCCTTCTTAGCCTCTCAGTTTGTCAGCTGTGTAGGTTTGAGAAATGAGGGGACTGGAGGAAGGAAGAGGAAATATTTGCAAGTTAGGAATGAGACTTTAAGATGGGGCAGGAGTGAGTGAGGTGGATGGAAAGAGGGGGTGGAAGTGTTTGCAAGGGATGAGATTCTAGGCCGGGACCAGAGCGAGGGGGATGGAAGGAGGGGGAAGGAACATTTGCAAGGCAGGGATGAGATTTGAAGCCAAGACAGGCCTGAGGGAGGTGGATGGAAGGAGGGGTGGGAGCATCTGCAAGGGATGAGATTTTAAGCTGGGACTGAAGTGAGCTGGATGGAACATTTTCAAGGCAAGGATGAGGTCTTGAGCCAGACCCGGTGGATGGAAAGGGCCATTGGTGAAGGAAAAGATTTTAAGCTCGGACTGGAGTAAGAGGGAAGGAGAGGGAGGGAGCATTTGCACAACTTTTGACTACTGCAGCAACCTGGGGCTTGTCTGTGCCAAGGTGCAGTAGCTGTTTAAAGTATTCGGAGCCTCTCCTTTGTTCAGGGAGAGGGGAACTTCAGAGGTGTGGGAACCATACTTTGCCTTCTCTTTCCATAAGTACTTATTTCCATGTTTCTCAGTGGTAAGAATCACCATTTATAATTAAAATGTATTCATTAAAACTTGTGGCAAATTAAATATCTTAACTACCAGTAATACATTTTGATAGCTGCACCTAACTCTATTTTTACTATAAGTCATGATATTTTTAGAGCAGGTTTTTTTTTATAACACAGACTTTTTGAGGAATGCAACTATTGCATTATAATAGAACTTACTGTACAGTACCATACAGGCCCAACTTGGCAAGGGCTTCACAATCTTTGTGGGGTTTTATCTACCACCAGGAAAAATACGTCTTGCTCTTTATATTCACATTTCTATGAAATGTCCCTTGACAGGAGCCCCAGAAGTGATGAAAAGCTACTGCTCATTCAATTCTGTTAATAAAATTCAGATTTCCTCTCTCCAATTTGAACTGATGGCAATGAGCAACAAGTTATAAAGACAAGCTTGTTTCCAATTAAAAGGAAATTAATTTAACTGCACTGCTACTGTTAGAAAATACACAGTGAGTCCACAAATCAAGTCAGATACTTAGCCGTTCCAGTTGAGCAGCTCTATTGTTCCTGTGCCATAACAGTTAAAGGATCAGTTCCAGCAGCTCAAGAATTAGGGGGACTCCTTCTTTTAAAGTCAGATTTCTTTGCATTGTGTTAGTTATAACACAGAAGAATGTATTTGTGCACCAATACATTTCCTACTAAGCCAAAGAATTATCATGCTCAAAGACTAGAGTGAAGCGTTAAGGCTCCTTGCCTAATAAGGCAAGCTGTCCCAGCCTGACAAAAGCCAGCAATTCTGCAGCACAATTGGTACTGAAATAAACAGCTTACTAAGCTCTGGATGAGCAAAAGATTAACAATAAACCGAGACCACATTCCATTTCCAAATTATCACTAGAAGTGAAATCATGCAGGAAACTTGATAATGCACCCTGCAATACCTGCACAATCTTATTAAAGAAAAGGAAAAACATATTTCTTCTCTTGGATTCAATGAACCTGGTGACAAGTTGATTTTATTTCTGATGCGGGGGCGGTGGTAGCAAAAGGTGTTAGGGAGCAGGGAACTGGAGAGAGAATAATAAAACAAAACGGGAGATAACGGATATTTTTGCTTTTTCTTACCAGCTTTATAGATCTGGCATTATTCTGTACTGGCTTTAACACAGTTCTTATTTGGATGTGAACCTCTTCACAGATCATTTGATAGAAGGGCAAGCTATAAATATTTTGAGCCAACCGACCAATAGAGGAACTGAAGATGGGGTAATCACCTGATAATGTCTGCGCAGAACAGATAGTGTCATGTGTTGCCATGGTGGGTAGTTCTTGGCCACGTAAATGGTGCAATGGGACGGCTTTGGAGGTGCTTCTTTGTTGCCCTTCTAGAAAACAGTAAAGATCTCTCTTTATCAGAAGGCATCAATATTTTAAAAATTCAGTACAGGGACAGAGTCACAGGCACCAACCTTTCCTTTAGCTGGCGCCATGTAGCTTTTGAGGCGCAGGCGGAGATCATGGGTAGTCTCTGTAAGGTACTGGGATGAGCGGATCAACACTTCATCCACAGGGCCGGGCACAGGCCAGGAAGCTTTCATGATGGAGTCCGCCTTTACATTTGAATTGACAACAAAACATTGAGATTAAAGGGGGTGGGGGATAAAACTGCTTGGCAACACCACTGCCCTCCCCAGACCTCTACAACACACAGGTCCTCCAACTACACATGCATAGGCATTGCACCAGTGACATAAATACAGAGCAGTACCTTGCCTAACAATGTCCAAACATGTTCACACACATGAGGGCAGATAGGAGCTAACAGGAGTGTCTGAGCTTCAATAAACTGGAGCACCAAGTCCCTGTGCATTCCTTCTATTGCTAGCTCGCGGTACTTGTCTTTTGCTGCCTGGAAAGAGAGCCAACATAAACACTGTTAAGGCATTCTGTCTGTCATGGAAAACCATTGCCTAAAATACAATTTCCTTGTTTTAATCCATCCTTAAAACACAAACCACTTATAATCCTATAACAGATTATTAAAAAAGCCATTTTTAAATTTTTTAAAAAAAAATACACACAGCTGGAATCAGCATCAAATGAAATTCTGCCAGTTGGACATTATATAGCTTTACATTATTATGGCTCTTAAAAAAGACATCTATCGGCACAGACATAAAAGTCAAGGATAACTGTAACTGTATATTAGGCACTATCATTCTGAATGGCCCACATAAAAGGCTGCCATTAAGTAGTAAGGGGGGAAAGCGCAATAAATATGATCTATTATTATGCACACAGTTCAGCTAGTGGAACTACATACTCCTGAAAGTCAGCTGGATAATGCACAGGCAGAGCAATTCATTCCCTAAGCAAAACCATATGCTGCTACAGGTACTTTGGAGAGCTGCTGACACCTTATGGGCTACTGATTCTTTAATGGCAGGATGAATACATTTTCTGATCAATTCATCTTGAAGAAAAGTTTGATTTGCTAAAAAGGGGGGGCAGTAAAGGAAACAAACTTTTCTTTAATTATTTGCTCTCCCTCTTTGCTACTTGTTAAGCCACTGACTGCCAAAGTGGAAATTGCATCCTATGGAAAGAAAATAGCCAGTACAGATTACTGGCAACATGCGTATTCCTTTTCTTCACGCCTTCCCTTTTAGCACCATGCCAAATATGTGCATCACAGCCACTGAAAGCATGGAGTCCATTATGGGATGGGCCATAGTTTAATATGAATTATGGGTAAGATTCTATGCTCAATCACTGGCCTAGATCTCCTGCTACTTAAGATCCATTAAAGGATCAGGAGGAAATGAAACCATTCTTCGTTTGACATTGCACATGTTTTTAAGACAGGGAATGGGTGACTCTAACATGCCTGGAGGAATATACTCCACCACAGGAACCTTCAGGAGTTGCAATGGCTAACCAAAATGCTAACAAAACAAAACAAAACCCTCACAAATGGATCTATAGCCACTTCCTGTTTCAATTTTTTTAAAAAAACAAGTTACACAGTGGAGGAGAGGTGGGGATACAGCCTATTTAAAAGGTGGACTGCCCCTACTGGAGTCTCATAGGTATTCTGGAGGTGTCAAAGGCTGCAAAAATAGCTAGGAGGTGGTACATGACCTGAGGGCTGTACTGGGTCTACCCGTGTTTTAGCTCACTGATTTACATGTCTCTGAATTCACTCACAGTCCCAGTAGATAATACTACATGTGACTCACAGATGCCGTGTCTACTATGGCAGCTCCTGATGCATTTTCATATATATCCTTATCTCTCCACCTTAACTTCCAGCCACATGAAGTTCAACAGAAAGAGTAACACTGGCAACACCTTTTTAAAATACAGCTGCTTTAGTGAGCTAGTATGGCACGGTTTAGGTGTGCTGTAAGTTGCGCAGACATCCTCTGGTCTAAAAGGCAAAAGTGAATGTTTACGATTATGACCTCTGACATTAGGCAGCCTACCTGAAATTCAAAGAAACCAGTTTTAAGAGCGTCCTTAAACATCATCTTCTCATAGTTCTTATCTGTCTTCAGTATACCTGCATTAATTTCACTGGGTGGGAAGATGAAGAGGAGAAGGCAAAGCTAGAGTTAGACCAGATCAGTGAGAAGGATTAAGATGCAAACAGGACCACACAAAGCATAACTGGGAAGACCTGTGGGTTTTTTGTTTCTTTTTAAACAGCAAGTTTAAAACCTGGTGCTTTCTGGTGGTACCTGGAGAAGACCCTGTCATTGAAGGTGTTGGCAGGCCCACTTCTTAAACTGTCCCAGTTTGCAAGCATTTCCTTCACCCACTCCACCCATGTGTACAGGCGGAGGATGCCAGCATCTGCCATAGTTTCCACAAAGTTCGCATCTTCAACAGTATCACCTGCGTCAGCCAATGCCAACCGCATGCCTAAAGGGAGACAAGTTTTAGTGTCTACAGAACCAAGGCCAATCAGCTGCCATATACAAGGAGGGTAAAACCTGACTCCCACCTCAAGTTTTGCAATAGGATGGAATTGTCACAGTATATTGAAGGGCATAAAACACACTTAGACCAAGAGCAAAGGTAAATATTTTGTAGTCCTCATGGCTTGCCCTATGCAGAAATATAGAGGCCTGCAAAAAGTAACCAGGAAAAGTGGGAGAAATCTCTATGTTTGTGTTTTGGTGGGGAAAACATGAGAGGAACTTCCCCAGCCTTTACACGAACCTCCTGCTTCCCAAACAATATCTAATATAATCTGTCCACATGAAATGTGAAAAGCTTGAACAACAGGAGTTTCCATTTTCCAGAGACAAAAAAAGACAGAATTTTGAAGTCACTACATATGATGCCTTCTTACCATCAGCAGAAAATTTCTGCACAGCTTCAGTCAAAGTTAGAAAATTGCCTGTAGATTTAGACATCTGCAACAAAGTGAAGAATCAAAGACAGACAAATTTAAAGCATGGCTTATCTGTTAGAACCACAGAGCAATTCAACTCTCTTTAAAATACAAAGATACACAGCTTCCTCTACCCACACAAACTTTGATCAGCATTTAATTCTATTCATGGGGAGACCGTGGTTTGATTTAACATGTTAAATGATTCTATATGTGTGAATATTTAATATACCCAGTATAGAAGAACAAAAAACCAATATGGAAAAAGTTGCCATGTCCAGGCCCAAGGCTAAATATTTCCATGGTCAGGTTTTAAAGGCAGCTCTAATGGTTCAAGGAAAAATGTGCGCTAAGCAATCTGCACTCCTGGAGGTTCAGGTAAATTTCATAATGCCTGTTTAAGTCCTGCAGAAAATTTCTGCTGGCTGTGCAAGGCAAGACCAAATAGCTTTGGGATAAACAAAAGAGATTTTAAAAAAACATGAAAAATGAAATCCAGATATTAAAGAGGACAGCCAAAGAATACACATTCTTAGACAAGATAGTACAGAGTTTCTGCTTGGATGGTTAAGCAAATAGGAAAGCAGTATCTGATGAATAAATGTTCTAAAAACAACGTGCACTAGAAGGTCTGTAACTATACAATTTCTCAAACAGGGACTTGTTCTGTCACTTTTGACTACCATAAACAGATAATGTCAGCTAAATAAAATGCTGTACCTTCTCTGAATTCAGGAGGAGATGCCCATTTGCTCTCACAGCTACAGGCCATTTTTCTCTGCATTGAAAGGCAAAAAGATGTTCATTAGTTACCTTTAAGCCAACCACCAAATTTTTAGTTAAGACAGGAGCATATTTTCTAACTGGACTATCCACAAAGTTAGCCACAAGGATATGACTACATTCCTCAACAATGACAACAATGGTTGCTGAACAAGCACTTCATCTCTGCTAAAAAGCCAAGTACATGTTAAGGCTAAAAAAAATAAGAAAAAAAAACCCCCAAAGAGTACAATTTACACTCATGTCAAAGGAATACAACATTAACAGAACATGAGAGCCAGATGTTTTCACATTAGAAATTTTGCCTCCATCTGCAAGACACCTAAGATAAGAATTCTGATCTTGTATAGGTAGTAGAAGCACAACACACATCTCCTGAATCACACTTGGACAACTGAGCCTTTGTCTTGGCGCAGAAGTTTCCCCAACGGGCTGGGTATTCAAATTCTAACACCTCCTGAATAAGTACAATAAAGCTTAATGACAGAATATGTTATTGTTGCATGCCTTCAGATCATTTTCAACCTATAGTGACCCTAAGGTGAATCTATCACAGGGTTTTCTTGGCAAGATTTGTTCAGAGGGGGTTGCTTTGACTTCCTCAGAGGCTGAGAGAGTATGACTTGCCCAAAGCCACCCAGTGGGCTTTCATGGCCAAACAGGGATTTGAACCCTGGTCTCAGGGTCATAGTCCAATGTTCAAACCACTACACCACACTGGTTCTCACAGAATATGTAATGGCACATCACAGCTGTTTGCAAACAACAGCTCTTCAGGAATAAAGCAGGATGGGGAATCTCTCATTTTCCAGATTTTGAGGAGCTATTATTCTCATCATGCCTCACCATGCTTGCTAAGGCTGATAGAAACTAGAGCACAACAATACCGGGAGGGCCATAGCCTCCCCAAACTTGGAAAAGAGCATAGGGCAGAGAATAGAAATTGGTTACATTATTGATTGAGGCAAAGAGAAGGGAAGAAAGTACATTTAAAAAAGGAAAATATCTTAAAATAAAAGGATATTTAAAAAGTTCCCCTAACACACTGTGATGAAACTGAGTCAGTCCTGTCATCACCTACATGTGCTTCAGCAGGGCAAGATTAACCAGCTACCAACAGACAATCTGACTGGAAGAGGGTGCAGGGGAAGTGAAGGGGGAGGCTAGACTAGTGAGCAACCTAAGGCATCAGTATGACAAAGGGTGCCATACCCAAACTGAACTTTTGAGATTAACACACTAGAAGGCAATTGGGGTGGGAAATTCCTTTGGGTTTCAATGCTCCTTCTCCCATGACTCCCTGATATGTTGACAAGCAACTAGGGCAGGCCCTTCTCAGTACAATTAAAAGCTGTGGGTGGTAAAACCTCAGCACAAGTCTTAGCAAATCTACACTAAGGAACTGGAAAAGAGAATGACCAAGAAGGATTCAGCTATTAAATTTCAGCTATTTAATAAACTGGTGGCCTTAATTTATTTCCTAATACTTGGAGGACCTAGAGAAGCAATTCTGTTTCATACCATCCTGCCAGACTTAAAAGAAGGTCTGCCACAGAGAGAACTCGTGCAATGGAAGAGATATACAGTGGGCCTTCCAGATATGCAAGGTTTCCATTTCAGCAACCCCTGTGAATAGCGAATTCATGAATGCTCATGTCCCATTATTTTCAGTGGTAGTGATGGGCATGCGGACTCTTCAGTGCATCTGCATGCACATCACCACCATTTTAGGTATAGGGATGTGACACTTCATGTGAACTGGCGGTCACACATATGGAGGGTGCAGGTAGGGAGAGCACACTGTACTCTGATGCATTAGTTCAGACCAACCTTTGATCTGGCCATATAGCCACATGGTTATAAAGGTAGTATGACAGGTGATTTGGGACAAGGTCTTTGCCAGAAGCACGTAGATCCACTGGATACCAAAATTCAAATTCCTGCTTCAGCTTATCCAAAGCTTCCTTTGGGATCTTTGTTGAAGGGAATGGAGCTGTCTTAAAGAAGATATAGTCCCACACCTCTTTGGACATCTGGTTTGCCCTATAGTGTTATGAAAAAATGTCCCAAGGAGGAAATAGCAAAAGTTACACTTAAAATACCATTCCATCATTAAGCACACTTTGCTCAATTTCTGTATTTTACTTGACTAGGTCACACAATTAAACTGCATCATATGCATGAGCTTGTTTCATACACTTACAAAGTAAGTGATCTCTGCTCTTTCTCATAAAATGATTTTTAGAAACTCTGGGTATCTGGACATTCTTGTTGTTGTTGTTGTTAAAGCAGTATTATCAGTTCTCATAACACTCCTAATGAATCCAACATAGCATTGCTGACTCTAAGTGCTCATGATAAATGAACTCAGGCATTACTAAGTTACTGCAGACAATAACTGTGTGATATAGACAGAGTACTCTGATCACTTCTCCAATTAAGATATAATCAATGAAATTTACCTAGTAATAAATCTCAGAAATATATTGTCTGCATAGTGCACATTCTATGAAAGTACAGAGAAGCAAATTGCCCTCCCTTGCATTTTCAATCTGCTTTACTGCCAAACTAGTCCTTAATGCCATTATCTACCACTGGAGAACACGTACAGGAATCTACAGTTACAATCCCAATTTTCCACTGTTTTTTGTGTGTGTCCGTATGTCTCTTTCACCAGTCTTTGAATATGTCTTGGGCAACACAAACAGCAAGTATAATTTAAATGGGGAAGGTTGTTAAGTCATTAGATTCAAAGAGAAGATTCACATATTAAATTGAGGGTGATTCATTATAAAGTCCCTCTTGACTTCAGTTGCACAAGCAGCCTTTGATATGTTGCTTGAATCAACCTTAATTCATTTTCTACTTCCCCTTAAAAATTCAATCAACACTTTTGAATTAAAACATCAAATGCAATGTAACAGTTCACATAAAGACTGCTTCAGTACTGTTGACTAAAGCAGCAGCAGCAAGAGCAAAAAAAAAAGGCATGGTTGCTGTCAAATTAAATTCTTTTCATTCCAGTATTTTTTTAAAAAAAAAAAGTGTAAAAAAGAGACAACTACTAGCCAGCTCAATTAAAGGTTCAGAAGAAAGACTCCTCAGGCATACCATGGCTGTCTTTAAAAGAAAATTTACCAAAGGAAAAATGTGTTATTCTGAACCAATCCCCTTAGTTTTAATTTCCTTCCAGATTGAAAATGGAATGAGGGGGCTGGAATATTCTTAAAATTTCTAAAGCTTTCTTCTGTGGTTTCAGCCAAAGAAGGCAGGGTTCACCTTCATCTAGCCAACTTCTCAACTGCAAACTGCAGTGGACCATAAATGGGCTGATACTATACTTTGAATAATCTTCAAAAGTGGTTTGTTAGAAAGAGAAATTTTTACAGGAAGTTAATATGTGCTGGTCAGCAGACTATGAATACACTGTTTAGACTATAAATTGCTTTGAAGAAAAACTATTCCTCCACTTTTGATAACATGGAAGATTAGCATCTTTCGGGAGGAATACTCTTGGATACACAAGTAGGGCTTCTATTAATGTAGTTTGATGAGAATTTTGCTCTAAAAGATTCCATAATAGCTTTTAGATATGAATACATAAATAGCTAATGAATGTACAGAGGAATTCACATAAAGATTTTACAAGACCACTGATCTTTACTATCTATTTATGGTAGACGGAAAATTTAGAAAAAAAAGATTAACCATCTGTCTCATTTCTCAGACACTTTATTCATTTTCTGGGAAAATCAAAACTGGTATAAAAAATAGGGTTTAATTCTAATGACCAGCTTTTCCAGCTGCGGTTAGATTTACAGCTGTCTTGCAAAGTGTCCATTACTGCAGATCCAACATACATGAGGCTCTTCATTTGCTATGCAATGTGAATCTACAGAAAGTGGTTATATTAATGATGAAGATTCCTTCCTTTTCCTTCTCACCTAATCCCTAGTGAAGACTCTCCTTGTCCACGGAGATTACCCTCTTGCAGAAGATGAGCCACTGTATAGAAGGCCATGTAGATGGTCGAATCAGAGAGAGATTCTATCAGCCATTGCTCATCCCAAGGCAAACGAGTACCTAGGAGATGACAAAATATGTTAACTGTGAATTAGCATTCTAGGTTTTTTGAATGACCAAGCTAGAGATCTGGGTGGGAGAATGGAGACAACATTATTGGAATTATAACTATTAAATGTCTTAGTTATCAACAAAAAGGGGTTGTGTATTACTTTGTACATTTCACACTAAATTGGTTCACCAGACATCATATGGGAATCACCATGTTACAGGGTTAGCCTGTCTCAATGGGGAAAGGAACATGGTTCAGTTCTTCACGAAGTTGAACTAATAAATACAGTCCTGACCAGTTCTGAATCTGCACTCCCACTCAAGAACTACAAATCTCTAGATGAAAAACTGAACAATGCCATGATCTCACTACATATGGTAAAGTTAACTTTTCTGTATCCATCGTCTTACTTTATGTCTTTAGATATTGCAGATTTTTTAAAAAAATAAACAAAGAAAGTCTTATGTTGTTGTTGTGTGCCTTCAAGTCACTTCCAATTTACGGTGACCCTAAGGCGAACATATCACTGGATTTTGTGGGGCCAAGAGTGTGTGATATGCCCAAGATCACCCGGGGGTTTCCACAGCCGAGCAGGGAATTGAACCCTGGTCTCCAGGGCTGTAGTTCAATGCTCAAAAACCGCTACAGCACACTGGCTCAGAGGAAGTCATATAGCACATTAATATTCCCCAACAACACTGTACACTCTTCCTACCTAATCCATAGGTCCTTGAACAGGCATGTTCCTGTAACCAGCCTAGGGTAGCTTCAAAATTTCTTCTTGTCTCCTCACAAAATCTGGAAAGAGCAGAGCATTAATCTGTACTGTGTCTCCTGGCTCTGTATTAATCTACAGTTTCTCTGTTCCTGCTGCCCACAACTTACGTCTCAAGGTTTTTCAAGCATTCGTAAGTCTGTTCTTTCCATTTTTCTTCACCATAATCCAAGTACCTAAAATCAGGGGAAAAAACAGTTATAATTCCAACAGTAAAGAGAGGAAACATACAACTAATCTAGCTGTGTGTTTGTTTCCAGCTCACCATTGATCACAAAGAGCCACAACACACTCATCTGCAGATCGAGACATGACTTGTTTCTCCGGCTCCATATAGATCATAGCTTCACCCTAAAGAGAGGAGAATTACAGTGATGAGGCATCAAAAACATTTTCTAGATTAAACAAGTCGCTTTTATAATTCTGAATTCCATTTTATTAATAACTATCTTCAGGTGCTACCCAGAAGTCATCCTGAGAGGTCAACCAAGAAATTAAAGAAATTTTCACATCTGCTCCCTTGAAAGCAAGAAGTAGCAACTATAATCAGAGGGGAAAATCTGAACTCCCAAGCTCCCTCCTCACCTGGTGTTTTCCAGACCTCAGAGGTCAGACAAAGAACATGAAAATAAGGATTCCAGGGGAGCTCTGTAAGTGGCTGTGGACCCAAAGTATCTACAGCCCTCCCAGGCCGCTGACATATACCAAATATGGAGGAGAACTATGCCAGCACTACACCTGCTGTCATTAATTTCAGTTCCACTGAATGCGAAATACAGGGGAGAACTATGCCAGCACAACACCTGGCATAGTTAATTTCAGTCCCATTGGCAGCACTCAAAGGGAAACAATTTAAGCATAAATGGAAATAATGCAAAAAAAGAAAAGGACATTTTAACCTGCTAAAGCAAACCTGATTAGGCTTTGGATAAGGCTATTCTTCTGCCTTCAAAGATCCACCCGCCCACTCCCCATTACCACAGAGAACCGCTCTTTAAGACTCCAGAAGTATGTTCTTAAATTCTGTTGTTATATGAAAGAGGATAACGTTTCTAAATTTCAGATCAAATACACAACAAACAGTGGGCTAGGACCCATGCCACACTGGTACTTTATCTGATGAATTGAGTGGAAGCTCATGAACTTTTCTGTCCTACACACTTAGCAGCCCTCAAGGTGCCAAAAAGCTATTAGCCTCTTGAAACGAAAGCAGCTAACTCTCTCAAAATGGACACACTGCCTTCTACAGCTATACTGTTTAAGTCAGAGATGGGAAATCTTTATTTCTCCACTACAATTCCCACAACACCTTACTATTAGCAACACCAAGATGGAATTATGGGAATTGTAGGTCAAAATTCCAGAGGGCCAAACATTTCATATATTCCTGGTTTAAGTGCTATATGCAAGGTGCACTAGCAGGGCAGAGAAGGGATCAAATCTCTATATTTCATTTTTAAAAGCCCTGTCACATAGACTATCAGTACAACTGCACACCTCTTTTAATAAAGGCATTCATCAAAAGGATGAACTGTGTGGCTCCTCATACACTGCCTTTCTCTCTCTGTATCCTCCCAAGATCAAACATCAAACCAAGAATAACCTGAGGAGTCTGTCAGTCAGAATCACAAGACAGAGAGTTCAACCCCCTTTCACTGGGTCTAGCTCAAGGTGCAATATGACAGATGCAGCCTAGGCTAGGACTTCAGACTAGACCACGTGTGAACCAGCCACCTAGTAAATTAGAATCTAGCTTGAATGCATCTATCACACGAAAGAACAGGTTGCTTACCTGTAACTGTGGTTCTTCGAGTAGTCATCTGTGCCCTTACATGCTAGGAGCTTTCGCGCCATGCGCGGTACCGTTCGGAAAATTCTAGAGCTTAGTAGCTTGGCGGGAACCCCTCCCCCCATGTATCCACTGAGCATGCTCAGCCCGCCGAGCAACAGTCTCTCCTCAGTTCTAAAAGTCCACCGAAAAGGGGACCTGAGAGTGAGGGGACGGTTGGGTGGGTGTGTGAAAGGGACAGATGACCACTCGAAGAACCACAGTTACAGGTAAGCAACCTGTTCTTCTTCTTCGTGGTCTCTGTGCCTTACACACTAGGAGACTTGTAGCTTACCAGAAGGACGGTGGGTCAGGTCCCTAGAGTACGGAGGCCAGCACCGCTCGTCCAAACCGGGCATCCCTCCTGGACCGACAGTCCAGCCGATAGTGGCAGATAAAAGTCGAGGGCCTGGACCAGGTTGCCACTCGACAAAGTTCCTGAAGGTCCACACCTCGCAAGAGGGCTGCTGAGCATGCCACAGCTCTGGTGGAGTGCGGCCGAAGCAAGTCAGGAGGAGGCTGCTTGGCCATCTCATAAGCAAGCAGAATTGTCTGGGCCACCCACTTGGAGAATCTCTGGGTGGACACCTTGCGGCCCCTGTGACGATGACCATGGCAGACAAACAGGTGAGGGGTCTGCCTGTAGGCCGCAGTCCTCTGAATGTAAAAGGCCAGGGCCCTTCGAACATCCAGGGTGTGCAAAGACCTCTCCTGAGGGTCGTGGGTTAGGATAGAAGGGTAGGAAGGATGATATCCTGGTTAAGGTGGAAATGAGAGATGACCTTCGGGAGGAAAGAAATGTCCGGGCGGAGAACCACCTTATCCCGGTGAAAAACCAGGAAGGGGTCGTCAACGCGTAGCGCTGTCAGTTCGCTGGCACGCCTGGCAGAGGTGACAGCCACCAGGAAAGCGGCCTTGAGAGTCAAGAGCCTATCATCAGCAGTGGCCACAGGCTCAAAGGGTGGTCTCGTAAGTTGAGAGAGTACCAGAGATAGGGACCAGGGAGGCAACGGCGGCGATACCGGCGGGTATAGATGGTGGAGTCCCTCCAGGAACTGTTTCTTCGTGGCGTCCCGGAAGAGCGCTGCTGAAGGAGAACCTCGGGGTTGGTAAGCCACAATGGCAGCAGGTACACTTAAACGAGGAAAACGAAGACCCTTTTGTTTCAAGTAAAGCAGGAAGCGGAGCACGGTACCGAGAGCAACTGGCGATACCGTGTCTCCTCGCTCCTCCGCAAAAGTCACAAACCGCCGCCACTTGTAGGCATAGTTGCGGCGGGTCGATTCCTTCTGGCCGCGGTAAGGACGTCCTGGATAGCGGGATCGTCTAGGGCTGTATCCTCCACGCGTGGAGGTCCAGGACAGGCAGGTCGGGATGGAGAACGCGACCGCCGGAATGAGACAGCAGGTTGGGCGATGCTGGAAACCTGAGCGGCCGTCCCAAGAGGCCTCGAGCAGCGGAGCGAACCAATGCTGCCTCGGTCAGTACAGGGCGACAAGGATGGCGTCGGCTTAATCCGCCAGGATCTTGGCAACCACTCTGCCCAGCACGGGGAATGGTGGGAAGATGTACAGAAGACCCTCTGTCCATCGGTACTGGAACGCGTCGCCAGGAATTGGTCTCCGGCCGGCTCTGGAACAGTACCGGCGACACTTGGCGTTCTACACCGTGGCGAAGAGATCGATGTCAGGATCGCCCAGCGGCACCGTATCATGCGGAACGCTTCCTCCAAGAGGGACCACTCGTGGTTGGTAGAAGTGTCCCTGCTCAGGGCGTCTGCTGTCGTACTCCTGCCCTGCCAGGTGGACAGCAACAGGGTGGACTCGGAGGGACACGCACCAGTCCCAGAGTTGAAGGGCGATGGTCAGGAGCGTGGTAGAATGGGTCCCTCCTTGTCTGTTGACATAGCACACCGCGGTGGTGTTGTCGGTCAGGATCAGTACTGCCTGCCCCGGAACCAGATTGCGGAACGCTCTCAGAGCTTTCCCGATGGCTAGGAGCTCGAGAGCGTTTATGTGGAGAGTGGTCTCGTCGTCAGTCCATCGGCCTCGGACTCTGAGGTCGTCGCAATGCGCTCCCCATCCGAAGAGGGAGGCGTCAGTCATGATTGTGAGCCGAGGGGTCAGTTGTGTGAACGGCATCCCGGACAGGAGATGACGGTACGAGAGCCACCACAGCAGAGAGCGACGGACGGGTGTCGGTAGTCGAAGTATAGGCGCTGGTTGTCTCGGAGCGGGTTGAAGGCTCTGACAAACCAGTGTTGTAGGGGGCGCGCTCGCAGCCTCGACAGGTACGTAACAGCTGTGGTGGAGGCCATGTAACCCAGAAGCTGCTGTATTCTCCTCGCCGATACCGATGGGGCGTCGAGGACGGCCGCAGCAGATCAGCGGAGGGTACAAGCCCGCTGCAGGGGCAGGTAGGCCCTGGCCGAGACCGAGTCCAGGGTGGCTCTGATGAAGCCCAAACACTCTCGCTGGCTCGAGGTGAGACCTTCGGGTTGACCCGAAGACCCAGGCGGGTCAGGAGGGACAACGTTCAATGAATGTCTGAGTACAGTTTGGTCTTGCAGGACGCTACCAGCAGCCAATCGTCTAGGTAGGGGAAGACGGTGATGCCCTTCGTCCGCAGGTGGGAGACCACAGGGGCCATGCACTTCATGAACACCCTCGGTGCGGTGGAGAGGCCGAACGGCAGCACCCGGTACTGGTAAGAGGTGCTGTCGACAGCGAACCGAAGGTATCGTCTGTGCTGCGGATGGATGGAAATGTAGAAATAAGCATCCCGCAGGTCGATTGAAGCGAACCAGTCTCCCCGGCAGAGGAAGGGTAGGATCGTCGACAAGGTGACCATCTTGAACCTCCTGGGGCGGATGTATTCGTTTACCTCTCGGAGGTCCAAAATAGGTCGCAGGGTCCCGTCCAACTTCGGTACTGTAAAGTACCGGGAGTGAAGCCGGTGGTAGTGGCCGAGGGTGGGACCGGCTCGATCGCTCCCTTCTGGAGGAGGTACTGGATCTCTTCCAGCAGAGCCGGGCTGGCCTGGGTGGAGTAGAAAACGCCTCAAGGTGGAATACTTGCAAACTTGATGGCGTAACCAAACCGAACAATGGTGAGCACCCAAGAGTCCGACGTGATCGATCACCACGAGTCGAGGTGTTTGGCCAGCGTGGGATGGTTGGTGAGGGCTGATGGTAGGTGGAAGGTAGGCTGAGGTAGGGTCCTGCAAATCCCATCAAAACCGGGATTTGGAAGTCGACGAAGACTTTTTGGAAGCCGTGTGTCGGCCCCGTGCAGGACGTCTGGAGGAGGATGTGGCGGGGGTCCGAGACGACCCGGACCTGGGTGAGCGAGGTCCGAAGCTCGCAGAGGACGAACGACACCACGTAGGCCGCGGACCACGGCGGAGGCTGACAGATCCCCATCTTTTTGGCTGTTAGACGGGCCTTCACGATGTTGTCCATCGCCTCATCCGTCGACACATTGAAGAGACCCTTGCCATCGAAAGGGAGGTCCTTGATGCGCTTCCGGGTGTCCTCCTGAGGCCTGAGGATCGTAGCCAGGCGTATCTCCGGAGGGCGACAGAGCCGACTATGACTCGCGACACCACCTCCACAGAGTGTCTCGAAAAGATGATCTGCTGGTTTGCGAGCGCTACCGCTTCATTGTAGAATTGGTTAGCGCTCGCCCTATTTTCCTCCGGAACAGTGGAGAGAATAGGGGCAACCTTGTCTAAGAGACTGTGGAGGTATGCGGCCATGCAAGCCTGGGGGTTAGACACCCTCGCCACCAGGGAGGAGGCAGAATAGAACCTCCTACCAAAGGTGTCTAAACGGTGCCCCTCCTTGTCTGGTGGTGTCGTGTGGGGTCTGGAACCCCCCTTGGTTTGTGCCGATTCGACTACCACTGAGTTGGGCTAAGGATGATTAAACAGGAACTCAGCATCCTCCTTCTGGGTGCGGTAAAGGTGTTCCAGCCTGTGTGGTATTGGCTGGGCTGAAGACGGCTGAGGCCAAGGGTGTTTGAGAGCCTCCATCAAGGTGGGCAGGAACGGTAGCGGGGCTGCCGCAGGAGGCGGGTATCCACGTAGTGGAAAACCGGATCCTACACCACCGGGGCCGGGTCCGCCACCTTCAGGCCCAAGGCCTTTGACATCCGAAGGAGAATGTCCGAGAACTGTCGGATATCCTCAGGAGCCGACTCAGGAACTGGATCGCTGAACGCCAAGGGAGGGGACTCGTGTGAGGCCGGTGTAGAGTCCTTAGAGTCCGTCTCCGAATCGTAATCCTGGGGGGACGCCGTGGAGGACCTTTCAGGAGAACAGTCCGAGCGTTGTTCAGGAGAATGGGCACGAGACGGTACCGTCTTCGGAGCCGCAGGCGGTTGCACAGCACTCGGCGGAGGAACCAGCGAAGGCACCGGGCGCAGAAGCGCTTGAGTGGTAGTAGCGACCGCAGGAGGAGCAGGCTGGGCAGAGACAGCCTCAGACGTCGGACGGGACACCGTCAGACGACCCGTGAAGGTGGAGAAATCGGCCGGTGACGAGGGGAAGGCTCTCGGGACTGGCGGTGTCGAGGCACTTGTCTCGGGGAGTGCGACGGGGCACGCTCACAGTGCGGGTGAGGTTCAGTTCCCCTGGAAGGTGATCTGGAGCAGCGATACGGGAACCAGCGGCCGGCATCAGGGTGGTAACGGTCCCGGTAAGAGGGGAGTATGCCTGTACGAGCCACGATACTCCCTCCAGACATGTTCCTGGCCATACCTCAAGGCGTAAGAGGCCGAAAGGAATAAGGCAATCCCGGGGTGGCCGAGACCATCCTGGATAGTCCTCCCGATGTCTTGGGGGGATCGCCTATTTCACAGTGGTCCCGTCGATCGTCAGGGGCGTGGTGCTCAAATTCCCGATGGTGTGGTGAGGGATGCACCGTCCCACACTCCAAATAGCCCGGGCGGTCCCGATACTCGGGCAAGAGCTGCCGGTGATGTGGGGAAGAGCGCCGATCCGGCGAAATGTTCGACCAGCAGAGCCTCGAGATGTATGCGAGGTCTGGGGAGCAGGTGGACTATCCTCCGAGCGGGCCGCCAGAACAGGGCGTCCGATCGGGGACGTTTCTTCCTCCAATAGCGGTGGCTCTGAGAGAGTCGAGGAGGCCACCAGATCGTCCACATCAGATACCTCAAAGATTGGTTGAGGTTCTGGGACTTCACCGGGATCGACCATTGGCTGGGTCGAAGTAGAAGGAGGAGTAAGGACAGGTGGTTAGCCGGAGACCACGCTTGTCCTTTCTTCTTCTCCTCCCTTTCCTTCTCCGATTTTCCCAAATCACCGGGCGCTTACGCTGGGTGGCAGTAAGTGTCTTGGAAGGCCTAGCACTCTGTAGTAGACACCGAGGAGGAGGCCGCCAAGGTCTTCGGTATCCTCGGTAACTTATGCACCGGTACCGAGCCCGGTACCATAGGTGCAGCGGGATCGGAAGACGCCGAAGTCCCCAGGAGTGCGGTCGTGGGTCGGGGGCTTTGCCATCTTCGACGGGCTCCTTAGTGGGGCAGGGTCTTGAGGAGATAAAGACTGCTCCCAACAGAAAGACTTGAGGCGTGCCAGCCAGTTCCTCAGAGTCTGCGAGGTGAAGTCCTTGCAGGTGGGGCAGGCTCTGATGTTATGCGCCTCGCCCAGACGAAGAAGACACTCGCTATGCCCGTCAGAAGTAGCGACCTTGCAACCACACGTTTTACAAGGTTTGAAAAGGGTAGATATAGAAGTCCAAGGACAGTTGAAGATAACGAAGAGACGATGACGAAGACGAGGAGGGGGGGTAGCAAGTCGGGGTCGGAGTTCCAAGAAAAAGGAGGAGCAAGCACCGAAATACCGAAAACCAGTCCGAAATCCGTAAGAGTAGCCGAAATATCCAAAAACCAAATCGAAAACCAGAAAGACTTGCAATAAAAGGCCAAAGAAGAAACGCTCTAAGCTCAGAACCTCCGTACGCGACGGCGGACGAGAAAGACTGAGGAGAGACCGTTGCTCAGCGGGCTGAGCATGCTCAGTGGATACATGGGGGAGGGGTTCCCGCCAAGCTACTAAGCTCTAGAATTTTCCAAACGGTACCGCGCATGCGCGAAAGCTCCTAGTGTGTAAGGCACAGAGACCACGAAGAAGAACCAGAAGGAATCTTCACTGTTCCATTCTCTGTTTGTTGCCCACCCTTACTTTAGAGGTTTGATGTTCCAGTCTGGAAACCTATACAGGAGGCCTGCCATATCTACAAGCTCAGAAGCAGCGAATTTAATCTACTGCAAATTCAAATATACACAACACTGTACTTTTGAATCTGCACTGGGGAGCATGTTAGCTGTCCACTTCTTCAAGGCAGCAAGATTTCTTCACAAAGCAGAAGCAGGCAGCTGGTGTCATTTTTAACACTGTAGGGGCTTACTGTATACGCCTTGCCTTGTGAGGCTTCACAGTCTCTCTCCAACCTCTGCGAAGCAAGGCTTATACAGTAAGCCCATACAGTCTTTAAAACAGCATAGGGCAGTAGTGGAGGCAGAGGCAAGCCCTGGCTGCCAGGCATGCTGCATTCCTCTGACACACTCTCTGGAGGTGCAGGAGCTCAAACAATGTGGCATGCCTGACCGTTAGGAACTGCTGCCGCCTCTTGCTGCTGCCCTATGCCATTTTTAATACTGTGTGGGCTTACTATATAAGCCTTGCTTTGCAAAGCTTCACAGTAACTCTTCAAACCTCATGAGGGTGATTTGAACATGCACAATTTTGAGTTATCTGGGAAGGGTCCTGGAGCCAATCCTAGGTGGATACAGCAGGCCCACTGTATACCATAGGAGGGCTGGTGAATGCTGTCCTCCTGAAGAAATTCTTCAGGTATAGCTGTGGCCTGTCTCTAATAGAACTAAGGAGGCCTTCCCAGTGCTGTCTTCATAAGCTGCTGGGATAAACCTTCTCTGTAAAAACTGGAAGAGCTCTTTGCTATTCATCAAAGGAAAGCTGTGCTAGGGACTCACCTCCCAGCATGCACTGCCTTCTAATGGCCAGCGAGAACAGCATTCACCATGAATATCTCAAGAGGGCATTTTGTTCTTACCCCAAAACTGAGGAAGAGGCATCAGAGGTGAGAGGATGGACAGCTGGCTCCATTCTCACTTGTTTACTCCTGAGGTGGAAGGTTTTTCTACTTCGCTCACTCAAGTTGTACAGGCTCCAGATGGCTCTTTGACTGATCTTTCTTTCCCCATAATATTTAACACGCTGCGAATACCCTTAGCAGGGATCAGGCAACTTCATCTTTTCATTTCTAACGATACTTTGAGTGTGGTCAGATTAATTTTTTCACAGAAGGTAACAGTGACGGTGGGAGTCAGCATGGTATAGTAGTTTGAATGCTGGACTATGACCTTAGGGAACAGGGTTTGAATCCTCACTTGGCCATGGAAATCCACTGGGTGAACTTGGGCAACTCACATTCTCTCAGCGTCACAGAAAGGCAAAGACCAACCCCCTCTGAACAAATCTTGCTAAGAAAACACCACAACAGGTTTGTCTTAGGGTTGCCGTAAGTCGGAAACAACTTGAAGGCACACAACAACAACAACAACAACAACAACAACAATAACGCACATAAGATAGTGACTGTTCTTTTACTCAAGAGCCACAAACAGAGCAGGAGCGGAGATGATAAGGAGGAAGAATGGAGCAAATTTCTTGTTGTTGAATACTAAAGGCATAAAAGAAAACTTGGGAATAAAGATGAGGTTGGCACTTGAAAACAGTTAAAAGTCATAACAAAACTTGATTAACAGGAGCTAGGGTATCTGGGAGAAAGGAGGGAATGAACTGAGGAGTGTCATGGCACTATAGTACTAAAAATTAGGTTCCATGGCCTTTGCCTTTTCTGGTGGGGAGGGGAGATATTTCATTGCTGGATGCCTCCTTCATAGCAGAAAATCATGCTTCTCTACACTTTAGGTGCCCCCTTGTGAATTAAATATGTAAGTACATCTGCTAAACCATCGTATTGTATAACGCGAACTCAGAACTGACAAGTTCTGGAAGCCACAATGGTATTTTCTTTTCAAAGCTTTAAAGAAACTATCACAGACTGATAGTTTTAGCAGTGCTATACCCTTTTTTTCAATGGCTCACTGGGTTTTCTTTAGCAGGCAGATAATGGATTACTTTACAAAACAAACCAGTAAGCTTTGCCAGGATATTAAGTACATTTCAAAAACCAGAATTATTTCTGTTTGATATGCCAAGTGTAATAAGTTCTCTTTTGCAAAGCACTTTACTTAGCGCTGCTTTGATTCATGCACTTGTGGTTCTCTTCCAAGAAATCAAGCAGTGCTTTGTAGCAACAAGCCAGTAAAACAGTGCTTGTGGAGGCAATACGAAAGGTAATACAAACCACCACGCACATTGTCTACCATCATCTTCTGAATAAGCTTCTTGACGTCTTGTACCTTCTGGCCCTTGAATCCATCCACAAGCATTATCTGAAAAGGGAAGATCATTGCAGAGATTACAATTTGTTTTAGAAATTTAGTAGCTTTATGGGATAGATTACCTTCTCCCTTTTACACCCAGAAGATGTCTGCATGTCTTCCAGACACCTACCTAAATCCAATAATTTGGGGTCAGTATTCTTAGTTTTCCTCACCGTATCTCCTGTCCTTAAAAGATCACAATCCATGTACAGCAAACACATCAAGCCACTTCTTCATTCTGTACTTCAAGTGCAAACAGGGACACCCTCCCCCTGCAAAATTCTTCAATACCCCCCTCCCCACCAGTTCCTAGAAGTTGGTACTTAAGTGAATGTTCATTCTGGGATGACAGGACTAATGAGGTTCCATCCCCTTGGGCAAGACAATGCAGGGGCCCCAAGATTCTTTTCAGTTTTTTCTGTTGGACTCCTTTCCTATCCAGACAATTATATTCCCTAGCCTAACCTATCTTTCCTGTTTAATTACATCTAGACAGACAGATAGGCAGGCAGGCAGATCTTAATATCTGTGGTTTATTCCTATTTCTTTATGTTTTTATTTTTTATTTTTGATGGTAAATGTGGATTGCTCCTCCTGTTATCCCAGAATGAACATTCACTTAAATACCAACTTCTCATTCTCTGGATGGCAAGAAGATTAATCCATGTACTAATGGGATTTTCCCACGCCTGATGTTCTGGGTAAGATTCCTAATAACCTAGACTTATGCCACTGTCTGTAGCACTATGCGGCCTAAAGGCCACCTGCACAAACTATGTTTATCAATTTTATACTGTCTAATGAATGCGGTTGGCTTTTTCCATCCAGCCACATTATATATAACTTCAAATGATGTTGTCTCTGCATAAGCCACACTCGTTGACATGGAGCTCCTTGTATAATCATATGCATGCTTTAATCCATCTTGCTATCACTGTTTCACTAGCCTTATGACCTAATGATCTTAGATGATACAATACCAAAAACACATCCATAAATCTTATGTGTTTAGTCTTAATATAAATCTTTATTGCTCTCCAGCATACCATTTACACTCCAGTGGCTGACTTGGCCTTGGACGGAACACTGGTAAATATATTGCCTCATTTAAAACTCTCCCCGGCATGCATTTTGGCAGAAAAGTTGAATCCAGAATCAATCTGTCTTGTTCAAATTTACAGAGGTTAGCACTCACAGATAAGGCAGCTCTGATAATCTCCAAGCAGATGTTATGGCCAATAGGAATGCCACTTTAAATGACATCAGCCTTAACAACACCTCTTCCATGGATTTAAAGAGAGAGACAGTCAATGTGTTCAGCACCAAATTTAGATCCCACATGGGAAATCTGTGCTCCATGGGAAAAGATTTTAGAGATGTGCCTTTCAAGAACCTTTTAATATGTGGGTGAAACGATAAAGATTCCCCGTAACCTCAATACTGTCCACAACACCGCTACTTGGCTTTTCAAAGTGTTCAGTCTTAAGTCCTTTATAGACACCATCCTGCAACAACTATAGAATATGAGACACCTTTACTCCACCAATTAGAAAGAAATGAACACAGTATCATTTCAAAAAAGGCTTCTATGTAGTATTATATACCTTATGATTGGATTCCTTCCTAAATGCTAAAATGATTTCTACCACTTCAGTTGTATAACTCTGCTTTCTTATAAAACTCTGTTCAACCTCCACACAGTCAGATGCAACCAGCCTGGACTGGGTTGCAACACTAGGTCCTGGCTGAGTAGATCCCTGTACATGGTAGATGTCGTACACCATCTGCATTAACAATAGAAACCATTCTAATTCTTGCTGAGGTAGTCCAAGACCCCTTACAGGTATACTGCTGAAATTGATTGTAAATTTTTCTTGGCCCATCTGAGTAACTTACTCAACTCTGCCACCAAGGGAACAGAGCACAGACCCCCTTGTTTGCACATATGTGCCTTTACTCCATGTCTATTCATATGATCACCTGTTGATTCTTGACAAACTTGAGCAGCACCAAGTGTGCTGATTTCAGTTCCAAGTAATTTATATCGAACTTCTTGCCTGCCAGAGTCCAGAGGCCCTGTTCAAGTAACCCTCACAATGTGCCCCTCCTTCAAACAGACTTGCATCTGTTGTTACTTGAATCTTATTGAGCACTTTCAATAGCACACTTTCTCCAGTGTTTGTTTCTTTCATCCACCAACTCAAGTCATCCTTTACTTGTTGTGGTAATACAATTTGGTAATGTTGCCTGGATCCTATTGCTACCTGATGTGGAATTAATAGTCTCTGCAGAGCCCTTGTATGTTATCTGTCCCACTGTACTAACCAGACTGTCAACATGAGTATGACCACAACTTTGGCCAACATCATCACATCTGCTGACCTCATGGACAGTATTTTCTGTACTTCTCATCTCAGTTTCACTATCCTCTCCTGAAATAGATAAAGTCTCCCCACTGAGGTATCTATTCTTGCTGCCAAGTGAGTCAATACAGTTATGGTTTTCAAATGGCTTTTTTTGTAGTTTAGCAGAAGTTCATAAGTCTCTAATGTTTGAATAGTCAATGAAAAATCCCAGTTTATCCTGTCCAAAGTTTTGGCCTTCACCAAAATGTCATCTAGATAATGGTACAACTGCACTCCCTTCAACCTAAGATAAGCCACCAGAAGAATCAACACTTTTATGAAAACTCTGGAAGCTGATGCCAGACTGAAAGGTACTGCCTTGAACTGGAATTGGTGATCCTGATAGCAAAATGTTAAATATTTCCTGTCTTTCAATGTCATTGGGGCAACAAAATAATGTCTCCTTGAGCTCTATGGATCCCATAAAATCGCCTGCAGACAAACTGTCCCTCATTGTCTGCAGGGGCTCTGTTTTGAATTTCTGGTACCGTACCTCACAAACCCATTGAGGTATCTTAGATTTACAACTGGTCTGTACTTCCTGTTGTTCTTGGGTACTGTAAAAAAGATGGAATAAACCCCAGAGAACCTCTGTTCCTGAGGCACTTTGTCTATAGCTCTAATGCACATCAAGTGGTAAATCTCTGCCCAAACAACCTCTTGTTTGCCCCTGTCTTTGGACACCGGTGAGGGTACAAACCTGCTCCTTGGTTTTCTTTGGAAATAAATGCTGTAACCTTGAGATATTACTCTGATCGCCCACTGATTTGATGTAATTTGTAATTTGTGTCCAACAGTCTCCAAAGAGCAGCAGCCTTCCCTCACTGGCACTTCTTCCTTATTAATATTGAGACTTCTCCTGTTTAGAGACTGAGTATTCCCCCTCTTCCCTGATCCTGACAACTATACTGATTCTGCCTACTGAACTGGGATGTCTGCTTTCCTCATTTGTATCTATTGTTATAGAAATCCACCTGTCTTCCCTCATTCCTTCCTCCATGAAAGGAATAGTTCATATTTCTTCAGGCTGTTTTATCACTTCTCTTCTTTTGCAAGGTATGTATAACCTGTTTCTTATCCCTGCTTTCCACTAATACCTTCTCCAATGCCTGGCTCCCAAACAATAACTCCCCTTTAAATGGGAAAAATGCCAGATTGTTATGAGACTTTTGGTCAGCCTCCCAGTGCCGTAACCATAACAATCTTCTTGCTAAAGACACTGCATTAATATTTCTAGCTCCAAATGCGGTGGCACTGTGATTTGCATCTGCCATATATTTTAGCACTATTTGAATCCTACTCACTGCCTTCTACAAAGCTTGCACATTTAAGTCTTGGGTGTCCAAAATGTCTTGCACTCACAGCACTGCAGACCCTGCAAACACTGAAGTGACTGATTCTCTTATCATTCAGGCTGCTGTCTCACGCTCCTTCTTCAATGCCATGTCAGCCACTCTTTCATCAACCTCCTTCAAGTGCATGTTTCCTTTCCTGGGGACAATTGTCCCTGAGAAAAGACCTGCTATTGGGGAATCCACTGACAGGATCTTTAAGAACTACACATCCTTCTCCTGAAAGAAATACATCTTCTGACCAATCCCAATAGCCTTTCTGGATTCCACTGAGTTATTCATTCCAACTCAATCAGGTATTTGAACGACTGCAACACTGGCATCTCAATACTTTGGGTTTCCTTCTTCCTTATTATTGAAGCCACTCTCTCCCCTCCTTCCCTTGGCTGTCCTCCTCTGTAGACAAAGACGAGTCATTGCCCAATCCCAATGCCTGAATAATTCTCCTTAACAGACTACAGAAAGCTTCTCTTTCAAAGAACCTATCTGAAGCTATCTCCTTGTTGTCTTCCTTCCTCCTCCAAGGAATCCTACTCACTGATTTCATCCACTTCCATAACTTCATCCTGCCAATCTTTGTCTAAACCTTCTTCTATATTCCTGTCTAATCTTTTTTGTTGCAAGTGTTTAATTTTATCTGTACACTTCCTAGCCTTCATAACCCTGTCGCTATCTCTTGCGTGTTCCTCCTTCCCAAGAACAGGGAAGGCTGGAGGGGGCACATTAGCTCTTTAGGAAATGGTGGAGTCCCATCGCACTCCCCATAAAAAATCACGTTTAGCCCCAAATGCACTCTAGGGGGTGTAGGGCACATTTTGCCCCTGAGCCGTATTAGGCCAAGACAGGCCTTTCTTAACAATAAGAAGTAACTGGAAGTCATACTTCCTATTTCTTCACAACAAGGCCTCTTCTGCATCTAAACTGACTGGAGGGAGGGTAGAGCAAAAATGGTCTAGAGAGCATGAGAGATAAAAATAATGTCCACTGAGGGTCCCAAGGGCTGAAAAAAAGAGCCCGTGGGCCACATGCAGCACTCCAGCTGTGCTTTGCCTGATCTTACCCTAGGCCAAAAGGCCTGGCAACTTGAAACAGCCATGCACAGTGACCTCTTCCAGTTGCAGGAACTTAGGAATCCAAGCACGGAGCAATTCACTTGCTTAATGCTCCTGCAAGGATTCTGTCTGACCACTTCCTGTCATCTCTATCAATCTGCCTTTAACCTCTTGTTGGCACTGAGTCAACATTGCTTGCCCAGTTCATTATAATGCCAAGTAAAAAGGTGTTATCTAGTGGTTTGAGTGTTGGACTATGACTCTGGAGAACAGGGTTCAAATCCCCGCTCAGCCATTGAAATCCAGTGGGTGACCTTGGGCAAGTCACTATCTCAGCCTCAGAGGAAGGCAAAGACAAGCCCCTTTTGAACAAATACTACCAAGAAACCCTCGTGATAGGTTTGCCTTAGGGCAGTGGTTCTCAACCTGTGGGTCCCCAGATGTTTTTGGACTTTAGCTCCCAGAAGCCCTGAGCATTGACCATAGTGGCTGGGGCTTCTGGGAGCTGAAGTCCACAAACATCTGGGGATCCACAGGTTGAGAACCACTGCCTTAGGATCACCATAAGTCAGAAACAACTTGAACACACACAGAGGCACAGCAACATTATAAACAGTAAAGAATACTGTGAAAATTTAAAAATTAACACATTTTATTTGGCATAATCTTTCATGCCGCACAAAATTTCTTGATCTTTAAGGTGCCCCCAGACTGTTGTGTTTTCAATGAAAGACTAACGGAACTACCACCTTAAAATTAAATTATTACAGAAACCTTTGGCCTTCCAGAAGCTTTTGGACTACAATACCTTAATACTGACTACGTGGGCGTGGTGGTGATGGTGGTGATTAAGTTGTAGCCCAAAAATCTAGAAAGCCAAACATTCCACAGTCCTTGTTTAAGTAGTACACAAATGGTGCACTAGCAAGGCCAAGAAATTCACAGATTGTGGCATCTTCACAGCTCACGTTGCTCTACTGTTAGTCAATGTGGGCTCTTTAGATTTATACGTGGCTCTTTTTCATAAGAGCCCACATTGACTAACAACAAACTTTAAGATCCCTGTTATCCAAATAATTACTTCCACCGTACACTCATTTTAATTAAGGTGCTTATCAAAGGCAAGTGAAACAGGATGATCACTCCGCCTCCCAAACTTAAGTTCATTTAACTGCTGTAGATCAAGAGTAGGACTCTGCTTACAAGAGCAGGACCTCCAGATGTTTTGAACCACAATTGCTACAGTTCCTTAAATCAGAGCTTCTTAAGTGATCTAAGGACATATTCAACCCTGCATGAGTGGGAGAACATATTCCTTACATGTATAAAGATATTCAAATTCCATTGTTAGCATCTATGGGAAGAAGAAAGTATGTTCCATATCCAGCTGGCAACCGCTGCTGGCAGTAAGAGGGTTAGAGTCAAAGGTGCCCTTCTATGTGCAATCACAGAAGGGTGTTTGTTTCTATAAATCATGCTAACAGCTAGAGCACTGTGTAAGGGAAATTAAACTAACTGCAGGGTTCTCATGGTTGTGTAATCATGAGAGCTGCTATAAATCATACCTACCCAACCTTCTATAAACCTTCTTCTAGCATTTGTGCAGATAACACTGCTCATGGGAATCTTCCTTTCACTTGCAGTTTTATTTTATTTATCCAGTCACATACTGGACACAGTAAACTAAAAAGGTACCATATTATTCTTTTAAAAATCATGAAGTCTAGATCTATGCATTCTACCATCTGAAAATGTCTGAAATTAATGAAGCCCAAGCTATCAGAACTCAAAATTTCCAAAAACAATACAGGCTAATACATTTCCAAATTAACAGAGAAAGACCAACAGAGAATGAAGTGCCTCGTTCTAGAAAGACCTTGTGGAGAAGTCTTATATTTAGTAGAACAAGCCATGTAGTAAATAAAGAGAAGAAAGAGCCTAGATCTCTACAATCATCAAACAAGCAACCAACCAACCATGCTAACTTAGAAACAACTCCTTTTCATCTCCTACATGCAAAAGCATAACCAGGGAGATCCATCTCCCTTAAATACTTTTCTTCTCAATTTCTGTAGGGAGAAGGAAAGGGACATGTTTTCAAATGCAACACACAAAAAAGAAAGAAGGGGCAAGAGAGAATTACAAAAACCTTACTTACACCCTCATAAAATCCTTTCAGGTATAATTTTTCCTTGGCTTCTGCAAGTTTCTCTCTGTCATTTTGACTCTGGATTTTCAACTCATCACAGATCGTTGGAGCAGAAAGTTTGCCATAGCCAGGGATCTCAATGACAGGCACCTGGGAATATACAGAAGTACTGTAAAGCAGTTGTTCTCAATCATGCAAGTGAATCAAGAGTCTTGCAGGGAATTCAGTGCTGACCCCAGTAGCCTTCAAATAAAAGCAATCTAGTTTATCAACAGTACATTATCTTGTTTACAGTCCAGTAGCCTGAAGATTTAAACTACAAAAGGGAATAAATGAAGTCAATCTTGTTAATTCCACTCCAGTGTAAAAATAATAGATCTGTAGAACATATACACGTATTCTGTATTCCAGAACTGGCATTTGTTGTGGGTAGTTCTCAAGCCAAATGTGGGGGTTGCTGAGCTTATTTCTTAACCATGTTATTCTTCAGTGATCAAACTTGTTGGAACAATCAATATTCTACACAGAAGCCACAAAGGCAGTTTCACAAATTACTCAAGGGATGTTTCATTTTCAATCTTGCAGCCCTGGCCTGAGCCTGCACCATGCAAAAACACCAGAAGATTGAATGAAAACAGAGTCCCAGATCAGACAGACAAATAAGACTTTCAAAGGATATTTCACAGCTGAACATTAGGAACTACTGGGACTGACTTTCTCCATAGTCCTCTTGATGGACTAAAAGACACAGCTATTGGGATCCATAACCATTTGTACATGTCAGCTGGCTATGCTCTGGTCGAGCAGAACTAAAGCCTTTACCTGTTCCAAACTGGAAAAGGAGGCCAACCTTTCATTGAGGCAAAAATCTTTTTCATAAAACCACTTTTCCTGCAAACTCTTTGCAAATGACAAAAGGGAGTTATTGCCACACTATAAAACTGGGGTCCTTCCGGATGGTACATCTGCAACAAGGTAGAAGGTTAAGCAGAGCACACAAGGGGCTTTGAGATGTGCATTCAACACCAAACAAACTTTAACTGCCCAATTCAAGCCAGCCAGCTTTCTTGTGCTCCTGTTGCTCACTCCTTAAAAATTATTCTTCTGGTAAAATACGAGACACAGGCTAGAACTACATCTTACCATCAGCAGATGCTTCTTCCTAACCTCTTCCACACATTCCTAGCCAGTTGTTCTTCCTTGGCATACAAGTTTGCCACCCTTTCAATCAGAACTGGAGTTTGTAATCCTCCAAATGTTTTTAGACTCCAATTCCCACCACCCTGGCTAACAAGAGCATTAACTAACCAATATTTAGAAAGCTACAAATTCTCTGCTTCTGCCTCAGTGTTTCCAAGAACTCCCCTTTAAAATGAGATTTGGCATCTAAAATATTCAGGGAGAAATAAATACATGCCACGCTGGTCTATTTACACAGAATGTAAAGTTTCTATGCACAAATGATATAACACAGACATGTAAATCTACTAGAAATAATGTTGGCAACCAGAATGAGCATTCAACACAATCATTTTTTTACTGCACTTACTGGTTCAAATGGAGGACCATTTCATCTTTAATGCCATACTTGTCTCGAAATGCCTGTGAAGAATAGAGATCAAACATAAAAATCAAATCTACAACAACCTAACACAAACAGGGCTTTGCTCTTGTGGATTAAACAATCAGTTAAGTTAACCAATTAAAATGCTGATCAACCAAAAGGTGCCCAATAAAATGGAGAATAGCTGTACTTTAAAAAAAAAAAAGAACAGGAAAAGAAAGAAAAGAAAAAGAACTGCAGGAATAACAAAATACCTTTCTCTTCCAATCTCGCAGAGGGGAAATTATTCTTCTACTACAAGCATGGAAATTGTCTGGCCCATGGGCTACATGCCAGCTCTTAACTCCACTAGTTCTCCTCCCCATCCCCCAAATTTGGCAGTCCTCAAATTATTTAGCTAAAAACCTCTAAACATATATTTGAAATTCAATATAAATGTCTTCCAAAAATAAAAAGACACTTTCCCAATAGTGATCCAATGTCACTTCAGGGTGCTTTGGGAGAGAAAGTATAGTGTACTTCTGGAAACCCCACTAG
Source organism: Iguana delicatissima (assembly GCA_948472985.1). Lineage (NCBI taxonomy): Eukaryota > Metazoa > Chordata > Lepidosauria > Squamata > Iguanidae > Iguana > Iguana delicatissima. The sequence goes on along the minus strand of CAOKZL010001260.1, from coordinate 240,685 downwards.
CCTTCCCCCAAAAATATCTAGGAAACCCACAATTTTTCAGCTGAAAAAAAGAAACACTAAAAATAAATTCTACATTGAATAAAATTCTGGTTTGCAAAGCTTCCCCACAAAACACCAAGCCTCTTTGAAGGAAAGCACCCCCTCAAAAAAAACAAAAACTAAAATACCCCAGTCCCCAGCTGAATGGGACTCTGCAATTTGACTTCCAGTTGCTCAAAATAGTGGCTGTGATGAGATGCTCTAGTTCCCAGAGGAACCAAAAACGCGCTGCTGCCCAAGCTCCAGAACATACTCACTCCATCTTAGTATGCTTAGTTGCTATGACATAACCATATGTGATGTAAAAATAAATAAAGCATATTTTCTCATGCAAATTTAGTCAATTTGCCCTCCAGACATTTACAATTCCCATCAGTCTTGACCACTCATTGTGCTTACTAAAGCTGATGGTAGAGCAACTATAGTAACATTTGGAGGGCCATAATTTCCCTACCCCTGTTTTACATTTCTCAGCAGCAGTCACTTTTTCACTCCATGGCACTACTGCCACACGGAAAGGACCAAACTTTAAAGGCACAGCCAAAGCAGAAATCTCTGCCCATCTAACCACCACCCCAAACCCAGCTGATGGATCCAGAAAAAAGCAGTTCCCACACCACTCCTTTAACACCTGAAGAAGACAGAAGGCCTTCCAGACAGTCTTCGTATAATTGTGGTCAACCTTCCCTATTAGCTATGCTGGCTAGGGATGATGAAAACTGGAGCAACAGCACTGAAAAACCATATATTCCATGACACTGAGCTAAAGTGTTTATTTTAATTTGTACAATATGGAAATTAGGGGCTCTTGCCCAAGAGAAGGGATTCTGTTGACTCACACAGACTATTCATTCAACCTTCTGACTATAAAAATAATTTTTTATTCATGGTATATTTATTTAAAAAAAAAGTTTGTGCTATTATCTGCTTGCAATTACCCACCAGCTTCTTGCCAACTCATTCTTATTCAGGTTTAAAAAGGCCCACCTGTTTCTTCTTTAAGTCTCTCAGGGCTGCAATGTCATCTGGAGAATCAGATGGAACACATGTGACCACACCAGTGCCTTACAAGAAATTTTGAGAAAACATCAGTTATCCCATTTTTGCAGCAAAATCCATGCATAAAGGCCAGTGTAACTACAACATTTCTACCTAACAAGTTTTCTATGTACATGTTTTAACACATGTTTAAAACAGAAATGAAAACCAAAACCAGCCAAAATCTTTAAGCAAGCTGACAAGGCTATTGTGCCTTTCACCATATGTTTTAAGTTTGCACTGAAGCAATGATATAGTCCTATGCCAGCATTACTCATGTGAAACAGCAGCATGAATATGAGAAGCTCAAGGATTCTGCACCTAGTGTCACCCCTAAAACTACACAGCTCATATGTTGAGGGGTATGTTCTGTAAGAAGGAGCATTTTCTATGTTCCTGCTTCGTTCAGTTACGTATTGCTGATTAGGGATAAAAAACTCTGGAATTGTTTTTAAATATTTAGGGGGGGGGCTTTGGCTGGGGAAGTTTCATGGGCTATAAATTTGGCCCCATAGGCTATGTGCAGACCACAGACTGCCCTTTTTCACCATGATAAATAGTGTACAGACATTCCCTTATCATTAGACTAGCTGACAAGATTTCTAGAATTTTAATAACTCTATAAATCAGCTCAGGGTGGCTTAAATAGCTTAGTAATGCTTCAGAAATTACTAGAAATACTGTGTTCACCATAGACAACCAAGTGAGTTGGACAGTCTAATAAAAGAAGAAACTGTAGTGGGAAATGTAGTGCTCTGCTACACTCTATGAGGAAATAAATCCTCAGCCTTCTCTGTAGGATATCAAGGGCTAACAGAATGCCACAAGCAAGCTGAGTCATCAGTGTGTTGACCTGATAATGGAAATGATATAGCGACTCACTACTGCAGAAGGATTCATCAGCACAACAAAACATCACTACCTTTTTAGTTAATTGAGCTTGACAAAAGCTAACAACTGACCAGTGCGAACTTGGGAGGTCAACATTATTTGGTTGTCACAGGTTCAAGATTTCCAAGGTACATTCAAGGTCAACTGAAATATCTTTTTCTCTTTGGTTTGATGCTACCAGCTGGTAATATCACACCACTGAAAACACTGTTGTATGCTTTGGTACTGTTATAGACTAACTGTTAGATTTTGCCAGTTTCTGGCCCTATGCATAGCTCTTAAAATAAATGTCTTAAAATTAGAAATGATTGCACACTGGGTAATGGGTGATGAAAGTAATAGACTTAAAAGTGTTATTTCTGTTTGGGAAGCTGTGTACTGCAGCTGTCTGGGCACAGTGCCCATTAACTCAGAAACAATGCAGAAACCCAGTGTTTTGTTGAAAAAAATGCAGAACCCATGCCAGGTGCAATCCACTTCCTTACTGAGGCCAGAATTGTGCTTGATAGCAGATGGCCAGATTCTAGGAGATAGTGGCTTTCAATTCCAAGCTACTTTCCATATCTGATGAAACCCATATCCTTTTTGGCCGATGATCAGATCATCACATATCCTCCACGGCTATAAAATCCACCTCAAGCCAGATAGAGGCAAGCGGACTAAAGGACTGCTTCTGATGGCTGCTTGCTATATATTTGGCTGGGTTGTTGTTTTGTGCCTTCACGCATTCCATCCTACAGTGCCCCTAAGGCAAATATATCATGGGGTTTTCTGGGGTTGAATGTGTGTGACAAACCCCAAGGTCACTCAGTGGATTTCCATGGCCAAGTGGAGAGTTGGACTTCAAGTCTCCAAGGTTGTAGTGCAACACTCAAACCACTAAACCATGCTGGCTCTCTTTATGCTAAGTACCATACCCTAAAATGATTTCTAGCTTGGTACCATACTCTAAAATGCTGCTTGACAGAGAGACAGAGACCTTTCTCTGGATGGATAGATCATGTGTGTGTCTGTATATATGAATATGAATATATGTAGATCACAGTCTATATATGAGTAGATAATGTAAGGTCTATGTCAGTGGTTCTTAACCTTTTCTTTCACAGGGACCCCCTGCAGACATTTTTTTTTTTGCTGGGGACCCCTCCCCTGTCTTAGCTCAAGGTTTAAATATTTAAATTTAGATTTAAATATTCAAATGTTTATTCAAATTTTCTAAGATTTATTTATTAAAGGCTTCTGGAGACTAAGATTCAAATCCTCACTCAGACCTCTGGGGTAACTCCCTGGAATTCAGGTTAAGAAAGCCAAGACTGGTCTATGTGATATGAAGATCCTCCTCTCAAAGTCTGTAAACGTGTAAACTGAACTATTTGATTTAATTAATAATTTTAAACCATTATACATGAACTTGCTTGTTCTCTGTAGTAAAATATTGTGAAAGTCCAAAGCTTGAAAGAATATTAAGGAGAATGTTGATGCTAATCTGCCTACTGGACAACAGGAATGTTTACAATCTTGGGAACCCAAGTGATTAAAATGGTAAACTAGTGGAAACTACAAGTGATTACTGGTTGGCTGACACAGACAAAGAAAATTTAATCCTTACATAAAGAGATGGGTTGGGGGATCATATTCGTAAGTTATTCTCAATGAAACTGTGACTAACAATGCAGCCCAATTTATGATAGCAAAATCCCAGTCACTCCAGAAATCTTACAACTTTTGTTTTATCACCAATTTTATTGTTGTGTGCCTTCAAGTCATTTCTGACTTGTGGCAGCACTAGACAAACCTATTAAGGGGTTTTCTTGGCGAAATTTGTTCAGAGGAAATTTCATCCAAGGATATTAAAAGAACTGGCAGAAGTCATTTCTGAACCACTTGCAATAATCTTCAGAACTCTTGGAGAACAGGAGAAGTTCCAGCAAACTGGAGGAGGCAAATGTGGTCCCCCAGTCTTAGAGAAGGGGAAAAAGAGAGGACCCAAATAATTACTGCCCAGTCAGCCTGACATCAATACTAGGAAAGAGCCTAGAGCAGATCATTAAACAGTCATTTTATAATTACAGTAGAGTCTCGGTTATCCGACATAAACAGGAGGGCTGATCGTCGGATACCCAAAATGTTGGATAATGCGGGAGGCACGATGGGCGGCCGCCATTTTGTGGGGGCATGTCTGGGGGCATCTCTGGGGGCGTGGAAATGCCTACAGCCATGCCCCCAGGCAGCTACGACGTCGGATAATCCAGAATGTCAGATGAAGGAAGGTAGGATAACCGAACTTCTACTGTACTAGAAAACAATGCCATAATCACTAAAAGCCAGCATGGATTTCTCAAAAATAAGTCATGCCAGACTAATCTTATCTCTTTTTATGATAGGGTTACAAGCTTGATAGATGAAGGGAATGCTGTAGACATCATATCTTGACCTCAGTAAAGCCTTTGACAAAGTTTCCCATCAACATTGTTGCAAAGAAACTGGTAAAATGTGGGCTGGACAGGGCTACTGTTGGGTGGATTTGCAACTGGTTGACCGACTGAACCCAAAGGGTGATCATGAATGGCTGCTTTTCATCCTGGAGAGAAGTGACTAGTGGGGTGCCACAGGGTTCTGTCCTGGGCCCAGTGCTATTCCACATCTTCATCAATGACTTGGATGAAGACAGAGAGGCATGTAGATCAAATTTGCAGATGATACTATATTGGGAGGGGTTACTAATACCCAGAGGATAGGATCAAAATTCAAAATGACCTTGACAGATTGGAGAGCTGGGCCGAAGCTACCAAAATGAATTTCAATGAGAGAAATATGAAATCCTCACATAGGCAGAAAAAATGGAATGCTTCGTGGATTGGGGATACGTGGCTGGATAGCAGTACGTGTGAAAGGGATCTGAGTCTTGGTAGATTATAAGCTGAACATGAGTCAGCAGTGTGATGAGGCAGCCAAGAAAAGCCAACATGATTCTTGGTTGCATCAACAGGAGTGTGGTGTCTAGATTGAGGGAGGTAATGGTACCACTCTTATCTGTATTGGTTAGGCCTCATTTGGAATACTGTGTCCTTTTCTGGGCACCTCAGTTAAAGAAGGATACGGACAAGCTGGAACGTGTCCAGACGAGGGTGACCAGAATGGTGAAGGGTGGAAGCCATGCCCTATGAAGAACGGTTTAAGAAGCTGGGTATGTTTCCATCTCCAGAAGAGAAGGTTAAGAGGGGACATGATAGCCATCTAAATATTTGAAAGGATGTCATGTTGAGGAGAGAGTGGGCTTGTTCTCTGCCACTCCAGAGACTAGCACAAGGAGCAATGGATTCAAGCTGCAGGAAAGGAGATTCCACTTGAACCTCAGGAAGAACTTCCTGGATCAGAGAGAGCTGTCTGACAGTGGAATGTGCTACCTCCGAGTGCAGTGGCGTCTCCTTCTATGGAGGTTTTTAAGCAGAAGCTGGATGGCCATCTGTTGGGAATGCTTTGATGTGTGTTTCTGCATAGCAAGGGGTTGGACTCAATGGCCCCTGGGGTCTCTTCCAACTCTGTGATTCTATGATCTTTTGCCTTTCTCTGAGGCTGAGAGTTAGCAACTTGCCTATGATCACCCAGTGGGTTTCCTTGGCTGAGGAACAGATTTAAACCTGGGTCTCTAGGTTCCTAATTCAACACTCAAACCACTACACCACCCTGGGTCCCATACTCTTACACATGCAGTCAGCCCTCCATGTCTGAGGCTGTATCCACAGATTCAACCAACCATATCTTGAAAATATCCCTCTAAAAGCAAACTTTGGAGAAAAATCTCCAAAAAGCAAACTTGGGTTTTGCCATTTTATATAAGGGATGCCATTTTACTACACCACTGTACGCAATGGAGCTGAGTATTCACAGATTTTGGTATCCACGGGGGATTGGAACCAAACCCTAGAGGATACTGAGGGCCCACATACATACATACATGTATCTCATACATAGATACACCAAACCACAGCAACTAATCCCCATTAAGCAAACTGTGAAGCAGAGAGAGCAGTACAGACTAAAGATGAAATCCCAGAACACCACATATTGCTCTTTTATGCTGCCAGCCAATAACACTAATACTGATTGGCTATAGCACATCAGAATTGCTGAAGATGAAACAAAACACCTATTACAGCCCCAGAAAAACAAAACAAAACAATCTCATTCCAAAGTGGCCTCTTTTGGAAAAAGTTGACTTCTAATTCTGCACAAGAATTACCACATTTATAACCAAGGCCATTTCCACACTAGCCTGTTATACTGCTATTACTCCACTTTCAACATCCTATGAAATCCCAGGGTTTGCAGTTTAGGGAGGGGCCTTTAGAATTCTCAGCCAGAGCTCTTTTAGCCTGACTAGTTGCTATGGAGACAATGGCTAGCAGCAAGGAGGAGGGTAGTGTATTGCCTCAGGAACTCAACCTCTGTAGTTAATCTCTCTGAATACAGATTGGATTAGGGAATTTGGGGGAAAGTTACAGGTACTGGACAAGACAGGTTGGGGAATTAGAAACACAGGATCTCAAATCTTTCTATTTGCCGGCGTATTAGATGCACTGGTGTATAAGACGCGCTCCATTTTCAGACCTTATTTTTAGGAAAACCATTTTGAGTACCAGGCTGAGGCAAAACACATAGGAAGCAGGGGAATGAAAGGAGATGTAGCAGGAGGATTCCCCTTTCCCTAATTTCCTTTTTGAGGATTCCCCTTGGGCAAATCCCCCTTCTCTCAGCCTCAGAGGCAAGCTAGGACACGCACCCCCCAAACAAATCTTGCTGGGGAAGCTAGTCCATTAAACTGGAGCTGAGTTCCAGGCACTTAAGAAAGCGACTGGGAAGGGGGAATGGGTGGGGGGCTGCTGAGCTCTGTGCAGAAGGTGTAGGGAGGCAGCAAAAAGAGAGGGCTCAAAGCATCTTCAGGCTGCTCCTCTTCTTTCTTAGGCCCCCCTCTTCTTGACTCACGGGAAAATGCCGTGTGCCACTGCGTAGGCAATTCCTTACTCCCCGCTGTCCCAGAGGTGGTTGGCTCCAGGAAAAAGACCCAGCTGGGAGGGGTGAATGGGTGGAAGTAGGGAGGGGCTGTAGAGCAAGGTGGGCTGTTCCTCTTTTAAAAGGGCTGCCGATATTTTCCCCACTTTGTTTTTTTTTCTTAAACCCAGACAGCTTTATTCCCCACAGATCAATAGTCTACAGAAGGATTGAAACACAAGAGGTAGGACTGTACAAAGTACAATTGTTTGCAGTACCAACTATCATTTTTACTAGTGTATCAGTGCACCCATTTTCAGAAGGCATTTTTTAGGGGGAAAAGTCCGTCTTATATGCCAGCAAATACACTACCTATAGAAAAATAAAATCCCAGGCGAAAGCCAGGTATATACACTAGTATATTATAAAAAGAAAAGTAGTAAAAGCAAGACTATATGTGCTTTAGATAGAATGTAAAATAATCGATAGAAATTGATGACATATATGATTGATTGATTGATGATATATATCTTACAATTCCTGAGGAAGTACATTTGACAGATGTATGAACAGTACTTCAAAAGCCTAAGTGTGACTAGTGAAACTGTCACAGTCATCTTGTAAGGCTGACAATAATGTTCCTACCATATTGTCGCTGGCTGAGGTTACTTTATTTGAATGCCTTCAAGATTCAGTGACGAGCAGTTCATTCACTGAACAAACAACAGTACTGATTTATTTAAAGTGTTGCTTCTTCAGACAAAAGAGCTTTGTGTGTGGCTAGCTATTAGATAGCTTAGCCCAGGGATGGGAAATATTCTTCAGTCTGGACGATATACTGAGCTCTTGCAAACTTCCTGAGAAATGGAAATGGAAGCTGTACAAGGCCAGAACAAGTGGTGTGTGGAGCTGTTAGTGATGTATTTAAATCTTTTACTCCAAGTTTCAAGTCAAGTCTCAAGTCAAGTCTCAAATTCTTGCAAGATACTTTCAACTTAAGTCTTGAGTCAAACCTCCCGTCTGGGAGCCAACTTTATACCCCACTTGTATTCCAGAATTTCTGGACAGAGTCAAATAAAGTCAGTTTTAACAACTTAAGTAGAGTTGGCCCTTTACTTTTGTGATTTTGCCATCTGCTGCTTTGGAAGTGGGGAATAGTATCCTTAGTTGCCATTTGCAAAGCTGGGGGCTTTTTCAGAAGTGAGGAATAGAATCCTTCTTATTCCCCATTACTGAAGCTTCAAGAGCTTTAGAAGGAAGGATCCTTCCTTCTCAAGCCTATCTTGCCTAACACATTTTCTGTTCCCCTCTGAGATATGTGTCCTGCACTCTGGGCATGAATCTTGCCATTTGTTCTTAGGAAAAGTTTTAGAAAGCTCCTTGTATATGTAGTGGAGACAGGTTGCTGAGCAGACCTCAACCCCACCTCAAGCTCACTGCCTAACCCATTTGCTGTTCTCGCTGGGAAATGTGTTCACACTTTGGGCTTGAGACAGAATGCCATGTGACCAGTAAGTTGTATGGTTTCTGGATGAATGTGTTATGTTAACTGAACCAAAGGCAGCAAGTCAGTCACTAAAAATATGCAAGTCTCAAATCGAGTTGAGTCAGTGTGTAATTTTTGCCAAGTCAAGTGCAAGTTGAGTCACTGAAGTGACTTAAGTCTGACTTGAGTCCGAGTCCATCAACTCAGGTCTATATCATTGGGAGCTATCCCTGCATGACTATTAGTATGTGTCACTGGCTTTCATAGACAGAGTCTAGGTTCAGATGATCAAAACTGTAGTTTAGAATCCACACTTTCAAGTATTGTAAAGAACTGTGAAAACCTGGATTTTGCGTACTTTCCCTCCTTAGTATGTGCGAGAGGAAAATGTGAATTAGTATCCTACTGACTGCTTAGTGCAAAAAGAATGATATCAAACAAAAGTCTAAACTGGACTAATATGTTTATATCAATGCAGGACCAAACTACACGGGGATCTGTTCCATTCACCTGTGTTTGTATACAAGTACCTGTATATCTGTGTGCATAGTAAGGATGCAGCTGTTTGACTGTTTGTCCTTTGAGGAGACGACAAATAATTTCCATAGTGTTCTCCCCACATTGAGAAAGCATTCCAAAATAGTTCCTAAAATTATTCTGGACAAAAATAAACAAAATCAAAAACAACCCTTTCCCACAGCTATGCATGTTTCTGGTGTGTTTTTGTGCAATACAAACAAATAAATCATAGAATCATAGAATCATAGAAATGTAGAGTTGGAAGAGACCACAAGGGCCATCCAGTCCAACCCCCTGCCATGCAGGAAAACCCTCAAAGCACTCCCGACAAGTGGCCATCCAGCCTCCGCTTAAAAACCTCCAAAGAAGGAGACTCCACTACACTCTGTGGCAGCACATTCCACTGCCGGACAGCCCTGATTCAGGCGGAATCTCCCCTCCTGCAGCTTGCATCCATTGCTCCTTGTCCTGGTCTCAAGAGCAGGAGAAAACAAGCCCACTCCCTCCTCGACATGACATCCCTTCAAATATTTAAACATGGCTATCATGTCCCCTCTCAACCTTCTCTTCTGCAGACTAAACATACCCAGCTCTCTAAGTCTGTCCTCATAGGGCATGGCTTCCAGGCCCCTCACCATTTTGGTTGCCCTCCTCTGGACCTGCTCCAGCTTATCCATATCCTTCTTGAATTGGGGTGCCCAGAACTGGACACAGTATTCAAGATGAGGTCTAACCAATGCAGAATAGAGTGGTACCAATACCTCCCTCGATCTAGACACCATACTCCTATTGATGCAACCAAGAATTGCGTTGGCCTTCTTGGCTGCCGCATCACACTGCTGACTCATGTTCAGCTTGTAGTCTATGAAGACTCCTAGATCCCTTTCACACGTACTGTTAGCCAGCCACGTGTCCCCCATCCTATATTTCTGCATACCATTTTTTCTGCCTAAGTGTAGGACCTTACATTTCTCTCTGTTGAAGTTCATTTTGTTAGCCTTGGCCCAGCTCTCCAATCTGTCCAGGTCCTTTTGAATTTTGATCCTGTCATCAGGCGTATTAGCAACCCCTCCCAATTTGGTGTCATCTGCAAATTTGATCAGCGTGCTCTCTATTCCTTCATCCAAGTCATTAATGAAGATATTGAACAGCACCGGGCCCAGGACAGAACCCTGTGGCACCCCACTAGTCACTTCTCTCCAGGATGAGAATCTGCCATTGGTGACCACCCTTTGGGTACGGTCAGTCAACCAGTTACAAATCCACCTGACAGTAGCCCTGTCCAGCCCACATCTTACTAGCTTCTTTGCAAGAATGTCATGGGGAACTTTGTCAAAGGCCTTACAGAAATCAAGATATACTATGTCCTCAGCATTCCCTTCATCTATCAAGCAAGTAACTCTATCATAAAAAGAGATAAGATTAGTCTGGCATGACCTATTTTTGAGAAATCCATGTTGACTTTTCGTAATTACGGCATTGTTTTCTAAGTAATTAGAAACTGACTGTTTGATGATCCGCTCCAGGATCTTTCCAGGTACTGATGTCAGGCTAACTGGGCGATAATTATTTGGGTCCTCTTTTTTTCCCTTCTTGAAGATGGGGACAACATTTGCCCTCCTCCAGTCTGCCGGAACTTCTCCGGTCCGCCAAGAGTTTTCAAAGATTATAGCAAGAGGTTCCGCAATGACCTCTGCTAGTTCTTTTAAAATCCTAGGATGCAATTCATCTGGCCCTGGAGACTTGAATTCATCCAGTGTGGCCAGGTATTCCTGTACTACCTCTCTATCTATTCTGTGCTGCATTTCCCCCACTTCCTCACCTGCTCCCCAACTGCCAGGTTGCGTGTTTTTATCCTTTTGGGAAAAAACTGAGGCGAAGAAGGTGTTGAGGAGTTCTGCCTTTTTTCTTCCTCCTGTTATTAATTCACCATCTTCCTTGCGCAGTGACCCTATCGTCTCCTTCTTTTTCCTTTTGCTGCGGACATATTTAAAAAAGCCCTTTTTATTGTTTTTAATGTCTCTGGCCAGCCTAAGTTCGTCCTGTGCTTTAGCCTTTCTGACCTTCTCCCTACATCTCCTGGCTACTTGCTTATAATCTTCTTTGGTGATTTCCCCCTTCTTCCATTTCCTGTACATGTTTTTCTTAATACTTAGCTCAGCTGAGAGCTCTTTAGTCAACCATTCCGGTTTGTTCAGATGCCTTCCATTTTTCCTCCTTAATGGCACAGTTTTAGCCTGTGCCTTCAGTACCTCCCTTTTAAAGAACTCCCATGCATCCTGAACTCCTTTCTCATTGACTATTCTTGACCACGGGATTTCAGCCAGCAGCTCCTTCAGTTTACAGAAGTCTGCTTTTTTAAAATCTAAGACGAATGCCTGGCTACACTTGCCTTCTCTTCCCCACTGAATCCAAAATTCTAATAGGGCATGGTCACTCTCTCCTAAAGATCCAACCAGTTCTACGTCATTAACAAGGTCTTCCCTGTTGGTCAGGATCAGATCCAGAATATTTGATCCCCTTGTCGCCTCTTCCCCCTTCTGGACCATGAAATTGTCTGCAAGACAAGTAAGAAACTTGCTGGACCTTGCCACCTTTGCAGAGTTTGACTGCCAACATATATCCGGGTAGTTGAAATCTCCCATTATTACTGTATCTCTCCTTTTTGAATGTGCAGTCATTTGGTCTATGAAAGCGCCATCGAGGTTCTCAGTCTGGCCTGGAGGTCTGTAGTAAACCCTCACTATAATATCCCTATTGTTTCTCGCTCCCTTAATTCTTACCCAGATGCTCTCGACCTGGCTTCCGGTGTTCAAGTCATGGATCTCTTCACAGGTGAAAACATCCTTGACATATAAGGCTACTCCTCCTCCTTTCTTATTTGGTCTATTTCTACAAAATAGGCTATACCCCTCTATTCCTACATTCCAATCGTGAGACTCATCCCACCAGGTCTCAGTGATGCCTATCAAATCATATTTATTTTGCTGTACTAGGAGTTCAAATTCATCTTGTTTGTTTCCCATACTCCGTGCATTAGTGTAGAGACACTTAAGTCCCCGTGCCCTTCCTGCAAGTCCCATAGCATTTTTTTCACCCCTCCCACGATTGGATGCTATTCCTACTTGGCCAATATCATTTGGGCCTTTTTCCCCTGCACTTGCCGAGTCCTTGTCCTGAATAATCTTGTCTCCCTCCCCAGCTGTACTTAGTTTAAAGCCCTCCTAATCCTCCTTGTGAGACTGTTTGCAAAAAGGTTCCTGCCAAGTTTCGTGAGGTGCAGCCCATCCCTTGCCAGAAGCCCATGTTCCTGGAATTTCAAGCCATGATCCAAAAAGCCAAACTGTTGGCGATGGCAAAATGTGTGGAGCCAGCTGTTGACCTCTACTATTGTCCTTTCCCTTCGTGCACCGTATCTTTGAACAGGGAGGATTGATGAAACGACCACCTGCGCACCAAGGTCCTTAAACTTTCTCCCCATAAGCTCGTAGTCCTTTGTGATGTGGTGAAAGCTGCGCTTCACCGTGTCATTGGTTCCAACGTGAACCAAAACGAGGGGCTTACGGTCAGTGGGCTTGACCAGCCTGGCTAGCCTCTCTGTTACGTAGTTTATCCTGGCCCCAGGAAGACAGCAGACCTCTCGACTGAGCTTGTCTGGTTTGCAAACTGCCGTTTCGGTTCCTCTGAGCAAGGAGTCCCCAACCACCAGAACTCGCCTCCTCTGAGGCCTGTCCGGGGTTCTTCGACAAGCAGATTCTTCCAGGATTGCCTGGGCATTGTGTTGAGGTCGGGAGTGCTGGACTTCCCGAGGTTGGATGCTGTCCTGTTGGTGTTGAAGTTCCAGTTGCTGAAGTTGGATTCCTTCTTGCTGATGTTGTGTTCCCTCCTTCTGGTGTTCCTCATCATTCATAGCACCAAGAACGTTGAAGCGATTCTGTAGTTTGAGAGTCTCTGTTTCCTTCCTGGCCCTTCTACTTCTCCGTGTGACATTCCTCCAAGCATCGCTTTCCTGGCTCACGGAACTGATTTCCTCATCAGGCAGCTCCTCCACATATCCGGTCTTCAGGAAGGTCCTCTCTGCCCTATCTAAGAAGTCCTCACCTTCCCTAATAAGACGAAGATTAGAAAGCTGTGCCTCCAGCTGCCGCACCTTGACCTCTAAGAAGGTGACCAGTTTGCACTTGCTGCAGGTGTATCCGACCACATCTTGTGGCAAGAAAAGGAACATGCCACAAGTGCTACAGGTGACAGCAGCAGCTCCCTCACCTTCCATACTTGATAATACAGAGAATAGAACAAGAAAACAAAAACAAAAACTGGGCCTCCTTTCTTAATTTGAGCTGTATAAGCTATGTCTGCTCAGCTAACTCCCAAGCTCAGTTGAACTCTTCCTAAATTTGTTCAGTCGCTATAAGGATCGGTTGTTCCTAAACTTGAATGGTTGAACTTGAAGGAATGAAGTAGATGAATGAAATTGCACGCGCCATAGGTGCGCGCCGCTGGGGGTTTCTAATAAAGCCTCCTTCCCCTAGCTGGCTCCTCCCCCTAGCTTGATTAACTCTCCCTAGTTTGATTGACAGTTAACTGACTAACTAACAAACAATTAGCTGACAATAGGCTGTGAGCTCAGGGAGAGCACACGGCCAGCGCTAGCAAAACACACACACACACACAAACACAAAAAAAACCACACAAAAAAACAACAACACAGAGAAATAAGCAAACAAACTCAGCCCCACAGTCCTGCAAAAACACCTATCAAAGTTGTCTTCACAGACCCAGCTTACCTTTTGCTCTCTCCTTTTGCTCTCTCATCTTCCATTGTTGCACAAAAGCCCCCAGTAGCGCATGTGGGGTGTTTTTTTTTCCATGAAAAACAATGGAGTTTCTGCACAGTAAACAACTTTTACAAAAAAAAAAGTCAGAACCTAACTGTGAGAAATTGCATTAGGAGAGACAGATTGTGGAGGTTTCAAAGAGTGGGATGTGTAGAGGTAGTAAGAAACAATCCAATTCAAAGGTATCAGTTCACATATAACATTCTACCACTGTTCATGAAGTATATAGAAACCAATGTTGTGCATACATGTGTGAACTTGTCCTGGATTGTTAAAGAGTATAAATGCTGAAGTTAGAGTCAGCAAACACAATGAAGCAGAATTTTTCAGCTATGAATTCATTGTTCTGTGTACATAAAAAAAAACATGTACAGTACTCCCTCTCAAGCAGCAGAGGTCAAGTAGCAGAAGTTTGCTTAGCCTGTGTTGTACACGCACACAAATCAAATATCAAATGCGCCAATAACCCTTGCACTGACCTGTCAACCCATCCCTCAGAATCTTGACAGAAAGGCTCCCTGACATTTCAGCTGTTGCAGGCCAGATGAGAAAACCAGAAGGAGAGAAAGTACAGAGCAATGCCATTACTCCTATTCTTGTTGTATTCCAGTAACAGCAGCCCAAACATCTTCAGTCCTTGAAAGAACTCTTGCATGATGGGCAGTGGCACAGAGGGGATTCACAACTACACAGAAATGCACTGTAGCCGTGATCATTTTACAGGGTCAACTTGAAAACAGATGTCATGTCCCTTCTGTGTTTGTTCTGGGTGTTGTCCTTTCTTTGAGTTACCGCACCAGGCTTGTTTTGAGATGTAAAACCAGAAAGACGTGTGTGTGTGTGTGGGAGGGGGATATCCATGCATGTCTGTAGGAGCAGGGATGTATTTGTGCATTGCTTATACACCAGCCTGTTTGCTCTGTCTTCTCTACCTTGCGATCTCTCTCAATAAGAGTTGGTGTCCTTCCACACTATACAGTTGTAGCATTTTGATTCCTTCTGACCTGCCATGGCTGGATCTCATGGAATCCTGAGGTTTTTTGTTTGGTGAGCCACAAGAGCTCTCTGGCTGAGAATTATAAATATCCCTCCTTAAACTAAAAACTACCAACCCCAAGATTCCACAGGATGGAGCCATGGCAGTTAAATGGAATATAATTCGTGCTGTGAAAGAGCCCCAGGGCCATAACATGTCAATGGTTTTGATTTTATGGGAGACGTGTCCCCAGAAAACTTAGATCTTCAAAAAGTTACATTTTGGGATGATACTTCCTAAATCCTCTGTCATATTGGTCACTAGAATGGTAATCAGCTACTATTTTTGACCTTGAAATTATCAGCATAACTAGTTTTCAAAAAGGGTTCAATGCTTTTTTCTCTTGAGATACTAATTTTCTCTGTGGATGGGTACATCTTTGCAGCTTAAAATGACACCATCAAAGAAAGGATTTAAACCTGAATTTGTTGAATGTCTAAACTAGCATCCTAAGCACCTCCTGGACTTAGAAAAATAATTATTTCCAATATATCTTTATCATAGGTGGAGCTACTCACTTCCAAAATACTATAGAACTTACTCTGAAAGACCCTGAAGCAAGATTCATTAAGCTACACAGAAGCCTGAAGCCTGAGTCACCATGAATGTGGAAAAGGCTCTGATGAGCAGTAAATCTTTGCAGTGGATATGGTGACTGTAAAACATGAGTGAGGGATACATGGCACTGTCTCTGGTTTAATATAAATAGCCCCTGGCAAATCAAAGACAAGCAGCGGTGGGTATGCAGAGACACTACCCTAAGAGGTCCTCACAAGAGCCTTGTAATATAGGCCAGTGCTAATCTCTACCTTGCATAATGGATGCCAAGGCAGAGGTGGCTCAGGAAAGAATAAAGTCTGTGTTTGGCTGAGATGAGTGGTGGTCAAGGGACTTCTTATAACACAGTGCAAGCTCAGAGCCCTGTGCAAATCCCCAGGCTTGGTAATAAGATTCTCCTGACGCAAATTTTGAAATTTTTTGGTTAGACTTTGTTAATAGTTGTTACATACTGAACACCTGTTATGTTCTAGGAGGAAACAGATACCTGTGTGCAGCAAGCAACTTGATAACGCCCAGCCCTGAAGAGACAGCAGTTCTTTTTTATAAGCCACAGCCTGACAAGAATTTTGGAAAAATTTAAATTTAAATTTTTAAAATTTTATGTCAGTTCTGTTCCCTCTCCCACATGATCAAACCTGAAATGACCCAGGGCATGTACATGGCTGGGAACATATAGGGGAAAAAATTCCACTGATGTAAAAGAATTACCAACAGCAACACCCTGCATGTTTGTAATTAATTAAAATAAAAACAAGGCAGCTGCTTATTAAGCAATATCTACTTTGGCCCTGAGAACTGAAATCCAAGTACTTGGAATTTATATAGTAACTGTTTTTACTGGCCTATACCTGCTTTGTTCTGTACACTTGTAACACCTGTTTGGTACCTATACAGCTTGCAAATACAATAGTGACAATACTGGTGTCCAGTACTCTCCCCTTTGAAAGAATCCGGTTTCCATGAACTTACCTAGGGAGTGTAGAGGTAACAGCAAAAAGCAAGACAAAGAAGCAAACATGGTCACTGCCTTGTTATTTTTCTTTAACCATTTGTACCCATGCAACTCGTGCATGTTTTACAGAGAAATTTAAGACGAGGGAGAGGGGAGAGTATGCCTCTTTGAGCAAGTTGTTGTAGTTGTTGTTGTTGTGTGCCTTTAAGTCAGTGGTTCTCAACCTGTGGGTCCCCAGATGTTCATGGACTTCAGCTCCCAGAAGCCCCAGCCACTATGGTCAATGCTCAGGGCTTCTGGGAGCTGAAGTCCATGAACATCTAGGGACCCACAGGTTGAGAACCACTGCTTTAAGTCAAGTTTTACAGTGCACAAAATTCCTACGTCACGTGAGAATGGCAACAACTGAAAACAAGGACACAAAATTCCTGAAAGAACGGTTGCCACAGAATAAGTCCAGCTGTTTCTGAAGAGAGAGCTGTTTCTGATACTTTTTCTAGTTAAGAAACACACAATTGATTTGCTCATAATTTGATCCTATATGATCAAGTGGGGTATTAAATAAATAAATACATACATAAATAATTGCAGAGGTAAATGTGGTCAATGAATAGACACATCAACAGTATTCAAACATGTTTTATTCTCTCTCTCTCTCTCTCTCTTGGATATAAAGAATATTTGTACATTTCCTTGTACTCAGTAGGGAAGGGTGTATTGATACAAAACTGTCACTCCCTTGCATGCGTGACCAGCACCTTTTCTTCCCCTTCAGCCTCAGCAACCGCCTTGTGTTTCCCCCATTTTGCGCAACTCCCACTTTCATGAAATTTGGATAGCAAAAGATCTGAACCGAGAATAATAATTGAAAAATGTGTAGTGTTGTGTAATTTCAACTTTTGAAATGCTTCAAAAGCTTTCAATTTTTGAGATGTTTCACTCTCACACATGTGTGTGAAATAAGCAAAGATTTACGTTGCATATATATCAACATCCGTACAGTTATACATCATCATCATCGTCATCATCTTTATTTACATCTTGCTTTTTTTCCTGGTTGTGACTCAAAGCAGCTTCAAATAATTTAAAACACACCCCCACATAGTTAAAAATCACAGAAAACAAAAGTTAAAACACAAATTAAATGCTCAAATAAAAATTAAAACAAAGTTCAAATACAGTCACATAGGAACGCAGGGTGATTCGGGGGTGATTCACCCCATGCAGCAATGTTTCTGGGGCATCCCGGCCCATAGCCATGCCCCCCACACAGTGGTCATGCCCCTTGCGCCATAACCCCTCCCCCTCCTGGCCCCCCTCCACACATTCCAAGTTCCGCCGCTGTTCAAATACATAATTAAAACTTGAACATCCATGAATTCAGCACAGTTAACAAAATGCAGCACCATGTATTGGGCAGGCCATAATCATGCATTGAATGCTTGTTGGAATAAACGTCTTAGCTTGACTGCCAAAAGAAAGCAGGTAAGGTGCAATATAGCAAAAGAAAGACCTTTCAACACCAAGACTGCAAGATTACTACATATTAGTAATTATTTATCTTCAGTTTAACAATAGCTGCCTTTGTTATTTGTTAATCAAAGATTGATCTTTTTCCAGTAAACCAATTGTCTGGTTGTTTAAATTGTCTGGTTGTCTAAATAAACAAACAAGCGAGCAATCCTTTCTGCCAAAAATGTTTTTCTGCCAAGAACAGCGTTCATCTTTTCTGATTTGCATTATATTTGTTCATTCCCACCACAGGGACATTAGGCAATCTCAATAACCACTTTATTGTAGGAGACAGTTGTGTTTTCAATTTTAGAACAGTTGCCACTAGCTGCATTCAATTAGCATGCAGTCATTTCTAGGCTTCAATCGACAATATCTTTCTAGCACCCAAATGAGAGTAGAAATGAATAAAAGTAGGTATCCATTTATTACAGTCTTTCCAAATGTGGTAGCCTTCCACTGTTTTTGACCACACTCCCATAATCCCCAGGCCTTTACCATGCTGGCCAAGGATATTATCTTATTTTTCTAAAACATTTGAAAGGAACTGCTGTGCTTTATGGGCAGAGGGGTGAATTATCAAAAATGAAATAATTTACCAGATGATCTGTCAAAAGGAATTTGCACTGATGATCTGTCTTTCCTCCATCATCATGAAGAGGATTTCAGTTATGTGTCCAAACACTGCTCATTACAGAGACAGAATTGTGATAGTACAGGTTGTGCAATATTGCAAAGGTGTTGTCACAAACAATTCATTCTGTCCTCCTCCACAGAAAATTTGACTGCCATAGCCATTATTGTTCCTTTGTGGCAAACTGAACAGGTCCTGCAAAACACTTGATCCATTTTCTTCATGGCTGTGAGGTTTGCCATGTTGTGATATCAGACATCACAGAGTCAAATTCTAAAGTGGGGTCAAATCTTACAGATGAGCTAGGAGAAATAAAGATTGAGAGGAAAGTTGGAGAGAGCAATGCTGGCCAACTGCTCAGAGGCCTATGAAAATCTAGAGGTTGAAAAAGGTGAGGATTTGGGGCCTACAACCCCCAGAATCCTATTGCCAGTATTGCATTTGCAACTAGGGATTCTAGAGCTATAGCCCTCAAAGTTGTTTTCTTCGCAAACTCTTGAACTCAGCTTTAAAAGGGAGGGTGTACCTTTGTTACAGAAGTGAGATAGAGACCCACGGATTAAGGAAAAACGTTTATTGTAGCCGGCACAATGTCTTAGTGAGATCGTTCCCAAAAGTCTGAGCCCCACCTCTTCATTTTCACAGTGGTTTATACATTTTCCAGTACAGTCATCACATGTTCAGGAAAGGCAACTGATGCGTACAAAGATTCCCACCATTCTCTAGTGTAATCTTACAAATGTTGCAAAGTAAAGGAAGCATATTTCTGCACTAGACAGTTATAGCGCTATTATTCCACTTTCAACATCCTATGGAATCCTCGGGTTTGCAGTTTCGGGAGGGGCCACTCGGCCCCTCCCGAAACTGCAAACCCGAGGATTCCATAGGATGTTGAAAGTGGAATAATAGTACTATAACTGTCTAGTGCAGAAATGGCCTGAGATAACTGTTTGGAAAGCATATATAATCTGGCATTAAATGCAAAGTGGATTAATTATGTTAGCGTGATAGAGAGAAGTGGGACGTAGGAATATTTGGTACCTGTATCAAGCAGAGTGCAGCATAACCAGTGCGGTATGAGTTTTGGTAATAATCAGGAGGTAAATACTCCAGATTCTCTTGTACGATAAAAAGGTGTAAAAACCATTACATTTATTGTTTTAAGAAATCCATCTTGAATAAGGAAGGAGAGAGACAAAAATATTATCTGACTTACAGTAGAAGAGCCCTTAAAAGCTGCCTCTTGTGAGTGAGTATAAGTCATCCTGAGGCAAGAGAAAAGAAAAGGGAAGTGTCCTCTGCAGGCAGGCAGGAAGCAAAAGGCTTGAGAACATAGGTCAAAGAAATAAATAGAGAGGTGAAACAACGGGCAAGCACGCTCTTCAGAGCTCCCTTTCATTAATCTATACAAGTGTTGATGCCTCTTTGCTTCCAACAGAGGGAAGAGGGAGAAATGGAAGAATTTTATTGAAGGACGGTTATCAGTCAGACCTTTGCCTGTTCTGGCTTACCAAACAGGGCAGAGGGGGATTGCCAAGTGGGTGAAGGGAGTAATCAATGCCCCCTTACAATAAGGCAGTATTCCAACTTGCCTAAAGGAGGAAGTTGTGAGGCCCTTGTTGAAAAAGCCATCCCTAAATCCCTCTGTAGTGGATATGTATTGGCCAGTGTGCAATCTACCATTTCTCAGCCAGGTAGTGGAGCATGTGTTGGCCTTCAGAATCCAGGAGTTTTTGAATGAAATGGATTATCTCGATCCATTTCAGTCTGGTTTCAGGCCTGTGTTCAAGAATGTATTGAGTGTTTTTCTGGAGACATCACCCTTATGATAACATTGAAAACTTCACAAGACCTGTCATAAAAGGGTACCCATGTTCTAGGAAGATTTGTTCATTTCAAAAACACTGAATACTCTGTAGAGAGTGGTTGGATCCTGGACTGTTTACTTTTCACATGATCAGACACGTTTCATGTTACTGTCATTGCTGTGTGCCTTTACGTCATTTCTGACCCTAAGGCAAACCTAGGCCATCATAAGAGAATTCTTGCATCACTTGAATTTTAGTAAAAGGTGAAAGATTTATACAACCTAAAGAGAAACCAGAGGATGTGAGAGCAGTCTGGCTGTGACATCTGTCACCCCATTGATTGCCAGAGTTGATTTGGCTGATCTGGCTGGCTAGGTGGGTGTCTCCTCCCTCCCTCACTACTCCATGTACATCCCTCCCAAAGCTGCGCACTTGGTGGAAGTGTGCAGATTGTCCCAGATAAAGGAGTGTAGCATCCCAAATAAAGGAATGTACCATTTTTCAGTCAAGGGTGTACGATAGATGCGCTCCCCTGCTAGAACCTTCAAACAAGCTCAAGGTCCATCACTTGAATTTTGAATTGCACAAATTATGTTTGGGAACTGAAAATTTTGCATATGAAAAAAAGCTATTCACACCATGTCCTTCAGAAACTTCTATCATTGATAAACTGCCCCACTGCTACAATGAACTTCACAGCTTCATGGCTGCACATTCCTACAAAAAAGTCAATGCGCCAGGAACCTTAACAGCAACAGTGGAATACAGTGTAAGGTTATCATAAGGCACTCCAGCTCCAGTAATAGAATGGTTATAATAACACTGTTTCACTTTGGAGGGCTAGGATAAATGACGGTTTCTCAACCACAGCCCTGCATCATGGTGTAATAATATGGTATAAGGATAGAGAGTGCATACCACATTAGAGACACTGATTAAGGAGCAAAGATACCAATGCTTGGAGAAACAACCTAAAAGGCTTTATTATTGGAACTCCATTCTAAGATAGGAAAGTTACTCAGAGTGCTAATATAATCTAGCTTCATTCTAAGGAAGAGCTGAGAGGTCTGGTGGGAGGAGATGAGGTGGAGTATCAGTTTACATCACAGAGTGGTCAGGATTAGATAGACAATAGATTAGATAGACAAGAAGGATAGACAAGAAGGAGAACACTTTGGGTCAATCTATGTAACCCTGTCGCTACTACTCCCTCCAAGGCATTCTTGACTCTTCAGTTGCATTTCTAATATATAATAATGTCTTTTCTCTCTTGCATTGACAGGATTTTTTTTATGTTTACAATTTCAGGGAAAAAAATCAGGATGTACTGCGGTATCGTGCAGCAGATCTTCCTTGAACTTCCAAACACCCCAAGTGTGGTACAGTAGAATGGGGCTTTGTTTGTGTAGTTTGTTTGTGAATTTCCCAAGTGAGCTGTGGTTCACAACAAAAAGATTAGAATAGCTGAAAATACCAGTTAAGCCCCTGCAATTTTTTTTAAAGCAGAGGTGAGAGCAAAAGGTGCAAATTCTATATAGTGTGGTATCGTACAGTACCACATTACTTCTCTTCTGTGAAATTTGTTTGTTTTATTTGGAAAGACGTTGAGAAATGTTATAAATGACTCTCCCATTAACTAAGATCCACTTGGGAGTAACCAAAAATAGAGACCTCTCACTGGCAACCATATATTAATGGAACTCACTCCCTAGGTGGTTTCACCAAGCCTTTCTGTTTTTAGTTATGCTCTCAAGAGCTTCTGTCTTGAAGAGCCCTTTTTAAAAATAATTCATTCCTTTGTTTTTACTGGACACTTGCTTCAAGTAGGCTTGTGTTATATTGAGCTGAATATTTTGAAACAATAAAATAGTATTTATGGCAATGCATTGGCTTTTGGAAAACAGCTTTGTCTGGAAAAATGATGTGTAAAATATAAATATCACAGCAAATTTAATAAACAAAATAAGCAATGACCAAACAACTGGGAACAGACTATGGAACAAGCATTGCTTTGTCACTGAGCATCAGGACTGACAAGGCTGTTATCATGAAGGACATATAAAATCTCTCACTTACTAGAAAACAAATGATAGCCATTTTTTAATTAACTGTAACTGTGCAGCAAATTAACAAGCCTACAAATCAATAAACTGGTTTTAATATTTGCAATGAAGTGAATATATCTCATAGAGGCTAAAATTAAGACATTAAATATTAACATTAATTGCACAACATGTGGGAAGTGGGAAAGAGGCCTTCGTAATGGTTAGGATCCCTGCCCCTCTTTTGCTGAATGAGATTGTTGTTCTTCATTGTTTTCGCTCTTTTGTTCCACCCACCTCCCTCACTCCTTTTCATCACTGCATGGCGTATCTCCCTTTTTTTGCGTCGTGCTGCCTTCCACCTGACTCATCTTCTGTCGCTCTCTTTGTCTTGGTCTGCTTTTAGGTGGTGGTTGCCCCTGGAAACCCCAATCTCTCCTGACACATCTTCTCTTGTATTCTGTCACTGCAATTCCCCTGCTGAAGACAAGACAAGACAAGACAAGAGTATCTGTATGAGAAGCAGCACTCCTGAAGACCCTGGGCATTTTGCTGTCTAAGATATTTTCAGCTTCTCTAATGCAACATGCATCCAGGGTATGCTGTTGCCACTGGATGTTGTTTTATTAATGATGAGTGATCTATGTTTATTAAATAAACATTTCCACAGGTGTACTGCATCTTGTCAAAAGTGTAATAATAAATATTGAGCAAGCCAATGTGAATTCAAGGGAACAAATTACAAAATGAGCTTGTGTACAAACATTTAAGTTTACACACTGAAACTCCGCCTTTGTTTCCTTAATGTTGTTCTGAGCCAGCTTCTCGATTTGACAAAATGGCTCCCATGTTTAGAAAACTGCCACTACAGTCCATTGTTTTTGGGATTATCAAGTTTAGATATTTTGGGGCTACTCTAAATCACTGGGATTTGGAAAACACTCAACCCATATGGGCGAGTGCTGGAAATAAAAAGCGCATTTGCAGTTTGAACTGGAGTTGAAGGGAGAAAATCTGAGTTTGAATCTAGCCACGCAAAGTCCTTGATATAATTCTTACTAACAAAAGCATCCTGGTGCCTTCCAGATGTGTTGGACTACAAGCCATGGTGGCTGGGAAGAACATGAATGTGAGGCTCCTCTGAGATATTGGGGCCCTTTCCACTCCACCCTTCCAACCCACCAGAGGGATGGGAGAAAGATGGGACCGCAACAACACTCATGCATGATGTCGTCGCAGCCCTGTCCTTCTCCCCTTCCAAGGTGGTGTGATTGCACCGCAAATTGTTGATGGACTTTCCTTGTTAAAGGCCGTTGATTGCACCACCATCATGGACTTACCTTGTCTGTGGAGGCCCTGGAAGTGCAATGGCTGCGCTTCCTGCCCTAGGGCAGCCTGAGAAACTACCTGGCTGTGCTGAGGCAGGAAGAGGTGTTGCCATCGCCCTTCCTGGATCCCAGAGGCAGCGGATGCAAAGGGGAGCGCTCCTGTTGTGCTCCCCTCCCAGCAGAGCTGATGTCGGGATCCACACCAGAGATGTTTCCATGACCAGATAAGGTGTGAAAAGGGCCTGGGATTTGTGCTTGTGTAGTGGTTCCCCGTTGATCAACCTACACAGTTATAATACAAATTGTTCCTTCCAATTGGCAGTTGCAGGTACCTTTTCTCCTCCCTGGGAGAATGGAGGACAAAACCAGTAAAATGCTGCCCCTCTTCCAACTCAGCATTGTATGCAAAATACAGTGCAAATCGAAGGCAATCTAAGATGGCTATGTTCATTTCAGTACTTCACATTAAAGAAACTGGAAAGCTTAAGAAAACTGTCACTGCCTAGTCTGTTTATATAACAGAGGGCACCATGGGTTGCCACGACTGGCTATAGAAATCACATGCATCTAAACACACCTTTCTTAAAACAACCTAGCAGAAGTAACAGCTTTAAAAGGTTTACCTGCTCCTTAGTCACCACCTCCACTCTGAAGTGTCTCTTTCCATCCTCTCTCCCCTTTCTTTTTTGTTGCTTTTTCTCTTCCTCCCTCACTCCACTGTTCATTCAGCCTTTCTCATTCTGCTTATTCTCCTCCCTGCTTCCTTATCGAGGAACAACTGCCCCCACCCCCATCTTTGCTGTCTTTTAACTGTTTGTTGAGATCAGGGCCTTGCACAGAAAACCATACCACAAAACTAACTACAGGCCCTGTGGAGAAATGAATATTCCTGTCCTCTGGTGATCAGGGCAAGTTCATCTGTTGCCAAGTAGCAAAGATGATATTGCAGGCTATAGGTATCAGATATCGATCTGATAAGAAAGCAAAATCTCTCTATGGTCCACACCTCCAGAGTCCTCTCAGTATGCATGCAAAGTTTCAGAAGTTTAAGTTTCATGCTTTTGAAGGTATAGTAGATGTGCATGCACACAGAAAGAAAGACAGATAGAGACTTTTTTTAAAATGAGAGGTGGACATGTTTCCAGATTGATGTGCAAAGCATTTTTCCAGGGCTGATACCCCATTATCTCAGTAACCTCTGTAAAAAGCTATTTTTAAAAGTCAGTTTTGTAACTGAAATTACTCTCCTCTCCGTGCCAGTCATCTCTCCCCTGAAGGGCTAGTTCTGTCAAAGTAATAAGTATCACTAACCAATGTCCAGGACACTGCTGTTTTCTTCATGCAGCCAGTTACAAAACACACTCTGCCACTGCATGGCTGCCATCTTCTCCTTGCCACTGTATGTCTGTGAGGGGATGCCCCACTAGAAGAGAGGTTTGTGCAAAATAGGGGATGCATGAGGGAGATGCTGGATGTCTCTTTCTGTAACAGCACTAAAAAGAATACACAGTCACAATGCCTGTATAGGTCACCAACAGGATTCCAGCCATAGTATCAAACTTCCCATGGAATGGCCTGTTCTGCTAGTACTTTGACAGTTTCAGCACTATGACTGGGAGGTCTTGGAACAGCGACAGTGGAAGACAGCCCAGCCACTTGCTGTACTCTCTGACTACTGCCAGAGAAAGAGGCAGCCACCCAACATACAGCTCCAGGCATAGGGCAACTCTTTCAAGAGTGTCATATTTCTGCAGTATCTGGCTGGTGGGGAGGGGTGCTCAGAGCCAAGATACTATGGGAAGAGTGGCTTGGGAACCTGACTATGGCTTTTTGATGGCTGATTTCCCCAGCTACCCCAGCCTTGACACTAAGGACCTTTAAGAACCAGACATCAAAGAAACAGGACACTCTAGAAAAAGCTGCATCCTGGTTGGAAGTGTGTACCAAGGGGCCTATCATACCATACTGTTAGAGCACTATGATTCTACTTTATCTGCCACAGCAACATCCCATGGAATTCTGGGATTTGCAGTTCAGAGAGGGGGCATTTAGAGTTCTCAGCCATAGAACTCTTAAGCCTTACTAAATTACTCACCCCAAAATTCAACGGAATGTTGCCATGGCATTTAAAGTGGAATACAATGGAATAATAGCACTATAACAGTATAGTGTGGTAGCGCCCCAAGTAAACTAGCATAAGCAGCACTGGTGTGATGCTCCACTCCCCTGGAACTTAATAGGATCTTGGTGTCACAAAAGCAGCTTTTCCAAACTCTTTCTTAGACATCCTTTTCCCCTTCATGGGTTCTAATAGGAGGAGAGGCCCGTGGCTCTCCAGTCACTGGTGTGCTTCTCCTCATGTTGAAAGATCTTTGTTGAAAAGACGAATAAAAAGGATGCTCGTACCTGCAGTCTTGTTCCTGTACTCAGATCTTATTTATATAAGCTGACACATGTTACGATCTGAAAATATGTGTTTTTCAAATATATACCTTGTGACTTGTTTAACTCACTCTGACAGATTTTGTGTAAATAACAACTCGAGATGTTTAACTGAGTTCCTAGGGAGGAAGATATGTGAGTCCATAAAGAGCTCTTATTATAGAATAACATGGTCAGGCAAGATTTGGCTTCAGTCAAACAGTATATACAGAAGTAGTATCATTCTAATTACTGGGATTCTGGAGACAAGAAGATAGGATTAGGGCTGTTGCTTTCATGACCAGCTTGTGGGTTTCTATCGCAAATGCACATGACTGGGGGAAAAAAGCAGAACACTGAAATACATTAATCTTTGGTGTGACCCAGCAGGGCTGTGCTTAGGTTCTAGACACTTCTGGTTGTTTTTGCTTTTTGACATTTTTGGTAGTCTGTGAAAAGTAGCCCTCAAGACCCACCACAGTTTCCCACCCCAGAGAGGGAGAGTGCGACCAAGAGTTCTTTAGGTTTCCTAGACTATTCTTTGCTTGCTCTGACCTGTGCTGACTTTCCTTCCAATCCAGGACTGATATTCTTAGGGATGCTGCCATCATTTCCTCCTTCTTCTCAGCCTGTTTGGAACCCCATTTCTTGAAGAGAAAGCATCTTGGCTTTGTTCTCAGCAGACTTGGGTCAAGCATTTCTCCCTGCTTGTCCAGCCATGTCCACACTACAGTGTTATAGTGCTATTATTCCACTTTTAATATCCTGTGGAATTCTTGGGTTTGTTGAGGCAAAAGAGCTCTCTGGCTGAGAATTATAAATGCCTCCCCTAAACTGCAAACCCCAGGATTCCATAGAATGTTGAAAGTGGAATAATAGCACTATAACAGTGTAATGCAGAAATGGCTTCCATTTTAGTCAGGCAGAGGAGAGATTCCTATCATCTTCCCTGTCACAATATATTTCTTATCCTAATTATTGACATGATGCATTCCCAACAGGTGAGTATGATTGCTTTCTAAGGTAGTGTGTGCACCTCCAGGTATTCTGACATTGCAGAGGGCTTACTCATTTAATATGGTTACAAGATCACTTGGCTAACTTTCTTCCTTCATCTTCAGCTTACTTCAATTGCTGCAAACTGAGCAGCAATTCAAGCGCAAAAGTAGTTTCCACCCAATTAACTCAAGCAGGAGGAGGGGAGAAGTTAAAGGTAGACTCTTGCCCTTCCCAGAGAGATCAGGTAAGAACAAACTGCTGCAGCTACTGTTCTTCCTCCTTAAAAGTTTTTGCCATCTTGACCACATTTTGATGTTGCTTGGCTACATGTGTCCTCGTTTTTATCTGTGAAGTGTTGGAAGGTAGGTTGGAATGTTGTCTGAGCAAGCACTCCCCCCCCCATGTGTGTAGGAGTCTTCTCTTGATTTATGTATTGCTATCATTCACTAGGAGTGAAAACTAGCTTCTCTTAATATATTTTTTTCATGGCTTCTCTTTCTGAGCTTCTCTGGAGGATTTTTGGATGTAGAAATATAAGTCAAGCAACCTTCTATTTCTAGGCATCCTTAGAAGATACAGGTTTTACTGCTGCTTGTGGTTACTGCTCTTATTGTTATTAAATAAGTTTTGATAGTGTTTTAAATTCTATGTTTTTTTAGCCAGCATGAGTTCTTTTGAAAAGACTATATGGTAGTATTTTAAATGGATAAATAATGAATTTTTTAAAATGAATAAAAAATAAATGAAAAAAATCATTTTTCATTTTGTAAGTTAATCGCCATTGGCTGGCCTTGAAAAAGTACAAAGCTCACTCAAGAAAGCTGGAAGGCAGAAAGACCAAAGGCAAAGGTGCTTGTGATACTGCATATGAACGCTTATAAGGCTGGCAAGGAGTGTTTTTTTTTAATCTAATCTTTCAAAGGAAAGATTAAGTGTTCAGATGGAAAGCTCAGAAATTAATTAGTGATCATGACCTTTACGCAGGTTTCATAACAATGGTGACAAATCAGCCCTGGAAATTTCAATAAACAGTTATATCTTCAATAAGTTTTGCCCCCAATTCACATGAGCTGTTTATATGGGAATTGACCCTATTAGTCATATCATATTCACTCTCAGCACTGCATTAATGAATCAACTCTTTAATTAGAAGTTTCTTGTTCTCTGCCAGTTAGAGTTGCCATATTCCATTTCCTCAAATCCTTATGTGAACTATTCTAGTTGTGCAAATTAGTTTCTATTTTAGTTCTTCACATTCAGCACATTAATTGTTGTATTTTTAATTCCACTATGTTTCAAGCCTTGGTACCATTTATTATTGACGGCCTGTTTGGTGTAGTGGTTTGAATGTTGGATTATGACTTTGGAGATCAGGGTTTGAATCCCTGCTTGGCCATGGAAGCCTACTGGGTGATCTTGGTCAAGTCATACTCTCTCAGCCACTCTCTCTTCCTTCCTACTCCTCATCTCACTTCACGGCTGAAAGGCAGGGACTGACTTGTTTTTTTGGAAAAATAATTGGCCTGAGAAGTGGCTACACATTTTGCCCCATTTCTCAGTTCCTACAAGGACCAGAAACTTGCTTGTTTTCACTGCAATCTTGAAATCTGGCCCAGATGATGGTCTAAATAGATGCCAGATACCATGCCTAGAAACTAGGTAAAATCTAGCCACTGTACTGTCAGAGGGCCTTTTGATTAGTCAGTGCCCTTTTTAAAACTGTCACCCTGCTATAAAAACATATATTTTGCTAAATTACAATCTGTTAAGATAAAAATGAAAATAAAAGGGGAATAACTGCTCTTGCTACAGTGAGGAAATTAAATGGTTTGTTGTCAGGGAAAAGGAAATCGCTATTTATAGAAATAGAAATATAAAAACACTGCGACTAAATAAACTAATAAATACATCCTAAAGGGCCAATTTAGTCATCTATGGCTGGAACTGAAGTAAGCATTACGTACAAACATAGGCATAAAGAACCATAGTTAGGAGAAGTGGCTGTTTCAAAACCCTTGGAATGGGATTATGGGAATATACTGACTGAAGGCTGCAGTCCTAAACACAGTTTCTAGACAGTAATTTCCCTGGAATCCAAAGGCACTTCTGAGTAAGCATACTTATAAACACTTAGTACAGCACTATATTATTTGGAATCACAACTGCATTTTATCTTTCCTGTGACAATAGGTGGTGTCTATGTCATTGGGGCAGTGAACCAATTCTGGATTTTACTCTGAACTTTAAGTATGCTACCTAAGATGCTTAATGGATTCTGGTGAAAGGGCTCAGCACAAAGAATAGTGGCGTCATTGTTCAGTTTAACACCTAGAACGGATTCCCCGTTCCACAGGGCAGAAGCCACCAACTGCCACTGTCTACATCATTCTTTTACCTTCAACACACACAGTAGCTCTAACATTGCTTAAAAATGGCTGTGGACATTTAAATCAGAGGTGGGCAAAGTGGGGCCCCCATGGCTTAGTTTGTGACTTACAGGGGGTCAAAACTTTGGGGCCTCCAAATGCCCTCTATGGGATGTGGGGACCATTTGGGCCGTTTTTATACCCCAGGGTCATTTAGGGCCAGGAGAGATCTTAAAAAAAAAGAAGTAGTAGTAAACAGGGAGTGTTCAAAAGGCCTCTCCTGGACCTAAAATGGCCAACCCAACATGTCAAATATGTATCCCACAGCACCCAGAGAGTATTGGGGGCATTTTAAGGCAAACAATTGTTGATTTTTTTTGTGGGGGTGCAATTCTTCACATTGTTTTGGGGGACAAATGCAGTAGGCACTGAGAATTTAAAGGAACTACTTCTGAATTCTGAACTCTCATCACTAAGTGGTCTCATAAGCTGCTTCTGATCAAGGATCTTTATCAAGCATCTATACTCCTACCATGGACACCTAAGGCAGAAAGCTCCAAGCAGAGGGACCAGGCTAACGTACATCCGTCCTCTTCAGAAAGTAAATGGTCACATAAGCAGAAGAGAACTGAAAGTCTCATTGGTGAAGCTGGTAAGTTTCAGACTAAACAGCATAAAGGCATTTCAAGTCAGCAAGGCCATGTGTTTCTTAACAAACGAATTTAGACCCAAACTTCCAGATCAAAAAAGGAGCTGTCTTTTCAGCTAATCTCTGAGACATGTCCTTAATTACCTGACACTGAAAAGTAGCATTATATATTCACACTTTTTGCATAGTATGGACCTCACATAGATTCTTTAAGTTTATTTCTTACTTCAGTCCAAGTTGCCCCAAGGCAGGTGCTCTTAATCAGCCTTGCTCTACCGAAGGGAAAGGAGTCTCTCTGATACATCTTTTCACTAGGCTGGTTCCAATGTCTTTAATGGCAGCCTAACTTTTAAAAATTAGCAAGTGAAGCACATTGTAGTATGAAGATAAGCACAGAGTAAGAGTTCTCTTGCTAAATTTCTGTGTGTCAAGCTCTCTTCAGAGGCAAAGTTGAAGAGGTGGCAATATATTTATTCTAAGGATCTGAACGGTGAGTTAAGAAATGTGAAGTTGTACAGCCCTGTGTGGCCCTGTGTTTGGCATTAGAAAGGACTGTCCTGTCTTTGAAAGAGGACCATTCTCTGAAAGCACCCCAAGGGTAGGCAACCCTGATCCTCCACAGGTGTATTTGTGCTACACAGTTATAGCAGTTTCATGCCACCTTAACTGCCTTGGCTCCATCCTATGGAATCCTGAGATTTGATGTTTGGGGAGGTACTTAGAGTTCTCTGCTAGAGAGCTTTAATGCAGTCCCCTGAACAAGATCAGGAAATGTGGAGATATTAATCAAACTGATATAACTGCGTTAGTATAATGTACATGAGCCAATGTGGAGTAATGGTTTGAGTGTCAGATTAGGACTCTGGGAGACCAGAGTTTGAATCCCTGCTCAACCGTGAAAACCCTGGGTTACTTTGGCCAAGTCATGTGCTTTCAGTTTTGGCAGAAAATAATGGCAAATCTCCTCTGAGTACATCCTTCCAAGAAAACCTTAGGACAGGGCCTCCATATGTTAGAGTCAAAGAGAAGGCCATAACAACAACAACAAAGTGTAGATGAAAAGAAGCTGGTTGGATCCTCAGGCTCTCCAATCTCTTTAGAGACTTGACACCAGCACAGAATCCGTTCAGTCCAGAGCAGGTATGGGAGAAGTGGTGATTTGCCACCCTTGCAGTAGCAGGTCCACTGGCTGCCACTGGTATAGATAGGTTCCAGATATTGTTGAACTGCAGCTCCTAAGATTGCTCACCATTGGCTAGAGTTGATAAGAGGTGAAGTCTAAAAACATCTGGAAGGCCACAAGTCCCCCCCCCCGCATGATTTATTGATACAACCACTCCAAGCCTGGTTTAAATATAAAGACTGACATTCGTTATCACAGTTATGGATGCCTAACCAAGAGTTAAACATTCATAACTGATTTGTATTTACACTGGCTTCATGAGTGAGTGATGGAGGTCTGTTCTGTTATCAACTGGGGCACAGCATACTGATGTCTTCACCTTCATTCCTGCAAGTAATTTCTGATGTGAGAAAGAATTGCAACAGGGATCCTGCTTCTGATTGTCACACCGGAGATTGCTGGAGGGGGAACATCAGCGTGCTGCACCTTGATCGGCATGAGAACAGACCTCTACCGCTCACAGTGGCTGCTGCCTGATAAAACAGCATTGTACTGGTTGGATCAGGAGATACTACTTAGGCCATAGCACTGTTATAGTGCTATTATTCCACTTTCAACGTCTTGTAGAATCATGGGGTTTGCAGTTTAGGAGAGGCAGTTAGAATTCTCAGCCAGAGAGCTTTTTGGCCTCAGTGAACTACAAACTCCAGAATTACACAGTATGTTGAAAGTGGAATAATAGCACTATAACAGTGTAGTATGAAAATGGCCTCAGTTAAGTATACCTAAGTAGCTAATCTAGAATCCCGGACAAAGAATCCTGAGAAAATAGAAGGCCTTGAGCTTACCTGTCAGCACTTAGCACCTGGGCAGCAGACTGAGAAGACCCAAGATCACTTGGTCATAAGATTTCCATTATGGTAAGATATATTGCATTTCTATATAACCGACCATTATTATTGTTTCTTAATTTGCATCTACACACATCCAAATCATTTAATAAGCATGCATAGCTAGAATTATTTATTTCTTTTTCCTAGTTTTTTTCTTTCTCATAGATCTCTTCTTTGAAGTTTCCAATGGCAGTGTTATGCCCACTTACCCTAATGAACTCAGTGGGTTCATTCCAGGGCTTTTTAAAAAGGTGTTGCTGCTGGGTGTCTATTTTCATATTCAAATAGTTTGTGAGTGAAAGATTCTCCACCATAGATTGCGTTGGATTGATTAAATTGTGTATACTCAATTATCTGCACTGGGTTGAACCTTTAGACCCACAACTTTTTCTTAAAAGTGTACTACTTGCTTTTGAGTAGGCATTGGATTACCCTGTCAGTCATTTTAATGGTTTTGAGGCTACAAACAATCATGTGTCTGTTTTGGATTCCCTTTTTCATCTGATTTGCTTATCTTTGGGGCAGGTTCCCCTTGCTTTTATTTTTCCTGACCACTTTCTTCATTCCTTTTCTGTTTTTTGATTATACACTTGGATAGATCAGGTCTTTGTATTTTTTTTTTATCTTTGGGGCAGTTTCCCCTTTGCCTTATTTTTCCTGAATGTCTTCTTCCTCCCCTTTACGTTTTTTGATTACACACCTGCATATATTAGGTTTTTGTATTTTTTTTCCAAATTACCAGGTAACTAGTGAGTTGAGATACCTAAAAAAGCATTATTTGATATAATTATTGTTGCTACTATCAGGCCCGGGGTAAATGCCTTGCATTGTAATAAAAAAAGAATACTTCATAATTGGAGAGAGAACGATCTCAGTGGATTTGCCAGCAAGAATATTGGGGTATAGTAGCATCTGATCCGAGCGAGAGATTCATGATGTTCTCAGAATAGTTATTAAAAGAAAATTGAGCTGGAATCAGGTACAGCCAGCCAAATGGCTAAGAAGGTACGGTACAGTTTTTCAAATAACAGACCGGGCGGGGGGAGCGTTGGGGACAGGCCAGAGACAAAACATGGATGCAAAGGAGAGACAGTGCCTCTGCCTCCTGAATGCTTGAGAGAATTCATCAACAGCTATTTGAGGAATGTTATAAGAGGCCTATCCGGTTGCACAGGCTTTTCCCGAGTGGATGTTTACTGAAGGTGTTTTAAGGTTCTGGTCAGGTTAAATTTAAGCTCTTCATTTATACAGGATTGCCTGTATTATACAGGAGTGGGAATGGGTGTTAGAGGAGATGTACGGCTGCTGCAGTCACCACCCAAAATGGCAGGCCTGTATCTGTTTCTCAGGCTCTTGCCTATAAGGTCTACTGTGTAAAACATGGTGTGATGTTGCTGGGCTTTGAATGTCCTTGCTTCTACCCCACTTCAATGGATGCCACAAAAAACTGAGAAACTCGGTACTCAGGGATGCTGTGTGTTTTTTGGCATTCTGGGAAAGAAAGAGACATGGAGCTGCTGTTTTCACCATTTGCCCCTTGTTAATTTTCTACTCCAAATGTTATGCAGAAACAGCAATACCCAGTGAAGTAGCATAGGATCTGAAGATTGGCTCCGAGGATCCTCTGTGACATTTCTAAGGGTTCTGGGGCTTTGAGACTGTGCTGTACAATGGCATGGGGCAAAACAAGTGTTGAGTCTGCCTTATTGCTATGAGTTAACTAATCCAGAACTTGGTAAAGTTTTATTTTTATTTTGGACTACAGTTCTCAGAATCACCCAGCCAGTATGCTGGCTGAAGATTCTGGAAGCTATAGTTTTAAAAAAAGTCACTTTGAAATTCTGATCTAACAGTTTTTAAGAAAAACATGATTCTAGTACGATCATATTTTGTTAGGGAAATAGGTTTAAATTACAGGAAACTAAATTCTGAAAATAAATAGGTCTGAGAGCAAATCAGTCCTTAACTCTCACTAGAAGAAAAAGGATTAAACTGAGCTCCTTCTGCTTTGGGTGTATCAGGAGACGCACTGGAAAAGACTATAATGCTCGGTAAAGGGGAAGGCAGAAGAGAAAGAGGGAGACCACACTACAAGTGGATTGGTTCAGTCAAGGATGTCATCGTCCTGAGTTTGCAAGACCTGCTCAGGGGATCTTGGAGGTATCTCATTCATAGGGTTGCCCTAAGTTAAAGCTGACTCGATGTTAAAAAACAACAGTAACAAAACAACAACAACAGGTTAGTTCTCCAAAAGAACCAAACTTCCTGTGTCTGTAGGTGGGGACGGGTAGGGTAGGGTGGAGTGGGTGAGTGCACATCTATAAACTTCTCTTATCATAACATTCACCAGAGCTATCCTACTGAATATAGTTACAATAAATATGGTCATGGGTATCCAGTGAAGAGACAATCTTTAACAGGAATATTGGAAGAATATTGTTCAAAGCAGAAGGAGTGGCATAGAGACTGGGGAGCAATGGAGGTAGAGTGCCCCGGCGGCAATTTTTGAGGCGCGCCGCTGCTCTTTGCCTGCCCTCACCCACACACCATAGCCATGCCCCTGTGTGATTTAGCCATGCCCCCATGCACCATAGCTCCACCTTTCCATGACATAGCCCCACCCCTGCCCCTCTGCCCATCTCCACCCTGCCCCTCCTCTGTGCACTCCAAGCTGAGCGGACGCTTAATGGCTGGTAGGCATTTGTTATCACTTCCTTGGTCCTCCTGCTCTGAGAAGAAGTGTTAGGAGCTGGAATTTAGCCAGATTTTTCAGCTGATTGGGAAGGGAATTGCTGGCAAAGCCTTTGGAACCTGCTGTTTTGCAAACTAGCACCTCCATGATTCTTGCAGTGTGTTTACAAATAAAACAAGTATTGCTCAAGAATGATAGATACCTTCAATAGCCATTCCTGACAAAGAAAGTGACCCTGTAAAGTCCTACTGCTCAAGTATGCAGGGAATCTAACACAGTTATTGTTTACTCCCAGCAAGGTCTCTGGAATAAAAATTCTGTCAGAAACAGTGTATGTGAAGTGGATGGAATGAGAATTAAAAATGGGAGAGAGGAAAGCTGTAGTATGACAGATGGGGGGAGACCCTAAGGCAACCTTGAAAATAACAAAGCAAGCATATCACCTTCCCAAGTGTTTGCAGTTGTGACTGCTACAGAAAACAAAATTATTTTTCAAGTGTTTGGCCAACCTGTTTTTCACAGAAGCTTGAGGGCATTTTTCACTTGTAAAATGAGGAAATATTCCATGACAGGGGCAGCAGCATGGCCAAAACATACACAACATATGCACACACTAACATATTTGTGGCCAGAGTTCCAATATTCTGAGAATCATGTGGTGTGAGTGCACATGGTTCTCCTCTCCCCACCCTTCCTCAACCAGGGTGAGGTCACTCTACTTCCTGTGTCCGGACAAAGATGACCTCTTGGTGCTCAAGAGCAATGTTGCTTCTATCTGGTACATATGTCTTTTCAAAATTTGTTTTGCCA
This sequence comes from Iguana delicatissima, assembly GCA_948472985.1. Lineage (NCBI taxonomy): Eukaryota > Metazoa > Chordata > Lepidosauria > Squamata > Iguanidae > Iguana > Iguana delicatissima. The sequence goes on along the minus strand of CAOKZL010001260.1, from coordinate 205,056 downwards.
TGATTGTGCAATTGCACAGCCGTGGTGGTTGCAAGCATGCTGCAGTTACACAATTGCAGCAAAATATTTTTTTTTAAAAAAAAAAACATCCCAAGAAAAGGCAATTGTGAAATTTGGAGGAGGGGCAGGAAAAAAAGTTGCTTCTCCTTCATTCCTCAGCATGTATTTCTTTTTGTTTGTTTTGCCATAATTGTGCAACTGTGCAGCCATGGCAGTTGCCAGCATGCTTCAATTACATAATTACAGCATTGTAAAGGGGGGGGGGCTAAATTGTACAACTGCAACAAAAGAAAAAAAGAAAAGAAAGGAAAGAATGAACAGCACGCATACACTAGATAGTGTGGAAATGGGCAGGAAGGCAGAGTCAGCAAGACAGTGCGGAAGACAGAAGAACAGGAAAGCTAGAATTGTTTTTAAGGTGGGAGGGGAGACTTTACACTGTCAGGCAGATAGTTGTCAATTTTGCCTACTTGCAAGAGGCAAGGCCAATTACCCCCCCCCCATTATCACTGATATGTCCTTAAATATGAAGAGTCTTTCAAGCAAAATAAGTACTAAGAAATGCCCTCTGTGCTCTCAGTGTAGTTTACTTCCAATAGCGTAGATTACAGTCAGCTTTTGTCATTCTTGGGAGGCCTCAGTGACAAAGGTGGTCTAGTATCTCTCAGTGCTCGCTCATTTAGTACACTTATGACTGGCATTTCCTGAGGAAGTTCAACTGCATAAGAGTCTTGCTGGTCCAGTTTTGCCAAATCATTTTGAGGGGCTCAGACCCCCCCCTTGTCTAATCTTAAGGGGAGACTCCACCACCCCTGCCTCCCTTCAATCATGGGAGCCATCCCATCAAGTCTCTGTTATACCTATAAAGTCATATTAACCTTCAAGTTCATCTTGTTTGTTTCCCAAACTCTGTGTATTGGTGCATAGATATGCATGTCAAGCTGAGAAAAAGTAGCCCAAATTCACCCAGTGAGATTCATGGCACAGCAGGGACTTAAAACTTGATCTCCCAATTCCCAGGCCAGCAGTCTAACACCTTCACCAGAAATGACTTTTGATAACATCTTTTGGGGGGTGAAAAGCAAAACAATGATCAAACACAATTGGACTCTCTTGTACCAATTTGAAGTACACGGTCAGGGCCAGCCCTGCCATTAGACAGAATGAGGCTGGTGGCTCAAATACCAGATCCTGAGAGGTAGAGTATGGGTGTGCCATCTGACCTCACTTGTGCTCCCCTATGTTTCCCTGCCACCCTCAGGTATAGCCAAAAGCATTGTCTTAATCACTAGTATTAAAATAAGATTCAATTGCCAGTTCGGTTAGCTTTTGTACATGGAATTAGACCACTGGTGGGTGAGGATGGGTCAGAGGAGTGACATTTTGGTTTTTTCCTCCCAGGCAGCACAATGTTTGGGGGCAATGCCATGTGCTTATATGATAAGAAAATAAATGTACACTCACAAGGTGAGATGTTTGAAATGCTCTCACTCCATGGTTACCTGGAGCTGCTGATTCAGCAGAGACTGACATGGCAGGTGTGTTTATCAAGGGGAGAGCAAGGCCCCTCCTCTTGTGCCACTAACATCATGATTGTATCTTGCAGACCTTGTGTCATATGATGCCATTAATGATGTGTGAGTATGAAGGACTTAACAATCCAGTGGAAACAAGGAAAGGATTCTTTGCTGATCAGGTTTTCTTTTTCCTTCAGAAGCCGAATAATCTGTCTGGGTTTTATATTACACATGACTTCTGTTCTGATCCCAAGTTTTACATGTAAACAGAACAATGTGCTCTGTCAAATGCTGCCAGAATCAATGAGAACAATGGGGGGGGGCAGCAGTTTTCTTTGTTTTCCCAGTGCTTGTTCTGCTTGAACCTGCAAACAGATATGAGCTAGTTCTGCGATGAGCTGTGGGAAGGAAAATATTAGAGAGAGTGTTGGGGAGAGGGAATAGAAATTTCCCTTCCTTTTTCCATCCTGCACACTCACACACATACACATTGTGGCCATATTGCTTGGGAGTAGTGTAATCAGTACAGCTGATTCCTAGTAATCAGATGTGACTTTAAGCCAATGCGTAGGCTTTACGTGCCAATGACAGACATGGGAAAGTTCAAGTGCTAATCTAATGCATCGGCTGTGACATCAATCATAGCCTGATTGTGGAGGCTGCTGTGACAGCAAAGATGCAACTAAAGATACCTCCATGACTAATGTGGTATAGTAGTTAGATCAGCAATGGAGAATAACCTACTTTCCAACTGTCCAGATTTGGCAGAGACAATCCCAGTTAATGCTTTGTCATTTCACTTCTTCAACTGCTTTTAAAACGTCCCAGTTTCCCTCTCCTCCTTCATTTTCCTTCTTTGTCCTTGGCTTACTTCAGTTGCTGCAAATTGATCAGCAATTCAAGCACAAAAGCAGTCTGAACTCAATTAAATCAGCCAGAGTGGGAGAGAGAAGAGAAGGGCTGGAGTTTTGCTCTTCTCAGGAAGCCCAGGAAAAAGGAAACTGCTGTAGCCTCTCCTAATTTGCATGTTCTTCTTCATTAATAATTTTTGCCATCTGGACCACATTCTGATGTTGCTTGGCCACACATGCCTCTGTTTCATCTGTGAAATGTTGGGCGGGGTATGGAACATGTGGCTCTTCAAATACTTTTGGGCTGTCACTTCCATAATTCTTCTTCACTGGCTTATATTGATGGGAAGTGCAGACCAGCAACATCTAATAGGCCAGATGTTTTCCCCATCCCCTGGGGAAATATTTTGGACTAAGAGTGGGGTTCCAATCTCTACTCAGCCTTGAAGTTCACTGGATGACCTTGGGCCAGTTATTCCTTTGTAACCTAAAAGGATTATTGTGGGGATAAGATGCTAGTGTGGAAAAAAATTTTGAGCTCTGAGGAGGAGAGAGAGGATCAAATAAATGCAAAAGAGACAGCATTTTTGGAACTGGGAACCAGTTCAGTTATCCAGATGAGAATAGTTTGTTTCAACTTTAAGTTGAAATTTTAAAAAAGCCACCTTTGATGGTTCAGGTTCTTTGGATGAAATCTATGCTGGCCTAGATCCTATTTGCTGGAGTAACTACACCAGCACAGGAGATAGCAGTGGTACAGCAGCAGAGGAAAAGGGGCCATTGGTGCTGTGTGCATGGGGTGGGGGTGGAGAATTATCAGCAAAAGACATCTTTATGAGAGGATACAGATGCAGAGCAGCTTATCTTGGCAGGCATGGCTTTCACTTCCATCCCCTCCTACTGCTATGTACCCATCAAAAAAGTGACCCTCAAACTGGTGTAACCAGGTTCACTGGCTGCCTATTTATTTCTGGGCACAGTTCAAGGTACTGATCTTGATCAATAAAGCCCACTACAGCTTAGGTCCAGACTATTTGAAAGACCATATCTCCCTATATAAACCTGCCAGAGCCCTCAGGAGAAGGCTTTCTCACAGTCCTGCTACCATTCCAGGCTCACCTAGTGAAGACACAGGAGAGGACTTTCTCAATGGCTGCTCCCACCCTGGGGAACTCTTTTCCATGGGTGGCTAGGCTGCCCCCTCTTGCTTTTCTTTTACCTGCAGACAAAAACATTTATTTTCAAGCGAGCTTTTAATGGGTGAGTAGGGGAGCTTTCTATTTGTTTATTAGGCTTTTTTTTTACTCTTTTAAGTTTTTATAATTTTGTACGTTTTTAATGTTTTCAAATGTTATTAAGGTATTTAATGTTTTTAAACTTTTTTGGGAGCCCCACTTTGGGAGAAAAGGCAGCATATAAATGCAAGCAAGCAAGCAGGATTTCAGCCTCAGGTCACAGAGAAAAGATTAATAATAGCTAATCAAAGAAGTGTTAATAACTGTTAAGTGCCTATGAGCCATTCTGAGCTTTCTAAAGGAAGAGGGAAATCTTGTAAAACCATTTCTCTAAGCCTTCTCGCCCTTCTTCTCTTCTCTGGGCCCTTTCACAGTATACAATTATAGTACTATTATTATTCCACTTCAGTTGCCACGGCTGAACCCTACACAGTCCTGAAATTTGTGGTTTGGTGAGGCGCGAGTGTTCTCTCTGGCTGAGAAATCTAAACGCTTCTCTCTGTGGAATTCCATGGGGTGGAATCATAGCAGTTAAAGCAGAATCGTAGCAGTGTAACTGTGCAGTGTGCAAGGCCCCTCTGATATTTTTTTTCTTTCTATCTTCTTTCTTATTGCCTCTCTTTCTAAAAGATAATTTGATGTCTCCTACTACAGGTTAGCTTTTCTTAACCTATGCCATTTCTGCAGTACACTCTTATAGTGCAATTATTCCACTTTCAACATCCTATGGAATCCTGGAGTTTGCAGTTTCGGGAGGGGCCAGCTGGGATTGCATAGGATGTTGAAAGTAGAATAATCGCACTGTAAGAGTGTAGTGCGGAAATGACCCTGGTGTCTTCCAGATGCAGAAGCCTAGAAGCCTCATGATTTCAACCTGGGTTATGGGGTTTTAATTAAACACATCTGGAAGTCATCATAGTGAAGAAGCCTAAAGTCTTTAGGCTACTGTGACCAACAACCCAAACTAGAAGCTTGAACTCATGCTAAAAGAAAGAGGAATTAAGCCAGCTGTCAGAATCTCTAAGGGCTGTGTTTTATTACCTTCCCGGTGCTTGTTCAGATGACCTTGCAAACAAGTCTGAATTATCTTCTCTAATTGAAGACTTCCAGATCAAGGTGCGTGATGGTCTGCCCACAAGGGTGTGTGCGTGTGTGTGAAGCTGAAGACTGGTGACAATAAAATACTAGTGCTGATTAAGGCTGCAATCCCAGGCTCATGTAACTAAGAATGAGTCCCACTGAGCTCAGTTAGGTTTACTTCTGAGTAGAGATTACAAGACTACACTACACAGGACATTCACAACTTTGAGTGAGAAATCAACTCTTCCAGTGAAGCGGATATAGAAAATATGTGGCACTCCATAAGTTAGCTGTGGCTAGCATAGGCAATTATAGGGAATGATGGGAGTTGTAGTTCAGCAATGTCTGATGGGCCATACATTTGCCATCCATTAAATAGCACAAACCCTCTCTGCTTCGTTGATACGCACATTTTGCCCCTGTACACTCCCCGTGAGCTGACTCATGCAGCCATTTTATGGCGTTGTTTTCAATCATTAGTGGCAATTATCTCCCCACTTTCAGCAGTGAAAATAGTTGTCATCTGAGTCTTACACATGTCCTGTTCCTCCTTAACTATATAGCTGCATCTATTTTTGAAAAGAATGTTCAATTCGCAATGAGAACCTTGCAAAACTGGTAGCAACCTCAAAGGTGATCAAATAGGATTAACAAGAGGACATAAGGGTGGTTCTCTAAACAAGTTAAACACCAATAGAAAACTACAGACAAAAATTCCAAACAGATAATCAAAATGTTTTTATAAGTATTTTCTGGCTGTATAGATCCTTACAAGTGTTATACATTGTATTGCCTTGTTGTTGTTGTTGTTCTGTATCCCATGCTGGCTGACTGACAATTTATTGAAAAAATTCAGAATTGCCATTTGTTTATTTGTATCACTGTTTATAATCCCAGGGATCCTATCTCACCTTTTATTGAATGTAACTTTATGTATACTTAGCACTAAGAAACCCTTTTAGTAAATTGTGAAGATGTGTACTGGGACACCGGCAATACACATCTGTGCACAATGTGCATCAGGTACTTTGCCAGCCCTGCTACGTATAACATAGCAGCAGCCTTCTACTGAATACGGACATTACAAAACTGATGAGTTCCAATTCCTGCATATGTAGGTCCACTTATGAAGATGTAACTCCCATAAAGGATTCTGGCCAATACCTATATAGTTGTCATTTGCTTACAGATGATCTTATAAATTGTGATACTCTGTTATATAGCATTTCCTATAGGCTTCTGTTGTTTCTTTCCCTCTGTGTTTCTTATAATATTACTAACGTGTATACCTGGCATTGCCAGGGATTTTATTTTCCTCTTAAGGACTCACCAAACTGTCTTCTCCAGTACCTGTAACTTTCCCCCATATTCCCCAATCCAATCTGTATTCAGAGTTGTCAGCATACAGAGGTGGGGTTCCTGAGGGCATACATTACCCTCCTCCTTCTTGCTATTAGGCCTCATCTCTATAGCAACTGGCCTATTCTCTGACTGAGAATTCTAAGGGCCCCTTCCTAAACTGCAAACCCCAGAATTCCATAGAATCTTCACAGCCAGCCAATCATATGAGGCCTTTGCCTGCCTGACACAGACAAACTCACAAACTATATATTAGATTCACTCTTCTGTTAACACTTCCTTGATTATCTGTTTGGAGGGTTTTTTTTTCTCTCTTTCTGATTTTCTGTTGGTATTTTGATTGCTCACAACAGGGTTGCTAATGTTTATTTTTCCCTTGGCCTTACTGCTCTGCAGCAGATTTGTGTCCAAAGATTTGCAGACAGCAATGCTTATCATCAGGCTGTGGGGAACCTTCTGCTGATCTGTAGATCGAGCTGTTGTTAAAACTAGAAGAGCAAACCACCTCAAGTGCTGATGTTGTTGTGGTTGTTGTTCCTCTGGTTAGCTGGCAACCCTCAGCCAAGATGCTGGGTCACTGGCCGCCATATGACCACCTGTACGCCCCTTCATGCTTCACCATTCACACTTCCCTCTCCACATTACCCGCACTACGGCTGTGTGACTGACAGGCAGTGACAGCTCTGCACTGTAAGTCCAAGGAGAGAGAGAAACACATTGCCAGCTCAATCTGCCTCTATAAACTAAAATTTCAGTCTGGGATTTGTCAATGAATCTCGGTGGAGGCTGAAATAATGGGTTGTATCCAGAATTTGTCATACCTAGATAGGGCTTGGAAAGATTATCTGGCATCCTGTTGAGCAGTTACAAATGCATGAGCTAGGCTTACGCATTCGTAACTGTTAGTATTCATGTTTGTGACCATGGCACTGTTCCCATGATAACAAATACCCCCCCCAAGCCTACATTAACAACCAGCAGCCTTACTGAGAGATGGAAGTCTGTTTTGCTGGCAATCGCATGTCACAGGTGGCTATGCTGCAGCAAAGGCAAGCCTCCCCTGAACAAATTCTGTCCAAAACAAAACAAAACAAAACACCACCCTATAATAGGTTCTCTTTAGCTTTGCCAGATGTCAGAAACGATTTGAAGGCCCACAGTAAAAAATACCTACTGCATGGTGTGGTATTTTGCTCATTTGTTAGTTTACCTGTATTTATTAGGGTTGCCAATCTTTTTTTTTTTTAATAGCCCTACTACTGTGCTTTTAATAGGGCCAGTCTAAGACATATTTGCCATGTGAGTCAAAGAAGGAGAAGTCAGGGCCAGAGCACTAAAACAAAGCAAAATTCTCCTCCACGCTGGATTGGGTGGGGTTTTCAGGGACCATCAGTTTCTCACAGCACACCAAGAACTAACCCCCTGGGAATGGCTGCTCTGTCATTTCTGTATTCAAGATGTCATGGGAGGAAACATGGTGAAGAATCAGTAGACATCCAGCCTGTACTACCACCCCCATCTATAGTCTAGGTGACAATTTATGTATTACCACAAGAGGAAGAAGAAGAAGAAGAAGAGAAGGAGGAGGAGGAGGAAGTGCCTTAGTTAAAAAAAAAAAAAGAATAGGAGGATTTACATAATATTGTGTGTGTGCACACTTTCAAGTCATCTGTTGACTTATGGTGACCCCATGAATCTCTTAGGGTTTTCTTAGGCAAGGAATACTCAGAACGGTCCCCCCCCTCCAGTTCCTTCCTCTGAAATAAAGCCTATAGCACCTGGTATTCTTTGGTGGTCTCCCATCCAAGGACTAACCAGGGCTGACCCTGCTCTGGGTGTTTTACAAATTGTTTTTAGAGCTAGTTTCAAATGTTTGAATTGGTTTTTAGCTATCAATTTAATGTTTTAAATCTGCTTTTACCTGTTTTTAACTATTGTGCATCGCCTTAGGGGCCCTGGTGGGTTAAGAGGCAATAAATACATTCCATAAACAAATAAATAAACTTGTGCTAATGTGGCCCGCTTTGCCCACTCCTGCTCTTAAGTTGTTTTGTGTAGCATAGCAGGTGGGCAGATGGAAAGGAACTGTGTTGTTCCTTGGAAATCAGTCAAAGGTCTCTTGTAATTCTGTGGTGAGTCACTGCTGAATGACAACACTGGGATTTTACCTCCGGAGACAGAGAAATGGCCTTCCCCACTGCACTTTGAGAATGACACCACCTCTCCCCAGTGTTTATCAGAGGAGGCACTGTTCCTATCTCAGGGCAAAACAAACACATAGAATCCTTGAATTACTTCTCCCATCGTTTTATGACAGCCCTTGAGAACAGCTTGTCTATTATTTCTTCATTAGAAAGGAAGGGTTTTAATTCTTCTTACGTTAAAGGGGTGGATAACCCAGAGAATTACTGAATAGTAACTTTATTCTTTTATTGCCCTTTCACTAAGGACTCTGTCAGAAGAAGGTGTACTCATCTGCGATAATAAGAGCAATAAAATTTTCATTTTTTTAAGGTGAAGGCTGTGAAAACAGGCCTTCATTTCAAACTCTATTGATTGGTTTTTCAATCAATGCGGAGTGTTCTGACTGCTGTTGAGTGTGGACTATACACATTGTTTTTAAAAATATCTTCTTCATGTGTAATGTCTTCTTCTCTTCTTGTAATGTCTTTTGTAATTTTGGTAAGCCATTCCAATAGAGGGATGGAGTATACATGATTTTAATATATATGTATACACATACAAATAAGCAGGTTTTTTGAACTCGATCTGACTAGTGGTATTCTTGTGATGCCTCAGATCTTACGGGTTTAAAAGATGTTACTTGTTAAGGAGATGAATGTTCAGAGATTATTATTCGAGTAAAAGTTCTGCTAGAGCCATACTCTGGCAACTGTGGGAATGTCCATCGTAGGGCAATAAGTTTAAAGGTCAAAAAATGAAGACAGAAAATAAGCTTGGAGTCCTCAACAGGAGGAACATTTAGTAAAGAAATATTTCTTGAGTAGTAACAGCCTGATCCTTCTGTTACACTGAAAACTGGGGGTATCTTGAGGACACCGAAACAGACTTCAAATTAAGGGAATTAACAGAGAAACTCAAAGCTTGTGAGAGGTCAGGACAGGGGATCTTTAACCCTATGTCTACGGGGTCAGAACCACGCAAGAGTCAGAGGAACAGTCTAAAGTAACTTTATTAAAACTAACAGAGAAAGTTGCAACACACATTAGCAATCCTATAATCACACAAGGGCTACAGAAATGAAGTTGGAAATAAGAGACAGTTGGGAGAGAGGATATACGGACCTTAGTCTAGGCGTCCTGGAGGAGGATAAGATTAGCGAAGGCTCGGTGTAAAGCACCAAGGGGAGGCTGGATCCCGGGGCTGGAAGGCTGGAAGCAGCAGGGTTTCGCGGCGGGTCAGAGATGGGAGTTGCGTTTAGCTGTCAGCAGCGTCTGAGAGGCTTGAGTGGGACATCTCGGTAGCAGTGAAACGGGCCCTTGTCTGGTCTGGGAGGCTCTCCAAAGAGGCTCAAAAAGTGAGGATTTTTATAGCCAATTTCTGTCCTCAAGCTAGCAAAATGGCGTCAATGGGCAGTAATTGCAGAATATAATGTTAGGCAAATATCACGACCCCTCCTCGGTATTGTTTCTTACTGGGAAGTTCAGGTGCATGATAGGCTTAAAATTCTGAATTGATGGGTTTTGTTTGTTTGGCTACGCACAGTTCATCAACGTAGCTTGGGGTGTGACAGTGTCCAAGAGCGAGTCTATTGTCTGCCTAGAGATACGTGACTCGGAACAATAGGTCAGTCTTTTAGCCTAAAGGACGTTGTCTACGTTCCCATACAGCAGAGGGAGACGGTAGTGTTGTTAAGGATTTCCCATTCAACACCAAGGTTGTTTTTAACTGCAACTGACCTTTGCTAACCAATATCCAATATGGGGGAAGTCTTGCCAATTTTAGGGGCCCTCTCTTAAGGTTACTCTGGGGTGTAACACTTCCTAAACTAACTGAAAAAACAGAAAGATGGGAGGGAGACCTGTTGTGGCATATAGTCCCTCCTCAAAGAGCAGACGAGAAGAAGGAAAACATGAAGCAGAGGGTTCAGTCTGTGTTGGTTCATTTTCCTTACAACAGAGGGCAGTCATTCAATTAACGCTAAGGGCCTTTCTGTACTACACTGTTATAGTGCTATTATTCCACTTTCAACATCCTGTGGAATTCTGGGGTTTGTAGTTTACTGGGGCCAAAGAGCTCTCTGGCTGAGAATTCTACAGGCCCCTCCCTAAACTGCAAACCCCAGGATTCCACGGGAGGTGGAAAGTGGAATAATAGAACTATAACAATGTAGGGTGGAAAGACCCTAAGCCAGGCAATGCTATCTGCCCATAAAGCTTCTGGGATAGGAGACTGACAAAGGAAGCAAAAACACGTAGGAAAGGAAGACAAAAGACCTTTCCGCACTGCTCTGTTATAGTGCTATTATTCCACTTTCAGCATCCTATGGAATCCTGGAGTTTGCAGTTTAGGGAAGGGCAGTTAGAATTCCCGGTCAGAGAGCTCTTTGGCCTCAATAAACTACAAACCCCAGAATTCCACAGGATGTTGAAAGTGGAATAATAGCATTATCACAGTGTAGGGCAGAAAGGCTCAAAGATCCTAATCCCTCTCAGCTTGAGCTATTTTATCTCTATTGGACAAGAGAGCAGCAAGAACAAGTGCAGAAACTGCTGTCTCTTCCAATATTATTTATCTGCATTGAGTACCTGCTTGAAGGAGCCCTCTAGAAAAAAAAAATTCCCAAGATCAGAGGTTTCATAAGATTGATTGAAAGGACTGATGTCAATAAAAACCATGAACTCTGAAGCCAGCAAAGGCTTTATTCACCATCCACCCCCTTTGGGTACATTTGTTTTAAGTGTAATGATCCAAATCAGGACCCAATGCCTCTAACCACACTGCTCCTTACCTATAATCTCATTTCCTTTTACCATTCAGTAGTTGAATTAATAGGTCTCCTTAAGGGACTAACAATAGCATCTTTAGCTCAAATTCACCACTGAAGAAAATTGGGCAGCGGTTGCCATACAAACGTCAGGATGAGGGTCTGAAATGAAATTGTGAATGGAGAGGAAAAAGTTTTTTTAAAAAAAGTTTATAAAAACCCCACCATGCCCCACGTTCCATGTTTCATACTACTATTCTCACTGATTTCACTTCACCCCAACTTCTGTGCACTGGCTGCTTTTCAAAGAAAAATCCTACATCCAAGAGAACCCTGAGCTCACACATAGGCCCTTTCTGCACAAGACTGGTGAATCGGTTCATGCTGTTTCTTACTGGATTTTCTGGGCTCAAAACAAGGCGGACTTTCCCTCATTTCCTTCCACACAGCTACTGCGTATGTTCCATTCTGATTCGGAGGAGTGTGCGTTTATGAATCCACATTGCCTCCACCGTGGCCACTCCCGCTACTCCTCTCACCCTGCCCCGTTGGCTGTGATTGGCCCCTTTTTCTCCCATGGTTTAGGACGTCATTGCGTACGTGCGTACGTGCATAAGTCCATAGTACCCCCTGGCCCCTCCCATGAGCCCTCCCCTGACCACTAATTCGCATTGTTGAGAATGTATGTGTCTGCACTATTGTGAAAGTATGAATTGTATCGGTCTGGAAAATTGGAAAACCAATTTCTTCCGGTTTTCAAATAGCGCACTTTACCACCACATGGGGGCGCATTTAGTCGGAATTACGTGTGGAACGAAGGTGAATAAACCAAACCTAGTCCGCTCCAAGGTGCAGAAGACCTCCATGGCAAGACGCTTTGGCCCGCCTTAATAACCGCGTACGGAAAGGGCCATAGTTTGGCCCAAACTGTAGAGAAGGAGGTGGCAGCACAGGTAAGTTAAGCATTCTTAAGTCCCCATATTATTTTGTTTTTTATTTCTGTCCTGTTCTGCGGAGTAAACTGAGGAAAGATTAACAACTATTTCCTCAAACACGATGGGAAATTTGTCTGTCTCAAAGAGCTCATGTTGTGCATTGGTAACAGCGGGACTTGGGAGATCCAGAGTGAAGTCTAAACTGAGTTATAACTCTCAGGCCATTTCCACATGGCATCACAGTCCCACTATGGGGATGGGATGGCAGCAGTTTGAGGGCCATGCTTCTGCACGACATTGTCGTGGTCCCATTACCATCCTGCTCCCACCTGTTGCAATCATGGGATATTTGCTTAATGGGTTAAATCTGTTAAGTGCCTATTATTGTGCGACACTCCCATCCTTACCTGCCACACAGAAGGACAGGAAGTCTGATGGAGGCACTTCCCTCCCCAGTGCAGCATGGGAAAGAGACTGGCTACATTGCGGAAGGCAGATGTGTGTTGCTCATGCTCCGTTCCACAGGAAGCTGGTTGGGTGTGGAGGGGAGCATTCCCGTCGCACTCCCTTCCCAGCAAAGGCACTGCTGGAATTACGAAAGGAGGACAATGGGATAAAGTAATGTGCAGAAATAGCCTCAAGTCTCACTACATAGCAATGTGGATCAGGACCATGGCACAGGAAGAGGAGGAGGAGAAATGTAACCCTTTGCCTCCTCCACAGAGCCAGTTTGGATTAGGATCCAAATAGCTGAGTTTATCTCTGTGAAGGAATCTGCCTTCAGAAAAAAAAGCCAAAATTTTTCCAGCAGTAGCAAAATAACACCCATGAAAGGGATCTGAATTGGACTCCTGTTAGAGGAAAGGTTAAATAAATCCCTTCTTCCCATCTGTTGCCATGCCAGATCCAGATGAGGGGCGGTCTCCATGTGTTTACGGAGGGGATCAGGCCTGGGTTATGGCACATGCAAAGAAGGCCACACATTCCGTGCTCCTGGCTAACTTAGCCTGCCTACTCCTTCCACTAAAAGAACTTAAGTCTGACTAGATTGTTTCTTATTTATTTTTCATATACCCTCCACATTATGGCCTAGAAAAGATGTCCCCAATGACCTGCAATAAGATTAATAAAAGGGCAAAACAACAAAGAGTAAAATCATATTTATAACATAAATCAGTAGAATTGTTATAATAATGCATTATGACAGGTGGCCTCCTCAGCACAGCAACATCCAGCCAAATTCAGCCTTTATAAATCCAGTTCATCTGGATCTCAAAGTCCTCCATGATGTTTAACTCTCGCCCAGTGAAGATGATGGGACTAAAGTTGTTTTTTTTTTTTACCTTGGACCAGGCCCTCTAATAATATTAGCCTGATAGTATCAGGGAACTAAATAAAAAAATAAGCAGCCACTCTAAAACAGATTAGAAATTCATAGTTTGGAGCTGGAGGGCTGGCTGGCAGTCAGCTGGCTCTGGCTGTCATTACAGTATGCAGAGAGACTACAATTATTATTGCTGATTCCTCACCTTCAGCCCCACTCTCCCAGCTGTAAATTAGAGAGGCAGATGGATGATCTGGGCTGCTTTCCAGAGTCCTCTATTCTCCTCTGGAGTCCTTCAGTCCATTGGAAGCATTTCTGGAAGTTCTGTACTAAATATGCTTCAGAAGTTCACAGCAGTGACCTGTAACTCCAGATAGTAGGGCAAAGATCCACAGCCCTGGTGTAGTTATATGTCTGGGGCTAGGATGATTCAAACGGTCCTGCTCTTTAGTCTACTTATCTTTCTTTCCTATTATGTTGAAAATGAATATGATATTTGTCTTATTTATGTGCTACATAGGAAAGATGACATCTCTTCTGTCAGGTCAGTGAGCTCAGTCCAAGACCATGCTGGCAGACTTCCTCTTCTTCCTTTTTATATGCCCCAAATCTGTTCTGGAACCCCTCTCTTAAAAGTGTGTATGAAATTCTGTGGAAGAGAAGGGGGAATCTGATCCATCAGTAATATCCATTCTATAGGCATTAGAACATGGTTGCATGGAACCAAAGGTTTTCACTAAGCTAATAAGATCTTCAAATGTTCTAATTATGCTGCAACCTATGCATGTTTGGAAACACTGCCTGTGTCTTCCAAACACTGGGGATGTAATGAATGTTTGCTATTTTCTTGCACTTGTTAAAAAAAAAAAGAGCTGTATGTTTTGACATATCCAGGCATCCTGTTGAAAATCTTATCAACTATCATGGATTTTGTTTTTTCATTTTTGAGCATAAGAGCATGAGAGAAAACAGTGATGAATGGCTGACCTCCTTTTTCTATGGTTTATGTAAAAACTACAAAGAAAATGGTTGTTGATTTTGTGCAAAAAACAAAACAAAAAAACCAATGGACAAAATCCTGCATTGGGAGATGCAGCTATGATGATAGAGCTTCATTGTCATAGCTATATCTAACAATGCAACCCCTCCAAACCCACATTAAAAGCCAGGAAGCACCACCAAGGGATGTCTGAGGCACTGTGGAGTGAGGGCGGGGGTGAGTGAAGCTCTGTCCAGCATTCTCCTGGCAGTGAGATGCTTTGTGATTCGCCTTGAGGGACTTTTTGGTGGTTGCAATGATACAACAACAATAAACCTTAATGCCAAAATTTATGATGTGGTAAATTCAGCTTTCAAAATTGTAAATATGAAATAAACAGGATACCAGCCATTGTTTTTACATAAATGCATTTTTTACCAAAACATACAAAAAAAAATTGAAAATGCACCAAAAAAAATTCATTAACTCACTCAGCTGGGAGAAAGCTTTTGAAAGTTTTCAATCTTGTATGTGAGAATGAAATCAGTAAAGATCTGCATCCCCACCAAACACATGCACATGGTTTAAAATTGACATGTCCATGACTATCTCTGAATCCTGAACCTGGCTAAAGGAAAAGGCAAATCTGCAAGAACTAGGATATTTTGCAGGCAATCAGGTAAATTGGAGATATTTCCCACTCAGCTCCTGTGTTCATCAACAACGGGAGACAGGTGGAGGCGGGAGGATCAGCTATTTATAGTATTTTGTTTTTCGGAGAGCTTTCTGCATCTGACATATGAAATAAATGTTGAAAATTATGATGCAATAGGTCTAGGCTAAAGTGCCTCCATTAAATTTTATTATTTAATTAATTAATTTATGTCCTGGATTCCCCCCCCCCCATATATGCATTAAAGCAATATAGCTAAAACAGTCTGAAATACAAAAAAATACAAATACAAAAAATAGTATTAAACGCAATCCACTTAAACACATTGTTTGAAAGCAGTTAAAAGCACATTAACACCTACTCATGGCACTACCCCAATCAATTAAAAACTGAAGGCCTGTTTAAAGAAAAAGGTCTTTGCCTGCCAGCGAAAAGAGAGCAGTGAGAGAGCCAACCAACCCTCCCTTGGCAGTGAATTCCATAGCCTGGGAGCAGAGGAAGGAAATGAAGATGTGAAGACCAATGGCTGGGATTAAGTAAGACACAGTATTATTAAACTAATTTGATGGTAACACACTGTTGGCAAGAACAATGTTTAAGGCTAATGAGGATGGTACAGTCAGAATTTAACTTTCATGGATTTGATTATTTACAAGTTTCTCCAACTCCTTTTCCCTCACCTCAAGTGCTTCTTTTCAAGGAGAACCTTCCCTCTCAGCACCACTGGTCCTCCCTCACCAGCTGCTGCTTGGTTGGCTAAGGATGGGTTGCAGCCCAATTTCTCAGCACCACAAACCCTCTCCCAATGTCCCCTCCACACCCAAGGAGAGGAAGAGAGGAAGGATAGCGTCACCATATGAACCCATCCCCTTTCCTTCTTCTTTTTCTGACCTCAATTGGACCTTGGGTGCCTGACCTCCTCACCATGGCTCATCTGCTTTCCCCCAGCACACATATTTTGATATTTGTGGTTTTCCCAATTTTGCAGGGCTAATGCAAGCCTAACCCTAGTGAATGTGGAATGCCATCCATTCTTGAGATAATCATAACTGTTTCATATTCACAACACTACTTAGTCACAATTTCAACACTATTGCCATAATGGTACCTGACCCCCTCAACCTA
This sequence comes from Iguana delicatissima, assembly GCA_948472985.1. NCBI lineage: Eukaryota > Metazoa > Chordata > Lepidosauria > Squamata > Iguanidae > Iguana > Iguana delicatissima. The sequence goes on along the minus strand of CAOKZL010001260.1, from coordinate 189,030 downwards.
TACCCTTTTCGCACCTTCCACTTTACTGGTGCTGGGCTGCTCAGCTCGTGCATGAAGCCTCGGGAGGAACGCTGCCGCTTCCCCGCTGCTCCTCTGCTGCTCAGGCTCCACAGCTCTGTCCTCTTGTGCGACCGCCCCACCCCTTCCTTCCGCAGTGCAGTCTGGGAGCTGTAGGCTGCGCTTGGGGAGGAAGCGCGACCGGCCCAGCTCGTCCAACGCACCGCAGGGCAGGTAAGTGTGTGTGGGCCCTGGGAGCATTGCGCGACTGCGCAGCATTTTCGGCTTAGAACCGAAAATAAAAAAAGCGTGCGTTAGGCTCCTGAGCCTAAATGGGACTGCGTCGTACGGACCGCTCCTACCATTTACACGACGCTCAAGGGGCCCTCTCGCATAAGAAACGCTGTGCGAAAAGGGCCCTACTTTACTGGGCGTCAGCTGCATGAAGAGAAGGAGGTCGATTCTGACAATGATCAGAGCATGGTTTAATGACATTCACATCAGGTTTGGTTGGGTGTCAGGCCAGGAAATGTTACTTAATTAAGTATAAGCTGATACAGGATACATGGACAAAATCTGGCCCTGCATCTCCAGTAGTTATTTTAACTGAAATCTATGCATTTTATTCATGTTCATAATATAAAACACCTGTGTTACAGAATGTAATAAAAGCTTTCTCTAAGGTTTGTGCATATTGTAATTTTAGGAAGCAGTTATGACTCTGAGGTTTTGCTTGCAATAAGGTTGCCAGAATGAAAAATGAATATATCTGTTGTACCTTTAATGGTTGTGCAGAAGAAGGAATTTCAGCAGGTATTGCTTCTTCTGTAGTAGCATGACAAGCAACACTTGCTGAAAGTCCCTCTTCTACGTTTCTTCGTTAAGGGTACAAGACCCCAGTTTTCAACTTGGTAATCCTAGTTTGGAAAATTAATGTTCAATTTCATTTCTCATTTCGCTTTGGTATAACTTTTAGGCCATATGAAGTCCTGTAACAATTGTGCAAAAATGGCATAATAATGTTTTGTTTCATTTGAAAAAAAATGACAACAGTATCAAATTATTGTCAAAACAGCTCAGTGGTTTCCCATCATTTTTCTGCAAAGGAAGGCTCTCTGAGGATGAGTACCTACAGTTTCTTGACCCAGTTTCTCTTTATTTGTTCTTTCTGTTGGAAAGTAGTGTCAACAGTGCTGCACAGTGAGTCATAACATGAGCTCATTCAGCCAACTGTTTCTTTGCAAAAACTTCCTATACGGGGAAGAAAAACGATAGGGACTGAACGTTTGGAAAGACAGATGTTTCAGAGGTGCTTGTTTCTGTCCTGCTCTAAGTGGACAAAATCATTTTTAAAGGGAGGCAAAAAAAATGGTTATAAAATACATAGAAGTTCATATATGACAGTCTAAAGACCTCTTCTCTTTCCCATCTGTCCTCTCTATAAATAAGACTGAGCAAGGCAGCCACCTTGAGGCACCACCATTCCTTCTGAGGCTTCTGACCTTGCCCGTCTGTTGGAGGACATAGGTGTGAGTGTCATTGGGCCAGCCCAGCCCTTAACATAGCCCAGTGCCTTCAGGAGCAGTGGAGAACCCTGGTCCACCAACAGTGGCTTTGCTACCCCCATTGTTGATGACAGCAAAATGTTTTGGGCCAATTCTGCACTATAATCCTGCTTGCTTTCCATCTCCTCCTTCAAAAAGTTTGGAAAAATTACTGTTTTGAATGACCATTCCCAGAATCCCTCAGCTGGACATATTGTGGCTGGAGGTTTCTGGGAGCTGTCCAAAAAAAGGGTAATCTTCCAGGGCTCTTGTTCCTCACTTCCTGTGGTGAGTAATGGGCCTGACAGGAGGCAAGGAAAGAAGCAAACAACTGAGCCACAAAGGGAAGAGATGAGAGGAGCTATAGCTGACTTCTTTCCTGCTTTGGCTAGAGATTCAAGGGGTTCACACCTAGTAACAGGTTTAGCCTGAGATGTTTTACATTCTTAGGGTAGAAAACATTCCATGTTCAGAATTTATCTGGACTGAATCCAGGAACAGAGTATCCCTACCACCACCACTACCACCACCACTACTACACCAAAGGGTAACAGGATAGCTTTGGGAATGTGTGGTAGAAGGTTATGTGGCATACACAGCTTTGCTTTCTGATGCTGCACTGCTGTTCTTCACTGTCCATCATCCACACTCTCAGACAGCCACTTCATTCTACCTGTCCCTGTCAGACATCCTGGCAGAACTGTCTGGATTAATAAAGATATCACACACTGAGCAAGTTGTGTGTGTTCTCATGCCACATAGAGTGCTTGTTTGGGTGATTTTGTATGTGAAAGTGAGGAGGAGGAGAGAAGCTGCAAGCACTTGCAAAGCTACCTTTGCTGCTGCATACAGAAAGTCACCTCACATTCTGTTTTGTATATGGTGTTGCATTCATAGAAGCACATCAATACATTGCACTGTGGGTAGAAGTCAACATGTACTGTCAAAAATCAGTGCTGTCTCATACTTGTGAGGACCAGACACTGGCTAGAAGTAACATCGTTGTAATTAAAACAGAAATTCAATAACCCTGCACATCTTAAATTCCTTAATGATGTCATTTCAGACTATACAGAGGGACAGATTTTACAGATGGTTCAATGATATCCCATGATGAAAAGCTTCCTGTACCTAATAAAATTAGCATGATAGAATTTAGTTGCTTGGTTTTTGTTTTCATGCAAGAAAATGTTCAGATTATTGACAGGAAAATGTTATATCTGCAGTGTGAAATAGGGTCCAACAAATACATGAAAATTCCTCCCTCCACCCAGTTTTCATGACATACAGTGATGGATAAACTTGCCAGATTCAGTTTCCTTCTATATTGAATCTTTTTGCTCTTGAGTTCAATCTATCTTGTTTTTGCATCAGTCCACACGGCTAAAAAAAGACAGTTGAAAATACATATGTATTTTTGTGTTCATTCTTCTAGTATATGCAGTTTGTATGCAATTTTACTCAATATACACAATTTTCAGTTAGTTTTCCCTTCAGTAATGCTGACTTTTACACTGTTCATTAATGTTTATTACTTATTTATTTTGCTATTTCTAGCTTATCTTATAGTAGAAGATCTTTTGGCAAGGTACAATCAAGGAAAATGATTTAAAACTATCTAAAGTAATATATATTTTAAATGTATTTTAAATGGAACAATATACATTTTTTGTTCAGAAGGCAGCCCCACAGAATTCTTAAGTCCAAATTTGGAAGAATAACTTTGCTGTGGTCCACATATTGATTTGGAATGTTCAAATTTGGTGAGATTTCATCAAAATGAACAAAATTCTCCCCCATCCTTAAAGACAGGCAACCATTCATTACAAGGATGCAGGAAATCTTTCCAGCGAGAGAGTCGAAGACATCCACCTCCCGCCTCCTGTACTACACAGTTGTCAGAGTGTGGCCAGGAACAACAAAGGTTCTGTTATGTAGAATATCCCAGATTTGAATAAGAGAGCCTGCTGTGTGGTTCTAGGTTACAACCAGGAAGATACCAGTCAAAATGCCAGTTGGGAATGAAATAAAAAGATAAATGGATAGTATAGCTCATGCTCACTCTCTTCATGCAAATGATTTGAATACCAAATGTTCTGAAGATTCGCAGTCTTCTGAAAAGATATTCTGTAGTCTTTTATTGGTGAGTTGTCCTTTCTTCTGGGCAGCATATGACCAGTTCTGTTGAAAGAGAACAAGAGATTCTGTTAGTTAGTACATAAGAACAGAAGTGGGAATTGTTAGGCATATGGACTGTGGGTGGGCCACCAGGCCCCTCAGCTCCTCTCCCTAGACCAGATCCTTGTTGCCAAAGAAATAATTCAGCCTCAAAATGGCCAACCTCACCCTTGGAAGCCTCCAGCATGGCTATTTAAAAGTCTGCATTCTCTGGCCTGAACCTGGTTTGTTATGTTATGAAAGGGGGTGGGGAGTGAAGGCAGCCCATCACGGTCCATGGGGATGCGTTAAAATAGGTTGAGTGGGGCTTCCTGCCTCTCCTGTTGGTAGGTGAGATGGAAATGATAAAAAGAGACGCAATGAATAATTTAAAAAATAGTTTTTTTTTCTTGTAAGGCATTCCATTGGTTCAATTTGGGGCAGTCTGAAGATAATGCAAGTGTGTTCTTGGTACCACTGCTTGCTTTTATTACTGCTTCTTTTTTAAAATTACATGTGGTCTATGACTTTACAGCTGTGATCTTATGCAGATTGTTAATTGTCTTGGGTTCAGGCACAAAAGGGCGGTATACAATCAATCAGGCAATCAGGAATAAGATTACAAGGTATTGTAAGGATTACTGAAACTGTTGTGTATTAAATTCCTTCAATACTGTAATATGCTTTTGTCTGATCAGCACTTCATCTTCCAGGGGAAGTCATTCACTAACTGAATTCACAGCCAAATCAGTTCCTTCCCACAGTGCATCAAGCAAGAGCAGGGTGTAGTTGGCAATAATGTTGGCAGGTTTTCAAAACAACAATAGGGGACAATTGAAATTGATGGCATGGAGTGCTGACAATCATGAAGTAACTATTGGCAAGTTTGTGCTCTGCCTAAATAAGAAATGAAAGTAATGATTTTGGTCATCCTAGTCATGTGTTTCTCTATAAAATTAACATGTTGTCCATATCCATAGATTATATTATGCACACTTTTCTGTCTTTATGGAGGGCCCACATCCCAAAATATGGGATTTTAGGACATCTCATTCAGTATTTATAAAAGGAAAAGCTTTTCAACCCTCAAATGAGAGACATTCCTTATAATAAGGGACACTTGGCAACCCTAATTGTCAATGATGGAAGCAGTGGTTCTAGAGGGCTGTATCTTAGATTGGTGTGTGCGTGCTGTTGGTTAATGGGCCTTATGCACTTTCACAGTTGCTTTTGTTCACACCATGGCCTTGACATTCAACACAACTAGTAAGAAAGTCATCTCTTAAAAAGACAAAATCTTGAAAGGAGAGAATAGCATCCAGACAGAATTACAGATATATCTGTCACAGTATGGTATGTTAAAAATCTTGCTGTCTTTTCATTTTCAGGATGTTGCTTTATAAGGTAATGATGTTACAGTACCAGTTCCTCAGAAAAATCTACCACCAGCCTCAGTTCTTGTAGGAAATTTCCCCCCTGGGATTTGAAAGATTAATGATGTTCTACATGCAAACTTCCATAGACACCCATTGAATTACACATGCAGAAAATACTTAAGCCTGATTCACATGTGCACATATGAATTAATGGAGGAGTTTGCAAAGGTTCAAACAGCCACGTTTACACAACTCTCCTGTTTTCTGGCAAGGTGATGCCTAGATTATGTAAGGGGTCAGCACTTGAAGGGAAGAAGCAATCCCAAGCTCCTTCAAGGAGGTGTCAGTGAAGAAACCAATGCAATCTGTACCTGTACCAATGCAATCTGTATCATCTTTAATCATCTTTATCCAGTGGCAAAAGCTCTCACCTACAGCAAGATGCTGCAGTGTGTGGTTGCTTACCAGATATGGATGTCTAAAGCCCTTTTCACACCTTACCTTGATAGTGTGACGAACTAGAGCCCTCACGATATTGCCAGTATCGCAAGAGACCCAGTAGAGAGCCCCTTGCAGTCTGCACATGGTAGGGCATTCGCGAGAGAGCACCAGTCCCCAACCGCTGCCTTGTCCGCATGTCAGCATCCTGGGCCACGCCCAGGTCCCGCCCTGTCCCTGCCTCACCGCCCCTGATTGGTCGGTGGTTTTTCTTTTTTTGTTATTGTTTCGTCGACTATCGTGCTAACGTTAGCACGATAGATCCTGCCAACAGGCAGTTTCATACTATGTTGGTAGTGTGCTAATGTGCTAACAATAGCGCCGGGTTTTTTTTTTTAAAAAAAAACACAGTCAGCCAGACCCCGGGGGCTGCTGTCGTCTCAAGTGTGAGTGGCGACGCAGCCCCAGGGTGGCGTCTCATGGCGACATGTCATGCAGTGTTCCCTGATGAGATGGGGGCAGCAGCTGGCCTGCTGCTGGGCAGAGCGCCCCCTAGGAGTTGCTGCATGAGAGACAGGCAGCAGGGACTGCCCACACCCCGCCCACTCCCGGGTCCTTCCTGGAAGCACACTGGACAATGGCTCCACAGGCCCTCTGGTCACGCGATCGATGCGTGAAAGGGAGTTATTTTCGCCTTTCAGGAAAAAATAAGAAAACGCACTATCAGCACTATCCATGGCCGAGATAGCACCTGATTCGCCAGAATGTCATGTGGTACTGTGGCTCGTGAAGGGGGGAGGGAGCATGCCTAATACGCTTTAAAAACACCATGCGAAAAGGGCCTTAAATAAGACTGATTTCTTCCTAGTCTGTTTTAACTGGGAGGTCCAGTTTGACTACAATGTCTTTTATCTGCTTCAGCTGGTACACAACTGCAGTGCTATCTGGAAATGGATAACCAAACTCCATTTATCTATGCCTTTGATAACCTCAAAAATAGTTCCCTTTAATGTAGAGACAATGAAAATGGATGGAAGGTCATGGTGTGATGGAATTCCCAAGTCAGCCACAAGCTTCTTCTGCTGTTACTTCTGACTTAAGGTAAGTGGTGACTGAAAGGTATTTCATCTTTAAGTATTCTACATGGAGCTGAGTTCTGCTTTGCTGGCAGGAAAGCTCTTGCATTGAATTCAGAAAGCAGGACCCCAGGCAAACTGTAGTTGCTTCTAAACAGTGATACACAGAACTGAACTACTTTGTATGCATAGTGAAGAAACGTCCTGATTGGAAAGAATTACGATTTGGTCCTCTGTATGAGCTCCACCCATTCTGCCCTATGTTATATCCTTGGACACATGCTCCAAATGCTGTAGTTCCCCTTCCCCACTGTAATGCATTATTTGTGGGGCTGCCTTTGAAGATACCCAATTAGAACAAAAAATACTAACGAATGTTCTCACTAAGCACAGGCATTAGGACGGTATTACACTGCACCTTTTTTACCAGCACTTCCAGTATGTTTTTGAATCTCATACAAAATGACCTTTTTGGTCTCCGATATCTAGGGTTGGAAAGAAATCACACCATCTGTGAGGTTCCAGATAGGATCCACCATCTTGACACCATTACATAGCATCTCATTGATTCAGAGGCCTCCTTATGAGTTCTTTCCTCTAAAATGAGACTAAGTTGCCAAGTGGAAATTCCTCTCTGTCCCACAGTTGGTTTTCTCAATTTTCACAGAGTGTAGCAAGGGTGGAAAGAATATTTTCAAAAATTGGAAAAATGGTCAAAAACCATGTTTTTCAAGTGATGACAAATCCTGACAAATCCTGGACTGATGAGAATCTTCACAGTATAAGACTAATTCTGCATAAAACTCACACATTCTTGACTTGCATAGAAAACAGCATTTTCTGCTCAGGGAATCAATATTTCTGCATTGAAATATTGTTTTCAATGTAGAAATGCTGCATTTTTTTCACAGAATATGCTGTAATTGGAGATTTATTCTGTGTGACATTTGCACATAGTTGATTGACATAGAAAACAGTATTTTCTATGCATAAATTAAAATTTATTTGTTGGAATATTATTTTCCAGGCAGAAAATGCAGTTTTCTATGCAAAGTTCAGCTTTCTCTGAAAAAAAAAAGCAAGTGAAAATTTTGTGCACGGGAAGACCCAAATTGCGAATCTCCTTCAAAAAAGGTTGTGTGGTTTTTGAAGACTTTTTGCAGCAGGAAGAAAATTGCTGAAATTACTTATCATTACTTTCAAAAAGAAACTTAGTGAAGAATTTCATCCTTAGAATATAGTGAGTGCAAATGTGTCTTCTTTATGAAGCTAAGGGCATGCACATAGAAAGATAAAAGTATTGTCTATTCATAATCAATCACAGACACAAGAAACCCATCCAGTGCTACTGCTTTTACTAGTTCATATAACATAGCAACTGAAACTTCATGTACCTGTTACACTTTATAGAAAGACATGGGCCATTTCCTCACTAGAGTGTTATAGCGCTATGATTCCACTTTCAACATCCTATGAAATCCTGGGGCTTGCAGTTTCGGGAGGGGCCGGCTGACCCCTTCCGAAACTGCAAACCCAGAATTCCATAGGATGTTGAAAGTGAAATAATAGCGCTATAACTGTCTAGTGTGGAAATGACCATAGAAATCTGTCTCATAAGTACAAAAAAATCAATGAAAGGGGAAGCAAATTGGAAGGGGGAAAATGAAGCTGTCTCCCACTCCCACCCTGCACACACCTGGAATAGGTGCTGTGGTTACTTTGGATCAATTCCTCAAAACTTTTCTTAAAAAATGAAAGCAGGAGAGTTTTCCAGTCTCCCTCAATTGTCATAGCACTTCCTGTTGGCTCTATGATCTATTGTTTAATTTATTTAACTGTCATGTAATGAGTCACTTATAGTTTTCACATCTTTTTTATTAAATTACAAATTCACATTCCAACAAGTCCATTTCAATCATATTCCAAATAGAGAATCCATAAAGTACAAAGTTAAATTTAACACAAAAGATACTTATTTACTTATTTACTCTGTTTAACCTTTCCCATAGCATCAACTTTACCTTTTATAGTTAAACAACTTAATCTTCTCTCACTTCCCTTCTTCTAATTGTCCATTTATATATGGACTTGTTTGTCTAAATTGATTCAGTCTCCAGACTTTCAATTTTAACCATTATAAAAACTCTTCCCTTATTTTCTTTTCTCTATACTAGCTGGTTCTAACTTACATTTTTCAGTCCAACAACAGCCCAAACAATTCTTAGATGTTACTCCGCTTGCTTCCAAAGCTATCGAATTCGCTGTAATTCCCTATTTCTTTCCCTGGGTCTTCTTTCTCTATATTCCCATTCTCTTCTATGTTTAATCTCTTTTCCTTCAGATGAGTTTTTTTATTCCATACTGTATCCTTTGACTTTTCTTCTGGTCTAAACTTACAAAACTGTTCTCCCCTTAAAAGAGCGAACCTTTAGTACATACTTCACCTATTCCCTTATTCCTTTAGTGGCCATCTTCCCCCATCTGGCTTCCAATATGGGGAGGGTCAGACTCCAGTCCTCCTCCATTTTCCCCTTTGGTTTTTGGGACAGTGTTGCTGTTAATTTTTCCATTTCCATTATATCATATATTTTTAATAGCCAGTTCTCTGCTTCAGGGGGTTCCGCTTGAATCACTTATAATAATCGTAAAAAAAGGCTGGGTGATAGGATATTGAAGGAGTAAGGGCAAATTTCTCATTTTTTCATGTAATAAGAAAATAAAGATATGTGAAGCAATTGGCTTCTCCAGATGGCAAATAATCCCAGTAAATATTATGCTATTATGTTCTTTGATTGCACATCTCACAGCGGTTGTTCCCATCGTGACAGCAAGTTGTGTTGTAAATATACCAGGGATTTGTGTCCTGCTGGCTGTGTGGTGAACAGTGGGTAGGGTTTCTTTCTTTCCTTGGCCTCCCTCATACAACATATCATCAATGGGAACCTGACACAGGAAGTTAACCTTTGCCAGTACTGCAATATCCCAGAATTTATAAAAAGGGGGAAACAAACACAGTCTGCCTTGGATTTCCAAAACCTCAGCTAGTCCCAGAAATTCATGAGGAATAACTGGAACAGGAGGTATATCGTTTGGATTTTCAAAAATGCCCAATCCATACAGGTATGATTCCTGAGGCTTTTCACCAGTGGATGAAGCCGATCACATTTTCAAAAACAACACTACCATGAAGTGAGGCCTTCCGTCTCTTGGCCGGATTGCAGCTCCTCTCACCTCCATGGAGATGCCTGTTCACCTTTCTCACAGTCACTTGATTCTTCATGCTCAAATATACTAAACACAGGTATGCAGCACCTAATGAGAATATAGCATCCCATAAACTGAAGGTGAGTTGTCTCGCAGGGTTGCTGGGGGTTGGAGAAGGTTGGACAAAGGTCCTGTGCAGGCCAAGGAATGTGCTCTGACAGGCAGGCCAGCCATGCCTTGTGCCGAAGAGGAATGTGAAAAGCCACCAGAGTCACCACCCAGCCAGTTTGAGCCAAGGGGAACTTCCTTCTCAAAACCACAGGACAGTATCCAGTTAGGCCCCCTGGATGTTCCCACAGGCCCTGCCCAACTGGACTTCAAAGATAAAAGTTTATTAGTCCTTTCTTAATAGTCTGCCTTCTCTAAACTTGCCTGGAGAAAATGTTCAAATGTTCAGCTATTCACTCCCAGTGTGCTTAGAATCGATGGCTTGTTAACAGCCAGGTTTGTTGTTGTGCACCTTCAAGTTGTTTCTGACTTATTATAACTATAGGGCAAAGGTTTCACAGGTTTTCTGGATAAGATTTGTTCAGAGGGGAGTAGACTTTGTCTTCCTCTGAAACTGAGAGAATGTGACTTACCCAACATTACCCAGTGGGTTTCCATAGTGGAGCAGGCATTTGAAACCTGATCTCCAGAGTTGTAGTCTAAACCACTCAAACTAATACACCACAGTTTGTGCTGGAGCTATGCAGACTTTTACTTTAAACCTAGCAAGAAACGCTATGATTCTATGATTCTATAAGGCAGGAGTCCACTGCTCTCTTGTTAGGAAGAAGTCCAGCTGAACACTTCTGGTTTTGAGAACTGGCCAAATTATGGCCTATTTACATAGCTGGGAATTGGGGCTGAGGTAGTGGAGGGCAAGAAGAATGAAACTAACATGTTTTGGGCAGTGTTTGGGTGGGGATTTTTTTCCCTTTTTGAAAAATTGGAGGCAAGGGCTTTATTGGTCTTTTGGGGAGGCTTCAGAAGCAAAATGGGCCAAAGGGATCACATTCAGCCTGCGCTTTCCCCACCCTTGTTCTAGGGATAAAATAAGTGAGGGTGCTGGCATGGGAAACATCATGATGTTGGCAGTAGTCATAATTACTGTAGATGGGAATAACTCATTGCGTCTGTTGCACAGTTTCTCTTGGGGACCCTTAATTACATTTCAACTCTAGCATACAGTGTCTCTGGGGAATAATCCATTTCATCATGATCTTAATGCACAAGTTCTCTTGGGAATCATACATTGCATCTTGAATCTGGTGCACATGCGTGAGACAGCACAAAAAAAAAATGCTGTTTCCCTTTTATTCTCTCCCCAACAACCACATTAATTTGCTTGCATAATATGGAATAGTTGCATCTCAGATGCACACATGGCCAGATTTCTTTAAGAAGTTGAATCTCTGGGTGGATACAATTTCTCAGAGGAGTGCTGTGGGACATGTGCAAGTTGCAGCTATGACATTGTGCAACCAGGCTTGTGTTGTGAGATTATACATTCTCTTAACCACATATATACCTGCCTTTCAACAACAACAATTGTTACAACCAGCCTCCTAGCATTCAGTTTCCTAGCATTCCTTGCTTAGAAGACAGCACAAAATGGTGTAACTTCAGGTGCACAACAGGTGGGAGGAGGCTTTAGTGATGTGTACCATGTGTGTGGGAGAGAAGGAGCCTTGAGTATAATAACTGAGTTACGATTACACAGCAGCTCTCTAGTTGTGTCTGTATAATACCAACATCTTTTCTAGCATGATGGGTGACAGCTGCACAATTTCCCTTGGGAACCGTGTATTGCTTTTTGTCTCCTGCCTATTTCTGTTGACTTTTCCTGAAACCCAAAGTACATAAATACAGATATTTCCACAAACATACCATAAAGGTCTGCCTCTTCTGGCTTGGAAAGGAAGTGAGCTCTAGCGAGGTTGCACTCATCCATTCTCATAGCTTGGTGACAGAGCGGTAAATAAAAGCCAGTCCTCTAAATGACATGCCAGTTCTTGCCAGATACATTGTCAAGTCTCCAGATGGGGGTGGGAAAAATAATCTATAAAGCACAGGAAAGAGACAAAGATAGTTCTCAATTTGGCAAGGAGGGAGATGGTATGGGACTGGCCAGTATGATTAACAGACTGATTGCTGTTAATTTTCAGTGCCACAAGGCCAGATTTGCCTTTAGAGAGTGAACAATTGCCTCAAGGTTGCAGAGGCTGGAGGGCAGTAGCAATCACTCAGTTGTTCCTTGTAGGGTCCTAGGTGTAGAGGGCAGAGTTTCTATGCCCCATAGTCTTTCCTGTATCCCTTAAAACATCTTTCAGGTATGACGGACACTGTCCTGTTTAGAAAATGGAAGAAAGATTCAGCCGCCCAGTACAATTAGCTTCTGTCCAAGGAAACAGAAGAGCCTTCAAAGAGCAAAATGTGATATTTAGAAAGTGCCTCAAGAATTATCTAATCCAATCCTCCACGGCTGATATAGGAAATCCAAAGCTAAAGTGTCTCATGTCAGATGACCATGAAACTTCTGTTTATGAACATCAAAGGAAGGGAGCTTTTTCACAGTATACAACTAAAGTGCTGTGATTCCACTTTAACTACCACGGTTCCATTCTGTGGAATCCTGGGGCTTTTAGTATAAGCATGGGTATTTAAAATTCTCGGCAGGACAGCCCTAGAGCCTTGGCAAACTAGAGATCTCAGGGTTCCATTGGATGCAGCCATGGCAGCTGAAGTGGAATCATAGTGCCATAATTCTGTGGTGTGAATGGGCCCCAGGTGAATCCACCATCTTCTGATTCACTTCATGCTTGCATAGCTTCTTATGTTGACTCAGCAGCACCGCTGAACACATGGTTACCTCCAGGCTCCAACCCTCAGCACATACATACACACAGACAGAAAGAGAGAGAATAGAATTTCTATGGCACACAGCTAGAGAACTAGTTTGGGACCTCAGAGGCCTGGCTTTGAAGTCTGCTTCTCTGCCTTTGCTCATTTTTGCGGCCATACAGAAATCTCTTTCTGTCTTTGTTACACACATGTAAACTGGAAATTATAAGGATCTACCCCTTGGATTGTTGAGAAGGCAAAACAAGACTGAAATCAGATTATCCCAGAAATGAAAACAGCCCTTGGGAAGGTGTATTGAACTTTTCCATGATTGTGCTAGGTGGCCAAGAAACAGAGTCTTATGGTTGGCCCTGCTGTCCATTCCCACAAGCTGACAAAAACTGCCCTCCTTAACCATTGACAGCAGCTGCTCCACCTCATCTTTTGAAAGCTAAAGAAACTGTTTGGGCTAGCCATGTTAGATGCTGACCCAGCCCTGTGTCAACATTGCATAAGAGACACTGCTCTCTGTTTAACCTGCTCACTGAGACATGGGAGAGGGGGGAAGTTTGCTTGGAAGTTAATAGGAGCGTAGTAAATGCAGCCTAGTTCTATTGGCTTCTGCATGGAGAATGATTCATCCACCACAACGAAACAGGCGACTTAAAAACCACCTGCCCTAGGCATACCTTTGTGCATGTGGGCGTACAATTTACTGCAAAGAGGATATCACTACTGGACATAAAACATTGCGAAACTGTAAGTTTTACAAATCGCTGAAAAGGAAAGCTGAATGGATTTTAGTGTCCCACAGTGGCAATTTCTTTAAACATGGGTAGGGATTCTTTTTTGGCCCACTAAATGCTATTTACTACAACTCCCACAATCCTTTTGGCTATTCTGACCAGGATTTCTGGGAGTTGGAATCCAAGGTAGTTGGAGGGGCACACTGGAGAGCTGCAATGGTTGCTTAGTAATTGCTACATACAATTCACATAGAAACTCACTAAAATGAAGAGAGGGTTACAGTGGCAAATCCTGCAGTGCTATGTGTGCAAATAAGGCTGCCGAGTTATCAGTAAAGTTGAGGGAAATGACTCCCATGTGCCCACAGCATGCTAACTGCCGTGACCAATAACGGGAACTTAATCCACTTCTGTTATCATATTATCCTTGCGGCCGGTTGATCTGGTGTGGTATTGAGAACATTCAGTGTGTGAACACGCAGACTTCTCAAGGAACATTGCTATCAGTATTTGTTGTGAATTCTGTATGAGATAAGAGAAAATCAAGAGTTTGGCTGGAATTAAGGCCACAAACAAGTCTTAGAGGCAGGAAAATATTTCATTAAGAAGAGTGAGCCACAAGAAGACTTAGGAGCCAGGAAAACTAAGGTGACTGAAAAACTGTACTTTGGAGAAAAGGATCTAGGGTAGGTGTACGGACAGCATAAAAACTCACCTTCCTATCTTTGCACACACACAGCCCATTCTGTCACTAAAGCTGCTATTACTCTTCCGCTAAATTTTTGTGGTAAAATGCTGGCCGCCACCCCCCCCCCGCTCTCACCTTGGACATTAAAAAGGCAAAGAAATTGCATGTCTAGTTACCCACATCCCTTGATTTTTGGAGTGGTATTGATATTCTTTTCCCTGCAGTCGCTACCAGCATGACAACAGAGATAAAGTGGTTTCAGATAAAAGCACTCTGCTCACTGGACTTTACCCACCCACTCGCTTCATTTAGAGCAGGAGATAAGAGGGTTTGAAGAAGCCACACAGTACTGGAGGTCGGAAGTGCCCATACATTGGAGAGAAGAACAAGAGGGCTAGGAATGCTGGCCAAAACAGAGGGTAGCCAAAGTGAGTACTCTAGATGGGAAAGTCATGGAGGCACTTTCAGAGCCTTTCAGAGTGCTTATGTTTTTTGTGTCTAAATATTTGTCACAAATGTGAACAATCACATCAATATCTCATTTTAGAACAATAAACACCTACATTTTGGGGATTTAAAAAAACTGATAAAATTAAACTACAAGTTATTAAACATTAAAGCATGAGCTATCTTCCTTGGCACTTACACATGGAAGTAGTTTGTTTTGTTTTTCAATATGAGAAACAGAGGGCCAATATCCTTTTCTATTTCTCAATCTAAACACCACCTCCACTGCTCTGAAGATGCCTTCTGGAACCTGCTTTAAGCCTCCTGATGCCAGTAGAGATAGTGTCTTACTTATGAGCATGTTTGAAGGAAGAGAAAGTTGCCTTGTTACACAGTTCTAAACTCCCATTAGGGCAGTGGTTCTCAACCTGTGGGTCCCCAGATGTTCATGGACTTCAGCTCCCAGAAGCCCCAGCCACTATGGTCAATGCTAAGGGCTTCTGGGAGCTGAAGTCCACAAACATCTGGGGACCCACAGGTTGAGAACCACTGCATTGGGGCAATGTTTATTTGTTTATTGCAAAGGAGTTGTAGTTGGATCCGGTAAATCTAGCTTCATTTCTATGGCCGTTCTTCCCTCACTCGCTTCATGTACTATTCATCCAGATACCGGATGGGATGCTATTCTTGAATGAGATTGGGCACCAGGGCAGATCTCATACAACCTTGAGCAGCTGTGAGAGAAGGAGCCATAAAACTAGAGGGGATTCCTTTCCCCCTCTGGCAACAGATGCACTGACCTCCTCTGTTTATGAAACCTAACCCTTTCCTAAATTGGTTTGGGAAGTTCTGGCCCCCCAAGCTTTTCTCATGACCCTGTCAATTGTCACTGGGGTCTGACCAGTTGAGGCTGAGGAAGCCTAGTGTCCAACAATATCCAACAATATATTCTACATGATATCCCTTCTGATATTTAAAAATGTCTTTCCTGTGACTTCTCAGTCTTCTCTTTTCCAAGCTAAGTATACCTCATTCCTCACAGGGCTCGGTTATCAGACCTTTTCTCATCTTGATCGCCATCCTTTGGATATGTTTCACCATGTCAATACCCTCCCTGAACTGTGGTGCCCAGAACTGTGATGCTTAGGGTGGCACAAACAAGAATCATTCCATTATTTATACTCAACTACACCTAAGAAGGTTAAATCAAGAAGGAAAAGCCCAGAATCCTCTAAAGGAAGCTCATAGCTCAGCAAGGATCCAGGTCTTTGTGTTCCACATCCTACTATACTGCCTCATTTGGAATACTGTGTCCAGTTCTGGACACCTCAATTCAAGAAGGATATGGACAAGCTGGAACATGTCCAGAGGAGGGCAACCAAAATGGTGAAGGGTCTGGAAGCCATGCCCTATGAAGAAGGGCTTAGGGAACTGGGTATGTTTAGCCTGCAGAAGAGAAGGTTAAGAGGGGACATGATAGCCATGTTTAAATATTTGAAGAGATGTCATGTCGAGGAGGGACTCATTTAGAATATTTGCAGCAACATTTCCGCCTACCTTGGTAGTGTTATATCCTTGCTAAGTGAGTTTGTAGCTCTGAAAGTAGTAATTATTTCCAGAGGTATTAATGTCCTAGCAGGGCAAGCCCCAGACATTTTGCCACCTCAGAGGAAGCAGCCCCACACACACACACTTTAAGCACCAAAATCAGCCTCATTTTGGACCAGGAATCAAAAAGTCCTAGAAGCCCATCTCTCCCTTTCTGGAAGACAAAAAGCAGTAATAACAAACTAAATAAATAAATAACAATTTACTGATTTCTCGATACACTCAGAATGAGCTACCAGAGATGGCCACTCCACCTTCTTAACATTAGGGCTGGCCTTCTATCCCGATATAGGATTATTTCATTATTTGGGTGGTAGATTTTAGGCAGTGACTTTCACTCTTAGGAGATTTGTATGTATGATCTCTCTTTTTCCTTCTTCTACCAAAGATGTAACATTTCTTTGATCACAGTCTGGCCAGGTTAAGAAGATGATATAATCCATCAGTCATCACAATCAGGGCTATACTAGCAATCTTCTCATCTGTCATTGAGGTAATTAATGGCATGCATATTTAACTAATAGACAGCCAGCATGGCATAGCAGTGTGAGCACTGGATTATGACACCAGAGATCATGGTTCAATTCTCCACTTGGCCCTGGAAATCTTGAGTGTGTCACACTCTCTCAGCCTCAGAACACCCCACAATGGGTTCACCTTAGAGTTGCCATAAGTTGGAAACTACTTGAAGGCGCATAGCAACAACAATGGGGAAGAAACCTTATAAATAATTGTTGCTCTCACCAAAATGTCCTTTATGCTTAGGCATTTATTTAATATGTAGATCCACCAAGCAGATTAAAACTAAAACCTGAAAAGAATATTAAATACATAAATCTTTAAAGTAGCAAATAAAAATATAACAAAATACCACCAGCAGCACATAAAACCTTAGTTGGAAGCACAGCCATTGTTCAAAACACATTTCGGCCATTTGGACCTATTTATAATCCTTCAAATTAGCTTCAGGCTGCTTTCTTCAAGTTTTTAATGCAGTGCTATTTATAGAACAGTATGTTGCGTGTGGAACGGGGACAGGTTTAAAAGTCTGGGCCGTTTGTCCCAGGTGTATGTTCAAATAACTGGTTAACTATACTGTGAGTAAATGGTTTACTTTAAGGATGCATTTTGTTTTTATGAATTAGCCATTAATGGAGGAGACTCCACCCACACAGGAATTTCCCTGGAGAGATAAAATTTGAGGACTACCAAGGATGTCTGATAGCCCAAGGTGAAGTGAACGGTTGTTGAAGTCAATTCAGTTAGTCTGCAGGCTGGAGCAAGGACATCACGGGCAAATTCATTCTTCACCTTTTTGCCAATAGAAGCTAGAACAAACAAACCTCAGATTCCTGCCAAAGGTGACAATCAAAGCCTTATATAATTGGACCCTTTGAAAAGATTTGGGTGGGAGGTGAAAGTCTTCAATCTATGTTGTGCAAAAGGACCCTATTGGGTGATGAGAATGATATTTGTGGGCAATAGATATCAAGAAAAATCTCAGCAAAATTTATATTTTGAGTGCTGTTTTGCTCCAATGGCTTTCTTTTATTGTCAAAGAAAATGCTCACCATCCAGCATCCTTCAATTTTTCTTAAGCTACAAGAAACAGGAGGTGTGTGTATAACAGCCTATAATATTGCATGAAATTGCCTTGCTTACCAAACTGTGAGAGGTTTCAATGTGTCTGTGTATATGTGCCTCCAAGCTGCCTGTCAATTTGTGGTGACCCCACAAATTTCATGTGTTTTTTTTTAAGGCATACAGCACCTGGTATTTGTTGGCAGTTTCCCACCCAAGTACTAACCAGGGTTGATACTGCGTAGCTTCCAAGATCAGACAGCATCTCAGGCCTTCAAGGTATTTAGGTTTCAGGGCTAAGCTTTTTCTTTGCCTTGGAACATATCAAATGTAGCTGTTCAAAAGTGGGATCCCAGACATGAAGAAATATTAGATGTATTTATGGAGTGGGAGTGTAAAGGTAATGGCATACCCTCCAACCTTAGATAATGCTCCAATTTAAAAAAAAAAAGCTCAAATGAACCATCTAAAATAAATCATGGTCTCACTTTATCTAATAGTGGAGCCAACCCTATAGACCTAAATACCCTACAGGCACCAGATTCCATCTGATCTTGGAAGTTAAGCAGGATCAGCCCTGGTTAGCACTTGGATGGGAGACAACCAACAAATGCCAGGTGCTGTATTTCAGAGGAAGGAACTGGCAGAGCCACCTGTGAGTATTCCTTGGCTAATAAAACCCTATGAAATTAATGGGGTCACCATAAGTTGACAGGTGACTTGAAGGCACACACAGAGCCAACCCTGGTTCTTCTCCACTTTCTTCAACAATGTTTCCCAACTCTCATTCCAGCATGTTGGCCTGCTATTTTTCCAGAGTGCAAAGTAGCAAAGGAGAAGGCGTTGTTGCCCCTTACAGAAATGAATATGTTAATAAAGTCTCTAATCTTGAGTCTCAGGAGATAGATTGCAATTCATATTTCACACAAAGACAGCTGCTATTCCAATGCCCACATTAGAAGACAGGTTACTACAATAGCTACCCCTTCTCAATACAGCTCCCTCCCAAGAAGCTCAGCATGATTATCTTGTACAAATAAAACAGTCAGGTTGGTGAATCATGCCTTTTTAAGATTGCTACCAGTTTGCATGTAAACAGAGCATCCTGATGAGGGCTAACCAGGTTTCCTTATAAGAAACCAGGCTTCTCACATTTTATCACAGGCCCTCCATTGTTTTGAGAATAAACTATTGGCTCTGGATTCACCAGTATACTCTGACAGAAAGCACAAAGGTCTAGTGGGGTTCTGGAATTTGAATCCTCATGTGGCTCCCATAAAACATGTAATATGTGTGTGTGTGAAAATTGCTGTCATAAATTTTGCCAAGACTGAGGCATTCTAGCTATGATCCTGTTGGCGCAATATGCTAGCAGATGCACTTTGTCCAGAAATATGCAGAAGCAGTGAGGGAAGGCAGACAAAATCTATTTCTCCAACACCTGGCATCTTTCATGCCTGCTGTGCCCATAACCTTTTTCTTCCTGCTGCCACCAGCTACACCCTTGCGGTTATGCCAATGTGGTGTGCCACCAGGATTCCATTTCAGTGGCAGTTCAGCAGGGTTGCTAACAAAACAGCAGTCTTCCTCTCTTCTTTTCTTAGCTCCATCATGCCAAAGGCAAATCATTGTCTCTGCCTTACTCACACCAGTGAATAAAATAAAGCAAGAAACAGAGGAAATAGCTATGCAGTGACATAACAGATTAGAGAGGACTGAAGAGGAGAAGATGCTGAACCGTTGTTTTTTGCAGTTGTCTAACATCAGCTCCAAAAGGCTTGGATTCAGTTAGGGAGAGTAATCCTTCAAGCAGTGGGGAGAGATCCAAAAGGGGATAGTCTTATGGCAGTAGCTTTTAAACACCACAAAAAGATTGCACACGGTTTTCCATTTAGTCATTGGGTAGAGTGAGCCAGCTGTCTCAGGAAGTAGCCTTTAGGTATCACAAAAAGGGACACAAATTGTTGAAAAACAAATAAGCAAATTGTTATCACTGGATTTTTACTGCCAGAGATGTGTAAAGGTGTATGTGAATACTGTGCACCTTGATTTGTGGAGAGAGGGGGATTTGCTTTTCCATCTTGGATAGCAAAATGTCTTAGTTTGGCTATAGATCCAAAGGTACAGGAACCATCTACCAAAAACCTTTGTAGTCTTGCATAGAGAAGGTGGAAGGAGATAGAAATAGTGGCGCATATTCTAAATCACCTATTTAGTTATGCATACATAAGTAAGTAACATCCCCTGGCCCAATCCCCCTACTTACCTTACCGGGCATGAGCTGCACTAAGAAAAAAAGTTCTGTTCTGCTGCTGGTTGGGATGCGGTTAGATGAGGTTTACATACATCGTCTTGCAGTGAGAAAGGCTTTGGCAAAGAAAGAGAGGTACATGCACTGCAGTAAGATATGTTAATCATGTTTGTTACTCTAAGCACAACCAAGTCTGGGTCTAATATATTGCCCTGTTTTGGCCAAAGGTATTGCCTTAATTTGTTGTTTTCATTCACACAGGTTGTGTTTCAATATTTGGCTTTAACATTGTAAGGATGCTTTCTCCTTCACATGCTGTTCCTCCTTTTGCATGTGATTTTGTTTCATCAGGACAAATGTAACCACACACACACACACACACACACACAGAGGACAAAATCCAGCAAAAGTGTTGCTTTATTTTTCGATTCAGCTAAACAGAAAGTGACTCGCTGTAACCAAAAGAGTGTCAGAACTGAGATCTGTTTTCCTTGCTCTCATCTTGTGGCTCAGTGATCTCTTGGAACCTTACGCTGGAAGGCAAACATTAAAACCACATTTTACAGAGAGGTAAACAGAAAAAAGCAGGGGGAGGGTTGGGATCAGGTAATACACACCAAAGGTCATTGAAACCACAATATTCCAACTGCTCAATGGCAATCTGTCCGCACTGATGTCTGATCGTAGTAGTTCATTACTGCAGTCATTTTCACTGATGGCAATTCAAAGAACCATTTGCATGTGATAGTTTCTAAGGTGAAACCCACAATGGACTCAATATACAAATTTTGTGTTTGAGTTTTTTGCTGGTGCTGTGCATTGTTTAAATAACTCTCTAGAAGATGGAATTCACTTAGCCATACCCAAATTTTGAAGTTTTTTTTGTGTCCAATTGTAATATCAACAGGCATCTGAGTTCCATAAGATTTGTAACCATGCCAAAAGAGGTGGAGAAAGTGGAGTGGGCAGGCAGAATGGCAGTGGCAGTGGAAGAAAGGCAAGGACAGTGGATAGGGGCTTTGGCAGCTGCTTTTATGGCAGAGGCACTCCATCTGTCCCAAAGACCCAAGCAAACCCCTACCTGCCTCCTCCTGGTCCCCCATCCCATCCCCTTCCCCCCAGCCCACTTGAGCAAATGAGTGAGTGTGCAAGGGAACTTGCTTATGGCTGAGCTCAGTCACCCTGCCACTACTGGTAGTTTTTGGTGTGTGTTAAATGCAGTTTGGGTGGCTTAGAGATATTCACGGTTGTTCCATTTTCTTCGGAGTTCTGTACCCCCAACCTCCACAAAAGTGGAGGGCCGACTGTACTCTAAGAGAAACACTCCCAATTGTAGGTTAAGGAGAAAATAACCTACCTGAAAACCCCTTTTTGACCAGAGGGCCTTTTACATATAGAAGGACAAACGTTGGCCAAACTCCCAGCATATTTATGCTCAAAACCCATTAATTCAATCAACCTTAAACATGTGTTGAACTGGGCACTTGATTTTCTAAAAGCTGAAGTAAGATCACATGCTATTAACTTGTGCTGGGATTTAGGCAAGTTGTAAGATCACTAACACAGACCAGCAGTTTAAGGTTGCAATCCTATGCTTTCTGGAAGAGGTCACATTGCTGAATAGATCTTCCTGTTATCAACTGGAAGTCTTTGACAAAGAAGGATGTCCATGCCTGCAAGCCTCCACACCTTTGCTGCTTGGGCACTGGTGCTCCACACAACAGAAAAGGAGCAGGTAAAAGATTGTCCCAGTGATATAGGTATGAATTAGAAATAATAAAGTAGAAATAAAGTAGAAGCTGGTGGCTTAGGTCAGAGGAACGGAGAAAGATTTAAGAAGGGTAAAAAGGTCACGAGAGCCAATGCAGCACGTAGCTAGGATGTTGTTTGTGTGTCATGTAGCCGGTGTGTTCCGAGGTCTGAGCACGGGGGTAATTAGCTAGTAATAGCATGTGGTATTTGTGACCCCGGAGGAGCGGACCGAGACATGCCTGCGATCTTCGCTGTGATCTTTGTGTGTGCTGTGAACTTTGTCTATAAAAGAGCTGTGAAACTTGAATTCAGGGCTTTTGGTCTTTTGGAGACATCCAGCCAAAAGCCCGCGCGTAATAAATTACTCTTTTTCTTGCTCTGTGGTCTCTAGGCTCCTGCAACATAAAGGTGCTGTGACTCGGATCGCTGCAGGCACTGAGACACCGAGGTGGCGTTTTGCCTGCTTGCAACACCAGTCCTTGTGGTTTCGAGGCCAAAACCCGAGACCAACCCGAGACATTAAGCATTCTGCATTAAGCATCAACCACAGCTGCTCACAGCTTGTTACTCTGTCCCACCAAACAGGCAAAGACTTTCCTATGTACAACTCTCTCTCTCTCTCTCTCTCTCTCACACACACACACACCATATTTTCCTATTTGAAAATTAAGGCAGAAATCTAAAGGGGCTGTTCCCAGATCAAGAGGAAATAAGATTATTGCTTCTCTTCTAGCCAGAAAGGGGATACAGAGTGGAATCGAGAACAGACTTAAAACTTTTTTAAAATGACTTCATTGCTTTCAGATCTGATGGCTCCAGCTTAGCAGGGTTTTTGATGTGTCGGCTACCCATCTCCCCACCACCACGTCAAATTCTCTCCCTGGCACCCTTATATATTTTAATTGGCTCATGCTATTGCTTGATCGTTTTATTTATTTTATTTATTGTATTTATGTGCCACCTTTTCTCCCAAAGTGGAACCCAAGGTGGCTTCCAAAAAAGTTTGTTTACAGCAGGAACTGGAGCTTTTGAAATCAATTGGACTTAAAAGTATTTACCCTTGACCAGACCATGATCTGTCCATCAGTAGACTTGTTCACAGGTGATTTCATATCTAGTGTTTCCCTTTAAATCTAGACAGTTTTTTAACCAGTGTTTACAACAAGTGTTTTTTTTTTTTAAAAAAAAAGATATTTAAAACAACAACAACAACACTGTGTTTAAGGGAGGTGGATTTGCTTTTGTTTTTCAGACTTTAGCTGTCTTTAGCACCCTGCTCATAAGAACTGTGGGGGAAGAAAAGAAGTTGCAGCACGTAGAGGGGTAACTAACCCCATTAAGCAAGCTTGAGTAGGCTTTTGTTATCATGGGAGCTGCTGGAACAGGACCCTTGTTATTCACTGTTCAAACAAAGATAAAAGAGAAAGAGCAGGCAACAAGAAGAAAGGGAAAGGGAGAGCAGGCCTGCAGAAATTCTAATTGAATGGCAGGGGTAATTTATAGCTCTTTCTTATTTATTTTGCTTAGGTTCTGAGGGAGGGCTGAGCGTCTGATAATGACAGCCTGGCCGTGAGCGGAAAATAGATGCAGAGAGACAACAGATGGATATCCAGCTTGTGATTTCTCTCAAGGTCTGGCTGTTGCCTAGGGAACTCCCTCTCGACAGCTCAACGTACTCCTCTCAACCTGTTTTGCAAAACACAAAGTGCTTCAGGATGGTGGAGCCTGACAGACTGGTTCAGTCGGTGGTGCAAAGCGTGCTTTGCATGGAAGGAGGAAACAAAATCCCCCATAGCCATTATTATGATGAATATGAGAGAGAACAGCTGCAGTTTTAAACAGGTACTGAGGCCATAATAGTGTAGAGGTTTACCTGTGGATAGCTGCCCCCCCCCGAACAATTGTACTTTGTCTCAGTTAGCTGGTGAGATCTTCCTCTACAACAGGGGTAGGTCTAAAACAGGGATAGTCAGCTACAAGTCCGTGCAGCCCTAGCTGGCTTAGTTGATGATAAGGGCCCTTTTCGCAGGGCACTTTCCATGCAAAAGAGGGCCTGGAGCATCGTGCAATTGTGAGGAGTGATCTGCACGACACACTCACAATTGCGCGACGCTCCAGGGGCCAGCAGGTGCCAATCGAGCACCTTTTCATTTTTGGCTAGAAGCTGAAAATGGTGCATGATCACACATTGCTCCCGGGCCCTGTGTGCACTTACCTGGCGTGCGGAGCCTCTGGAGCCGCGCCAGCCGCGCTTCCTGCCCCAGTGCAGCCTGGGAAACTTCCAGGCTGCGCTGCAGAAGGAAGAGGTGGGGCTCTCACGCAAGCGGGTAGTTCGTGCGGAGCCAAAGGACCCTGGATATGAGAGCCTCTCACCAGAGGCTGCTCGCGTGATCCCTGCACCCCAGCGCCAGAAGAAGGTAAGGTGCGGAAAGGGCCATGGAGTGTGGATACTTGTAGTGCATCAGCATCTGAAGGTGTGCATGATTGCCACACCTGCTCCAATCATTGAAAAATGTTGCACAGTTATTCTAATGAAGATGCTGGAGTGTCCTGCTAACAATGTTTGAAAACAGAGGTGATGGGCCTACTGCAGTCTGTATTCTGTCCGTATTATCTGCATCCCAGTCCAGTTCTTTGCTCTAGCTGGGCTTTTCAATGATTCTAGTCTAGCTGGGATGAACAATTGGATTTAGGTCATTCTGTGTTTCCTTCTCTGCGCTGTGCAAGCATGTTTGCTGCTGACAGAAACACAGAGAACATAAGCTAAGCTGCTCTATGAAATATCATGGACAGGGAAGATGAAACCCATGTCTCTTATTATACTTCATTCTTAAGATATCTCTAACAAATGGTGAGATACAGTAGTAGTGGTCACATACCACCACCTCACCATCACCAGTGCCCCATTCCATCACAAACACCACACTATTTCATTCTGAAGAGAGACTTTCTCTAAGGAGAGCTGGCCAGGCCCAAACGCTTGGCTCTGAAGCAGTTCTTCCTTAGAGCCAGGCATTTCTGTCTGGTTACCTTTCCAAAGAACCAACCTGCCCTCTAACTTTCCCAACTAACATGTTGATTTACCCTGTGATTTTATGGATACACTTCCTCAGATTAAGTGCATGAGGAAGTACAATGTTCGAGCTTCAGGGATGTACACGCGATTGTGAGTGCGTCATGCGGATCTCTCCTAACAATTGCGCAACGCTCCAGGCGCCCTTTTGCATGGAAAATGCAGTGCGAAAAGGGCCCAGGTCAAGGAAAGGAGGGGGAGAGGGGTGGGTTGACATGGTTGTCCTATACTTCCTCTTTCTCTCCCATCTCCTTCCTTGGGTGTGGGGGGCATCAAGAGAGGGTTTGTGGTGCTGAGAAATTGGGCTGTGAACTGTCCTTAGCTGGCCAGGTAGCTGGTGGTGGTGGTGGAGGAGGAGGAGGAGGAGGAGGAGGAGGAGGAGGAGAGCCAAAGGCAGGGTTAAAAACTTAAGGGCCTGATCAGAGCCTCTGAGAAGAAAAGAAGCAGCTGAATGGGGCAGCAAGTATTGGCAAAACTTGCACATAATCAAATCTGTGAAAGTCAAACCCACAAAAGTAGATGGCTGACTTTAAGTTGTATGGCCTCTTGTGTGTGAAAATTTAAGGTTGAGGAGCTGCAAGTAAGGGCAAGCCTGCTTCCCAAAACCTATGAGAAGAGTGTGCTGTGGCCCAGAATACATTGCAGACCATTGTGTTCAAGTGGTTTCAGCTGGGAGCTGTAGGTGATGATGTTCAATGTAGTGACAGTCTGTCATTTTGGGT
The DNA here is from genome assembly GCA_948472985.1 of Iguana delicatissima. NCBI lineage: Eukaryota > Metazoa > Chordata > Lepidosauria > Squamata > Iguanidae > Iguana > Iguana delicatissima. Next base: position 163,484 of record CAOKZL010001260.1, on the reverse strand, counting down.
CTGTCTCATAGTCAATTACTCATGGGTACCAGTTATGCCTTTTCAATTTTATTTACAGCTTTTTTAGTGGGTGTTATGGTTTGAGAAATGTCTGGTTTAAATCTGTGACTTTTCAGTTTCTCTGTCACTTAGGTACTTTCTGCAAGTTATCAGATCCCAGTGGCATCCTGTGGGGATCCCAGTAGAGCCTCTCCTGGGAGGAGAGTGTGACCAGAGCACTCCCTTCTGCACCGGCTGCCTGCGGAAATGGAGGAGGTGCAATGTCCATGTCTCTTTCTTCCTCAGTGCAGCTGGGCACTGTCCCAGGCTGCGCTGGGGCAGGAAGTGTGGCCATCATGTTTCCTGACCTTCTGCAGTGAAGGTAAGTGCTGGAGGGCAGTGGGAGGGCTGCCCGATCACTGGTCATTGACGGGTAAATGATTTGCAGCATAGTCATACTGCCTGGGGATGGGAGAATGACGGGACATTGTCAGGGTCCCATCCTTCTCCCATCCCCAGTGCTGGACAACAATGTCCTGCAGAAAGGGCCCTAGATCCGAGTAGATGTAGTTTTATAAAAGCATTTGTGTGGTGTAGTGTTTGGAGTGTTGAACAATGACTTTCAAATCCCCACTCAGCCATGAAAACCCACTGGGTGACCTTGGGCAAGTCATATTGTCTCAGCCTTAGTCATATCCACTCTGAACGAATTTTGCCAAGAAAACCCTATAATAGTTTTGCCTTAGGGTTGACATAAATTGGAAGTGACTTGAAGGCACTTAATAACAACAACTATTGGTTGTACAAAATAGATTTTTGTGGTAGAAGCTAGAAGCATGTAAGTGCTATAGTGATGAGTTGGTGGCTGATATAACATGGTACTTGGTACACTGTAATTTCACAGTAATGTCAAGAATGCAAACTAATTGCATGGACTGTTCTAGGTTCATGTTGATGGCAGAGTGAAGGTTGTTTATATTCTGGTAGAACTTCTTAAGAAATTCCATCTATGAGTCCAGCTGATAAAGATATTGTTGTGTTAGGCAAGTGCTTGTAAACAGTAACATTGACCTGAAGTTTTCAAAGAAGTAGCCGCACTATAAAAAGGAAAAAAGGAAGGGGAGGAGGAAAAAAAAGGAACCTAGCAGCACCTTTAAGACTAATTGATTTTTATTATAGTATGAGCTTGCATTGATATGAATAATTTTTTTCAGATTCAACATAATGTTAAAGCCTCAGGTTATTAAACATATTGATACAGTTGTGGGAGTGGGATAGAATGTAATAGGATCCAGAAGGATGCAAACTATGATCCTCACCCTTAATCTTCAAAGATCTGTGTGAGGTTGTACAAGTCTTTGATCAATCTGAAGGTACAGATTATTCCCAAAGGGGAAGTAACTATCAACAATCACAAAGTGACAAGAGTTTGGTGACTAGTTGTGCAATAACTCTGTTTGGAATGGTGTTCTTGATGGTTCGTAATCTTTCCATAGGCTGTGATTTGATAGGGTGCTTGAGCATATATGGAGAAACTGTGGGGAAATAGGCTGTTTTCAATATTGAAGTTTTCGATACTGAAGTTTTCAAGGCACTGATTTCTGTGTTCTCTTCATAAAAGTGTATCATGAAATCCTGATTCTCTTCCCCAAGTGCCCTGTATCTGAACACTGGCTCTTAAACAGTCTTCACTGGATGGGGCCCAAAATGTCTTTATAAGTAGGAAAAGGATGCTTTTGATCACTCCCACCAAGATCATTCCCACACACAATTTGAAGACCTTGGATTTGCCTTATGGTTTGAATTAAAAAGCACTACCAGGCCTGAACATTTGGCATTCTCCAAATAAATGCAGTACAGCCAATATAATAACACTAAATCAGCTGCCTACACTTCTTGGTTTCTTTTAAGATTTCAGCCCCAAAAAGCTGATGTGTTTGGGTACTGAACTGATTCCACTGAGTAGTTCTTGTACTGTCAAAAAAATATCTCTGTCCAACAGGCTTGTTTCAAATGAACAGCCTGGGGAGCCATAACCAATGCTTGGCAGAGGCCTAGAAGGTTAGTTCATATTGGACAGGGCTGTGATTTAACACAACAGTCTGAAGAGTTGGCATAGCACTAAAGGGATTATATCCAGTGGCCCAGCAGAAATTAATTGGGGATGCAGTGGCAGACAACAAGCTTTTGAGGTTTATCTCTAATAATGTGCTTTTAATTTAAACCCCTCAGAAATAGCAAGGAGATATTCGCCTTTTGACTTGGAGCAAGTCAGAATTATTCCAAGTGATCATGTCCCACTGTCCTGATTTGGCCGGGACAGCCCTGCCACATCTTTTGTCCTGCTTTTTCAGTTACTTTTTAAAATGTCCCAGTATCTCGCTCCTCCACCCATTTTCTCCCTTCATCCTCAGTTTACTTCAATTGTTGCAAACAGTTCAAAGTGCAAAAGTAGTTTGCATTCAATTAACTGAGGGCATTTCCACACGGTGTCAACCTGCCACAGTGATGGATGATCATGGTCCCAGGAGCTGTGCTACTGAACAATGTCGTGGTCAGTCCTTGCTATACTGTGGCCAACTGCCTCTAGCCCAACAGTATTGTGCACTATGTCAATACCAGGAAAAAATCCAATATTGACCCCTGTTTGCGTGACTGGCCCATTGCCTGACGGCATGTGGTTCCCAATCACACCAGCTCCCATCACCAATCCGGGAGCCCTGACTCATGGATGCGCAGATGCATTTGATGCTGCCCAGTCAGAAAAAAGGCCCTGGAAAAAAGCAACCAATCAGGTGCTGCAGGGAAGGGAAAGGGCGGGGAGAAGGCATCACTATGGATGCTGTCATGCAGAAGGCACAGCAGTGTTAATGCCGTTATTCTGCTGCTGCTAAGGAACACATGCCCCCGTCCTGGCACTGACGATGCCAGAATTGCTATCATGAGGTTTGGTGTGGAAATGACCTCAGTGTGGGGAGAGGAGAGGAGAGGAGAGACGTGATCTTGCCCTTTCCAGTAGACTCAGACAAAAGCAAGCTGCTGGAGCCTTTCCTAGCTTGTGTGTGCTCTCCCATTAATAACTTTTGCTGTATTGATTCAGCTCTGATTTTGCTTGGCCATACATGTCCTGGTTTTCATCTGTGAAATGTTAGAGAATATGGGAAGGATACAGACAGTACACTCTCAGAGATGCTTACCTTATACATATAGTTTATTTCTACTCTCGCCCCCCTTTTTTTTTGGTTCTTAAAAGTCTTTCTTCAGACTCAGAAATAATATTTTATATATAGGTGGCAGCAATCCTGGATTTATGAATCTGTACTTGACTAGAGGCTGTGGCGTTCAACTCTAATTTTTGATGAATTTATGAGCTGGGTTTCAAAACATGTACTTGTCTCATTTGCATGTTACCATTTCAGGTACACACCAAAAATGCAACGTGTGAGGAAACCTTAAACTGCCTAGCCCTTTCAAATGATAGTACTTGCAGTGAAAATATATGGGGAGGTTCGTCCCATCTATATGGACAATAGGCTCTGCCTCTTACCTTTATGCATTCACAGCAAAATTTGAAAATGTCCTGTTTGTCTAAAACTATATTCCGCAGGTTCAGGAATGCTGTTTTTCAAAGATCCTAGAGCATTTGATACATATACTTATAGGCCTACAGTCTTTTTACATCTGCCAACAAATGAGCACAGGTTGGGGTGGCTTACCCTCCAGGCATTCACAGATGAAAACTAGAAAACATATGGCCAAGCAACATCAGAGTCTGGTGAAAGTGCCAAAAGTTAGTAATGAGAAAAAACACAGAAGCTTGAAGGGGCTGCAATAGTTTGCTTTTGCCTGAGCCTACAGGGAATGGCAGGATTCTGGCCCTTCTTCTCTCCTCTCTCCTGCTGGGTTAATTGAGTACAAACTACCTTTGTACTTTGAATTCAGTTTTCAGCAACTAAAGTGTGCCGAAGAGAAAAGGGGCAAGTGGAAGGAGGAGAAAGAAACCGGGAGATTTTAAAAGCAATGCACTGGGTCACCTTGGGCAAGTCACACTCTCTCAGCCTCAGACAAAGGCAAAGGCAAACCGCTTCTGAACAAATCTTGCCAAGAAAACCCCATGATAGTTTTGCCTTGGGGTCACCATAAGTTAGAAATAGTTTGAAGGCACACAACACACAAACACAAAAAGGTGGGATGACAAAGGTTTAATTGGGACTGTCTCAGGAGAGTTGGAAGATATGGGGTGTAACCCACTGTCAGATTACCCCTCTCCATATGCAGTCATTGCACAGTGAAATAATATCTGTAAAAAAAATCAGACTTTTACAAGTGTACCACCATATTCCAGTGTGGATTTTTGCTGTGCAAGGTTCCTGCCAGCAAACCAGCCAAGCTCTTTTCCAGGATATACCATTGCATCTGCCTCCTCAAAGAATTCCATTACTTTCCCAGCAATCAATCAGCACTTCATGATAACTGAGCATGCTCAGTTGTCACTGGCATTTATGGGTGTCCCTCTCTGCTAAGTGCCCCCCTCAACTTCAAATAAAACTGTGGGCCTAAATACTCTAAGGCACCAGATCCTGTCAGATCTTGGAAACTAAGCAGAGTTAGCCCTGGTTAGTACTTGGATGGGAAACTACTGACAAATACCAAATGCTGTAGGTTATGTTTCAGAGGAAGTAAGTGGCAAAACTATCTCTGAGTACTCCTTGCCTAAGAAAACCTTGTGAAATTCAAGGGGTTTGCCTTAAGTCAACAGATGACTTGAAGGTACAACACACACGTTGTTGGAATACAGCTTTGCCAGTCTTACGTCTCCAACTGCCCATAAATCCTTGTTGGAGCTGAGTAAGGGTTAAGGAGTGGTTTCATGAGTGAATTCATAAAGATCTAGTGGTGGCTGTATTTCTTAAATGGTAGAAGAGACTGGATTTTCTAGAAAAGGAATATTGGTAACAGGCAGGCCATTATTACCATGAAAGATATGTGAAACGTTCAGCTTTCTGGAACCACCACAGGGTGATTTGTCAAATGTAGAAAAAGGAATGTTATTTGCATCTCTATTTCAAGCAAAGAGTTAATTATAAGCTGTACATCAGATTTTTTTTTCTTTACAGATATAACCAGACTAGGGTAAGCTTATGGGAGCCAGCATGGTGTAGTGGCTTGAGCAACCCATCTGACTAATGGCAACCCTAAGCCAAACCTGTCATGGGGATTTTTGGAGCTGTGAGTGAGTAACACACCCAAGGTCACCCAGTGGGTTTCCATGGCCAAGGGGGAATCGAATCCTGTTCACCAGAGTTGTAGTCCGATGCTCAAACCACTACACTATGCTGGCTCTTGGGAGGCTATGCTTACCTGGCAGTAAATCCAATTTATGTCAGTGGTGACAGCTTCCAAGCAGAAATTAGAGAACTGTGCCATTCAAAGCTGCCTTAGATGCAGTCCTATCCTCTATATTAATCAGCCCCAACTTGGTACTTTCTAGATGTGTCTAGTCCAACACAACTGGAGGGCCCCAGCTTGCAGGGGGGGGTTGCTCTACCAGCCCCCCCCAGCTGCACCACTTGCAAAAACTTCTTTTGGGAAAAAAAATGGCTGCCAAATGCCCAGCACTAGATTTCCAACTCAGGTATGGAAACTCACCAGGTGACCTTGGGGACATCACACACTCTCAGCCCCAGAAAAAAACTCATTATAGGTTTGCCTGAGGGTCACCATTACTTGGAAATGACTTGAAGACACACAACAACAACTTCAACAACAGTGGGGTGTGCCACATTTTGGTTCCTGTAGAGGCCTAAAATGTCCAAGGAGCCATAAATCTGGCAAACTGTCTTCCCACCCTGTAGGCACATTGGGGGCACTTGAGGGCAATATTTTTTCCTTTTATCTAAAAAGTTTTGTGAGGCCTTCAGGACTCAGAGGAATGTTGCATGTAGCCTACAGGGTATACTTTCCCCACTGCTGATCCATACAGTTGGATTTCCTGCCAGGCAGGTGTATAGGGAGACTCAGTGTGGTATGGTCTGAGCATTAGACTAGGATTTTGGAAAACAGGGTATGAATCCTCCCTCAGCCATGTAAACCTATTGGGTAACCTTGGGCAAATTACATTCTCTCAGCCTCAGGGGAAGGCAATGATCACCCCCTTCTGAACAAAACTTGCTTGGAAACCCCATGGCCATTTCCGCACTAGCCTGTTTTAGCGCTGATTCCTCTTGCAACATCCTATGGAATCCTGGGGTTTGCAGTTTCGGGAGGGGCCAGCCGGCCACTCCCAAAACTGCAAACCCTAGGATTCCATAGGATGTTGCAAGTGGAATAATAGCGCTAAAACAGGCTAGTTTGGAAATGGCCCATGATAGGATTAGTATTAATTGGAGTCATCTTGAAGCCAACAACAACAACGGCAAAGAAGTTCAGCATCTCAGACTAAAGGGCCTTTCGACGCTACACTGTTATAGTGCTATTATTCCACTTTCAACATCCTATGGAATCCTGGGGTTTGCAGTTTAGGGAGGGGTATTTAGAATTCTCAGCCAGGGAGCCCTTTGTCTTCAGTAAACTACAAACCCCAGAATTCCACAGGATGTTGAGAGTGGAATAATAGCACTATAACACTGCAGTGCGGAAAGGCCCTAAATGACTTTTCTTTCTGAGTGACTTGTTACATATGCATACAAGCAACCTTTATTTATTTGCCCTCCATGGGATTCAAACAACCACAGCCAAAGTCACCTTGGAGTAGATCATGGGCTGATCTAGCTGTTCTGCATACAGACAGTGTTTCAAACTAACAATATTCTGTCTCAACTGAAAATAGCCTATCTTTTTGACAGTAGCAAGAGATGAGATCTTTGATTTTCTTTTCTATATTTAACCTGGTTTATGTTAGACTTGGAGCAATATGCCAATCAGAATGAACACCACACAAACAAAAAACGCTAAGTTATAGTTTTCCATGCCACTGAGTTAATAATTGTTTATCTCTTTGGGCTCTCAGTGCTTTTTACAAATAGACATAGATTGTTCCCATAAGCAACCTAATGGCTAGGTGCATGCCTGGATGTTCTTTGTTTTAATTCCATGTAAATCTCTGCCAACTTTAAACTCTCTGCCTGGAAAAAAAAATCCTTTGGAAATCTCAGGATGAGGACAGAGACATAGTGTTTTAATGGTGGCTGCAGCGAGTTCTTAACCTGTAGTCTGACACATATACCCCAGCCTAACTTCAAAAACCTTCCTTAAGAAATCAGCTGAGACTTCTTCAAGGGCAATCTGTCCAGCTATCCCACCGTTGCAGGGGAGGTTGAAGACAGGGAAAGGTGGGAAGAGGGATGGCATAAGCCATCCATTTTGGCTCTGGACACGCCCATGAGCAAAATGCAGGCCCTGACCAATTTCTCCCAAAAGAATACGGCCCTTGACAGAGCAGAAGTTCCACACTACTGCTTCTTTCTATTCTTTACCCAGATAGTCTGTCTTTATCATTATTTCTTGCCAGAAATCCTGTATATTCTCGTCTAGACAAATTTCTCCCTCACTCTGTATTTTTTTAAATACAAAAGCATTTGTAAATAGTCCCATGAGAGGGAGTAGTTGATGTCACAGGATCCGGCTAACAGATATTTGCCATAGCTGACTTTTCTCTGGTCAGGGCTGAATGAGCTGGGAAGTTTACAGAACGAGTTATTTAGGACTCAGCCTGTGACGGGGAATTTTGTACTAAACCACAGTGAGTGAGGGCTTCTTCCAGCTACCCCCCCCCTTCAGATGTGAAGTCTCTCTGCAGCCTCTGATGTACATCAGCATGGGAGCCAGCTTGTGCTTTGGTCAATTTCCCATTGTTCTTCACATAAGCAACCAGTACAGCTGAGCAGCTGCAATTTCTTTCTAACATGGGGTGGAGGAGATGGAAAGACGTACTTTGGAAGGAATTATTCACAGTTCACAATGATAATCTTTGTTAACGAAGCCTGAAGCAGGCACATGTCCAAAAGAGGCAAATGATGAAGTGTCGAACTGTTTGCAAGCCCATGGAGAATTCATTAACAAGGTCCCTATGTGAGTCAGGGAGCTCAGGGAAAAAAGCAGCACTGTTTTTAGAATACTATTTTTACCAGGGGCATTTTCTTTAAAGAAAGTTTTTAACTGAACAGATGACCTCATGGTTTGAAGGTGCACCAGGGAACAGGCTCAAGTCAGCTTCTCCTGTGATAAAAACAACGCTTATGCAGAGACATTTCCCACTGTGGTAGCAATCCCAAAGTGTAGGTGTGTAAGATTAGAGAGCACACACCCTGAATTTTCTTCATCCTTTTTGGCTCCAGACGAACCTCCTCCCAAATTCCAGAGGCCTGGACCTTGCAGTCTGTAAACAACAAAAACAAGGTCTCCAAAGGCACCATAAAGACTGCTGCACCGCAGTAAATTCAGGTGCCACCAGACTTTTTGTTGTCCTTCTTACCAACGTTCATATTCAGCATTTCAAATGCCATTTGTATAATATGCTATGCAATAATACACCATATGAAACTGAGGTGGGGAGGAATGTACATTCTTTCTTCCCTGATGACATTCTTCCCGCAATGACATTCTTTTGTCTCTGAAAAGGATCAGAAACTGGAAACTTCAGATCCAAACTTGACTCTCCAGTGGGATGTCAGATAGCTTCTCAGTTGCCAACTGGGAGAAAAGGTGTGTGTGTGTGTGTGTGTGGTGTGGGGGTTATCGTAGGTGTTGTAGTGTGCCTTCAGGTCATTTCCAGCTTATGGCGACCCTAAGGTGAACCTATCATAGGTTTTTTTAAGGCAGAGAATGTGTGATGTGCCCAAGGTCACCCAAAGGGTTTTTGCGCTCAGCAGAGACTCAAGCCTTGGTCTCCAGTCCAAAGCTCAGACACTACACCATGCTGACTCTCTGATGATAACTATTATAAAATTGAAATGTCACTAGAAATGGTTTTCTTCAACTTCATTTAAAAAAAATTCACAACTGAAGCAACCCAGAAAATATCACAGTTCTCCACTTTGATTTCATAACTTTGTCATTTGTGCTACTAGTTCTGTTAATGTGGAAAATTAAGTATTAGAGAATGGCAGTCTTGTTCCTCAAAGGGAAGTCTACAGCTGCAGCAAAGCCACTCCACACATGCAAGTTCAGAGTTTGGACACGCAGCTTTTTTGGCCTACAGCTCAGGAATCTCCAGCCCAACAAGGCCACTGGTCATGCTGGATGGGGTGTTCTGAGAGTTGTAAACCAAAAATATAACTTTTTGCTAGCTCTGGAAGGCCATTCTACCTATACAGTAGGGATACTCCTATTTGCTCTTTAAACCTCATATACTAAATCCTTCCCCCACTTCAAGTAATTAAAGCATCACTGTAGAATATCCATTTATAATCCAGAGATTGTCTGATAGAAAGACTCCAGAGTTTCTCAGGGCACTCAGCAGGAGTATGTCTTTCACCTCTTCAGCTTTCTCAGAAAACTACAACATTACAGTAACCAGAGGTAGTAAACATTTTGTGGTTAGAGGGCTCTCATAATTCTCTTCTCATAAAAATCACGGGTAATTGACTTAGTACAACCAGCCACCTTGGTTCAAGAACATTTGGCTTAATGAAAGGAATCCTAGTGCATTTAATGAGTCACATGCAGTTGACTTGTCCTTTCTGCTGCAATGTAAGTAAGCATGCACTTATTCAAGAACTGCCAGAGTTTCCAAGCAAGACTTGCAGGAGCCTCTGAGACAAGATCATACACCATTGACTATATAAAGCATGTGCAGCTCCTCCCATGTTTGATATTCCTGGGTGCATTGCACACAAATGAGCTGCCTTTTAGAACCCTTTAACTGCCTCCCATTCAGTGGTAGAAAATGGAATCACACTTGTCAGTGCCCATTCGTGGCCAAAAGAACACAACCACTCAGGAAAGTCTGTGCTATTCAAGGTAATTTCACAAAGTGCAACAAGTCAAGTATTATACTGGAAAAGGTCCAATTAAAACAAATTCCAGCATGCTACAGCCAGCCATGAAAGTTGAAGGACTCCATTGTTTTGCAAGCCTATCCTCTCCTTTAAAGAGCTGGTGTTTAGGTGCTTGAGTAGAACTGGGAGAAAGAGGGAGTGGAGGGGACTCAAATATTAAGGCCTAAAATGCAGCCTAGCATTCATTTCCTAGTGGATGATAGTGTACCCTGGCAGGACTTAAACTCACAGTTGGTCCTGAGGTTGAGAGTGTGAAGCAAACGCTCCTCCATCTGTGTGACACCACTTACCTTGGAGCAAAAGGAGGAAACAGACAGGCCTACAAAAGAACATCTAGCTAACCATTTCATAGACTTGGAGACTCCATGGCTTGTCTTGCTCTATGGTGAGGAATTATGTGATCTTCCAGATGTTGTTGGACTGGAGCTCTCATCAGCCCAGCCAATGTGGCCAATGAAATGCTCAGAGTTTCAGTTCAACAACATGTGGTGTGTATCTACACTCCAGCTACAGCAATTGGATAGCACCTTAGTAATCACAGCACTGTCTTACAGAATCCTGGGATTTGCAGTTTAGTGAGACATGCAGTTTTCTCTGATAGAGCATCATAGAGTTGGAAGGGATCACAAGGACCATCTATCTATCCTTCTGCCACATAGGAATGCACAGCTAAAACATTCCTGAGAGATGGACGTTAATCCTGTGTTTAAAGACCGCCAATGAACAAGAAGCTGCTAACTTCAGAGATTTAATCCCATTATATAGTTCTCACCATCAGGAAGTTCTTCACAATGTGAAGTGGAATTTCTTTTCTTGAAATTTGAATACACTGGTTTGTTTTCTACTCTCTAGAGCAGCAGAAAACAAACTTGCTCCATCTTCTACATGACTTCCCTTCAGATATTTAAAGATGGTTGTCATGTTGCCTCTTAGACTTCTCCAAGACCTTTGCTCTTCTTGGACCCCCTACTCTGGGCATGCTCCAGCTTGCCAATATCCTTCTTGACCTGTGGTAAGCTCTAGTCCACTCAGCAGTTCTACAAATCTCAGGATTCCATGGGATAGAGTTAAAATGGTATCAAATTGCTATGTCTATGTAGTGGACTGGAAGTGGCACAACCCCACCCTTCCTGTGCAGTTTGATGTACTGTATGATTTGAACAAAGGCTTTTTGCTCCTTGCTTTCATTTTCTTGCTGTCACCTCAGCTTCTACTTTTCCTATGACTAGCATCTTGAACTCTACTTCACTGCACCTTTCCTTCCACTTCTAGCCCAAGTTAGACTTCAGCTTCTGGAAACCTGTTTTCATCTCTCTCTCTCTCTCTTTCCCTCCCTCCCTCCCTTCTCTTTTCTTTTTAAAAATTTGCCTATGATCCAATCTGTCTTTGAGTTCTCCCATTTTCCTCCCACCCTCTTTGCAGATTCTGAACACTTCTGCTATATTTGTTTCAATATGAAATAGGAATGGCAAATGTATGGAGTGCTGCAGGCAAAACTGTCATAGTGTTTGTGACAATAATAGCAACAAGTCAGAGAAGCCAAACAAGCCCAAGACAGTTGGCTATTTGAGGTGAAAAACAAGCACTACCACCACTACTTCATACAGAAACATTCTTGACCAGCAGCTGAATCTTCTTTCACCAGTGTCCTTTACTGGACTTGAGAGCAGTAGGTTAGGTTAAGAGTCATGGAAAAATAGGAGTTCTGTCATTCAACAGAGAGAGAAAAGTTTATAGGATACTTACAAGATATCTTGGATGTCTGAGAAAAAATGGGCCCATTCCATGAACCATGAAGGCATATGGGTGTGTATGCAACCCTAACATTTCACAGATAAAAACTAGGACTCATGTGGCCAAGCAATGTCAGAGTGTAGTCAAGGTGGCAAAAGCTATTAATGAGGAAGAACAGACAAGCTAGGAGAAGCAGCAGTACTTTTCTTTTTCCCAAGTCTACTGGGAAGGGTAAAGTTCCAACTCCTCCTCTCTTCCCCTGCTGAGTTGAGTACAAAGTCCTTTTGCACTTTGCAGCAAATGAAGTAAGCTTAGCTCAACGGGTGACAGTGGGAGAAGGAAAGAGAAACTGGGACATTTTAAAAGTAGGTGAAAAAGTGGGATGATAGATGATTAAGCAGGACTGTCCTAGCCATGGGACAGGGGGAGAGTATGTGAAGGCCACTAGATTGGTAGGTGAAGCTTAATTCAACACTGGTATTACCATACCCTCCCCCCGCATTCTGTGAGATGTACTATTTTCATAATTGAACATATTTATGGCTGGAAAACATGACTGAAGGCACACTGGCTGGAAGAGTGCCAGGTCAGGCTGACCTTAGACGTGATCATGTCATAAGTTCAGAGAGGATTCGGCAGAAAACCCAGACACTAATGGTTTATGCTAATCTGTTCAACACTTCAGACTCTGCACATCCAAAAACAATGGAAGACAAGACTGCCCAGGTGAAGCAATCACCTTGATTTTGCCCTACGGAAATCCCTTGATCTTGCCCTACGGAAATCTTTCCTATACCCCCTCCCCGACCAAGACATTAAGTGATTGTCATGACTCCCGTTAATGTTTTGTCACCTAGAGTTAAGGCAATGAGCCCATTCTGGACTCCTTTGTCAATCCTGTGAGAAAGTCATTACCACTTTGTCCCTTCAACATAGGAAATGGGGTATATAAACCCTAGCTTTCACCCCAGCAAACTGTAATACATTGGGCGTATTATGCTATACGTGATGCTCCAGACTTACATGCGACCTTCAGACACTGTTTGAGCCTCTCTGTATCAACCTTCTGCTTCAGGATTAGTAACTATCACCCTCTTCACTCCTGATCTCTCTATCCAACCTTTTATGCCTCACGGTCCAATAGCCTTGTATGGTTCTTGAGAGTGTCTGATTTCTTATGTGTTTGTCAATCCATATAAAATACCTTACTTAATTTTAAAATGGAATCCTTTCTACAGCTAGTATTGGTATACATAGATGAAAAGGGCATTGCGGGTGTACCTCACTGTCTCATACCTCTCAGGGTAACACTGGTGACAGGAGAGCACCCACTGCTGCCCCTGAGGATAGCATGCTAGTTTATGAAGTGCAGGGCTTGCTCAGTGGAACTCAAAAATTTGTTTCCAATACTTCCCTAGAGCTCCCTGCATTACTGATCCTGCCTCCTCAATGGACTGCTCCACATTCACTCTAATGGTAAGGGTGATTTTGGGAGGGGTGGGGAAGAATATCATTTGCCTTCTGACACACCTGCCTCACTCTGCCTAATAGCAGAGCTGGAATCAGAATCTCAAACATACATGAGTGAGGGGAAATGAAGCAGACTATGTGAAGACAGAAAAAATGCATTAAGAAAGAGAAAATAAAGTTAAATATTTAAAGAAAAACAGGGTAAAATTATTATGTAGTGGGGATGCCATATCTAAATACATATGAAAGTTGTAAAACTGGAAAAGAAGGTTTTTTTTTAAACATATCTACAGCAGACTGCATCTTTTTTTTTCCATTTAGTTATAAGCCATTCAAAAGAATGATTAAGGTCAAGGAAGTAAAGCTGGATGATACATTTTAACCTATCTGTAAAATGTAATGCACAATTATAATAAAATGAATATACAATAACATAATTTATGCAAAACTCTTGCTTCTAGCCATATCTAATATCAACATATTAAAGTCCAGTTTATACAGAAATAAATGAGTGCTACAATTCAGTATCATCTACTTAGCTATGCAACCACTTTAGTTGTATGACTAAATAAATAGCCTAGCATCCTCCTCCCAAGCATCACTTATCAGGCAGAGTTCTGGGTCATGCATTTGTAAGTTAATTTGACCCATTTTATTTTATGCTAATAGGTGAAGCTCATATTAAGTATGGGAATATAATATATTAAGCCCATATTAAGTATGGGAGTTTATTGGCCATCACGTTCAACATCTTATTAAAAAATAAAATAAACATTTAGGGAGGAAACACCAAGACAACATGCATTACTCTAAGAAATCATATCCATGAAGACAGTGCAGAGGTCTGGATTATGGAACATCAAAGAAAAATACAGAAAGGTAAGAGTCCAAATCTTTCAGAAAAAGGCCATTTCCACACGACAACATTCTTCCACGTTGTCACACTGCAATTCAAGTCTGGAAGGGAGCGTGTCAGCAACGCCCCCTCCGTACCTGCTTGTTCCCTGCAGAAGGAAGCACGATGGCTCTGCTTCTGTCTTCTGCAGCGCAGCCGGGCACTTGCCATTGCTGCGCTGGGGCAGGAAGCATCACAATTGTGCTTCCGTGGCTTCTGCACAATGGTAAGTACAGGAGCGCTGCGCTATTGGAGATGCAAAACAGATTTTTTCCATTTTGCAAATATTGCGTGAGTACCACACTTTGTGACTGGATGGCAATGGGATAGCAATGACGTTATGCGGAATTGCGATCTTCCAACCGCTGCCATCCCATCCCAGAAGTGGCACAGCAACATTGTGCAGAAAGGGGCAAAGATTCAGGGTAAATTTGTCTGACTAGATAGGGGAAGAGTGAAATGTTTGAAGCCATGTTTGGCTTCAGGGAAATTCCTCATGTTACTGGGAAAAATGCAAGGCTAGTAACAGATCTCCTTTTATTTACAAAGGACTTGTCGTTCATCTGGCTTATGGGAAATAGAGAGAGCTTGCACTTCTTTGTTCCCTGTGAATATTTATGCATTTTGTACAGAAACTAATCCTGCGAACAATTTGCATTTTTATTTCTGAGTGCTATTTTTTTTGGAGAGATCTACTGCATTTCCTGTTTATATCATTTGAGGTAGGAGTAAAGAGAACTTTTTCAGATTGCCCTCATGCCCTCTAATCTCTTCCTTCCTTTTTTCCACATCCTACTATGGAAGATACACACACACACTGCAGTGTGGTGTTCTAATGGGAGAAGACATTCCTTCTTACAAATAAGCATAAAATCCTTGATTGTACGTGTACCATCCTTGCATTAAAGCAGCTACGAATGGATTTATTTATACATTTAACAGCAGCATTTGCACTTCAGTGTAATGGAGGAAAGGACTATTTTCCAGGGAATTTAATGGCAAATATAACCATGGAATGGGATACTGCCAACCATGAAAACCCATGCTATCAGTTGAGTAAAAATGAATTCAAGGCCACAAGTTGGCACATTTAAAAAAACATCCGAAAAGAGATTTTGAAAAGATGAGACGGATCCTCTTGTATTACATACCCACCAACATTTCACAGATAAAAAAAACAGTATGCATATGGCCAAGCACTATCAGAGGCCATTTCCACACATTATCTAATCCCGTTGTCCTTCTGTTGCACTCCTGGCAGTGCCTTTACCAGGAAGGGAGTGTAATTCACCTCCTGTGGAAGAGAGCATGAGTGACACATGCCTGCCCTCCATGGCGCAGCCAGGTTCTTTCCCATGCTACACTGGGGAAGGAAGAGCCTTTGTTGTGCTTCCTGCCCTTCCACATGGCTGGGAAGGACACGAGCATCACATGATCACAGGCACTTAACAGATATCCTGCAATCGCAATGGGTAGGGGCTATGACAATGTTGTGCAAAAGCCTAACCCACAGACTGCTGCCATCGGATCCCTAATCCGGGATTGCGACGCCATGTGGAAATGGCCAGAGTGTCATCAAGACAGCAACAGTTATTAATGAGGAAGAACACACCAGCTAGGAGAGACTACAGCAACTTGCTTTTGCATGAGACTAGGAAAAAGGGAAGCAGAGATTCTGCTTCTCTCCCCCTGCTGACTTAATTGAGTGTAAGCTATTTTTGCAGTTTGAACTCAGTTTCCAGCAACTGAAGGGAGTTGAGGGGAAAGTGGGAAAGCAGAAGGAGAAGAGATACTGGGACATTTTTAAAGCTACTGAGAAAGTGGGACAACAGAGGATGAATTGGACTATCCATGCCAAACAATTGAAAGTTAGAGACTTCTACCTGCTCCTAACCCTCTTTTATTTTCTACAACACATGTAGTGAGTTTCTCCACTTCTCCATATGGGTGATGAACTAGAGCAGTGGTTCTCAACCTGTGGGTCCTCCGATGTTCATGGACTTCAGCTCCCAGAAGCCCTGAGCATTGACCATAGTGGCTGGGGCTTCTGGGAGCTGAAGTCCACGAACATCTGGGGACCCACAGGTTGAGAACCACTGAACTAGAGTGTCATACCATCATTGCTATTATCTTCTACATAATGAAGTTGTCAAGTACAAGCGGAAGTACCAAAGGAAAACATCATAAATCAATCTTAGCATTACTTAGATTGGATAATTCTTTGATTATTTAAGACTTAAGACTACAAATCTAAATGGTGACAAAAGCCTGAAACCTTTTATTTACTGTCTCCCCTATCTGCTTCCCCTCAAATGAACTATTATTTTATCAACCCAGATTTAGGCAGTGTATGGAGTTCCTTGACTTCCAGTATAGAGCATGTGGAAAAAGATTAATAACCACCATGTTAACATACTTTAATTGCTTGTGTAATTAGTGCAGCTATTACTTGATAACCAAAACAGGAGACAAAGTGTGCCATCACTTATCGCACATTGGATCATCATGGATCATAAGAAAAAATTTCAAAAAATCTCTCTGGGCAAACATCTATGGTAACTGAGCAAGTGATGAATGGCACTATTAGTCCAAGAAGAAACAACCCCCAGCACTGTTTGTTTTCTCTACCAAATGCAACAGACATAAAATGTTCATTAACTGGAAGTAATGGGGTCACACTGATGTCCTCTAAAATGCAAACAGTATCCCTGATGTGATCAACTATATTTAAACCTAAAATTCTGCACTTAGACAGCAAATGTCTGACTACCAGTATCTCCAAAGATGGCACAAATATTACACATTCATTCCATGGTTTCAGAAATAAGGCAAGTTTAGGGAGCTAGTTTTACTGTTGCTGTGTGCCTTCAAGTAATTTCTAACTTATGGTGACCCTAAGACGAAACTATCATGGGGTTTTCTGGAGGCTCAGAGTGTGTGAGCTCAAGGTCACCTAGTGGCTTTCCATGGCTGATTAGAGATTCAAATCTTGGACTCCAGGGTTGTAGTCCAAAGTTCAGACCACTAAATCATGCTATCTCTCAGCTTTAGGCAAATAATAAGCCATTTTCTATGCTATCTATTGTCATGGGACCCACCTGGGAAGTGAGTATGGTGGTTCAAGAACCGGACTAGGACTGTGAGAGGCCAGTGTTCAAATACCCTCTCAACCATGGAAACCAATTGGGCAACCTTGGGCAAGTCACACACTTTCCGCATAGGAAGAAGACAACAGCAAACCTCCTCTGACTAAATCTTGCCAAGAAAGCCCTACCATAAGTTGAAGTTGACCAGAGAGCACCTAACAACAACAAATATTTGGGGAGAGATTTGTGAACCCCTCCAGATGTTATTGGAGTACAAGTCCCAGCACTGACAATGGTGTGGAATTCTGGGGGTTAGAGTTCAACGACATCTAGTGAACTACATGATTTCTATCCCTGGGAACTTTAGGCTACTGAAGACCTAATAGTCATCCCATCTTTCAGCATTTGCCATGGACCCAGAGTGTTGGACTGCTTGTCCTACCCTTTTTCTCTTAAACATGGATCCCCACAGCTTTTCTTTGTCCAATTTTAACCTTACAAGTAACTGTGGCAATCTGGTGTTAAAACAAGCATGGAAATAGTGTGAATACTGTCATCATATAATTTAGTCACTGAGATGGCCAGGGATTATAGAAGTCGTAAACCAAAAATTCTCAAGGACACCAGGTTGACAAGCCCTGCTCCAATGGTTTTCAAGGACTGCCTAATGTGAGAGATTGTAACTAGGTGGAGATTCGGCTTGCAGCATACTGCAGCTACAAGGGAGTGTTGAAAAATGATCATCTGGGGTGAACAGCTGAATCTTTCAAAATCCACTCTGCTGGATTTTTTTTTCTCATGAAATGTTTAATGGTTTAAATTATCACCCTTCTGGAACCCTCAAGCATGTCTGGAAAGGAGGTTGAAGGGAACTGGATATTATTCCGCTGGCTGCTGGTTTGGGTGTTTACTGAACAGCTGGGGAAAGTAGTCAACATCTTTCTCCAGCTATTAGATCAGCTAATTTGATCTAGGCCATTTCCACACTACACTCTTATAGCATGATTATTCCACTTTTAACATCCTATGGAATTTGCAGTTTAGGGAGGGGCCAGCCAGATGTGAAAGTGGCATAATCATGCTATAAGGGTGTAGTGTGGAAATGCCCTTAGAGTGTGGCCTTCTGCACTTATTGGGAAGCAATACTGCCTAGCAAGTGAAGGGAAAACTCCAGTCTACAAGGCCTGCCTGGGGTTCCACTAAAGCCACAGGCTCAGTTTAGGAGCAACACTTAGCTTCTCTGGGCTCTAAAATATGGATGATTTCTTCATCACAGTCATCATAATGGTTCTGGTTGTCATGTGCCTTCAAATCATTTCTGGCTTATGGCAAACCACAGGGTTTTCTTAGCAGAATCTGTTCAGAGGAGGTTTGATCATGTCTTCCTCTGAGGCTGAGAATATGACTTGAGCAAGGTCACCCAGTAGCTTTCCATGGCTAAGTAGCAATTTGGTCTTCAGAGTTGTAGTCCAATGCTCAATCACTACACCATGCTGATTCTTTGGCCTTTCCCACACTAGCCTGTTATAGCGCAATGATTCCACTTTCAACATCCTATGGAATCCTGGGATTTGCAGTTTCCAGCCGGCCCCTCCCGAAACTGCAAACCCCAGGATTCCATAGGATGTTGAAAGTGGAATCATTGCACTATAACAGGCTAGTGCAGAAAAGGCCTCTGTTTCAATGGCGTCATCTACAAAAGAGGCCTCAACACTCTATAGGCATCAGCTTCTATCTGAGCCTGCTCAGTGGATCAGCGTCACTTTGATTTTTATGTTTTCCTTCTGTATACTACAAATTAAAGATGTCATGGTTTTCAAAAAGGTCAGGAACAATAAAAAGAAAGTCACACTTCATAGCAGTAACTTCTTATTTAAAATAATTCATCTTCACTGTTTCCTGTGAGTCCCTCCACAGCTAAACGAATTGACCAGGAAGACTAGTAAATTTGGGATCTGATGCAGTTGTCTTCCTGCTCCCACTTTTTGGGGCTCCAAAATTCTTTTGGGGACAGGGGCGGAGAACCTGTGGCCTTCCCCATGATGTTAAACTGCCAGTCCCATCATCCCTGATCACTGGCAATGCTGGCTTGGGTTGATGGAAACTGGAGTCCGACAACATCTGAAAGACTTCAAGTTCCCCATGAAGAAAGCTGCTGTTTCTCTTGTGTCACTTTAAGCCAAATGGAGAAATATCTGTGTTCATACTGTGTATCATTTATAAGAACCCAGCACCCCTCCCCTCTTGCAACCCAGTCCCAGTGGAGTTTCTACCAGTTAACTGTCTCCTGCTGAGGCCCATTGCCTGTTTCCTCCAAGGGACCCACACTGACTTCTGTTGGGTTTATGCTCAAGCTAAACATGCATACAATAGCAGCCTTACTATTGACTTTCTTTCTTTCTTTAGCTGTTTGCAGAAGCTGGCTTAATAACTTTTCAGTTTGTAAAGAAACAATATTTGCATAGAAGCAACTCTATTGAACTTTCTTTGCCCTGATAACTGGCTTCTTTCCCAGCATGCTTCCTTGGCTGGCATTTTTACGAGAATCATGAGTAAAACGCTTGCAATAGAAAGGAAGTTTATTGTCTTGAAGCGATGCTGGGTATTCTTGAGCGCCATCTACTGTCACCTTTTCTAAGGCCAGGTAGTCGGGATCCTGGAGCTGGAAGAGAATTGAAGTCATAGGATAGCACCAAACTCTGTGTCCTGTTCCAGCACAAAGGAATATATTATTTTTCTTAGGATATTAACAGTATTAATAGTACGTTAAGATCATGAAATGTGCACATGTCCATATTCAAATAATGACATCACATATACAATAGTATTTCCCCAGTAAAGTGATTAAATCTCTATGGCAATTTGCTTCAACATTAATCCCTCCAACAGTTTCCCCCATCAGCTGTGGCCAGCACGGTCCATGGCCAGGGATAATGGGAAATGGAGATATCTTCCAATGATGCGATTCTCCCCCATAAATGAATTTTGGGCAGTACCTTTTAAAAATATATTTGGTTACAGTTATAATTCCAAGATTCCTAAAAGAACTGAATTTAAATTGTTGGTATTATGTGCCTTCAGGTCAACTCCAACTTATGGTGACTCTATAAATCTTGGAAAGATTTATTCAAAAGAGGTTTGCCATGGCCTTCCTAAAAGGATGAGAGAGTGTAACTTGTCCAAAGTCACCCAGTGGGTGAGAGGGAATTTGAATCCTTTTCATGCCAAATTCGTTGCATATAGTTGTTGGCATAATTTTTTGAAAAAGTTGAAAGTAAGGCCTTTTCCACACGAGGTTAATAAAACGGTGTAGAGCGAGGTTGTCCACACCGTGGAGTGTGCAGGGTCGGTTTTAATTTTGAGGTTCTACATCTCCAACCGCCCTGAAGCAGCTGGAAGTGGTGGCACCGTGTGTTTTTAAAAAACCATTTTCCAAGTGGTTTTTATTAAACACAAGCATGCAGCCCCGTACCACCCCGTCGCGGCGCTCCGGTGTAGATTTGCAGGCGCGCGCAAGTGTGTGCCTGCAGATCTGCCAGGGGGCGGGCTTCTGGCTGGCGAGCTTCTCTGATTGGTGGAGAGCCTCCGCCAGCTGTAAGCCACCATTTTGGACGCTGCTGGACGCCGCCGGAAGCCGCAGGAGTGTGGAGCGGCGAATGCGCCCTGTTCCTCATGGCGACGGACTTACCCGGCTTCAGGTAAGCTCCGTTTCTGCGTGCTTTGCCCCATTTCTCCCTCCGAATTTGGAAAGGGCCTAACTCTGCATTTCTGTTTCTCAAAAGTTCTTTTAAGTTACTTTTTTAAAAAGTCTGAATGGTACAAGCTTCTAGCTCGTAGTAGAAAAAAAATATGCTTTCCTCCCATCTACCTCTGGTGAAAGTAGTGGAATCATAAAAACACTTTTGCTGGCATTCTCTTAGTGATGCATGCAGACAGAGTCCTGTTGCAATTGCTTTTCACACCACACCTCACTGGTGAGAGGAGCATGGGTCCCTCCTACTCTGCACCCCAGCACCTCAGACCTTCTTTGGTTGGTGGGTTAGGGAAGTATTTGCAGTCATTGTAATGGTGCCACGATCATAAATGTGAATTGCAACATTGACAACATCTTAAATCTGGCTTCTGTGTGAATGTGCCTCCAAGTTGCCTGTTGACTTACGGTGACCCCATGAATATCATAGGGTTTTCTTAATCAGAGAATACTCAGAGGTGGTTTTGCCAGTTCCTTCCTCTGAAATATAACCACCAGCACCTGGTAGTCATTGGTAGTCTCCCATCCAAGTACTAACCAAGGCTAATCCTGCTTAGCTTCCAAGATCAGAGATCAGAACATTTAGGGTATTTAGTCTGGTTTATGATATTGTAAATACTGAACAAGATGCCAGTTCTTCCTTCTACTAACGACAAATGTAGCATAAAATGTAGATTCTTCCACTCTTGTTGTTGTATTGTTAGGCCTGTTTTTAATTCTGTGGTGACTGAGTGTTACCTTTTTAAATTTTATTTTATTTTAGAAAAGCATAAATTAATACACAAGTTTGCAGCTGTTTCCCTTTTGAAAACTTGCTTTTCTTTTAGAATAAAAAATCTAAAAGCTTTATTTTGTGTGTATTTTTCCAAAAGCCTCTTGCCCTCAACTCCCAAAAAGCCTGCCAGAGGCAAAAGACACTTCGTATGTGCTCAGAGGCTCTGTGTCTTTGGATTAATTTTCACATAAACCAGTTGCTTTCAGAAAAGGAAAAGATTCTTTTGCATTCTTTGCTGTTCTTACTGTGTGCCATCAAGTCAGCTTTGACCCTATGAGAGACCTCCAACTGCCCTGATCAGGTCTTGCAAACTCAGGGCCGTGGCTTCTTTTATCAAATCAGTCCATCTTTGTTGCTGCTACTGCTGTTGCTGTTAGCCTTCAAGTTGTTTCTGACTTATGGCTACCCTAAGACGAACCTATCATGAGGCTTGTGGAGGTCTGAGTGTGTATGATGCACCCAAGGTCACCCAAAGGATTTTCATGGCAAATCGAACTCTGGCCTCCAGGGTCACAGCCCAATGCTCAGACCATTATTCCACACTGGCTCTCTCATCTTTACTGTGGTTTTCCTCTTTTCCTACTGCCTTCCCTTTTACCAAGGATCATGTGCCCTCTTAGAGACACTTGAATGACAGAGCTGAGATTTGTTTTCTTCCAGCTACTTCAGCTGACAAGTGTAGTTTCAAATGCGTCATTTGAAACCTAACATCCTGTGAATCCCCTGCCCATTTGCCCTTGCCAAACGTACCCTTAGCCCTGTAAAACTCAGAGAAAAAGATTTACTGGTCTTTTCCAGATCAGAGATCATGCTTCTTCATATCCTCCCATGTGATTAGAAAGACTTCCTGACTGTCAGCAAACTTCCAGAAAAACATTGCTCTCTGAAAAATCAGGCAAGATGACAAATCCTCACAAGAAGCTCCTTTACGCTGCTGTCTTTGAAAGGAGCAAACACAACCCAGTTGTGTGATTCACTTTTCCGAGATGCTTTGTTTTTGAGTTAGGAGGAGCACACTTTACTCTTAACATCAAAACAGATTACTTTTACCTTATTTAAGACAAAGCGTACATTACTGTTGTGCCCTCAGCACTCCAAGTCCCCTGAGAGGTAAAAACTTTGAAAGGAAGAGTTTATCCAGATCTCTATTGCTGTTGAATGACATTACTGGAGAGTGACTAGTTTTTTTGTGACATATGGTTTAATGCACATATGTATAAATTGAGCATAGATGGAGTGGGGCAGGAACACATCTATATCAGTTCCATGGTAAACCTACATTGCGTATCTGAAACAAGTACAAGTTGCAAGTCTTCTTCCAAGGATCAAATTCAGGAGAGTGCTTTTTTCTAATTTACAGCAGAGTTATACTGCCTGAATTGGATGGTCCTTATGTCAGCCAACATCTTCCTCCCTCTGTTCTCCACCTCCCCCAATAAAGGATCCCAAGGTTTAAACAAAGGGCATAAAATAAATATCCCAAAGGCCATAAAACAAATATCTCAAACAAAGCAAAGACAAGTAGAAAACGGGAAGGCCAGCTGCCAAAGACATTTTGCTACCTGAGCCAAAGAACAAGTTGCTTCTTCTACCAGTTGCACATACAGAAGGGAATGGGCACTGAAGTTACCCATCACTTATCTCTTCTGCTAAAGACTGGGTCACCAGGGGGCCAATCACACTATGTAACTATAGCACTATGATTCCACTTTAACTGCCATGGTTCATTCCTATGGAATGAATCCTGGGATTTGGAGTTTAGGGAGTAGTATTTAGACTCCTCAGTCAGGAAGCCCAATGTTTCACCAAACTACAAATCCCAGGATCCCATTGGATAGTGCCATAGCAGTTAAAGTGGAATATAGCACTATAATTGTGTAGTGTGAATGGGCCCCTGGTCAGAGTGGCTGGAATCTTACTGGGGACATCCATAGATATAATGTCCTGTTTTACTTGTGTGTACACTTTTAAGGTAATTATGCAAGGAGATACTCAGTACCTCCTTCTATACTGACACTCTTCCCCAGCCCAACTGACATGTTACATACTAGGGTTGTCTGCAGAGCCAGTTAGTGGCTGGGTAGGGTGTGTAGGCAGCCTCAAATACAAATTGCAATTCCACAGATAGGAGAAGAAAGAAGACAACTTTATCCTGGATCCTCAGAGGATGTAATCTTTTCTTCTTCCCAGTAGCTGTTTACTGGCCATGCAAAAGTGCTCCAGCCTGGAATAGGTTCTTGTGTGGCAGAGGTGTATCTAGGGTGGGGCAACTGAGGTACATGCCTCAGACACCAATGCAATGGGGGCACAAAAAAGACAAGCCCCTCCATCCTCCTGCTGGGGCCTGGCCTGCCCCTGCTCCCACCACCCACCACTGCCCCCCACCCCCACTGGAGTCCTTCCTGGCCCCATGCAGGGGGGCAACAGCAGCCCTCCCACTTGTCGCTATCCCTTGCCCCCCCCGCACTCCACCCCACCCCTGCCGGGGCCTTTCCTGTCCCCATACGGGAGGGCGGCAGCCACAGCAGCAGCTCTCCTGCCCACCACCTCCCCACCCACTGCAGCCCCTGCCACCACCCAACCCCCGCCTGCCATCACCCACTGCTCCCTGCCCCTGCCAGGGCCCTTTCTGGCCCTGTGCAGGGGTGGTGGTGGTGGCAGCAGCCCTCCTGCCTGCCACCCACCACAGCCCCCACCTGCTGCAGCTCCATGTCACCACCACCACCTGCCACTGTCCCCCGCCACCACCACCCTGCCCCTGATGGGGTCCTTTCTGGCCCAATGCAAGGGGCAGCAGCAGCCTTCCTGTCCCCTGCCCCCCCCGCCACTAGATAGGCCTTTGATCTGTTCCAATGGCACTCTTAAGTTACTCATCAACTTCTGTAACACAGACTCTTTTCTCTCACAGCACACTAGTATGCCTCCACTACACAATTTGAGAATGGATGAATCAGAGGCCTAAATCCAGTTGTCAGTTCCAATTGCAGTGGTAAAATTAAATCAGTAGGAATCTGGTATGTCAACACTTAATAAGTTCAGAGGGTCAGCTCTAGTTGGGTTTAACTATTGATTTTGCATCCACTATTCTTAGAATAGTGCCTGTACAGATAAATAGTAGAGAACAAAAGCTCTGGTTTATATTTTATTTTTCAGTGTGTTACTGAATTTCATAAACTAAAAGATCAATGAAGGAACATGTAAATCCAGATGAAAAGAGCTATACAATCATCACAACATACATAAAATCATAACAAAAGGAAGAAAAGAGGAGGTGTTACCCCAAAATGTGGGTGACTCAGAGATTCACCTGCAATGCCAGTACCTCCGTTCAAGGGCAGGGAATTATTAGCTCAAATTAGGAGGTCTGTGAAGGGGAGGAACCTAATGAGATCTTTGACACTAATGTTTATGGGAAAGAACCAGCCAGAGATTGCAAAATAAGCTAAAGTGTGTTTTATTAAAGAGAGTTCAATCACACACACAAGATCCAAGCAGTCACACACTCACACAAGAGCTAACCAAAGGAAAGAGGAGGTAAGTGGTTGATAGCAAAGTTTAGGGAATTACCAGTCTGGGGCGCAGTGAAGAAAGCAGTGACGTGGCTTAGACTTGCACTTAAGGACAATACTCATTTGGAATCAGAGCAACATCATGGCATTCAGCAAGTGAGATACTGTGTCTGTGTGCCCAAGACAGAGAGGCTCTACATCCAAAATCTGCCTTGAGAACAAGGGTGTAAACGGCTCTCTGGCCAAGCAAACAATGGAGGTTGCAACGTGGACAATGGGATGGAGTTAATGGTCTTAGTGTTAGATGACAAAGAGTTAATGGCTGTTGTAATAGCTCTGTAACAGTGTGGTAAGGGATAATAAGGCGAAATGTCCAGGTGCTAGAAAGAAGGCTGAAACAATCATTGGTTTGGTGGGAATTTCCCATCACTATTGTATGGCACCAGAAATGTTACAGCTTCAACTTAAGCCTATTATCTCTGGAGTTACCTGATAAGTGTCCCAACAATGACCTTGGCTATGCCCTAACCTACTTTGCAGCACACGTCTTCACCAGTATTTTTCCTCTGCTCAGTATGGCCTTACAGGCACATCAGGGTCCTTTTTATACCAATGCCAATTAATATATTTTGCCAATTAAATTACATTTCCCCAATTAAACCATATCAAATCCAGTGAGTGTGCGCGCAGGCCAGTAACAGAGGAGGAAGAAGGGGAATTTCAGTGGCCCTTTTCCAAATACAAAGATAGCAATATGAGTCCACTGCCATGGTATCATCCTGTGAAATCATGGGGTTTATAGTCTGTGAGGCACTAGATCTATCTGCTTGACAATTCTAAATAACCCTTCCTAAACCACAAATCCTAGGATTCTATGGGATGGAATCATGGCAATTGAAGTGGAGCCATTGTGATGTATTTGTGTAGTCTGAAAGAGCCCCAGCAGGATAGTAGAAGAGTGACAGCAGTTTCTAGCTGAAATGGGTTCCATCACATACCCTCCAACAGTCCCAGTTTGGCAGGTACGCTCCTGATTTATTCAATCTCACTCCACTTTTTCAGCTGGTTACAAAATTTCCCAGTTTCTCTCTCCTCCTCAGGTGTGGCAGTGCATCACTAAATTCAGAAGCAGTGGTAGGCAGGGGGCTTTCAGGGGCCCTAGAAACAGCAAGTAGCTCAAATGTGGCCCCTGAGATTTGTGTTATCACTGTTGCTCTAGAGAAATCAAGTGATATGTACATGCAGGGCTGGCCCTACCGCAAGGTAGAGTGAACCCATTGTCTCAGGAAGCAGATTTATTTTAGAGCAGAGAGCTGGAGAACAGATCTGGGTGTGTCAGATAGCCCATCTTCTATCCACTATGCTAGCCTGCTGCCCTGCAGAGTGGTCGAAGACACAGTAATGTCACCAGAATTAAAGTAAGATTCAACTGCTAGTCCACTTGCCATTTCACATACTGTTTCTATATCTGGAATGTCTCCATCTTGTCCTTCTCCTCAGACAGAAAATATCCTGTACTATCCCTGTGCTCATATCAGCAAACTGGTGAGTTGATCCTTTGAAAGGTTGTGCAATGGAATGGATTATGGATCACGCTATGTTACCATGTGAGAAACTGCAATCTAAATGCAGATTGAAAGATGTCTTTTAATCAAGAATGTCCTCTTCCTGCACTCAATACTTCTGTACAAGTGTTCAGTGGGTTGCATGTGAGGACAGATAATTATGGAACTTTTCATTTTGCCACTGGAGAATATGAATATTCAACAAGTTATTCAAATTACTCAAATATCCAAAAAATGTTCATATTCAAATGTCCAAAAAATGTTGTGAAGGAATTATTCTGTGGGGAAAAACATGTGGGATTTTTTCTGCAGAAAAGACTGTTTCCTGGACAAGAAAGTGTTTTCTGTGAGAAAATCCATATTCTGTACAGAAAAGGGGGGGTGCATGAAATCCCCACAGTATTTTTTCTTTTACATCAACAGGAGAAAGTTTGGCCAAAATACGATAATGTGACTATCAGTGACTATCAGATATGTAAAACATATCAGTAACTATCAGACTATCCTTCAGAAATAAATCCCATTGAGTTCAGTGAGGTTACTCCATAGGAGAGCAGCTATAAGCTTCTTAGACATAAAGGACGGCAGCTTTAAGAACTTCCCCCATATGAAAGGTGGCTGAAGTTCACAGGATTTTGCACTCCTTCTGCTGGTTTCCTGTGGCTTTGTAAATCATGTGAACGGCTGTGTGCATAAGATGTGTCAAAGCACAAGTAAACACACACCTTCTGCATGGGAAGTTTGGTAGACAGACGCATATAAAAAATATATGGGAAATGAATGGCCTCAGCTGCAACAGGGCATGATAAGCAGCACTGATTTCCAAAGCCTGAGAAAGAGTAATTGATTTAAGATGATCAGGCTGTCAGAGCCATGCCACAATCTCTGCGTAGCTGAGCCCTTACAGTCATTCATAGCTCATCATGTGCCCAGTACAGTCATTCCTTGGACTTCCCCTTCTCTTTGTTCATTCATTTTACCCTTATGTTCAGCAAGCTGTCATCAACTGGGAACTATGGTCAGAGGCAGAAACCTTGTGAGCAGTTGATAAAGTCTCAGTGTACTTGTTGGATTCCAAAGTTCACATTGCAATGTCTCTACTAGGCCAACCAAAAAGCAGCACAAAATTCCCCATGCAAAGTTTTAAGACCACGTTTCTTCACCAGTGAAAGATATTTCAAAACACAACCAGGGAAAAGCGGGGCCGGGGGAAGAGTGTTAGGGCCTTCCACACTACACTGTTATAGTGCTATTATTCCACTTTCAACATCCTATGGAATACTAGGGTTTGCAATTTAGGGAAGAGCATTTAGGATTCTCAGCCAGAGAGCTCTTTGGCCTCAGTAAACTTCAAACCCCAGAATTCCAAAGGATGTTGAAAGTGGAATAATAGCACTGTTTAACAGTGTAGTGCGAAAATGGACTTAAGAGTCATATGGTGTCCACGTTGCTTTGAGATGGAACAAAGGAAGGATCGGCAGACTGACAAATTAGGCTCATGAGGCCCCAAACTCACTGGAGCCAGCAAAGGCAATAAAAGAAGACATCCTATTAATGTTCTGCTTAAAATGCTGACCCTCCCACATCTTTCTTGCATAATTTGGAGCGTTTGGATTTTTAAAGATACCACTTCCTTCAAACTGTCTCAAATGTCCCCAATTTTTTCAGTCTTGAAAAAAGTGCATTATTTATTTGTAACAAGAGACTCATATTCTACCTCTACTCCCCAAGGGCTAATGCAGCAGGGATCTCTGTTTTCTTCTGCAATTTATTCTTACAACCATCCTGCAAAGTAGGCCAGAGCTGAGAAAGAGAGAAATCTGAACCTGGACGTACAAAATCTTTATCTACCACTCTAACCACTATACCATGCTGTCCCTCTTCTCCCCTGCCCCAGTATAACCAATCACCTACAGCTTCCTAGCTAGGCTGAAAGAAAACAAGCACATTAGTATTACCAAACAGGCCATTTCAGTATCAAGACATGCAAAGCCAGCATTCTGTCAGCCTCCTGAGTTCTCTTGGCTTCTGACACTCCTGCTGCTATAGCCTGTGAGAAAGAGAAGGATAACAATCTGTGTCAGTACAAGATAACGTTGCTTTGTCAATATGCTCGTCCAAAGTCAGCTCTGGGCAAGGCTGCACCACAAGAATCTACTTTGGCCTTAGTATGCCAAGGAGAGCAGGCCCAAATGCCAGCCAGGAGCTGATATTTGACGTCACTTCCTCTGGCTCCAGAACTAATCAGAAGAAGCTAAAGCTTCCATCAGAAGCGAGAGTGTAGTCTGGATAAATACTTTGATGTATCTCCAGCTTTCATTGTTAGCAAGATGTGCATAAAACTCTTCTGATAAACAATGGCTGGTAATTCTTTTTGTCAGACGCAAAATACCAGACATACGGACTACTAGGAGACAAGTTCCTGGACTGCCAGATAGTCACTAGATGCCAGCAGACACAAACACAGATACACACACTATTTCTTGCCATGGAAAGCGAAAGAGGAATATGGACATGGTGGCTTTAATAGTACTTGCAGGCTGAGATAGTGGGTGGAGAGAGAGAGAGGGAGAGAGGGAGAGAGAGAAAGACTTCCCTCTTCTCTTTTGGCAGCCTGGAAGGGGCATTGGAACAGCTTCCACTGTAATTTCCCTCCTCCTCTCTGGGGCAAGAGACTGCAGGGGGTCTGTGTTATAGTCCAAAGACTCAGCCGCCAGCACTGAAAAGTGACCTGAAAGCACACCCTCCAACTGATGTGATTTGACAGGGACAGTCCTGATTAATCCTCTGTTGTCTCACTTGTTCAGCTGCTTGTAAAATGTCCCAGTTTCTCTCTCATCCTCCCTCTTTCTTCCTTTTTCCTTAGCCTATTTCAGTTGCTGCAAACAGTTCAAACTGCAAAAGTTATTTGCATTCAATTAACTCAGCTGGAGGAGGGAGGTAGACTCTTGTTTTTTCTAGTAGGCAAACTGTCTCTCCCAGCTTGTGTGCTCTTAGTCACTAATAGCGTTTGCCATCCAAACAACACTCTGATGTTGCTTGGCTACATATGTCCCAGATTTCATCTGTGAAATGTTGAAGACTATGGATAAAGGATGCTCTTTAAAGAGTGGGCTCCCCTTGGGATGAGAGGAGTATGGGACACTCAGAGGAGGCTGAGGGACTATTTTTATTTCTTGTTCCTGGACTACTGGCCCTTAATCTTCATCTGTGGTCTAACTTAGCTTGGGTACTCTTCTACAAACTGCAAGCCTGAAGGTGCCAGATGCCATCTGTACTAGAAGATAAGCAGGGTCAGCCCTGGTTAGTACTTGGATGGAAGATCGTCCATGAATACCTGGTGCTGTAAGCTATGTTTCAGAGGAAGGAACTGAGTACTCATTAGCTAAGAAAACTCTATGAAATCCATGGGGTTGCCATAAGTCAGCAAGTGACTTAAGGCCTATACACACAATAGTAGTTAAGGATGTTACGCTAGGAAGTACCAGGAAGATGAGTGTTCCAATCTCTATTTAGCTTAGAGTTGCCAGGTCAACAATATCCCACCACTGGAGATTTTAGGGCCAAAATTTGAGATTTACAGATGACTCCTTGTGATGTTACAAGCGACTGGGTCCAGTGATGTCATTAAGAATTATGTCTTAAGAATGAAGTTATGTTACTCATTTTTTCTTAAAAGAGTCGAACAAATCAGATAAAAACACATACTCCTTTTTTACTTTTCAAGGCATTGCTCTCACCCAGGCCTAACGACTGGAGAAGAAAGCCCAAACCCTGAGATCTGGGAGCCTTAATACTGCCATGAAGGTCATTGGATGCCCTCAGCATATATGCTATCTTCGAGACTGGAATTGTGGGAATATATATCTTTATTTGCCTGTTCTTTTTTTTCTTGAAAAGTCAGACCTCAATCCTATTTTATAAGTGACTGGGAAACATCTGTATTATATCATTATTTATTATTACTTTATTCATTTATATCCCATCTTTTTCCCAATACTGGGATGCAACGTGGCTTACAAAATGTTAAAACCAATACAGTTTAAAATACATATAAAGTCATTGGTAAAATTAAATTATATTTTTTTTAAAAAAATGCCACCACTTTAAAATGCAATTAAATAAAAAGTGCTTGAAAAAAAATCAAAAACAGAAAATAAACACTATCAAGACAACATACTGTTGTAAACCTACTGCAGCCTATTCCTAAAAGCCTACAGAAACAGAAAAGTTTTCACTTGCCCCTGGAAGAGCAGCAAGGAGAGAGACATCCTGGCCTCCCTAGAGAGGAAGTTCCAAAGGGTGGGGCAGCCACGAAGAAGGCCCTCTCCCTCGTTCCCACCAAATATGCCTACAAAAGCTGTGCAACTGAGAGAAACGTGTCCCTTAAAGATCCAAGGGCTTGGACAGGCTCATATAGTATTGTAAACACATGGATTTTTTCCTCTGAAATCTAATCTGACCTTCTCTAAACCTTAACTTTACTACACATAACAAATGGTGACATTGACCCTTTACACACGGGGGATGGGGGAACGGGGCAGCGCACGCAGGGACGGATCTTAACTGAAAACGGGTTGCTCCGTCCCTGCGGGGAGCGCGCGTTCGCCGCTCCACATGCTGGCGAGTTTCGGTGGCGTTCGGCGGCGCCCAAAATGGCGGTCGGCGACTTCCGGCGGCGCTCCGCCAATCAGGGCAGCGCGCCAGCCGGAAGCCCGCCCCCGGGCAGCTCTGCAGGGACGCTTCACACGGGGCGCTGCAATGGGTTAGCGCGCTTGCGTTTTGTAAAAACCACATAAAATGTGGTTTTTAAAAAACGCGCCGCGCCACCCCTTGCGGCCGCGCTAGCGCGGTTTGAGGTCTGGAACCTCCACTATTCAAACCGCTCTAGCGCGCTCCACGGTGTGGACGACCTCCGGATGAGGTCGCCCTAAGCCGTTTTTTTTACCCCATGTGGAAAGGGCCACTGACTGCTAAAGCTGATTGACCTGTTTTGAATGAAAGGGGTGCATGTTATAGCCAAACAGCCATATCTTATCCAAGGGTACTCTGCTTTTCCATTTCTTTCTTTCTGTATTCAGTATTCAGTATACATGCAGACCTCACTGGATTCAGTATACATGCAGACCTCACTGGATGGTTGCAGAGGAGAAGGAACCGTGGTTTTCCCACTCTAAATTTTATTGGCACTTCTGCAAAATTTGGAGCTCCCTAAGCATACTTCTGTGTAGGTAGTGTTGATTTAGAGAGCCAGAGTAGTGTAGTGGTTTAAACATTGGACTAGGAACCTGGAGACCAGAGTTTCTTTTATTTGTTTATTTGCAGTCCTAGACCAAACACTGGAGGCCAGGATTTGATTCCCCACTCGGCCATTGGAACCCACTGGGTGACTTTGGGTGCCTCACACACTCTCAGCCCCAGAAAAACCTATGATGGGTTCACTGTAGAGTTGCTGTAAGTCAGAAACAACTTGAATGCACACAACTAACAACAAAATTTGTGGTTCCATAAGCATCCTTTTGTATGTGGGTAGCGCTGTTTTGGTTGTATAATAATCCATATTCCAAAAACTGGCTCATTCCCATCACAGAGCCTGACAAGGTGATGATGATGATGATGATGATGATGAAGAAGAAACTCCACAAATCTTCCAGCAATCATGTCCTCAGATGTTCTAGTCCAAAAAAAGTTGGTTTTCAATCTTGTTCAAAAGTTAGTCAGGGAGTTGTTGTACAAAAAAGCAACTTTCCCAAGGTTATTACATAGGATAGAAAAGAAGATAGATATATACCGGTAAACTGAGCATGGGCTCAGCCTCCTCCATCCCATGTGCTAATTTGTTCCCTTTGTCAACGCATCATCTTTTGCTAAGTAAGGAAATTAGATGGCACATAAAGCACTCTACCAGATGGCTGCACTGAGAGAGGAAGAACAGCAGCAGAAAAGCCTCAGAAAACCTTGCCGTAAGGGTGTAGACTCAATGGAATGCACTTTTTTTCTCTCTGTCAAAGAGACTTTTCAAAATGCTTGCAGTCTTTGCTAAGGGCAGCATGTGACTGGCCTATTTTTTCCCCACAGAATATCTTTAGTAGTCATATTTGTTTTTCTAGTTGATGGTAAAAAGCATCTGTTTATTGAATCATCTTAAACAAAAACACATGTCTAGTTTTCAGTGCAAACCTTAAATGATAGCCTGATTTTTTATTATTTTTTTTAATATTTTCCCATGAAGATTTAGGACAGCTGTTTGATCACGAAATGATGTTTATTTATCTAATCTGCTAAAAGGGTCATTTCTTTTTTTCCAGTTGCATAGGGACAGGGGAGATGGAGGCAGTTCGCTCCAGGTGGCAATGTTTTGGGGGCATTCCAGCTTATAACCATGCCCCCACACATCTTGGCCACGCCCCCATGCACTGTGACTCCTCCCCCCATCCCCCCATGCACTCCAAGCTCCGCCGCTGCTTTTTTTCTAATGACTTTTTATTGACTTTACATCAAAATGTAAGAAAACTGCAATAATGAACAGTCCCTCCCCTCTGTACTTGCAACCGAAACATTAAATGGCAGCTTGCCCATGGGCCCAAGGATAAAAATAATCTCCTCATATGAACCTGCCCGAATCTTATGATGCTTGGGGAGAGCTTTCTTTCCACCCCACCAACTCACGGGCTCACCAGATAAGGACATGAGAGACAGCCTTCCCAGTGGCTGCTCCAAGGCTATGGAACTAACTCCCAAGGGAAGCCCAACTGGCCTCCTCTCTTTTGGCCAGAAGGCAACACCTTCTTTCATGTAGGCTTTCAGCCTTGAACTGATTGGGATAGAAGGATGTACAATGGGTATGCTGTTCTTTAATATGTAATATGTATTAAAATTATTTTAAATCATTTTTCAATTAAAGTTTTAATCAGATTGGTTGTTTAATGCTTCTTCATTTTTGTACATGTAATGCTTTAGCTGTTTTAACTTATGGTTGGCATCTTGTTCCACAGTCATAAATCATAAACTGGACTTATAATCTCATATCTGCTGAAAATTCACTTTTGCAGTTGTGAGTGATCAGATGTAACCCAAAAATCTATCTGTGCAGCCTGGCAGCACCTCAACCAAAGCATGTCTGGGGCATTGGGGAATGATGGCTGCAACAATCTCCTAGTCTTGGGGCACATGGAGAGAAGCAGGACCCCAAGGGGTCTCACCAGCTGCCTGTTCTCAACAGTATTGGAGGACAGAAGGGTTTGTGCCTCTTTGCCTGCTTTGGCTCCAAGTGGTTTTGAAGCCTGTCTAGGCAACTTGTGTACACAGAATTAGGGGTGGGACAAGCTCTTCTCTGCCTTCAATAGCAAAATTTGTTTGCCGGCTGAAAGCTACATTTCCCCAGGTCCCTTGCAGTGAAGGCACAGTCATTGTGAACCTATAGTGGAGACATAGGCCCTTTCCACACGGGGGATGGGGGAACGGGGCAGCGCACGCAGGGACGGATCTTACCTGAAAACGGGTTGCTCCGTCCCTGCGGGGAGCGCGCGTTCGCCGCTCCACACGCTGGCGAGTTTCGGCGGTGTTCGGCGGCGCCCAAAATGGCGGCCGGCGACTTCCGGCGGCACTCCGCCAATCAGGGCAGTGCGCCAGCCAGAAGCCCGCCCCTGGGCAGCTCTGCAGGGACGCGCTAGCGCGTCCCTGCAGTTTCACACGGGGCGCTGCAATGGGTTAGCGCGCTCGCGTTTCGTAAAAACCTCATAAAATGTGGTTTTTAAAAAACGCGCCGCGCCACCCCTTGCGGCCGCGCTAGCGCGGTTTGAGGTGTGGAACCTCCACTATTCAAACCACTCTAGCGCGCTCCACGGTGTGGACGACCTCCGGATGAGTCGCCCTAAGCCGTTTTTTTTTCCCCATGTGGAAAGGGCCATACTCTAATTCTTTATGTTCTGTATACTATATATACTATAATTTATTTCACCAAAATGTAGGTCAGTACTCAACTTCTCTTTTACTGTAAAGATAACCTGGATAAAATAAACCACAACAGAAGCTCAAAGGAAAATTCAGTAAAGAGAAATCTACTTCTGCAAAGCTTTGGGAGGCATGATCTTAGCATCAAACACGTCATTTTTGTTCCAGAGATAGCTCTAGGCATCTGCTTTGAATTCTTCTCATTATGACTTGGCTGCCTCACCCATTTCCATTGATGACTTGAGCTCTATAGGACATTCATACCATGACAGGAATGAACAAAAGGCTCCTATGAACTGATGAGGTCACATGAATAAGAGTTAAAAATACACATTTTTTGATGCCAGCTAAAATTCATAACAACACTATCTATGTTTTAAGGTAGAGTTCCTGAATAATCTCTAGCCATCACCACTGTAGCATGCCATTTTTCTCTTGGATAGAAGGTCCTTAATTGAAAAATATAAACCAAAATGAGACCAGGATAGCGTTGTCTTTCACACAAATAATTTTGTAAAAGATGTGATATCTGGTGACCGTTAACAATGGCCCACATACTCCAAAGGCACCATGTCCAATCTGATCTTGGAAACTAAGCAAGGTGAGCCCTGGCTAGTACTTGGCTTTACATGGGTTGGGTCCAAGTTACCTGCAGGATTGCCTCCTCCCATACAATCCACCTCGCACACTCAGGTCCTCTGGGTGCCATTTACTCAAACCAGCCAGGTCTTTTTGGACCTTTTCGTCAGCCACTCGAAGACTATTGAATGACCTGCTAGAAGAGATCTGATAGCTAAACATGCCATCTCAATTTTAACAAGTATTAAAAACCTATCTCTTCTGGCAGGCCTACTCAGTCAATTTTAAACTATGAATTTTTAAGTGGCATATTCTTAAGTTTATGTAGAGAAGACGTTAATGTGTAATGGCTGTGTTTTAATCTAGATTTATGTGTTTAAATGGTTTTATGTGTTTTTAGTTATATACTGTATTTTAATCTATGTTGTATCCCACCTCAAGTCTTGGGGAAAGGAGGTAAGAAATAAAACAGTGTTGTTGTTGTTGTTGTCATTGTTACTTGTATTATCCTTTGGGGCTTGCCCAATCTACAGACTTCTCCTAGGAAAACACCAACATTTTTAACAGGAAGAAATTTTCTCAACATGAGAAAAGCACTCACAAGAGAAGTTTCACTTATTGAAGACCTATATCGGATCATGAGAAAGGTGGCAGCCCTGTTTTTTAGTGGTTGACAATATGCTTTTACAATTTTGTGGTTTTGTTTTCAGAATGGAATTGTATTGGTTTTTAAACCATCCATCACTCAGAGAGACTTGTTACTGAAAGATAGCATATAAATGGATAAAAGAAAAGATTGCACAGGAGTTTGTTCACAAGTGCTATCATGTTAGCAACAACGAGGTATTTTCTTTTACAAATCTCTTTTAAGCCTTTTTGCTTAGCCTGCTTTTCTTTTTAATCTCCGCATTTCTTTCTGACAGCAATGCTTTTAAGTCCATTCAAGCTGCCTGTTAACAGTGTGACTCTCTCAAATATCCCTGTGTGACTCTAAAATCTCTCAGAGTAATGTTTTAAAACCCAGGAATGTGTGTCACCAGCTAATTATCCCCAGAAAATTCACTCACTGTAACAAATTATTGTTGGGAGCCTTTTCCAGTGGCTTGATGAAAAAAATAGGCCCAAACCCAGCAAAGAAGCGCCTCTGCTTCAAAAATCTTTGAAGATAAACATCACATTCCTGTGATAAAGCCAGGACAGAAAGGAGCCCTTTATGTTTATTAAAGCAGCCAGGACTGGAGGAATTTCCCTCAGGACTATGAGGAAAATGCAGGAACTTGGAATTGAAAACAATTGGCTGATATACACCGTAAAAAGCTCTGAATAATTGTCTTGTCAAGCCATACCGCATTTGTTAACCCTCAGTCTTCAGGACTTTCCTTCAACAAATGTGTAACAGAATATATTAAAAAGTAAAATACGGGCGAGTTAATGTTTTGATCATTTCAATCAATCTGACCCCATTTCTTATGCTGTAATATATTGCCATTGCTTACACATATTTATTTCATTTAGTAATTAAAATATTTTCCCCACCCTATATCAAAAATATCTCAGGACATCTTACAAATAACATTAAAACAACAGATTAAACAGTTTAAAACAGCATGGTGCTGGACTACGACCCTGGAGATCAGAGTTTGATTCCCCCTTCGGCCATGGAAACCCACTGGGTGACCTTGGGCTTATCACACAATCTCAAACTCCAGGAAAACCTGTGATAGGTTTGCTTAGAGTCACCATAAATCAGAAATGTCTTGAATACACTCAACAACAAGAACAACAACAACATAGCCAAAGGGAGGAGGACAGGAAGAATACTTCCATTTTTCCTGGGGCCTGGCATAGGGGAGAGATTGGGATCTACCTTTCAAAATTCCAAAGAGGACAAGAGGGTTTAGTTTACATCTGGCCATCCCCTGAGACTAGATGATATAAACCCTTCAGAACTTGGAAAACTCACCTTCTTTTGGCACATAGCCAGCACATCAACTAGATATGCTGATTGAGAGAATCTGGGAATTATAGTCCAAAATAATGTAACTTTTCCAAGCTCTGAAACCACCCTAGAACCTGGCTACCTTGTGCCAAATGGCAAAAGTGTAACTGTCCATCCCCATTTCTAAGACTGCCAAATGGGAATTCCTTCTTGCTGAACAAATCATAAATGCAGTGATGTCTCCGTCCAGTAGAGATAAGGACGGCAGTGACCTCACTCCTTTAATTCAATACTGTCCTGATGAGTCTGTGCACTCTGGCACGTCCTCCCTGGCTCATGCCAGGTGTCAGAGCAAAACAAGAGAGCACTACTCCTGCCTTCCATGTTGAGCTTGTTCATAACACACAGCGTCCTCCCTTTGGAAGAGAGAATGAGGCATAAGTGTTGAGAGGATAGAAACAAGTACATAAAATATCGTCATGCAGAAAGCATGAGATATCTGTGTGATGGAAGAAAATACAATTGGGGAGAAGGGCAGGAACAAAAGGGATAGGAAAAGACTTGAATAAAACAAAAGAGTAAAAGG
Source organism: Iguana delicatissima (assembly GCA_948472985.1). Classification (NCBI taxonomy): domain Eukaryota; kingdom Metazoa; phylum Chordata; class Lepidosauria; order Squamata; family Iguanidae; genus Iguana; species Iguana delicatissima. Next base: position 125,665 of record CAOKZL010001260.1, on the reverse strand, counting down.
TTAGCACTCTTTAGCTTGGACAAAGGTATGATGAGACGAATATATTTGAAGGAGAAGGCGACTGAAGGAGAAGGCAATTGAAGAACATTCCAAGAAGTGAGCCACACTGGTGATTTTAAAAAAAGGAAAGACATATGAGTAACAGGTATAAAACAGCGAGAGTAATCATCTTTAATTGATTTCAAAGTTAATGTTAGGCATTTTAAAAGTGCATTTTAGAAGTGCTTAACAACACTGGCAAGATTGCAAGACTGTTATTGTCTTTAAATCACATTTATTAGGATCGTTTGTTGTTGGCTTCTTTCACACTCCTTGCCTAATGACAAATAAATCCTTACGTATACCAAAAATATACACACAATGAACCAGGCTGGGCCATGGCTAAAGGGCACAGTCAAGAGCCGGTCAAAAGACAGTGCTATCAAAGAACATTGAGGACACTTTTCTCAGTACTATTAAGCAGTCGTGAAGCTGACAAAAGCACAATAATAGCTTTGCCTCTACTATCTGCATCATCCAAATGTTGCCAAGAAGAATTGTCCAGATTGGTAAGAAGCCTGTTTGTATGGAGCTCAGACAGTTCAGAAACAGAACCCTCACTAACCTGCAGTGACAAGTTTGCTAGGCACTTTGAGGAGAAACTCAGTCAAAAAACTGCTCAGAACTTGATGCCCCCTGTTGCAAAGTCTGTTACAAATTCCAGTGTTCCCTCTGGCTGGGCTTCTTGGGATCAGTCTCAGTTGCTGTGGCTTGATGATGCAGATAAGACACTTTAATCAGTCTGTCTCAGCACACGCAAGCTTGACCTTGGCCCATTTCAGCTGATAGCATCTAATAAAGGTAGACAGATGGGATGGCTCCAAGATGTGGTGAATGCCGTCTTCTGCCAAAAGGTGGTGTACCTACTACTATGAAAAATGTTGCAGTACATCCTCTCATGAAGAGGCTCCCCCTAGGCACACGAGAACTATAGCTACATTATTAATAACCCCCCTTTTGGCAAAGTGCTCAAGTAAACGGTGACTGGGCAACTTCAGATGTTTTTGGAGGGAACAGCTTACAGTGGCTGAATGCATTTTCAGTCAAGTTTTAGGCCAGTGCATAGTACTGAAACAGCCTGCATTGCCCTAACTATTGACCTACCCTGAGTGAAAGAAAGGGAGAGGGCCATCCTGTTGATCTTCCTGGATCTCTGCATGGCTTGTGACATCACAGGACTAGAACTGGATCATTCATGTTCAGTCTCATGGCTGTTGAGCTGTGTGGTTCCATTCTTACCCCATGCTGTCTAATACCTATATCAAGCCACAGGCTGAGGTCATGGGAGTTTGGGGGCTGGCTGCCACCAGTATAATCAGCATGATTATACTGAGCATTACCTCTCCTTGTCACCAGAGTCAGATGGAGCTGTGCAGCTGTCGGGCCAATTGCCAGCTGCTGAAATGGGCTGGTTGACGGCCCATAAAATGAAGCTGAATCCCAGTAAGATGGAGGCTCTGTGGACTGGTGGTTCTGAGGTCCAAGAATTAGGTAAGTGAATAGGGCCCTGGCAGGTATTGCACTCCTCCTAAGGGAGCAGGTGCATATTTTGGGGAGTAGTCCTGGATCTACCTCTGACACTAAAAGTGGACTCAGTAACTCTGAGTGCCTGAGGCTGGGTTCAAATGATCCATCAGCTACAGTCTTTCCTGGACAGGAACAATGTAACCGCATATAAAAGTCAAAGTTTGTCTGTTTGTTTGTCTGTTTGTCTGTGTCAGGCAGGCGAAGACCTCATATGATTGGCTGAGTGAGGTGAAAAGACTTCATATGATTGGCTGGCTGTGAAGATTCTATGGAATCCTGGGGTCTGCAGTTCAGGGAGGGGCCTTAAGAATTCTCAGTCATAGGATAGGCCAGTTGCTATGGAGATGAGGCCTGGCAGCAAGGAGGAGGGCATCGTATTCCCTCAGGAACCCAGCCTCTATATGTTAACAACTCTGAATACAGACTGGATTGGGGAATATGGGAAAAAGTTACAGGTGTTACACAAGACAGTTTGGGGAATTAGAGACACAGGATCTCAAATCTTTCTAACAAGTATTCGCTACGAGAAAATAAAATCCCAGGCAATGCTGGGTATATATGCTATATGTTACATATGTCTCAGAAGGTGGTAGCCTTCTCCAAATGATTGTCGAGCTCTAAGGGGCTCGTGGTGTTAAAGGAATTGCTTTGCCCATACCCATCTGGTCTGAAGCTAAGGTTCCTTAAATTGATTGGGACCATGATATTTGAAGCAGCACCACTCCTTATGCATGGCTGGCCAAAGACAGAGGTTAGCTAGAAGGTCCTCCTCGATGTCCCACTAGCTGGAGCAAGGCACTGTGGGACCATGTGGGGGAAAGCCTTCTCTGTTGTGGCGTCCTCATTTGTGAAATGTCCTCTTTTTGGAGCACTTATTGACATTTGCTTCATCCCAGTAACAAGTATGGCTTTTTATGAAAGGCTTTTGGGGTTTGATGATTTTACTGATGCATACGGTTTTAAACTGTTTTAACTGGTTTTAAATTGTCATTTGTTTTAAGACTGCTTAAATTATCTTTTACTTTTAAAAAAAACAAATTGTTTAAATTGATTTCATTGTATGCCACTCTGAAATCTTGGGATATGAATATTTCAATAAATAATAAATAAACAATAAGTGAAAGAAAAAGAATACCCGATGAAACACTCAGTGGCTAGCACTCTGTTAGTAGCATATGCACGTGTCAGTTGTGCTACACGAGTAAACTGAATTATTTGCCATAGTGCAACCAACATATTCTGCCGATTGTGGCAGAAGTAGAGTTGCACCTACAGCAAAGTTGTGCATTGTGTTCATACACCATGCACTGTGGTTGCATATTGTTCATTGCCTTCCACATTGTGGTTGCTCATCGTGCATTGCACAATGGCACCCAGTTATTGACATGTTTTGCTCAGTTCTGCGTTGAACATAGAATCCTTCTGTTTAGGAACAGAGGAAAGATCTCTGGAAAACAGCAGCGAGAGAAGCCTATTTCCTTTATGTCTTGGTTCTAGGCTTCTCAGGGACATCTGGGATGGATGCTATATTAGACAGGGCTTCAGCCTGACAATGAATGGCTGTGTTTACATTCTTGTGGAATCATTGTTGTTGTGGGCTTGCAAGTCATTTCTGACTTATGGCCACTCTAAGGCAAACTGATCATTGGGTTTTCTTAGCATTTGCCATTGCTTTCCTCTGAGGCAAAGAGAGTACAGTCAGCCCTCCACATTTGCGGGTTTGACATTCATGGATTTGATTATTTGCGAGTTTGTCCAACCCCTGCCCTCCCACCTCAGGTGCTCCTTTTTGGGGGGAAACTTCCTTCTTGGTGGCTCCAATTAGGCCGCAAAACCCTTTAAAAATTCACCTCTGGTCCTCCTCTTCCTCTAAGAGTCTCTGCCTGGCCAGCTAAGGATGGCTCTCTGCTGAAACTCTCAGCACCACAAACCCTGTAGCCATGCCCCACACATACCCAAAGAAGGAGATGGGCAAGAGAGAGGAAGTAAAGGACCATCATGCCAACCATCTCCTTTCCCTGACCTGGTTTAGATTGTGGATGCCCACTTTCCTCACCCGTGCCTCAGCCCCCTTCCCACAGACACGCAAATTTTGTTATTTGCAAATTTTTCACTTTTGTGAGGGTCCTATGTCCCTAACCCTAGCGAATGTGGAGGACCAAGTGTATAACTTGCCCAAGATCACCCAGAGGGTTTCCATGGTCAAGTGGGGATTCAAACCCCTTTCTCCTGAATCTTCGTCCAATGCTCACAACACACCCTGACTCTTCATGGAGTATCTTACTCTCCAGCATAAATGGCAGCAAAGACAGACAGAGTTAAGCACCCTCTGCCATCTTTTTGATTGGGTTTGCCTGAGAAACATATGCGAGCCTAACAGAGCCTCTGTTTCTATTGGAAGGACTGGTTGAAAGAGCAATTTGCTCGTATCTTGACTCCTGGGAAAGGAAGTGACTAAAGATAAATAGTGGGAGAGTCATCTTTGTTTTGGAAGTATGCCGAGTGTCAGATAAGGAACATGCGCATTTGACCATCCTCATCAAGCTGACGTTTGCAATGTTGGAACTGCTTTATTGTTCCATGTTTATTGTTCTAATGGTTCGACTGCACACCAGTTGGAACATTGCCTATAGCAGTGGCTCTCAACCTGTGGGTTCCCAGATGTTTGTGGACTTCAGCTCCCAGAAGCCCTGAGCATTGACCATAGTGGCTGGGGCTTCTGGGAGCTGAAGTCCACAAACATCTGGGGACCCACAGGTTGAGAACCACTGGCCTATAGAGACATGACCAATAAATGCACCAATGGATGTATCCACACTGCATCCCTTATAACAATTGATGCTACTATAACTGCCACGGCTACACCCTATGGAATCTTGGCATAAACACTTTCATAGGATATTTAGACAGCTCTAGTGCAGCAATTCAAGGAGTGTTACAGTTCAAACTACAAAGCATAAGTTTTAATAGGAAGGAACCAAGACACTTAAAGTGGTAAAGTGGTAACAAACTGATATAACTGTGCAGTGTAGATTCCCTAATAACAGGTATACCTCAGGTACAGGTATAAATAATAAATGTTAATAAATGAATCAACCAGATTAGGTAGGCCTTCCATAAGTAAATGATAACATATTGAATCTTTTAGGGTTTGAAAGTTTCTTCTGAAATGTATCCTGGGATGATTTCTTTCTTTCAACAGCCGGACCTCTTTCTTTGGTTTCCATTTTGGTGGCAAAAAAATATTGGTCTATGCTTTTTCAACAGACCAGGGATGCTGATGAGGCAGGCTAATGTGCTTTCCCCCTTTCTGTTTTGCTCTTCACACATCCTCAATAAGTGATTCTGGGTCCCTTTCCACACCACCCTCCCAACCTGCCATAGGGATGGAAGAAGGATAGGACCACAACAACAGTTTTGCATGACATTGTCACGGTCCCATCCTTCTCCCGTCCCCAGATGGTGCAATCACGGAGTAAATTATTGTTGGATTTTCCTCGTCAACGACCCACCATCACACTGCCATCACGAACTTACTTGTCATGCAAAGCCCAGGAAGCGCAATGGCTGCACTTCCTGCCCCAGTGCAGCCTGGGAAAGTAGGCTGTACTGCAGAAAGAAGAGGCAAGGATATTGTGCATCCTTCATCGCAGAGGCAGCCAGTGCAGAGAGGAGCACTCCCATCATGCTCCCCTCCCAGCAGAGCCAATGCCAGGATCCCCACCAGACGCCACCAGAAAAAAATAAGGAGTGGAAGGGGCTGGAAGCAGCTCTTTACCTGCCTGTTGTATGTAAACACACACAACTACATTAGGATTGCCTAGAGCAGAATCCTATTCTTTCCTAGATGATGTTTTATTGTATTGTTTACTGCAAAAACACTGCAGCAACCCCACACTGAAAATCTTTTTCCAGTCCTGCTTCACCATCTTCCCAGCAACAATGCTGCAAACAAATCTTCCAGCTAGACTAAATACAAGAAAATGGGGGAGGGGTGGGGCTCCCCCAAAAAAGACGTTCTGAAAAGGAGATTCTTTGTCAGAGGCTTTGTTAACTGAAGTATGTCTGTATACCAAAATGTTGCTTTGCAGAAAACACAAAGCATTCCTTCTCATTTTTAAAAGTACCCATGATTGGCTGTTCCATATCCCCATATAATTCTGACTTAATTTCCACAGAAGCTAAAGTTACTGGGAATTTAGCAAGACTCACCAGGAGCTATGAATCAGCTGTCCAGTCAGCAGCCAGCATGTTGGCTCATCTGAACATCGCTCCTCTTTCTCAATAGGCTGGTGTTTTCTGGTACCATCACAAAGTATTCAGCAGTTCCTCTTGCCCCCACTACTTCAGATCCAATTAAACCGAAAAGCTTTTGACATGAATGGCAAAGCAAGGAGGTGAAGTTGTTTTTGGCAAGAGAGACGAAGCCAGAGACTAATTATAACAGGAGGCAAGGAAACCATCGCTTGGCAGTTCCTGAAAGGCTTTCACATATTTGTCCTATGAGCCTGGAATTTTTAATTTTTTTTTTGTCTTTTTTAGAATGCCAAGCTCATTTGTGTTGTCAGCACTGAGAAAACATTGGAGAAATCTGGGGGCACACTCACCATTTGCCTAGCTCTGGAGCAGCTGATGATGATCCCCAAGTATCTCCCCAGCATCTGGGAAGAGATTAAATACCCCAGCAACATGGACAGGGCCCAGTTGCTTGGCTCTTACCACATGGGAAATGATGTAGGAGGATAGCTATGGGAGAAGAATTACCCCCAAAATAAGAATTCTGTCCCCCCAATGAAATTTCCCTTCACTTCCCAAATGTCTAGCAATGCAGAGAGTGAAGCATTAAAAACTGTAAATATCTGAAACTCTTGGGAACTTGGCTGTTTGGATGCCTAAGTTGTAGATCTAAAGGCTTGACTGAATTTTTAAATTACTGCAGTGGTAGACAGTTAGAGACTGAAGGAAAATTTAATGCAGTGAGATTTTTGCGAGGGGGCAAAGACACCCCTGCACACAACCTAGTTATTTAAATGCCAGCTCAGAGTCTAGAAAAGTTCACTTTCTGGATTGTAACTCCAACATTCTCCTACCAGCAAAACTACTTACTGTGCTGAGAGGCTTGAAAAACTGTATTCTGGATAAGCAATTTTTTTGCAGCTTGCAAAAGTGTCTAAAGGGCCTTCTATGCAGCTTACAAAAGATTATGACAAATAAAAATTGCCTTTAAATTCTTACTTTTAAAGCATGTTGTTGTATGTTGCCTTCAAGTAGTTTTTGACTTAAGGCACCCTATCACAGAGTTTTCTTGGCAAGATTTGCTGGGGGGGGGGTGCCATTGCCCTCCTGTTACCCTGCTTTCTGGGGGTCCCTTACGGGGATTCCCAACAGCTGTCAAAATTATCACTTGGGAAATCAGCTATGAACACCGCTTTAGCAATGCAAAGAGGGCAGGGTAATTAAGGATCTTTTAGCCCAGCTTTTACGGAGTTGGATCACAGAGAATCAGGCTAACTGTTCAAATTTAAGTATTTTATTGAAATAGATGTTAAAATCCATACAATCACTCAGCCGCACCCACTCCCACAAGCATTCAAGACTATAGAAATTTAGAAAGAGGTGAAAATTAAGAGGGAGACAGACATGTGGATTTGGGGGTAATACTATACCAATCCAGAAGTCTTCAGCTGGGAAAAGACAAGCGAAAAGCTCATCTCAGCCTCTCCCCTAGAGACTGAGGGGAGCTTTTCCACTGGCAGAAGCGTTGTTGTGAGTCTAGGAGAACTCCTCCCCGAAAATGGAAGAGAAGAAGGGGTCCTAGTTATAGTAGTGAGCAGAGCTAAAAAAAAAATGTCCTAGGGACCAGATGGCTGCATTTTTATGAAGATGGATCTCAGCTTTGTAGTTCAAAGCAAATACTGCCAGGCATCCTTGTAGTTTCCTGCAAGATGAGTTTCTCATCCAAGGATGTAACAAAGTGTAACATTCCTGGCTGTTTGAAATGTTAATTTGGTCCCAGAGACCTCCCGTCTCCTGTTAGCACCATCACTGCTGAAAATCCATTCAAACGGCCTGTCTGAACCATTTGCAAGATTCACCTAGGATGCATAACAGAAAACAGGGCTACCCTTTGATCTATTTCCATAGCTCTACTGCCTACGTGCCCTTCCAGTAGATCTCTATGGCTCACTAAGTTTGATATAAAATAATTATGATCCTCAGGACATAGCATGTAGGTGAGGTAAGTGAGCTAACACTCCCCTGAGGCTGAGAGGGTGTGAATTGTCCGAGGTCACCCACTAGGTTTCCATGATTGAGTAGGGGTTTGAAGCCTGGTCTCTTAGAGTCCTAGTCCAACACTCAAACACTGTGCTGACTTTCTTAAAGCATGGCAAGAGACTCTTTAGTTTTGCTCCAACAGATTCAAAATGATGGTACCTATATACTTCACTACCAAAAAAAATCACCTTTGTTTCAGAAGAAAATAAAAAAGACCTACAGACACATCTGTGGATAACAGAAGAAAGAACAAATTAAAATAATTACAGGAAATACTGCTCTTAAGAATGAGTCAGAATCAGTATTATCAAATTGATTCAAGTGACAAGTACAAGAAATTTAAGAAATTCTAATTGTGTTTTAGCCATACAGTGGCAGTGTTACCCTGATTTCTGGGGTCCCGTGGGGGACACCTCAATGTGCTCCAAATAATGGGGAATGGGAATTAGCTAGAGCACAAGCTAAAGCAATGCAAGAGGCAGGGCAACGTAGCAAGATCTTTTACCCAATGTTTATGGGGTCAGGCTGAGTCACAAACCAAGCAAACATAAATTATAATTGTCTTTATTTTAAAAGACAGTCACTGTGCACTTACGCACTCACTCACACAGACCTAAGAGAGTAAAGGGAAGAGGTTTGATAGAGGGTTTTGAGAGGGATTTTTCAGGGGAAATACTACACCTGATCCTGTAGCCTGGGTAGCCAAAAGAAAGTCAGCTGGAGCGGAGATTTTCAGCACGTGGAAGCTGAGGGGAAGGCTCAGCAAATGGAGCGGCAGCAAGGCAGGATGAAAGCAAGGAGCAATCCGAAGAAGCGCTCAAAATCAGGGGTTCTTATAGCGGAAAATGTGCCTGTAGAGTAGTCTGTTCCCAGGGAAAACAGTGGGTTTCGGGTTGGAGACAAAGCCTCCGAAAGGTCAATATTTAGCATGATAGGATTTTGACGGTGCTGTCAATAGTGCAGACAGTATGTAAATGGGGAGTGCTTGACAGTTGGCTATTCGGAAGCGCTAATCTCGTCAAGCTGCCTGTTTGGGGCAGAGAATCTTTTGTATGCTTGATGCATACGTAATTTAGGTTTAAAGGGTACTTGCCTGGAGGTCTCCTGAAGCTGCATTCCGGCAAATTACTGGCCTGCCTGGATTTATTTTGTATTTTTCAGCCTGTTCAGCCGTGTCCGTGTGTGCTTGTCCTGGGGCCTTGCAAGCACGTGGAGGGGATCAGTTTGGAATGGCCAATCTTTAGATATTAAATAATAAGCCTTGGGTTCAGACTATACACTACAGTAACAGCAGGACTGGCCCCATTTTACATGAGCTCTGCATTTTCATTTGGAAATAAAAAGTATGGAGTTTCTGAAAGAGGGCATTTGCAATTAATTTTGAAACTGACTTTTAAATGACCCAGTAACAAAACAGCATGTATAATTAAAACTTTTCAATTACAGACGGAAAAAAATGGTTTCTAGAACTTTATTAAAAACAACACATGGAATTAGTTTACATCTTTTCAGAGGGAGTTGCATGTGGCAGGGATCCACCCTCAACAAGACCCTGCTCTCCTGGGGAAGAGGAGGGGGGATTTATACGCCATGTTTCTCCCAAAACTGGGATGTAAAGTGGTTTACAAATTCACATAAATACAATTATATTTTATTATTTCTGGATCTTTTCTGAATGGACTGAACACCTTAGGGATTTCTGATGTGGAAATGACATAAGTGGTGCGCTTGTGAGAGTAAGAGACCCTTTCTGCAGCACCCTCCCATCCTTCCATGGGAACAGGAAAAGAACAAGACTGCAATGACACTTCTGCATGACATCGTTACACTCCTGCTCCTCTCCCATCCCCAGGCAATGCAATCATGGGTTAAATCATTGATGGGTTTTCCCCATCAATGACGTGATCACGCCACCATCCCACACTTACCTGTCCTGTGGAAGAGCAGGAAATGCAATGGCAGCGATTCCTCCCCAGCACAGCCTGGGAAACACGTCTGCACTACGGAAGAAAAAGGTGTGTCCATTGCACTCCCTTCCGCAGGGAGTCAGTCCTGTGCGGAAGAGAGCGCTGCCATCATGCTCCCTTCCTGGCAAAACTGCTGTTGGGATTGCCACCGCAAGAAGGTAAGCTGCAGAAAGGGCCAGGAGTAAGGCTCATTTTTAAGGCTTTTTGCTGAGTAGGCGTACACAGAATTTTACTCTTGAATTTTCTATAATTGGCCCTTATGACTGGATTGTCCATGATACTCCGAGAAAATAGTAAGAGAAAACACAGAGGAGAAAGGGCAGGAACTCCTAGAGATAGGCAAAGTGTAGCCTTCCCAATGTAGTTGAATTGCAACTCTCAGCAGCCCCAGTCAGCAAGCAAAGCCAATGGTAAGGAGTGCTAGGAGGTGCAGTCCAATATCAGGAGGAATACACAATTCCTCCCCCTGGGCTAGAAGGGTAAATAAACTATGAGAGGCATTAACCACATAGAGGCCAGTGCCCTGTTAGTCATATACACAACATTAAGTCTACCTTACACTGGCAGACAGTTTTGGGTGGCAGGGGTTTGGTTGTTGCAGAGTTTGGTATTCTCCTTTTCCCTCCACAGCATCCACCTCCTCCAAACTCACCACTGCACTGAGATGGTCATTCTGTTGCTGGCAGAGAGCTGAAGAGAAGCACCTCGCTTCATCCCTATAGCCAGACACAGACTGATGACATCATCTGCTGAGACTTCTAGAGGATGCCACCAGGTATCAGTGAAAGGTGTCCTCAGTCTGTGTCTGACCATGGGGATATAGCTAGACACTTCTCTGATTCCCTTCCATTCTCCACCCTAGGGGAAGCTATCACAGAATGATGGTGTGTCTTGACTGTAGAGCTGTAGTGGAGTTCTGTATGCAAAACTCTTACACTATATACTCAACCACATAGGAACTCTGATTTTGAGTGGAAATGAACACAATTTTTATTAGTCACATCTTACCGCATTTTATACTGACAGCCATCTGACAGCCTTCCCACTGATTAGATTCTCTGCCCAAACCCACTTGTGGAGCACATGAAGATGCAAGTCTCATGAGGACATGGACTAATCATATGGATGCCTGCTGCCATCTGGAAGGGAGGTTGGTATGCCAGTCCCCAAGCTGGGCCCCTGCCCCTAGATCTCTTTCCTGTTAATGGGAAAGTAGGTGAGGCAAAAGCACTTATGCCCAAGGAATGCATCTAGCCCAGCGCCCTCAAGCGCCCACCAAAAATATGCAAGAGGAGGACAGGAGAGTCAGAACAAGCAGGTATATTGCTGTGGGGGAGATGAGATGACAGTTGCATCACAGGGGGAATTCCTCCCTGACCACTTGCAACTAAGCATTTTGCCATAGTAATGACAAAATGATACACAAGGGAGGGTGTGTTGAGGAAGTCCAGGCCAAGATGGAGTCCAAGCAGTGGGTTTCAGGAGTGGGAATCATGTGTTCAACTTCAATCCCAGCAGCCTTAGTTAGAATAGCCACTGGTGAGGAATGCTAGGGCTTGCAGCCCAGTATCATCTGTAGGACTGTATGATTCCCAACCCAGGAGGCAGATTAGACAGGGAACACCTCTTAAGCCTCCTTCCCAATAGTCCCACACCTATGCTCCACCCAGAAGAACCATTCACCCAGGGGCTGAATTCCCAGCAGGCACTATTTGCATGCAGCCTGCTGGGATAGCCTATTGCATGTCACTGAAGCAAGGGTTCAAATTCTTCCTCTCCCCCCCCCCCCCGGAATTCAAATGTGGAACCTCTAGGGAAGCAGGAATCTGGATATTTAGGCACATAAGCATACTAATATTTTGAGGAAGGCAGTCTAAACCATAATGTTCTTGCCAGGAGCAAGTTCCAAGGAGCATGGCACCTATGGTACCATGAAATGATTCATTCACAAATGCATCTGTTCAGTTCCTAATTTTTCTACATTGTTACAAGTGGCTGCTGTAAGAGGAATGGTGCTGGTGCTAATTAGATGTATTTCTGTACACTTGCTGAACCATGTACAGCTGAGGCAAATGCAATGATCTGCAGAAAAATTGGACATTTTATATTTAACAGCCTTTCAGTTTTTATTTTTTTCCCCTCCCACTTTCCTTGTTATGCCATACAGGAAGATTAATAGAATGTCACTTCGCATTACTAGGATATCACTCTACTTTGATTTGGTGTGATACTTATTTTTTGAAAGGCGTATGCTTATCATACACATTAATGTAGCTGAATATCAATGTAATGCTGTTTGTGACAGGTTCTAATTGAATACAAAGTAGTGCTGTGCTGTGATTTAAACCTCCATTTACACTGCTTTCCACCCCTACCCCCACTCATCTCTCACTGATCTGTTTGTCAGCGCTCAGACCCAAATGTTCACCATCATAAGGAAAAGTGATTAGAGGAATGGTCGTAGGAGGAAAAGCTATACATGATGGAAGGTAAAGCATCTTTGCTCCATGCTCTGCTGCTACCTGCCCCTTCCCACTGCTGCCCAGTAGTTACATGGGGTCTCAGCCCTTTAAAGATGTAACTTGGACCTTAGCAAGAATGTACCATTTGCAATATTTTGTTCTAGAAACAGCAGCAGAGGAAATACAGATATATGTCCAAATTAAAACTGTTTGGAAGGGAAGGATTTTAGAATGGGTGATAATTTTAAATTTAAACTGCAAAGGGCCACCAACCAAAACCAACTGGAAAGAGCTCTTCAATCTGCACCATCATGGCAGTCAGGTTGTTGACCAATCCCAGGCTCTTAGATCAGCCATTTCAAATGGACCGTTTAAGTGTTTGATGGTTGCTGGAACTCCTGGCTAGATGTTCCTTGGTCTGATCTAGCAAGTTGCTCCCCACCTCTGCTATTGTTCCCCCCATTCTTGCAAATAATGGGGATTCTCATAAAGCTGTTCATAATTCCCTCTTGGGTGTGGGTGGTGCCATTTTGGATAAAGACCAGCAGTCAAAGAACTGAGATTGTTTAATAGGTTCAAGTAAGACCACCAACAAAATGATGCAGCATGAAGCACTTCTGTTCAGGAAATGGCATTTCATTCTTTCTACTCTGCCCCCCCAATCAGTGAGTGGAAGGTGTTTTCACCCAATTTTGGGAACTCTCCCTCCCCTTCAGCCCCATGATACTATGCACCCCACTCTAGAGAGACTTTTGGGAGTCTGTGGGCACTGCCAGAGAAAGGACAGCCATCTGAGTCACCCTTCACAAAATGCCTTCTTCTAGGGTCATGCCAGATACAACCCACAATTCCCTGTTGTAAATAGTGTGAAGTACAAAAATGATTTAAAATGTTAAAGAAGCTTATAGGTTTTAAACTTCTAGACAAACATCAACAAATATATCAGAAAGACTAGCCATCTAAACAAGTCAGATAGACACTCATATCAGATTAACATAATTGCTGTCTGAACGCATAATCTTTCCATATCTCTTGGGGACATGGACAGCTGCTGTCAAGCTCCTTACTACCCTTATTGTAACTTCCAAGATCCAGCCAAAGAATAAAAGGTCCAAGGCTAAAGGGAAAGATATTGTCTACAAGTATGCAAGAGCACATAACCGTGTGGATTATTGGGAAAGGCTATGCAATTCTGACAATCTTATCTCAATTGTTTTTCTCCTTTTCTGTGGTGCAAACTACGCTTAGCTTAGTATTTCATGGATGGTGGATCTGGTGGTCGTTTAAAAACACAAGGCCAGTATTTCAAATTAAGTTAGCATCTTAATTAATTTTATTAGAATGATTGAGTTCATCCCATTTTAGAGATTCTCCAAAAACAGAAAGCTTGTCATCTGACAAAACTGTACCCCTAGAAAGTTCTATTTACATGGTGAATACATGCATTACCTTTATTTTAGCACATAAGAACATAGGCAGAGATCCTACCTCGTAGATGTAATTACTAATGTATAAATATATCGTCTCCTGAACCAACTCCCCAAACCTATTTTACAGCCAGTAGCTGCATTAAACAATGGAGGTCTGTTCTGTTGGCAACTGGGGCATTGCAGGATGATATTTCCAGCCTCCTTCCACCAGTAGTCTCTAGTGCAACAAGATATTCTGACAGTGGTTGTGCTTCTGATTGTCTCACTGGAAATCACCAGGGGGGGGGTGTGTGTGTGCTGAAAACATCATCCTGCAATGTGCCGACTGCCAGCAGAACTGACTTCTGTTGCTCAGTGTGGCTGCTGGCTATTAAAGTAGTTTGTTGGGGATTTGCAATCCTGGCAATAATGCCACAATCATAAAGATGAATACCACAGATAGGAATGAATAAGTCTAGCTTGTGCATTTGTAATTGCTTAACAGGGTGGCAACGGCAATAAAAATGGGAACATATGCAATGTGAGCTTATTGTGATTTCCTTAAAACATAACTGGGAACTGAAGAAGCATCTGGTTATATTCTCATAACTAGATGCAGACCAATGACATCATCCACTGAGATTTGTGAGGACCCCAGCAGATATCAGCAAAAGATGTGCTTTGTCTGCCTATGGCTACGACAACATAGCCAGACACTTGGCCAGTCTGCTGTGTTCTTCATCAGTAACAGATCTAGGGGTAGTGAGAGGAGCCACAGCATGGTTCCAAATGTGGAACTATTATGCTATGCTTGACAATGTAGAATCTCAGCTTTTGTGTGCTGATAATCATAATTTCCACTTATTAATCTGCCTCTGAAGCTTGTACCAATTGTGCCAATTCCATCAATTGTGATGGTAGTCATATGCATCTAAATTAGGAGCAGGGAAAGCATAGGTTACTGGCAGCCCCAGGTCCATTTGTATGGTCCTTAGTACCCTCAAACCACATTTTTTTTTGGAAAAACTGTATTTTCTCCTGCCTCCCCACCCCCCAATAAAAAGCCCTGGGAAGACGGGCAATTTTGACATCCCCCTGGGTCTTTTTAGAACCATGGGAGACTTTTTTTTCAACTTGATCTGGAAGTTGATTTGTTCCTCCCCCCCCCCTTTCATTAGCTTTTTTTAAACCACCTCACCTGATGAAGCTTTGGAGAACATTATTTTGTGAGGTCTGATTTGACCTAATAAATGACTTATTTACTTAGTTGTAGTTTTTATATACCATTGAATATAATACCCCAATCAATAAATCAAGGAAACTAATTTTTAAGTTTCAGCCCACGTGCTGTTTTGTGCCCTCCCCAAACAGCTTTTCATTTGCATCAGAAATAAAATATTTGCATCTGTACACATCCTTTCCAACAGCAATTACAGAAATGACAAATTTCATGTTTGCTGCTAAGATGGCTTTGCAATTATTTGGCACCAGGGGCTTGCTAGCAACTCACTGTCATTAAAATTTCATACTCTACCGCGCAGCAAGCATATTGTGCTTTTCAGCAAACCCAACAGGCAGACTTCCAGAGTGTTTCTTAAAAGATTGCATGCCGGCTACATGCCAATCTATACGCCCACTCAAGAGAATTACATTAGAAAGATCCATTAGCAGCAGCTGAGTTAAATAAGGGCTTCACTGTCTTAGATCAGCCAGCCTTCCACCTAACCCTTCTCGCTATATATAAATAGCACTACCCGTCACCGCCATCACACCAACAGTATTTCCAGCTCAACCTTTTCTAGGTCTTCGAGCTGTACACGCAGGAGAAACTGTATAGCATTCCAGTGTTGTGACTTTCTGCCTTCAATTCATTTATTTAATTTATACTCCAGCCTTCTCCCAGTGCAGCACTGAAGACAGCTACATCTCTTTCAGTGTCTTACAGTACAGTGTATCTCCTATACAGTTGACCTCCCTAGGGTTAGGGTAGCGGGCAGCCAGAAAATAGACATGTGTCTATTTGTGGTAAAGGGGCCAAGGCATGAGGGAAAGAATGGTCACCAAGGCTCCATACCAACTCAGGGAAGGGAGAGGGAAAGTGCATGGTTGGCATGGTGACCCTGTACTTCCTCTCTCTTGCCCATCCACTTCCTTGGGTGGGTGGGGCACTGGGAGAGGGTTTGTGGTGCTGAGAAATTGGGCTGCGAGCTGTCCTTAGCTGGCCAGACAGTGGCATCTGGAGGAGGATGACCAAAGGCGGATTTTTAAAGGGCTGCATGGCCTGATTGGAGCCACTCAGACAGAAGGTTCCCCCAGAAAAGAAGTGCCTGAATTGTAGAGGCAGGGTTTGGAGAAACTTGCAAATAATCAAATCCATGAAATAACAAAGATCGCAGGAGTCTAGGTTGCTTCTGTTGATTAAGGTAAAACATGAGTGGTGTGTAGCTCTAGACATTTCCAGTAAGATCAACCAACTTGGAAGCATTAAATACTTCCAAGCCCATCAGCCTCTTGTTTGATCTGCAGAAGGTTAGTTCTCCTGGAAGGTTATTGGCAAACCTATGTCTACAAAAGCCAAGTCTGTTGTGGTACACCAGGCTTCCTCAATCTGGCACTTTCCAGATATATTGCACTTTAACTCCTTTCATCTCCAGTTAACAATGCCACTGGGTATACTAGCTCGGGATGATGATAACTCTAGTTTAACCTGACAGGAAAGTATGAAGCTGAGGAAAGCTGACATGCTTTACATGCTTCACATACTGGATTACAAATGTGTCAGTAAGGGCTGAACTTGATATGATGCTACATGTGGCCCTGTACTTAACGTGCATGTTTAAAAAATAAATAAATAAAGCATTTGCAGGATATTGAAAGCTCTGAAATCCTGCCAGCATTAAATTTCTTTTCATTTTATGGGGGGGGGGAGTATCTGTTTGCTAAGATCTTTTAATACAAGATGGGATTTAAAAAAATAATAAATAAGTGACATGGTCTGGTTATTAGCTGGTTTGTTAGCTGGCTGGTTCGTCCCACTCAGGGAGAATCCAAACTTCTTCTATCAGGTGCAGAGTGAAATTGACTGGAATCAGGATATACCCCACAATAAAGAGATATATGTTTTATTTCATCTTATCTAATTTTATTTTACTTTTGTTGCACCTTATGTTTTCCGACTCTAGCTATTTGAGCTGAACAGACTTAATTCAGCACAAACCCCCCCCCATTTGGACTTGGTGCATTTTTATGCCCTGGAATACAGTGCTGTTCTCATTGGTAGGTCAGGAAACATCCACAACTGAAACAATGCAAGTTTTCTTTGTTTTTCTTAATCCCAGTGCACAGGGGTTAAAAGAACAAACTTCTGCATGCTTGCTGAAACAGTAACTATTCACATTTGCTAATAAATTCACCGAGAGATATGTGCATGCAGAAGAACATTTACCCAATACAATTTAGGGATGAAAAGTAAATGAAAGATGAATCACAACAGAAAATATCATTTGATTCCAATGTGTGAAGCCAGGAGCTGACATTCTTTGGGTGGATTTGGTTGCTCTGGGTATTCAAGATGAAAGGACAACCCCTGATTCCTTCTTCTTATTGTATCCTGTCTTCCATGTGATCGGTAGATGTATGCATTAGACAAAAGAAAGAGTCTGAATTACTAGAGAAGATGATGCAGCACTTTCTTGCCTATACTGATAGAGGTAGATAAGTGTCCAATCTTACTGAAAAATGATCTTTTGGCCAGCTCAGCCGGAGATGTGAGGACTGCTGCACTATGCAGATAAAAGCCAAGAAGTGGTTAGGGGAGAGAAAATAAAATAGTTAATGTTAAAAGCATTTTCAATATATTAATCTATTAAATGTATTAAATAAATATTAAATAAAAATATTTAATGATGGACATAGAGCTACAGAGAATGACAAAATCCACAAATGCTGCCAATATTGGGAACTTGAGAAGCTCTGGATCTTTGAGATGGCAGTGCTCTTCCTCACGGGAAGAAGTTTTTTAAAAAAATAATGGTGTGTGTTGATAAGTCATACAGTTTGTGTGAATGATTAATGAAGTTCTACAATATAATATCTCAACTGGTAAAGTAAAAA
The DNA here is from genome assembly GCA_948472985.1 of Iguana delicatissima. Taxonomy (NCBI): domain Eukaryota; kingdom Metazoa; phylum Chordata; class Lepidosauria; order Squamata; family Iguanidae; genus Iguana; species Iguana delicatissima. Next base: position 107,872 of record CAOKZL010001260.1, on the reverse strand, counting down.
AGTCTATGAAAGTATCATACTGCAGGTGTGGACAAAAAATAGACTGGAATCTCCCTTGTAGTTTGTCTGTCTTTCTTTCTTTGGAAACGGCAGCAGATCACCAAGCATTGCTGACTCTCACTTGTTTCTGTTTTTTTAACAAACAGAAATAACTTCTCCCCCCCCACAAAAAAAGGCCACTGTCTTATCATTTTACAAACACACACACACATACAATTCACAGAGAGCACAACTATCAAACACCATTAAAAGAATAATTTAAAAAAGCAGATGATACATGCACAGCACATCATTAAAGGAACACAAATTCTTGTGACTATATTGAAGGATTATTAGAACACATCAAGTAAAACACAAAGTTAACCATGTTTGTGCCCTCTTGATAATGTAAGCAGAAGGGATAGTGCTCTTCTCCAAAGAGAGTGGTGGGGGGAATAAAGTGTGCAACACCTGCATTGTGTATGAACTTTGTCAAAGGGAAGAAGGAAATGAAAGTTTTGGAGTTTAGCACTCAACTAAATTTATACAACTGCCACACCCCTTTATCTATCTGGATAGGTCTGCATCTGTCACATGAGTTCATGCATGTGCATTCATCTCTTTGTGAGTATAACCTCAAGTTTCAAACTGACATGAGTAATTAAATGTCAAACACTGAACTCTGTATCAGTTGAGATGTAAACCAAATGCCTCACAACTGAGATGATTCACATGTTTGCCTGGAACTTCGTGCCACCTTTTTGTTCAGTTCAATTTAGTATCCCTCGTCCTTTATCATTTCCCTGTCCTCTTCAGTCTAATATGCAGGCAAGATTTTGTTCTTTTTTTTAGTTCTATGTTTATATTATACTAGTGTATATACCTGGTGTTGCCCGGAATTTTACTTTCTCATAGGTAATACTTGTTAGAAAGATTTGAGGCCCTGTTTCTCTAATTCCCCAAACTGTCTTGTCTAGTACCTGTAACTTTTCCCCATATTCCCCAATCCAATCTATATTCAGTTATTAACATACGAGGTCCAGTTCCTCAGGGAATACACTGCCCTCCTCCTCCTCCTTGCTGCTAGCCTCATCTCCATAGCAACAGGCTTGAGGCCCAAAAGCTCTCTGGCTGAGAATTCTAAAGGCCCCTTCCTAAACTGCAAATCCCAGGATTCCACAGAATCTTCCTAGGCAGCCAATCATATGAGGTCTTCACCTGACACAAACAGACAAACTCTGACTTTTATATATTAGATATATCACTTTGCCTTTCTTTCTGGCATTTTATTATTATCTTTACTTTATATTTTTAACCTGGTTACTTTATTAAATCATTACATTCACATTCTACCCTGCTTCTTGGGTCTCATGGAAGAATAAAAGCTCATCCCCTTCCATCTGTTTTGTCCTCCCAACAACCCTGTGAGGTAGGGTAGGCTGAGAGACAAGGACTGGACCAAGGCTGCTCAGAGACCTACATGGCTGGGTGAGGAATTGAGGTCTGGGTCTCTGCAAGTACCTTGAATAAGTTAGATTTAGTCTCTCTTTCAGTCTGCAATCAGCTTTGTTGTTAAATACCCTCACCACAACAGAGCCATAATGGTGTAGTGGTTTGAATGTTAGAATATGACTCTGCAAGACCGGTGTTTGAATCTCTGCTCAACCACAGAAATCCACTGAGTGATCTTGGGCAAGTCACACTCTCTTAGCCTCAGAGGAAGGCAAAGGCAAACCAGTTCTCAGTAAATCTTACCAAAGAAAACCCCATGACAGATTCACGTTAGGGCCGCCATAAGTTGGAAACATCTTGAAGACACACAACAACAAAACCTCAACAGCAAACAAAAGTACACACTCCTAAAAAATTTTCAATCTAAACTTCCGTTTTTAGGACTGTGTATTTTTCTTTACTACTGATGTTACAATAATAAATATAATGCTTAGCTTCTAAACAAAGATCTACTTGGAGGCTTCAGATTATGTTACACTTATCATACATTCTACTGGCAGCAGGGAACTGGGCCATCTTCTTGGCCAATTACCATCATAAGCACAAAGGCACTTTTGGAAACTTTGCAGTGGGATTTAGATTATAAGATTCTAGTTAATTTTACTCCCTGAACAAATCACAAAATCTTTTTTCACCTCCTCTGCTCTCTCTCTTTTGCAGTTTTATTTTGGAAGTTCAAATAAGCAGTTTTAATTTATTAGACCTCCATAACTCATGAACAAAATAAACACAGGTAATTTGTCCCACCAAGTGAGACATCAGAAGAAAAAGGAAGCCTCCAATGACAAGCAAGCTTCTGTATTGAAAATATATCCAAAGCTACTAAGGAGACAAAGGTGACAGGTAAAGTTTGAACCAAGTTATGTGAATACAAAAGGCAAGTTCAAACATAATAGAAAACCATGGCTTCCCTCTCTGTGAAAGAGCCTGCAGAAGAACTGGACTTGTGCATTTCCTCTTATTCATTTTGCATGATCCAGAGGTGTTTTTTTTTTTTTTCAGAGAGCTGGGGCAACTTCTGAGAGTGGGGTGGGCAGATGCATTGCCTCTCTTAATCTGCTGCAAAAAATAACTTCCCACTGACAACATACCACACTGAACACAGCTGATCTCACATGGTTTTGTGAGCTAAGTAGGTTTGGGCATGATTAATGCTCCAGCAAACACTGAGAGGGTTAAAAAAAAGCCCTTTCAGAAGCCCTTCAGAACTGCTGTCAGTCAGAATAGACAGTACTGACCAAGATGGATCAATGGTCTGATTCAGCATAGGACAGCTTCCTATGTTCCTGTACACTTTAGCAAGGAATGTGGGAAGCGTCCACTTTATCTCCAGTCTTCACGTGTTTCCCCATCTACCTCTTTTTAAAAGTGCAATTGTGACTCTGGGGGCGAACTCAGCAGCAAATTCACTGGTGGCTACAAAGCCATGAACCTGCATGATGCCACTTGAAACAAATCACAGTTCTCTGTTATTTCCAAACACAGTAAAATTTAGTTTGTTTAAATTCTGGCTTGTTAGAACAATCCAGGATCAAATCATGTTTTCAAAAGTACACGAACCTGTCGTTTATGAAGGCATGTTTATGTAACAGGAAACCATAACTTTCCCATGGTATCTGTATTATTTAGTCTTGAAATAAATTGTCTACAAAAAAAAACCTACAAGCAATCAAATAACAAAAAAAAGCTCTTTTCCATGTCTCAGTAAAGAGAAAAAACCAGGGATGGTTTGCTTAATGAGGTGTCAGTACACTGAGGGATAAGCAAGACCACTATCTCCAGGGAAGACAGAGGACTTGCTGTTGCCTCATTCCCTGGTGAACTGCTGCCTGGTGATCATCAATGCCCTCCAGGACTGCCGCCCTCTGATACCAAGTAATCACCAGCTAGGTTAACATCTGTTCTTGGTGTGCACAGGAATATAAGCCGACTGCATAGAGTGGCCAGTGGGGTGGTTGCTGAAGGGGGCGACACCAAAGGAGGTTGCTGTTTTGGAGGAGCCCCTTTGAGGGAAAAAGGAGGGCAAGGTCATTCCCTGCCTTGTGGATGGTCTTTTAGGTGTTTTGTTTTGATGTTTTAATGCCTGCCAGAAAAAATAATGCCTGACATAGAGAGTAGGAGAGGGCAAGTAGGCCAGGTAGAGGCATGAGCAGAGGGAGATATGGAGTGGGCAGAGAGTTACTGCGCCATGAGGAAAGGAGAACTACAGGCTGCTGGTCACCTCCAAACTGTCTCCCACTGCATTACCACATGACTTGATTACATCCTAATTGGATTACTGTAATGTACTCAATGCAGGGGCTGCCTCTGAAAACAGTTTGGAAACTTCAGCAGGTTTGACATGCTGCAGCTAGACTGCTGAATGGGACCGGTTACAGGGAGCATATGGCTTCCTCACTGAAACAGCTTTACAAGCTCCTGGTCTGTTTCTGGGCCAGTTCAAATTCCTACACAGCTTAGCTGCAGGCTTTTTGAAAGCCCATATATCCCAATACAGGCTGTCCAAGTCTTATGATCTTTGGGTGAAGGCTTTCTCTCCATTCCACCACACTGTGAGGCTCACTTGGTGGGAACACAGGAGAGAGCTGTCTCTGTGGCTGCTCCTAGGCTTTGGAACTCCTTCACAAATTCAATCTGCCCTCTCTCTGATGCCTTTTCCCTGGAAGGCAAATACCTCCTTTAAACAGGTCTTCAGCCTTGGCTGATCAGGGTGGAGTGATGTGCAACTGAGTGTGCTGTCTTAGTATGAATTGTAAATTTTAAGAGCTTTAATTGTTTTAAATTTTAAAGTTTTAAAAATATTTTTTTAATTAAATGTACTATTAATGCTTTTAAAACTCTGCACTCCATACTGTTTTGTTTTATGTTGTAAGCCATTTTGAATCCCATTTAGGAGAAAAGCAGAGTACAAAATCAATAAATAATAATATTTTACCAACACACCTCAGCAGTCAACACCCACCACATTCCTACGTGGAAGATATCATTCTGTGACAAAACAACGTGCTATTTGTTAAAAATGGCTGACAGTTTATGTAACTGACAGAGAGTGAGAATGGCCTAAAGACAAGCCTAAAAATTACTTTTTCATGCATCATTTAACTTATCAGTAAATACATCTGCAAGTTTCAAAGTGAGTTCACTTTCCAGACAAATAATCCTCTATGGCAGTCTTGAGAATTTGCTATCTGTCTCCCCAGTAGTTTATTGGAGGTTTCCACGGTGCTGATTCTTTTGCATAGATCACTGGTTCTTAACATAGGGTTCATGGATCCCTGCGAGGCTGCAATGTCTCCCAGGGGGTCTGCATAGGCTTTAAAAACTGTTATGAGCTTTTACAGTTAGAATGAAAGGAAGGAAGGAAGACAGACAGACGGTCATATATTGATCTCAAAAAGCAAGAGTCTTTCGCTGGTAACAGATGTTATTTGTACAAATTTCATTACAGGACCTCAAACTGTTCAAAAGTTATGAAATTGTTTGACAGCAAAAAATGTACTCAACCCTTGCTACTTCTGCACATGGTGAGAACATGCAAGTGAATGACAATGAGTGGCCGAGGGGAAGCATGTGATATTTCTAGATAACGTGTCTATAGCTGGAAGCTGCCTTGAATTAAGTCTTTGTGTTCCGTGGCAACAAAAGATATTTATTTATTTTTTTAGACTAAAATGTGTTCTATTAACAAAATTCATACAAGCAGGCAAAAGCTCAAACACTCACAGATTTGTACAAGGACAAACCAGAGGAAAAGGAGGAAAGTGGGATAGGAGATTGTGAAGAAACGCGAATCACAAAGCACCCAAGCCTCGTTTAAGGTCTGCCCAGTCTGACACCTCTTTGTGTTCAAGTCTGAACAGCCAGGGAGATCTCTGGATCAAGCCAGGGCTAGGACAAACGGGTCGGCCTCAGTTCTCCCTTTCTGAGAACGCAGCACCTTCCTCACTCTTGCCCTCCTTTGGCTTCCTTCTTCCAGGGTTATCTCCCTTTACTGCTTCCCTTTAATCTGCCCCTGTCCAGATATAAGGACATGCAGTGATTTAACTCTCCAATGACTGTGGTACCATTGGAACTATGGTAAAATGGTACTATTGGTAGCGTGTATACTTCAGGATGTAGAATAACACTCTGTGAGACTGTTTTAGGGAAAACAGAAAGTCAAACGTTTATTGCAACATTGTTACTCAAATTTGTTTGTAACTAAATGTTTATAAAACAGCACACCTTTCTTCTCTCTCTCTCTCTGCTTAATTCATCAACTGTCTCTCGTACACCCTATTTCTCAGTTCTCTCTCACACAGAGCTCTTCAGCTCTCTCTTCAACTCTATCTCCCAGCCTCTAAAACTTCACTTTGATCAACTCAACAGTCAGTTAAATTCCGTTATTCCACTCTCTCCACCAGTCCCTCCCCTGGGCTATCCAAGGTTTCACTTCCATTTCATTTCAATAAAGATGTTTAAAGGGGGTTCATGGTAAAGAAAAGGTTACGAACCACTGGCATAGATCTAACTCAACAGGATAATGAATGCAACAAAAATGAATATTTAGCTCTACGTACCATGCTATACAAAACAGAAGTAACAAGATGGAGCAGAAAGCAGCTAGTGACCCAAGTATGACAACAGTCAAATGCTGTGGTGGGGATGATAAATCTGAAATGAAAAGGAAAAAAAAAAAACAAAACCTCAAGTAGGCATTTGCCACATGGTACAGTTCAGCCTTGTGATTCATCCTCTGAGGCAGTTTTCCTCAATAGGGTGCCCTCCAGGTGTTTTGGACTTCAAGCCCCATGTTTCCTCCCCATGATATCTGGGGCTAATGAAAAATGCAATCCAAAACATCTGGAAGGGAACAGATGGGGGAACCAGTCTCAAGAAAGTGACATTTTAATGGAAGAGGGAACAAATTCTGGTCTGTTTTGTCAGACAGCAATGGAGCTAACAGGACAAAATTAGTCAGCTGAAGAAACTACATTAGGAATTTTATTTGTTGAGAGCAGATTTATTTCTTACCTATTGTTCCCCTTACTATAAGGGATGTCACCTGGAAATGCCCCATTTATCCAGAGGCTAATAGGAAGCTCCAGTATAACAGATAAGTTGAGCTACAGCACTGTAAATGAAAGTAAAGGTAGATCAACCTGAATATATGCAAACTTCTGCTCATAAAGTACCCATATTTGCCAATATATAAGATGCACTCCCCCCCAAAAAAATAACCTTTGAAAATGAGGTGTGTCTTATATGCTGGTGCATCTTATATACCAGCAAATATATACTGTGGGGTCGGGGGGGGTGAGAAGAGAGGTGTTTGGGAACGGCAGCAAAGGTCAATAGGGTTGCAACTTAAAGTGGAACGGGGAGAATGCACCTTCTGGACGGGAGCCCTAACCCAGTGGCTTTCCCTCCCGCTGAGGCAAAATAAAAAAGAAGAGGGGGAAGCCTTGTGCAGGTGCTCCTTTCGTCCCCTTGCACAAGGCTTCCCTAGAGCTTCCTCTCCCTTTCCTATGCAAAATGCAAGCACTCCTTTTGCCCCCTAGACCTTCCCCTCCTTTTCCTATGCATTTTGCCTATACACAGGAAAAAACCTTGCACAAGCACTCCTCTTGCCCCTTAGATCTTAGCTGCCCCGCTCCCTTTCCTACGTATAGTCAAAATGCATAGGAAGGGGAGGAGGAGCTCTAGGGGGCAAAACGAACACTCACACAAGGCTTCCCTAGAGCTCCCCCTCCCTTTCCTATGCATTTTGCTTCAGTGTGGAGAACTCCTACCAAGGCAAAAGGAAGAGAAGAGGGGATGGGAGAAGTCTTGTTAATTTTTTTTTAAACTAAAAATTTTCTTCCCGAAAAATAACCTTTGAAAATGGGGTGCATCGTATAGGCCAGCAAATACAGTAATCTTCAGTTAAAAAACAGACAGAGAATTAAGGAGGCGGAGTGCTGAAATTGTGCTAATGAGCAATACCACCCTTCCACTAACACACCAAGGACAGGACTACGAAGATCTACGTGACTTAGAAAGTCCAGAGATTGCTTCCTTTATAGTGCAGGGTGTGCATGTGTGGGCATCTGCAGGTGAGAATAAAAGACGGGGTGAATAGGTGCTTAATTCTTTGCAGTTGCCAACTTCCCCTTGCAAATTTCTTCCTTCATCAGTCTCTATGTCTGGAAGTATAGCCTGAGCAGAAAATGCATGAGAGGAAAGCACTTACAAGGGTAAATCAAGAAAGAAGGAAGGGATAAGTACCCTTCCTCATCCCATCACTTTTACAACCTCCTTCCCCACACATCTGTTCACCAGCAGATACATGTTGTTTGTTGCTCTAATGCAGTGGTTCTCAACCTGTGGGTCCCCAGATGTTCGTGGACTTCAGCTCCCAGAAGCCCCAGCCACTACGGTCAATGCTCAGGGCTTCTGGGAGCTGAAGTCCAAAAACATCTGGGGACCCACAGGTTGAGAACCACTGCTCTAATGTTTAGATCTGTACAAGGTTCTGCTGCAACAAGAGGAAAAAAGATCCACCCAGCCAAAAGCTCCTTAAGGGAAAAGGAGTTCAGGATCTGCAAATATCACACCAAATCCTATGAAAGGTTTGCCTTGTAAGGAGAGACGATCCCAGTGTCTCTTCACTGACCAGCACTGTGCACAATGGCCTGTACTCAGTGAATTAATTCAGGGTTTGGCACTTGTGGATGAGGAAACCTGGGCTTGGGGTAGACAGGGTCTACAGTGTAGATGAAAAAACTAGCAATAAAGCCATTGCAATCAAATGACAACGTGCTACATACTTTTTGAACAAATATAGGTACAGCCCTCTGGAGGCAAATGACAGCACTATTTATATGCCCAAAACATATAATCTATTGCATATGACATTGAGAGGAAAATAAGAATATAACATTTGGCTGAGATCTCATGCTTAATTGTGGGGTTGTACATGCTAGACATCATGTTTGCTTTTCAGCTATGATGGATGACAAAAGTCAGAGAGAGAAAGAGAGAGGGAGAGGGAAACAATGTCTAGAAATCCAATATTGTTTGCAAGCTCAAAAGGTAGAGATAAATATAGCTACAAAGGAGCAGCTGTAGCATATTGTTGGCACTCTTTCTGCTGCATCTGTGCTCTCTTTCAGGGGTGAATCCATGCCAGAAAACATTTTATTCAACACACCAAACAGGTGAATGCAAATTTCAAGGCTCTGTTATAGCGCCATTCAGCATTCAATGCAGAAATGCAAAAATTCTGCAAACTTTGAAGCCATATATAAACATATCTCTACCACCCAAGAAAGGCAGAGGGATTGAAATCTTGTGAAACACTGAACTGACTACAGTATTTACATTTAAAAGTACTAAGCTTTCTTTACTATTTTTTAAGAACATAAAATGTGCTTGTGTAGCTTAAGCAGTTACATATACAACTGAGACTAACATCTAACTGGGTCTAAGTGGCACTAAATTTAATGGGACATACGTCCAAATAGACATGCATAGTATTGCACTATTAAATAAAACTGCCCTTGGCTACTTATGTGCATTTTCAACCCTTGCTAGCTTATTCTGATAAATGAAAAAAAGATGCAATAATTTGAGGGTGGTGACGAGCAAAAGGAATCAGAGGCTGTGTCATACAAAGACCTTGCCTAAATGCTGCAGAAGCAATGAGTCTGGTAGACTCTCAGCTCAGATTAAAAACACCAAAATGTTCCATACACTGTAGCTTTTGAAAGTTCTTTCCTACCACTGTCATAAAAATGTTGCTTGATTACTAATCCAGACAATAGCAGAAGCAGTTGCTACCATCACTACCACTGGTAGCTACTGCAACAGTGGGGAAATACTTTAATACGCTGCTTTAAAAGCATTTCACACACCCTGTCTTTCTTGGAAAGCTGCAGATCACCCTTCCAAGTTTTCATATATCTAATTCTGTCTGTTTCATAATGCAATCTAAAAATTAAGCAGCCATACACATTTCATTCTTTTCTTTTACAAGAGGAGTAGCTAGTAATTATAACCTTCCCATCAGTTAAAAACTTACCTTTTATTTGGGCCCAGAGCACACAGGATTGTGTTCTCATCTGAAAAAAAGAAAACACAAACCTGCATTACTGTTTTCAAAGGTCCTAGTTCTCACTAGGCTCATAAAGCTGCAACAGCCTAAATCCCAGTCAGAGTAGACCTACTGGATCAGTTACTAAATGATATCAACACTTATTCAAATCTCACTGATTCAGGGATGAGACTCCAGTTGGGAGCACTAATTGGATCTAAGCCTGTACATTATTTGGCCATGATGGCTAATATTGTTGAATGCGCCTTCATATAGAAAAAAAAAAAGATTTCTGAACACAGAAAGCTGAAAGATCAAGGAGCTTAAATTAAGGTTTCCTTCTTCTTCTGAGAATATTCAGGATTATGAGCTCCTACTTGCAGTATGAAGAACTACAGTTCAGACACAGTACAGTAGGCTAAAACAATTTCACATGATATTTGTTTACAGTCAAAGTACTACATTGAGGCAAGAGCTTGGACAGACCATGGCCATTTCTGCACTACATTATTATAATGCTATAGTGCTATTATTCCACTATTATTATTCCACTACATTATTATAGTGCTATTATTCCACTTTTAACATCCTGTGGGATTCTGGGGTTTGCAGTTTACTGAGGCCAAAGAGCTCTCTGGCTGAGAATTCTAAATGCCCCTCCCTAAACTCCAAATCCCAGGATTCCATAGGATGTTGAAAGTGGAATAATAGTACTCTAACAGTGTAGTGTGGAAATGGCCCTTGTGTTTACACACCTGTGTTCCACTCTCCCACATCATACACTGAAATTACCCTCAAAGAGGTTCCGCTAAAAGGAACACATCCCAAAGCTACTTTGGGAATATGGAACTAGCCATGCTGTATGTAGGCCAGGGAGGAGAATTGTGCAATCCTCTAGATGCTGCCGGACTGCAACTTCCAGAAACCCTAGCCGGCATAAATAACTATGAGTAATACTGAGATCTGCACATCAGCAACATGTGGATTAGTATGCCCTCCCCAGTCTAGAACCAAGCATGTATCCCTTTCTTCCAGTCTTACAGGTAACATTGCAAGGAGCCTGATTTCCAGTACAGTGTTATGCGTATGTATTCAGAGGCCTCAATGAGACTTACTTTCAGATAAAGGGTTATAGGACTGCAGCCCTAGGACTGATAAATGTGACTGCCATTTAGTTGATACTCAGGAAGAGCAGGAGGAGGATGAAACAATGACAAAGGTGACAATGACAACCTAAGGACCACAAACAAAAGGCTATCTGACAGTATAGATCCAGGTTTTACTGGATATAAATCTGACATTCAAGCAAGTTGCTTACATTGGTCAATACTACCTGGAAGTGTTTGACAATCCTATACACATCTTTCTGGAAATAAATTTCTCATACAATTCAATGTCTTACTCCTAGGTGGGTAAGACTACAGCATGTAGCTTGTTAGGCAACCCATAAAATAAGCTACATATGCTTCTAATTTTCCCCAGTGGTGACATCTGCCTATTTTTTTTTTCTGATTCAAGTTCTCCTGTCTCATTTTAAGCACATGTCTAAAAAAAAAATCACAACTACAGATAGGAAAAATACATGCATCATTGATGTGATTTATAGAAAAGCATAGCATCACACAACTGCCTGCAAAACAAGTGGTTTAAGCTTAGAGGAGAGTTATATGTGAACTGACTGAAGAAAATTTTTGTTTTGACAAAAGGCTGTTCCATATGGTGCCATGTAACAAATTTTTTTAAAAATGTGGATCTTGCTTTTAAATGTTTTTAAACAGCATTAATGGAGCTTCTTGCAAGTATTATATGCTCTTTGTTATAAAAATAATGGACGCATTTAAAGTGTTTATAAAGAATGAAGTGCGGTATTTCTCTGCTGAAGGAATAAATATACATATATTTCAGTGACTGTAGGTCAAGCACAGAATTTTTTAAAAATGCAGGTGTGGTTGCTGGTGATATGACTACAGTTGGGATGACTACAGTTGGGAGCTACTTTATGTACATCTGAACACACTGGAGTTTTTTTTAAGTTTTTACTCGTTTTTTAAAATATAGCACAAAACCACCAACCACTATCCGTCAGTTCATCCACAATTCCCCAATATTTGCCTCATTCTACACCCTCAGCATTAATCCTATGTAGCTAACTGCAACTATACTACTTATAATTCAGCCACACACATACACACACACACAGAGGCATAAAAGATGAAACAAACCAAATATACAAAAGACAAAGGAGAGAACAGGAAAAGGGGGAGCACCAGGAAGAAGGATAATAATAATCGTCATATTCCCTTCCGCTGAAAGGCAGACACCTTTCCACCACCATTCAAACCTCTATGATAAACTGTTTTTGAATATTATTTTAATTTTAAGAGAGATTTCTCATGTTAGCACAGCTGGCTGCATTAAACACACTTTTCTTGGGCAAAAGAATTAATTGCAGCATAGCTCTTTGCCTCCAAACTCATGAAAGAATTAACATGGACAGCTAAATACAGAAATCTACTGGAGAATCTGGCATTAAGAAATGGCATGCTATAATGTTATGATATTGAAAAGACCAGTTCATACAATAACTGTTTTGAAGACACATACAGACCAAATTGGCCCTAGATACATGTATGTGTGAACATAATTAAAGATGTTCACAAAATTCTTCCCATCTAGGTTCTTTACAAACTCAGGAGTTCCAGATTAATTGATCTTGTTCCCAGAGCAGCATCAACTAATTAGTAATCTGTCACTTTTTTGTTACTGATTTTTCAATTTGTTTCATATAGGTGGAGACTGCTGCAATTTTTGATTTGTGTATCTCTGTTACAGCTTACTGAAACACACCAGTGCAGACATACATTAATTATCAGAGCAAAGGAAATCTTGATGCAATTGTTAATTGTATTAACATTCCCTTTTTTACTCTGTGATTCAAATCAATCCATGTATGCACTGATGGATATCACTCACATGTAAGGAAGGAAGGCAGAAATTAAAAAGAAAAAAAAACCAAGCACCAGCAAACCACGATTACAGAAAATCTTCAAATTAAAATAAAAGGAAAGCGCTGTGGAACCCAAAGCAAAATGAACTCGCAGGGAAAAAAATGAAATGGGAAGTTGGTCTAAGGCTAAACAGAACAATCTGAATCAGGCAATCGCTGAATGCCCATGATTATGATAGAACCTCTGAAAACAATGACCAAGATCCTATCTCTATGACAGTGGTGGACAAGAAGGTGATTACAACAAGAAAAAAAAACTGTGGCTAGGGAAAGAAACACCTGATAGAGTGCCTTGGGCTTGAATAGGGATTCAAGGCCTTTAAGGAATGGGAGGTTTGGAGCAAGCTGTCTCCTTCTTCTACTGCTGCTGCTATCACCTCTTCCAGCATCTGCACAACAAGTTGTTATCTACCACTACAGTATCCTGGCCACAGTAAGCTGCTTAGGAAATCACCAGATAGACTCATGGGGCTGAAGTGCGTTAGGAAATCCAAATAACAGGTCCAAGCAGGAACCACACAAGTAACCTATATCAATGCCACTCAAAGGTGGCCCATGGACCAGTGCTGCTCCCTGAGCCACTGGTTGCTGATCCCTAGTGAGTTTTGAGCAAAAAACAAACAAACAAGAATTGTAGTCAACAAGCATAAATACAGTCCTGGCCCTGGAACACTGGAAAATGAAACTGCCAGTCCCACACATCAGACAAGCTGAGATGTGCTGACCTAGATCATTGCTACTCAAAGTGCTTGTCTTCAGAATGGTGCTGGTCCAAGAGCCACTGGCTACCAGACTACAGCTAGTTTCCAGGAGACTATGTGAATATGAAAATGATGGGTGGCATCCTGCATTGCAGTTATGGATCTGTAACTTAGAGTTACAGAACCATTCATTGCTCTGTATTCAGCTATGCTTCATATTTACAGGAGATCCAGTGTGGTTCGGTGGTTTGAGCACTGGATTATGACTCTGGAGACCAGGGGCCAAATCTCCATGGAAACCCAATGTGTCACCTTGAGCAAGTCACACTCTCTCTCTGTCTCTAATGAATGCAAAGGCAAATCCTCTCAGAAAAAATCTTGCTAAGAAAACCCTGCGATAGTTTCACGTTAGGGTCACTATAAGTCAGAAAAGACTCGAAAGCACACAACAACAAAAAATTTACAACTGTGGCACTATTGCCACACTCATAAATGCCTCCCAAAACACACCTTAAACTCCATAAAGCTGCTCTGAGTGACTGAGGTCTGCAACATAGTTGAGCAGAATGGTTCAGCATGATGCAGCCAGCTGACACCTACCTCTGAGCCATGCAGCAATGAGAAGCAACGAATCTTGCTTTTCCTTGTCATACCAGAGCTTGGAGTTGGGAAGAGGCTGACCATGTCATGTGGAAGCCCTCTACTTGACCATACTGCAGAACACCATCAATCAGAGCAGCTCCCTGGACTTTTAACAGGGTTGTGGGGGGTGATTCCTTAGGTCATTTACATAGCTATGAAGGCAATGCAGAATCTCAGCCAATATTGCCACAAATATGGTATAGTCTCTGGCAAACTGGGGCAAAATTGCAGGTGTACCACATCAGGTAGCTTGAGAACCACTGACCTGTTGGAGTGCCAATATTTGTTAGCAGGTGACACTACACTAAACTTCACAATGGCCTGAGGGGCTTTCCATTGTCCACATAATTTTAATATTTATTTATTTATGAACACATGCACCTACACACATAAATACACATGTGTATCTTTAGATTTGAAGATATAAAAGTGGTACACAACAGTAAGAAAATGGGCAATATAAAAATACCTAGAATTATCATACCATTTTTGTGGTTATCCATCAAACAAAAGATTGGACTACACTAGGAAGACCTGAAAAATAGGCAGATGGGTGTCTAAAAATAAAAATGTTTGGACTATCTTGAATATCAGAGGGAAGTAGTCTACAATGGGCAGCAGAGGCTGGTGCTTCCAACATCACTGGAATGGTGAAACTGCTCTGGGTTTCAATCTGAGCCTTAAAGGAACTATCCAAAGTGTTGAATCCTATCACTCAAATATGTTCACCACCCTACACAGATTCTTTAAAGTGTAGACTAAAATCCAGATCAGATTCACCACCCCACTGCTATCAGAGCCATAAGCTGCCACCATGCTAAATGCCTTGTTTCAAACAACTGTGGTCTATTTCACAGTACTTCTTTCTACTTCCTGCTGTACTGCAGCACTCCTGAGAGGTCAGTGAATAATGTTACAGAAAATCAGCATCTCGGAACCCAGTGAACAATTTGTAAGAAAGAACCAGACAACGATCAACTATTCTTCACCAAGTTTCTATCTGTAAATCTGGTATATGAACTGGATTTAGTACCTATATCTGAAAGGATAATTTAGCTTAAAGTTTACCTTTCAATCCTATTTTAATGTATAACTGTATGTTCCTTCTTTCCCTCCTTCCTCTTTCTCTTTTCATGTGATAAGGATTTCTGAAAGTATACTAAGCTTCCTTCATCTGCACAGGGGGAGGCAACTTGAAAAGAATTTGGAAACCTGACATTTAAATGAATGCAGGTTTTATTTTGGCCCAGGGCATACTGTGAACTGAAATGTCTCATTATAAGCTAGGTAGTTAGGGATTTTATGGTACTGCAGCACTCCTGTTATATCAAACATCTGAAGTGGGTTGCTCATTCAGCAATGAGCCACCTAGTTGTTTTCCTTGAAATTTGACTGTAATGTTGGACTTGTTTTAGATGAGCAAGGAGATGCTCTACTATATTGTCAAACAATACCAACTTGTACATAAATACTGTCTTAAGGCTTGGAAAGGATTTGCCTGAAGGAATTTCCTGAGGTTTGAGCATAGGTGGGTACATCCTCATGAAGATATGGCAAGAGGGTTGGGGGGATGAAGTTTGAGTATATATTATGAGACAAGGTGCCATGTGTTTCTTTTCCCCTTTTTTGTAGCAGAAGGTCAGAGGTATAGCTCAGTGGCTACACACTGTAGAACAACTTACTTACTCCAGAAATGATGACATGAATAATATGTCTTCATTTCTCAGGGCACTTTACAGAAATCCACCCATGAACTTTTTTCCTCATGCAATGTCCTTAGGAATACCATTACAGAATCACATACCCTTGCTTCCAGGGCATTTGAGGCTCCAATTGCAGAGGTAGCTGGCAGTGCCTCTGTAGCATGCAATATGAAATGGAGAAAAGGAACACAATTGAGGGCCTTTCCACACTACACTGTTATCGTGCTTTTACTCCACTTTCAACATCCTGTGGAATCTGGGGTTTGTAAGTTACTGAGGCCAGAGAGCTCTCTGGCTGAGAATTCTAAATGCCTCTCCCTAAACTGTAAACCCCAAGATTCCATAAGATGTTGAAAGTGGAATAATAGCACTATAACAGTGTAGTTCAGAAAAGCCCTGAGCCACCACATCTAATAATAAATATACCCCACATCCAGCAACGTAACCCAAACTGTTATAACTTTGTCAGATGCTTATAGAAAGTTACAGGATTTCCAACCTCTCATCTTCGGGTTGAGGGGAGATGTTTTAAGTAAGGGCAGGAGGAGATCAGATCCAGCCTTATGTATCTCCCCAGGTGCCTGACCACACATTTAGTACCTTTCTTTGGATGCCCCTGCTATCTACTGTGGCTACAGAAGACAGGGCCAACTTGGTAGCAGTGTCTCAGCTTAGTCTTTGCAGGGAGGCTTGCCTAGTGCCTACCTTAATATAAATTCAATGCCAAGTAAAGGTATTTTTTTTAAAAAAATCCAAACATTTTAATCCTTTGCACTTTGTTTTTATCCAGCTTGCTGTTTGTTTTTTAAATGTGGCTAATTATTGTTATATTCCTCTTTTATATAGTTGTATATTGGCATTCTTGGTTTAAATTTATTTTCATTATCTAGCGTTTTGTAAGCCACCCTGGCAACCTTTTGAAGGATAGGTTACAAACTGAATAAATGTAATTCTCACATAAAACACAGGAATTCTTAACTGCATCCTTACCCGATTCCACTCACTGATAGTTCTGAGTATAATGCAGTAATCTTTTCCTTGTTTCAAGGGAGCGTTGTAATATTCCCCATAGTAAAGCCTGTCTCCAAGGGCAAACTTCAGCGTGTCATCATCCATGACTTGGGCTGGGAATTCAGCTGCCACATAGCCATCTGAGTCAGTGCCTTTGCCAAAGTAGGTTAGACTAGTCAAGGAATAACAATTAAAGCTGCACTGTGGGCTCCAGGGAATAACAATTGCTTGGTAAGAACTAGAAAGAGAGAGCAAAGCATTGAGTAGTGTCAGATGTTACTCATATCCAATGGCTTTTTGATATCTGCATTGATTCCCTTCAAAGTGCTGCCAGGTTTAAAAACTCTCAGTCACTGGCCATTACTAAATTGTTTGTTATATTGTAGAGAATAATATAATCTGAATTTCTGAATTATTATGCAGCCTTCAATAATGCTAGTGTGAATTTGCACCTGTAGCACCCAGATGGTTCAATTTGAAAAAGAACAAGTATTTGTGGAATACAGGAACAGCTATGCTGGATCAGACCAAATTCCTATCTAGCCCAGCATTTTGTTTCATCAGATGAACATGAGAAGCCCAGAGGCAAGACTTGAATCCCTCTGTGTTTCATAGCAAATGGCATACAGAGGCATAATGTCTCTCGCACTAGAGATTGTACTCACTAATAGCAAGGACTCATGGCATCCATGAACCTGCCCAACCCCTGTTCAGGCTACCCAAGTTGGCAGTTATCATTTCAATAAAAAATTTAATATCTCCTTATTAATTATGGACAGGGGGATATGGAAAGAGCTAGAAGCTCCTAGAGCAGCTACTATTAGCAGCAGGTGACCCTAAAGTGTTGCACGGTGCTTTTAGACACAGAAGTAAATGGCAGAATTTAGGGAAAGAAGCACTCTGGAAAAGCAATGAAATTAACATTAAACCAGAACTCTAACTTTTTAATAAATCTATTTTCTTAGAAAAAGCAATGGCTTCTAATCCATTGGTCTTTTGTCACACAACCATTGTGGTGTAAATCACAATTATAGCAGATTGATAGCAATTTGGGTACCATGGCTTCATCCATTAGAATTCTGGGATTTGTCATGTGGTGAGAGGATAGTTAAGATGTCTCTGCTAGAGAGGATTCTAGTACACTCCCTGACCTACAGCACTGACGTTCTCTAGAAGTGAAGTCTTAATACCTCAACAAATTACAAGTCCCAGGATTCCATAGTATGGGGGCATAAAAGTTAAAGTGATATAAAACTCCATAGTTATGTAGTTATGTAAACTCCATAGTTATGCTATACAACTGTAGAACTATATTGCATTTTAACTGCTATGCCTACATCCTAAGAAATCTCGGAGTTTGCAGTTTGGTGAGTCACTACAGGAGATCTCCAGCTGAGAAGTCTAAACCCTCATGAACCCCAGGATTCTACAGAATGGGTCCATGGCAGCTGACGTGGAATCACAGTGCTATAGTTCTGTAGTGGCAAAAGACTCACACTAGTAGTCTGCTTCTTCACATACTGCTCCATTCTGGGCTCCACTGACCATTCTTAGTTCTACTTCATGTTTTTTTCATTGAATTACCTTCAAAATGGTCTCTACCTTTGCAAGCAGAAGTAGTTTTTTTTTTAAGTACTATGCGCCCAAGGTCATACAATTCACTTGTGGAATAGATAACCCAATCTGCCAGGGCCTAGTTCACAGACAGCCTTGGAAGATAGCTTAATGTAGCAGATATGCCCCACAATATCCTTGACCCATCCTAATAAACGCATGATAATGTTTGCTTATGGTAAATCAGTGGTTCTCAACCTGTGGGTCCCCAGATGTTTGTGGACTTCAGCTCCCAGAAGCCCCAGCCACTATGGTCAATGCTCAGGGCTTCTGGGAGCTGAAGTCCACAAACATCTGGGGACCCACAGGTTGAGAACCACTGTGGTAAATGAAGAACTAAAGTATTGCTGATTGCAGCTATGAGACTGAGGAAGTGTTACTTCTGCTTGAGTTAATTAAAAACACTAGTGCATGAACTTCCATGAAACAGGAAGTAAATCCAAGTACAGAAAAAATGAAGTGTCTTGATTTACATGTACATTTGAAAGAATATGGAGCAGATTAATTTAAGCCAGTGGTTCTTAACCTGGGGCCCAGGGACCACTCAGGGTCAACAGAGGCCTCCGAGGGGGCCTGTGAAACCCTGCTGCTGGACACCAGCAGCAGCAGTAAAAGGGATACAGCAGTGGGGGTGGGTGTCAGGTACCAAAACTGCTCCCTCATTTGCAAACAAGGGAGCAATTTCTGCATTCCTCCTCTGCCTCCACTGCAATATCCCTGATGAAAGGGACATGGTGGCAGGCATGTTCATGCACCAAACTATGACTCTGGGGATCTGCGTTTGAATACCCACTCAGCTATGGAAAGCCACTGGGCAACTTCAGGCAAGTCACATTCTCTCAGCCCCAGAAAAAGCCAAAAGCAATGAATTTTGCCAAGAAAACTCCCATGATAGGTTTGCCTTAGGTTTCAAAGGAGAGAGACATGATGGCTAGAAAGAACCGCTCCCTGTCAACGGCACTTTGTTGTTGTGTGCCTTCAAGTCACTTCTGACTTACGGCAACCCTAAGGTGAACCTACTGCAGGGTTTTTTTGACAATATTTGTCCAGAGGGGATTTGCCTTTCCCTGAGGCTGAGAGAATGTGACTTGTTCAAAGTTAGCCAGCCTCCGGGTGGGGATTTGAATCCCAGTCTCCAGAAGTATTTAATAAACAAATAAATGTTTGAATATTTCAATCTAAATTTAAACATCTAAATCTTGAGTTAAGTCTTGGGGGTCCCCAGCAACAAATTATATCTATAGGGGGTCCTCAGTAAAGAAAACTATCTGATCTAAGCAGATAGTTTTCAAAAACAAAATGTAGCAAGAGTAATTATTAAGTGTTCTTAAGCGCATAAAACACAATATATAGCATTACATCTAGAGACCTTATTGGCCCATTTCTTTCTTCTGCTTTCTTCAGGTACAAAAGCGGTAGAGAACCTTGGACTGATATGATTTCTACTTCTGGGGACTGTGGATCTAAAAAACAAACCACACAATATTGTCATAACTACAATGTTTATTTATGTATTCCTTCATTCTTTCCTTTAAAAAAATAGTATCTGCTCTTCTTTATACAGAAACAAAAGCAACTTCCAAATTGGAAAAAAAATCAAATCTACAATAGGAGCTATAAGAAGAAGAAGAAAACAAAAATTGCAACACTATAAAGACAGCCAAGTAAAAACAATGCCTTAAAATAACAAAAACCACTTTTTTACATTATAAAAGTAGATAATACCAGCATTCAAACCACATGAAATGCCTTCCTTTTAAAAAAACATTTTCACCCAGTACCTAAAATTGTCGGGGTTTCATGTTGGGGTAACTATTAGGGAAAATGATCTTAACAGTGGTGCCACAGTCAAGGGAGTCCTGCTCTTTATGGATAGGGACTAAATTTCAGTCAAAGTGTGAGTAGAGACTTAGATGTTGAAAGAGGTGCTCAGGGAAGACCATAAGAGACAAGGCAGTCCTTAAGATACGCATTATACAATTATTGTTAATGTACAATATCATGCATGTGTGGTTCCTCTGTGTACAGGTGCATGTATGCACTGCTCATTGCAACACCTACTCTTTGGAGATGTAAGAATGTTTTTAAAGGTCAGTGGTGAGAAGTTCTTAACCTGCAAAATCTTTTACTCACCTGGCGCTCACACCTAAACCTGTTGATCATTTGTGTGGCACAATGATGACCTCAAAGGGAAACAACCCCTCAAAAGACCCACAACAATCTTCAAAACCAGAAGGGTTTCCTTGATTACAAATGATATGCCTAGTTAGGCACCAGTGCAGGCAGTTTAAGTCTTTTTAATAAATAAAGCAACATGCTACCTGCCTGAATTTCTTCAGTCAGAGAAGAAAAGTGAATCACATAAAGGAATGGGTGTTTGGAAAATATATTTAAAAAATTACAGAATGAGAGACATTTAACTGTATTTCTGTTATGGAGGCATGTTTTTATTCTTAACACTAGACAGCTTTACCAGCAGTAGTATTACATAGGTTTAGCAGTGGAGAGGGAAATTCTATACAGATCACTAATCAAACAACTCAGAAATGTGGGTGAGCAAGAACTGGCATCCTGTCTGCATAAATAAAAACAGCAGCAGAAGAACAATTGTCTGTGTCTGCACGTGTATGCATGTACACTGCAGATCCAGCAGCAGGAGATGAGGCTTCATTTGACTCAGAATGAACACAGTCTTATTGGAATGACAAGGCCACAACTTGATTGGCTTGAATTAGCATGGGTCTGGATCCACACATCTTTACTGTATATCCTTGGGACAGTTTCTTGCCACCTAAGCATGACAGGGCCAACCACTCCTAAGCTGGATGTGACACTCATTGCCTACTAGCCCAGAGTCCCTTGGCAAGCAGGACTACATTGGGCCTGATGGATACGCAGGCCTCATCACTGCAAAGCTGGTCTGTCCTCATGCAAAACCAACAACTGTGAGAAAATCAAAATTTCACTTGTTCTAAGGAACACATCTCTTGATAGGACAATATACTTGAAGCCCAGAATTAAGTAGGAATAATGAGAAGTCAACTTTGGAGCCAACTGACTGCTGACGCTCCAGGGAGCTGTCTTATATGCTCCCAGAGCATATCAGAGGAAAACTCTTCACCTGTCCTGAAAAGCTTACCATTCCCACTAATCTGGCTGGTCCTCCTGCCCATTCCTAGGGCCCATGGAAACCACATGGCCTCCTGAGAAAGAGACAAACTGATATGCCAAAGAAAATGGTGCCCTGCTGCCATCTGCCCTAGCTGCAAGCCCCAAAGTAGGCACCCTGATGAGTTGGGGGACCATTCAATCTTTCCCCACCATAACATTTTTTCCACTGTAACTCTCCACACCTCTAGCTGCCACACCCTGGTCCCATGCCAACCCTCACATCCTTGCAAGCAGGAGTCTTAAAAATTGGTCCTCTTTTTGAAAGTTCTCTAAAATATGAGCTTTAGACATTTATTCTTTTTAAAAACAGATTAAAATTGAAAGTCACAGAGCACACTGAATTAAAGGTTACTTTTCTATGTACATCTAAAAAGCCACAAGGCACATGTATTTTTGATGATGATCATGATGATAAAATTTGGTAAACGACAACAAAAGCCTGGGAACCATCAAAGAAATGTGGCAAGTCATCAAAGAAACTAGGACATGGCTTGTGTAGATCACAAGGAAGATATCATTCAATGAGACCCATATGGGTCATCTTGTACTCCCATTTTGGTTTTTTTGTGTGGTTTGGTTTTTTTTAATTTTACCATTGTGGTCTAAATAAGAATGTCCTAGCTATATTTATGTAAGTAACAGCTGATTCAATAAATCTGTATGGCAGTAGAAACAATGGGCTTGATCCAGGGAAGAAATATATCTAGTGGACTGATAGACGTTGGCCTCTCTGTCAACTCTGTCATTGCAAGTTGTGCAATGAAAAGTATTCCCCCAAGGGTCATGTGCTAAATGAAGTGGACCGTGGTACACTGAGCAGAGGGAGATTCCCCTTTGCCCACTCCCCAAAGATCAGGCAGACACTGTTGTCTTGATCCAGCCCTAACATGTCTGAAGCAAAGGGTGCCCTTTTGTCTTTTCTTGATGCAGAGATTGTAGGAGACACTTCTCTGCACTCAGATAAAGGTAGGTAAGTGCATCTTTGAACACAGTGCTTGCCACGTGCAATTTTTAAAATGTATGTAGATGAAAAGGGTGTGTGTGTGTATTTAACAAAGCTTTCTTGTTTGGGATCAGTGTTTCCAATGGAGAAGTCCAACTGATTAATGAGTCAGATGTTACTGACCATTCTGTGCACCAAAAATCCTTTCACAATACACAATTAAGAGTGCTTTAACTGCCATAGCTAAATCCTACAGAATCCTAGGAGTCATAGTTTAAGGAGGGATATTTATAATTCTCAGCCAAAGTGATCCTCTAATGCCTCACCAGACTACAAACCTTGGAATTCCATAAAGGTTGACATGGTAATTAAACAAAATCATAGTGCTATACAGTCAGCCGCTCACTTTTGCAGGTTCAGTATTTGTGGATCTGAATACCTGTGTTATTTATTTAAAAAATTCTTATTTATTTGCCATTGCCACAGAAAAAATATGTTCCCTCTGGGAATCTCTAGATCCTCCAGTATTATTCCTTCCACTGGAAGAAGACCTAGAGATTCCCAGAGAAGTCTTCTCTCTGATTTAAAAAAAATAGCATTCATATTTTTTATTTATATTCATGGTTTTCCTCTTTTGTGGGGACCTTGCTCCCCTAACCCTGCAAAAGTGAAGAGCCCACTGTAATTGCGGAGCGTGAAAGGGTCCCTGATCTCTGAGATTTGTTCCATTCTAAAGATCATCTATATTTATTTTCTACAAACAGAACAAGCGTATTTACTTTTCTTAGCCTCATAAACCATCCGAAATGCAAGTTAGGCAACCCCAGCTTGTTTGCAGAGGTAAGCATGCAACCAGAAGCCTACCTAATGCCGATGGAAGGAAGCTGCAGTGGTTAAAAAAAAAAAAGGGAAATGCAAAAAGGATTAACCCCCGCCCCCAGCTCCTCCTGCTACTCTTTTGCTGCCTCTTCTGAATGCTATGCTTGGCTTGTTTAGAAAAGTGGCTGTCAAGGCTTTCTTGCACACATTTTGATCTAAATACAACCTTAATTCTACCTAGAGTAAGCCTTGAAATCAAACGGATTAATAACAGGTCCTACCTGTTTCAATGGGCATTTTATGTGGTTTGTCGTCAAGCCAACGTTGACTTAAGATTGCTGGAAGAGAGCAACTTCTGTACTTGTTCTTGCTGCTCTCTTGTCCAACAGAGATAAACCAGCTCTAACAGAGGAGGATTATGATTATTGTTTTCCTTCCAGCTTGTTTTTCCTTTCTCTGTCAGTCACCTATCCCAAAAGCATTATGGGCAGATAACACTGCCTTATTCAGTCACGGTTAATAGAGTGGTTGCCGTCTGTTGTAGAGAAAGGGACTGATACGCACTGAACCCTTTGCCTCCTGTTTCCTTTTCTTCCTGTCTGCTTTTCGATGAGGGATAACATGCCACAACATGTTTCCTCCCATCCTTTTTCTATTTTAGAGAAAAATCTTTTTTTTCTTTTAGTTTAAGAAGGATCAGATTGTTTCTATCTAAGAATGTATTTCTTTAATAAATGTTCCTCCTGCTGAAGATTCTAAACTTATTTTCTATCTACTTTTTTCTAATTCATCATCCTAAGATGGTCATGACCCTAGCAATAACTGTCCTCTAAATATTCCAGACATCAACAGCCCTGCTCAGGTTTTACCAACTCAGGGCTGTGGCATAGGTCTTCTTCTTTTCCTACTGCCTTCTATTTTACCAAGCATTACTGTCTTTTCCACTTGTGTCTTCTCATGATAGGGCATAATCTACGGTTAGGACTAATGTTGGATTTTAAAGTATATTTTTGTTTTTATTTAAAGCAACAAAGCAGTAACAATGATGAGGCACTGCTCCCAAACTAACAACTAAAGCTAGTATGTTTCTTTCTAAAAATAACTTTCCATGCTCTCATCTTAACTAAGAAGGTGGAGACACCACTAGGTATTTAAATATTGGAGCAGAGTCAGCCAGTGTAAGAAAGCTGCCTCCTCATGGGCTGCAAAATGAACTGATCTGACTGTGCAGCCTGTATCCCAGTGTCTCAATACAATTTGATTTTTTGTTTTCTTCTGGAATTGGGCCTGGGAGTCAGGGTGGGGGTGGAGGAGGGGGTATGGAAAGCAGAAAGAAGCATCAAGCAGTTGGCAGGACACAATACACAGCTGATGAGGATGAATATGCCTTTGATGAGTCACAGATCATTCAGGCTTGGACAGATGAATAATTTAGCAGAATACTATAGTAGTAGGTCAGAAGGTGATAGACAAGAACAGCAGTAGGTTCCTCAGTGAGCTATTTTAAAACACAGAGTTATCCACTGTATCTGGCAAACAGGAAACAGCATGATCTGTCAAGGAAGCTGAGACTTTTAAAAACTTTTAAAAATGCACTGCACAGGCAGGAAAAGAGAGTCTCATAGCAAATAAAGCCCTAAATCCAACTGAATGTATAGTGAGTAAGATCCATGCTATCACTCGGAACATGGTAAGTAACTTATATGAATTCCACTAATTCAGGGGGTCTATTTTAGTTGGGATAAACAAATGGACTGAAGCCAAAGTTATTAAAGATGTCATAAAAATCTTTTCTGTGTTACTTCATAAGGAAAAAGAAAACAACAACTCTGAAGAGGCTGAAACAATTTTATCAGCTGAAGATAAACAGCTTCACCTAGTGGATGACTACAGATGAAATGAAAAATGAAAAGAGCTTGCACAGACAGCCTTCTATGTTGGAAGCCTGCTGATAAAGCAAACAAGTTTGCTTTGGTCCACAGTGCCAGAGAAATAAACCAAGGTTATTGAACCACGGATTGGGGAATATTTTATATAGTTGCAGGGTTTAAAGAAGTTAAAGCACAATTTCACTTCCTTTTTCTCAATTGCTCCTCTCTGCAGGATCACATTCTTCCTAGTTTATAGACAGACCTCAGCAACACCATTATTACCTTTGCAGTACTTTTAATATATCTAGTACCTTATAATTTTTGCATGTCTTAAAATCCAGCTGGACCCCATAATTCCTTTACATTGATTTGATTACACTGATGCATGTTAATGTGAAGAAGATAGGCTGCTGAGCTAAGGGAACCAAGCCAGCATTTCATAGTGGCTAGAGCAGCACAGTACAGAAACCTCCAAATCTCATCTAATCTTTGAAGCTAAGCAGGGTTAGCCCTGCTTAATACTTTGATGGAAAACTGTCAAAGAACATCAGGCAATGACATTCTGAGTATTCCTTTCTTATGAAATTCATGGGAAATAGCAGAAAATAAGTAAGTTAAAAGATTGGATGAATCCAAAAGATTGGATGAATATAATGACGAATAAAGATAAAATAAGATAAAATAAAGGAGATATTACAGGGTACTAAGATATCGTGGTTTAATTATATACAGCTAGAGCAGTAGACAAGGAACTGGAAAAGGAATAATAACAGTTTCAGAGAATAAATTTGAACAAATGATTATACAAAGAGAAGGTATGGAGGAAAATGAAATAATGAAGGGTACCATAAGTGAAATATATAAAATGTTGGCAAAATATGAAAATGAAGATGAATATTTTAGAAGAACATGGGAGAAAGAACTACCACAAAAAAATTCAGGACTGGGGAAAAATGTGGAATCAGCGTCATTTAAAAAACTTGTCCGTAAGGATAAAAGAGAATAATTATAAACTGGTTTGGTGACAGTACCTAACACCAGTAAGGTTAAATTATATAGATAAGAATTATTGAAGGCTGTGTTGGAGGGGCTGTCAAAAGACTGGTACATATATTCATATGTGGTGGAACTGTGAAGGTGTACAGAAATTTTGGCAAAAGGTGTTTAAAGAGATAAAAGAGACAACTGAAATTGATTTACAAATATGTCCATTATTATCTATATTTGATAAGGTTAATTGTACTCAGGCAATGAAGCAGTTAATTACAAACTTATTAACTGCAGGAAGGTTAATTATATCAAGAAATTGGAAAAATTCATGGAGATTTGCAAATAGAGGATTGGTATAAAGAAGTGTGGAAAACTGCGATTAATGATAAGTTAACTTCTCAAATTAAGGCCAAAAAAGAAATAATGAAGGGGAATGATTTTGAAGCAATATGGAAGATATTTCTGGAAAAAGCTGTAATAAAAGAGGAAACTGCCATACCTCCATAAAAAGAATTACAATTCTGGAAGGTGGAGTAAGTTGAAACATAATCAGCTCTGGGGAGCGGGTTTACCTTTAGAAATAGTTGGATATGTTTAGTAATAAGATCATATTTAGTAATAGTAATATATTAAATGTAATGGAAAAGTATAGAGTTAAGAACGAAATTATTATAATAATAATGAGTATAATGAGAATGAGATCTAGATATAGGTAACAAAAGTATATAAGCAGTATGATATAGAATATGCTGAAGAAGTATATGATTGTAATGGCATTTGAGAGAAATAATAATGTAAGCTTGTTTTTGTTGAAATTTCCCTCTTTCACTGTTATGTGTATCACATGGTGTTTTTCTTTTTTGTTCTTTTTTTTCTTTATAATCAATAAAAAATTTAAAAAATTATATATATAAAAAAGAAATTAATGGGGTTACCATAAGTCAGCATGCAACTTTAAGACACAGGCACACATACATGCTGGCTACACCATGTAGGAAAGAATGGAATGGCTGTACTTAATTTGTCTGATGCAGCACTATCTGGGGCTCTTTCAAACTACACAATAATAGCACTGTGTTTCTACTTCAACTGCCATGGCTGCATTCCATGAAATCCTGGGATTTGTTGTCTGGTGAGCAACAGAGCTGTCTGCCAAGAATTTAAATATCCTCTGCATAAGCTACATATCCCAAGTTTTCACAGATATTTCCACTGCAGTTCCAGTGGAATCACATGCTATAATTGTTTAGTGTGAAAGGGCTCCTAGTCTTGCTTGCTGGGCAGATTTTGGACCTCCCATCCTGGCCTTTGCTCTTTCACCTCCACAAGTTGTGGCATCACAACCTTTTCTTTCTCCACTGCATCTCTTCCTTCCCCTTCTCCTCCCTCTGCTAGTGGGCCAGATTTGGTTCAGCCTGCCTTTTTCTGCCAAATACCACATTTCTTCTTCCCAAGAGCCACAAGGGCAACACTTTCCTTTTATATTAATCTTGGCCCTCAACAGAAACTTTGCCACCACTTTGCAGCAACGGAAGACTCCTCAGAAATGTCCAAGGACAAGAAGAAGAAGAAATTAAGAAGGTTCCCCATACTTTGCTTTAGCTGGTTAATTGGTGGAACACTTTAGTCAGCTATAATTGTTGTCATGTACTTTCCAGTCATTTCTGATTTACAGTGATCCTAAGGGGAGTTTTCTTGGCAAGATTTGTCCAGAGGGTGTTTGGCATGCTCTCCTCTGAGGCTGAGACAGTATGATTTGCCTGTGGTCACTCAGAGTGGTTCTGTGGCCAAGTGGGGTTTTGAAACCACGTCTGCTGGAATCCTAGTCCAACACTTAACCACTACACCACACTGGCTCATTAGCTGTAAATAAGCAAATTGTATTCAGTCCATCTGAGTGGCATGCTTAACCATGTCCTAGCACAGAGCCATTCCTTCTGTTCTAGTTTTGTTCTTGCAAATGTTTTTAGAGATGACACCAGGTATTAAAATTCTGATCTTCATAAGTAATGTGAAAGGTTATTCTAAAGCCTTGTTCTGCTTCACATGTTGATCCCATTCCTCAAAAGAGAACAAGGAAGTTTCTGTATTTGTGGTGTTTCCTGAAGGTAGGGAAACTGCTGAACTGAAAGCAGTAATTCAAGCACAAGGTCACTCTGAGCCAAACAAAACAAGTTGCAGACATCAGTCACATATCTACTCCACTCACCATAAAAGCAATGGGCAGGGAGAGAGGAGGAAAGTGAAAAAAACATAGAGGAGAGGAGATCATAACAATCCCACTCCTGGGCCTCACAATTGGTGGTATCTAGCCACCTCTCTGCTTTCCTGGCTGTGGTACCATAAGTGAGCAAAAAAACCCTCACACGGATAAAATGTTTCTGGCACAAGAAAATGAAGAGAAGACAGACAATGAGGAGACAAAATCCCCACAATTGTTTCTCTTGTTTTAAGTTCAGGTCTTCCACACCAACTGCACATGTGAGCAGGAGCAACACATGAATGGAATGTGCCCCTCTTTATCATGGCTAATCTGACCATGAGCAAATCAATAGTAGAATAATATTTCAAGTAATTCATGGCCAAAGTTAGTTCTCATTTCACCATAGAAAGCCTTGCTGTGCTGAAGCCTCTGCTTAATGTAAGCGCTAGACATCATCCTTAAAATTCTGCACTTTACTAACTCACAACAGTGGTAGAGTACATAGCATAGACACTTATTTGACCTTGCAAGGGAGTGGCTGGACCAATATGGTATAGTGGTTTGAGCACTGGACTATGACTCTGAAGACCAGGGTTCCTATCCCTTCTAAGCCACGGAAACCCACTGGACAAATCACATCCTCTAGGCCTCAGAGGAAGGCAAAGGCAAACACCTCTGAACAAATCTTCTGAAGAAAACCCTGTGATAGGTTTGCACTAGGGCCACTATAAAATGCAAATGATTGAAAAGCACACAACAACATAAGGAGGAATGTCCTAATGATCTACAACAAGAATGGAGAAAGTACTTGAGGATCCTCAGTTTCCTCTAACCTTTCTCTCTGAAGTCTTAGTTTGTTAGAAATACAGAGAGACACGTAAAGCAAGACCTACCAGTGATTTGGGTTGTCATGTAGACCAGGATGCTGTGATCCAAATTTGCTGTTGAGATGTTGACAGTGTAATTGCTCCCTGGAGGTAAGTGAAGGCACACTTCTGGAGTTTGAGAATTTGTGGTGAAATTAAGAGTCATCTTATGACAGAATTGTTTCTGATACCAGCGCTGACCTTGTATGTTAAACTGTTAAGGAAATGTGCAAAAAGGGTATGAATTAGAAACTGCTGACATTTATCACATAGCACCAGTGGAGGGACTTTAATGTGACTTCTCCACTGAAGGAAAAAACAGTGTGAAGTGAAAAAAAATAATACTTTCAGCTCATTTTACTTGCATAATAATGTCTCCAATTAACTGGCTGGACCTACACATGTAGCAGTATAAGGAAATTACCAAACAAGAGGCAGACAATCTATGAACCTCAGCTTAAGTTCAAAAGCACTCTGGAAG
This sequence comes from Iguana delicatissima, assembly GCA_948472985.1. Classification (NCBI taxonomy): domain Eukaryota; kingdom Metazoa; phylum Chordata; class Lepidosauria; order Squamata; family Iguanidae; genus Iguana; species Iguana delicatissima. The sequence continues at coordinate 78,306 of CAOKZL010001260.1, read as the reverse complement.
CAATCAGTTCAAGTCTCTAGTAATAGTGACTTAACTTTCCATCAGTAGCCTGCTGCTGGATAGAGGATTCTGAAACTCACAGTACAAACAATAATTTTGCCAAGATCTGGCCTTATCCATTGCTGGCTTACTATCTCTGCCAGGTACTCTGCCAGAAATAAATTTTCCAACTCTTGGAAGGCATTGTGAGAGTTAACCACTTCCGAATGTGGGCCCATTTTAATATGCTCCCTGAAAGAAACTACCAAAAAAACATGAAAGAAGAAAGCTTTAGTCAAGCCTGCTTTATAATTATTGGCTTTATACTTAAGAGTACTTTTTATGCAAAGGTGCCATTCAAAAATGTGAATCCTCACTTTCAACTTGAAATGTTCTAACCATTCATTCTAACCTCTCCCAATCATCTCTGCCTCCACCTACTGCTTATGTAGAGCAGGCTCTCAGAGACAATTTTATGCTGAGAAAGAACACCAATCCATCCAATCTATCTAGATCTCCAGGGGGTTTGAGTCCTGAGGGAAGGTTGGCTGTCTTCTGAGAAGTCAGATTGAGCATTCTCTGAGAGCTGCAACAGCAGGCTATATGGCCTTAGTATAGGTTTCACAACTTGTACACAGCAGGCAGGCAGTCAAGATGACTCTATGAGTTGATTATCAAACTGGCATGAGTGAGGGTTGCTTCAAATGTACTTCTGTAATACTTCAAATACTTCTGTATTAGAAAGCAGGCTGCCTATTTCTCTCTCTCTTTCTTTTTAATTAAAACTGGAAATCCAGGCTAGTGGTCTGACTATTCCTGAAGGGATAAAATAATCCTAAATCAGGAGTGAGCTACTGCCTGCTGGCCAGAGACCATTTTTTGTCCCTCCAGCTCCATCCCATGACTTTTCCCCTCTCAATAGAGCCTTTCATAGCAGTTCTTCCCAAAATGGCAACCAGAAGTAATATCGCCTCACTTTCTGGCATCATTTTGAGGAAGACTCTGATGAAACAAGGAGTATTTGAGGGTGCTGATGGTGTTTCTTCAGATTTTAGAACCTTTCCATGCACTTTTCAGGTGAAAAATGCCTGAACATCACTTCAAACTTTTTTTTTTAAATGAGGACTTGGGAAGGACTGGTGGGAGACTTCAAGAGCTCCAAAAGTGAGGCCTATGAATTACACTGTGCCCATCTCTGCCCTAGATCTATAGCTGCTGTTGTTATTATTTTATTCATTTATATCTTGCCTTACTCCCAATACTGTGACTCGAGGTCACTAACAACATATTCAAAAAATTATAAATTAAAAATACAAAAGCATGAATTAAAATATAAATATAAGAATTAAAAAACAATTTATGAAGTTAAAACAACAAACATGAAAAATATTAAAATGCATTAAAGACTATATACTAATTGGAAAACAGTACTGCACAGCATTAAAAGCGCAACCTTAATCAATTTGTAAAAGCCTGACAGTACAAATATGTTTTCACTTGATGACAAGAAGGAACACAAGGATGGAGCCATCCTTGCCTTTCTAGTGAGAGAATTCCAAAGTCTGGGAGCAGCCACTGAGAAGGCCCTCTCCCTTGTTCCCACCAAACAAGCCTGAGAAGATGGTGGGACAAAGAGAAAGGGCCCTTCCAGATGATCTTAGAGCTCTAAATGGGCTCATTAAGAGAGATATGGTCCTTCAAACATATATTGTTCTGAGACATGGTAAGGATGAGAAAATCCACAGGGGTCATAGTGCAAGCTACCTTGCAATATGTTATACAACATAACAGTCTACAAAATGCAAACATAATGTCCCTACCAAATAATATGCACATGTATTTATAAATCAACATGCTACCTGCATTCTGCAAATGTAGATTTGCTTGCTAATGCTACATCAGTTCAGTTGCTAACACAAGCCTAAAGCTGGGTGTCAGGTACAAGTGATATACAGCTTCATTGCCCACTGATGTCTCTGATCAAACAGGTTTCTGAAAGGTTAACAAAGTTTGTAAAATATTTGCCGCCCACCCACGAAATGAGGAGACCACACACAGGGCTTGGGTTGAACTAAGGGCAATTTATTAATATGCCTAATTAACATACAATGGTAATGAACATGACCTTGAACTTGAACTTGGACTTGAGCATGCACATGGCTTCATGTTTATTCTAAAAGAGGGGGGCCACCAACCTGGGTGGACCAGGGCAAGAATCAGCCTCAGACCATTTCCCCTGGCCGCAGGACGAGATACCAGGCCCCAAAGTCAAGCCCAGAAGGTGGACCATGACCTTGGCCGGCCCCTGTCTGGAAGGTGAGCCCGAAATCGAGTCCCCCAGGCTCAAGCCAGTAAGGGCTAGTCCCGGGCCCTCCTCAAGGACAGTCTTTATCCTACACCAAAGGGTGCCATAGGTACATGCCGAAACCCATGGACCCCCCCCTTACCGGCCAGGGAGCCTGTAAAAGTGAATGTGGATACCTATTTAACAGCCTATTTATGACACCACCCAAAGCAGCCAATTACCCAAATCCCTTGGTGCGGTGTAGGGTAGGCGAAAAAACCCCTGTAAAAGGGGGAAAAAATTCCTACCCGGCCCCGAAGCGACCAGCGATCTTACACTGAAACCATAGGGTGGGAGGGTGGGTCGCCGGAATTTCGAGAAAGAGGCTGGAGAGGAGGCGGGGCAGCCCTAAATAGAGCCATGGCGCCCCGCCTCCTCCAGCCTGTGCTTCTTCTCGCGGGAGGACGGCAAATGGCGTCCCCGCCACCACCCGCTTCACGTGGGTGGGGGTGGTTGGAGTATATTAGTAGAAGTAACGGGACAAACATAAATATCTCTGGCTATGATGCCTCTGCGGTACTGCTGTCAACACTGTTAAAGTCCATCCCTGTATCTTGGTTCCAGTACTTCCCATTGTACTCACAAATTGAGCCTCACTTACTATATAGGTTTCTTCAGACTGTGTTATTCCTGATTCTCTATCCCATTTAACACATGTGTCATTTAATATGGAGATGTTGCTGAATACAACTTTCTTTTCTGGAAAGAAAGAAAAAAGAAGGCGAGAGGTGAAAAAATCCAGCAAAGATTCTAACTTCCTTGACTGCTGATTCCTACGCCTTCTTCCTCTCTGGCAGTTACGAAAGGAATGCATTCCCCCACAAACAGACCACTCATGTTTGAATTTGCAAGGCACAGGCACCCTGGACTCCAAATTCCCAATACAGCAGCCTGTGCTGTTGGTCAATAGCAGCCTGCTGCATAGTGATACAACTGCTGTGCAAACTCTTAACTAGAGTTGGTTGAGCAAGTGCTATAATTTGCATCCCACAAGTGTGGCTATATCTGACCCCAATTAAGGGTGGGATTAAATGCCAACCTCATATGAAAAGCCTTGTCATAAAGCAACCAGGCTAGCATAGCAATACCAACAGCATATGTATTTCTATACAGCTTATCAGCTAAGCGCTCTCTAAGCAGTTTACAATGTATTAGCTAATTGCCTCCAACAAGCTGGGTACTCAGTTTACCGATCTGCAGAAGGATGGAAGGCTGAGTCAACCTGGAGCCCGGCAGGATCAAACTCACAACCATGTGGCTGCAGTACCAGCATTTAACCACTGCACCACCAGGGTTCCAGGCTAGACCAGCAAAATTTATATATGCTGTATAAATTATATCTTTATACTGGAGACGGGCCCTCCCTGGCTGTACCTTGACAAAAAAGATCAAAAACTGAGGCAACCAATTACTCCAAGTCCTGTCTACCCTACATCTGTACAGTTTCTCTTTTTCCTACTCATCCAACCCTTTATTCTACACATGCTATTCTCCAGTTCACAATAAAGAAGAGTGGAGACATCTGCATATTTGCTAAACAATATCTTGTCCATAGGTGATTGCAATAAATGGTCCTTCAAAGGAAATATCTGTTCTCTCTACAGAATAACACCATAAGGGACTGTACTATTCTCACTACTGGTCGGCTGCTGCATACTCCCTAGAGCCCCATGCAAGCACTGTGGAGGACAGGTTCCTTGGAGATAACAAAGCCAAGGAGCCATGTGGGACTGCCTTAGATTCAAACTGAGTTGTGTGGGAAGGCTACTGCCCTCCAGATCCACTCCCCCTCTGCCTGCACCTACATATGCTTGTCTACCTGGTGTATTCCAAACATGGTGAATTATATGAACCTGCATGGATGATGTTAATGTTAGCAGACTTACCTGAAACAGGTTCCACTGATGAAGACTCCCCAACGTCACCCCCAACATTGGCCACCGCAGCCACTGGGTCATCCTCTACATCCCCAGGCAAAAAACTGTCATTACTTTGGCTCCGCTTTTCCAAAGCATCTAAACAAGCCAAAATCTGTTTAGTTAGACTCACCTTACCCTCAGATCTGCTTTTACATTTAGTTGGCACTACAGACTACTTAGAGGACATACATGCAACAAGGGTTTCAAGTACGGCCAGGACAGCCAACAATCCAACCCCCTCCTCATCATCATCAGAGGAATCAGTGCTGGAGGGGGATGCCGGTTACTTTTTAGCTGGACATTTCTCCCTAGGCCCTTCATCCCCTTTTTTGGAATCCATTGTCAATTATTGGGGCCAGCTACTACCCCAGCTCTCAAACAACCAAGAAGCTAGGTCCCTAATATGGCCTACTTAACACCCAGATTGTCAAGGACTAGGCCTCTGAAGGGGCCCACTTGCCCCAAGGAGGCCTAGTGGGGCCTACCTGGGCCCACTCAAGCTGTAAAAACTAACAGGCCCTCAGAAGGGGCCTACTGAGTTATGAAAGGGCCTGCCAGCCTGTGCAAAGACCTAGCAGGGCCTACCAGGCCTCCAAAGGGCCTACCTAATTGCTTCAGTCTAGTAGGGCCAAAGGGTCTAACAAGTCACTGTGGCCTAATGGGCCCAAAAGGGTCTACATTTGCTGTGACATAGCAGGGTCTACTGGACCTCCAAAGCGCCTAACATGTCACTGCCACTTAGTGGGGCCTCCAAAGGGTCTACGCAGCTGACAGGGCCTAGCGCAGCCTACTAGGCTTACCAAAGAGCCTGTGAGTTATGAAGAGGTCTGCTCTGTGGCATAATGGGCCCTAAAGGGCCTACACTGGCCTACTGACCTGATAAAAAAAGGGGAGGATGGGCCTACCAGCTTGCCCAAAATGTCAGAGTAAAAACTAAAGCCACCCAGCAATGACAATGCCTAGACTGCCATCTGATACCGAATAATAGAGCTAAACAATTGGAGGAGAACAAAACGACACCATAGCCAGGCCTAACACAAACACAATAACAGCTCCTAAATTCTCAAGTCCTTACCCAAGTGCTAACTGCCCTTTACAAACCAGATGCCCCAAAACACCATTGGCTGGATCCCCCCAAGCACCACACAGAACCTTTCAGCCATGCAGCCCAGTAACCAGTTGACAACCCAACCCTCTCCCTGCTAGCTCTCAAGACTGCCACCACTGCTGCCTTTCCCCTGCCATTCTGCTCTGTCCTCCACCCTCCGCTCCACCACAAAGCATCTTCCAAAAGGAAGCAAAGAAGGGTGGACAGTGCTAATTTCCTAGCTCTAACTTTCTAAGCTCTAATTTCCTAGCTCTGCTCCCAAACCCCTGGCGTCATGACATATTGTGCCTGACATCATCAGCGCTGGCCTCTCCTTCATCAGAGGCCAACAAAAGCAGATCTTCCCTTACAGAGCTTCACACTGGACGAGTCTAGATCTGTATTCTTGAAAAAAAAGTGAAAAGGAATGAAAAACTGGCAAGGATGTAGGGGACAAGATAACAACTTAAAACTTTCTCTCTCCCATACTGTTCCTAAGAAAGTGTCCTGAAAATTACACTGAATGTTGTTGGTAGGAAAAGACACTTGATGTCCAGTTTAGATTTTTTTAAAATTGTAATTGACGTAATTGCCTTGGTTTCAATGTCTCTTGGGGAAAAAAACTGTCATTGTTCTATGCATTTTTCCTAAACAGAGACTGTAGTATTTGGTTCCAGTTTGGACTGAATACATGAAGACTACCTTGGTAAGGTATCTAAAATAATTAACTGTGGGAGATATTTATTAGGCATATTCACACTATAGACCTAATTGATTTAATAATCACTCTAGGAATTACAGTCCCATCAATTCTGGGAATTGTTCTTCCATCAGAGGGAGCTACAGATCTATCAGAGAATTTTCAAAACCTCTAATGCCCATTTCCAGGATTCTTTAGTAAATAACCAGGTGTTACTTACTTTAGCTTCTTTAACATGGGAGACACCCCCCTTTTTCAAGTGGACACTTCTGAAGAGGACAGGCTTTCTGTTCATGTATGTGGAGGCGTTCCATATAAGCAATGTCACTTATTTTTTACTTATTTGCTTACACAGAGAGGCTCCTTACAAGCAGGAACTCCTCCTCTACAGACACATTTCTTTCTATGCAATGAACATGACAACATGGGGGAATTAGACTCTCCTTGCTCACGCATTAAAACACACACTTGCACACACACAAAATGTGATTTGTTTGACTGTGGCTTCTGAGGAAAACTGTTACCAGACTGCTATAAAATACCCAAAGCTGTCACATACACAGGATAATTAAGACACACACACAAACTAGAAACATGCAAACTTGCTACACAATGCCTGGGAAACCTATGCATTTTAAATAAGTAGTCAATTATATAATCTTGATCCAAAGCAAACAAAGAAAAAGGAACCCTGCACTCACTTTAGCACGTGCCTTTAGTGCAGAGGTGAGAAATGTACAATCCTCCACTTTTCTGGCCCCCAGTGGCTCCCCAATTTTATCTCCAAATGTCTCCAAATATCCTTTGGGAGCAATTTTGTACGTAATGATTTTCAAAATTTGGAACATCACTTGGGCCGTTCTAAGTTCAGCAAAACTATTTTTCTAACAGGAAATGATCTGTTAGAAAAAAGGGCCATCCCTGAGCTTAAAATAACCCAAAGAAGGGGAAAACATGACAAAACGGCCTGCCGTGTACCTTAGGAGGCAACTGGGGGACAAAACATCTTTTAAAACCAGAGGAAGCAGTGGTGGAATGCAGGCCTCTGAGCTCCCCTAGAGTGTTGATAATGGCCACCTGACACCCCAACAATTATCCAATTGTCTTGCTTTAGCAGGCCTGAATACAGATACCTCTAGGCTTGTTCTCATAAATCTATGTCAGTTTAAAGATTTGGAGAAAAAAGTTGAGAGACAACTGTTCTATATGGTGGCTGCAGCAAGGATGTTAATAGCATTTAGATGGAAAGGGAATTTAATGCCTACAGTGAAAGAATGGGAAATGAAAGTATACGATTTAATTCAAATGGATAAATTAACCTGTATAATAAGAGGGGAGACCAAGGAAATGTTTAGTAAACAATGGGAAAAAACGGTACAACATTATAAGAATGTCTGGTATGATAGTGAAATGGTTAAATTAAATTTTTGAAGGAACATGTAGGGAATAAGTGTTATATATATAAGAGAAAGAAAACCAAAATGTAATAGATTTTTAATAGCGATTCTAAGACCAAAGTTAGAAGTAGAGAAAGGAAGCATATTGATAGCGACTTAAAGAAAACTTCCTTTTGTAATGTGGTAGGTTGTGTAGTGGATATTATGTATGTTTTGTAAGATATTATGTAATGTATATGTATTATTTGTGGATTTTGTATATTTTAAGAATAAATTTTTCTTTTAATAATAAAAAAAAGGTATCCATGTATATAAATCCACATACCAGGCATCCATGAAATACACACACACAAACACAATATGGCCCAAGGAAACAGCCATTACCTGTGTGGTAACATTGGCAAGAAAATCCATACAAGCTGCCAGAAAATGTTAGATTCTGGCACAATAGTCAACCGTTTTGGGACACTATTCTGCCTTCCCTAAAGAACAAATTTACAAACTGAATTATCCAGATCAGTAATCATCAGTACAAACATTTTCTAGACATGTAGAACCTACCAACTACTGGTTGTATTATTCTGAGTGTTAAATTCCATTTGGTGGATTTTGCATAGATTTTCACAGTATAATTTGCATCCTGATGCAGCTGCAAACATACATTTATCACCTCATCAGTTGCAGGAGGGTCAATCAAAATATCTGTAGTTTCATTTGATCCACTCCCTAGCATCCTCATAGTAAGCTGTAAGGAAAATAGAAAGGAAGTCAGTTCTCAAAAGCAAGACTTAAGGGGCTATATACAATTTAAACTGGGTTGATTATCCAATTCCAGCTCCCTGGAAAATTCTGGAGACTGTAGCTCTACAAGATGGGATTCCCCCTAACAGAGAACTGCTAACAACCTCACCGTGTGCATCTGCAGCCTCTACGGTGGGCAGACAACATGTCATGTCACCAAAACTGGTTTAGAACTTATGTAGATTTATAGACTAGATCTCATATGGAGAACTTTTTGGTCTATAGATGTTTCGCACTATGAATCTCATAATCTCTTGTTACTGGTCATGTTGGATACGGCAAATGGGAGCTCTAGGCCAAAACCCCAGGAGGGTCAAAGTTTCCCCACTCCTAGTACAGATACACCTTCAAAATTCCTTGAGATGACAAGAAAATGCCTCTAATATGACCAAACCTGTATTAATCATAAGTTGCATAGAACTCATTGCCCAAGAAGTATCTTTGGTCAATTATGACATAACTACTTATCCTTGTTGTTTGTTGTTGTGTGCTTTCAGAATTTATGCAATTCAGACTGAGCTCTTGGAAGACATTTGCAGCTTGGTAACTACATATTGTGATGTAATGATGTGAGCACTGGACTACGACCCCAGAGACCAGGATTCAATTTCCCCCTTGGCCATGGAAACTCACTGGGTGACCTTGGGTTTGTCACACACTCTCAGCCCCAGAAAACCCTGTGATAGGTTCACCTTAGGCTTGCCGTAAGTTGGAAACAACTTGAAGGCACACAACAATAACAACAACAACTACATATCTGAGGGTCTACAGGCACCAGACCCCGTCTGATCTTGAAAGCTAAGCAGAGTCAGTTGGTCAGTACTTGGATGGGAGACCACAAATGAATACCAGGTGCTGTAGGCTATAGGAAGGACTTGGCAAAACCACCCCAAGTATTCCTTGCCTACGAAAATCCTATGAAATGCATGGGGTTGCCACAAGTTGACAGGAAGCTTTGAAGGCACACGCACACGCACACACAAGCTACATATCTACCAAGAGGCAAATGTCTTCCAAGAGCTCAGCCTGAATTACATCAATTTGGTGTTGGCTGTATGATTTCCTACACTGCACCCTCTAGAAGAAATCCTGCCCATTCAAGTCATGGTATTTTCCTAAATGCTATACCTAATATTTAGCAACATTCTAAGAGATATTTGCATATTCTCTTGTATACAGGGCCATCTGCTGGTCCTGCAGCCAAAAGCTAAGGAGCTCTTTCTAATATAAAAGAACTGAAATGTCTTACGCACTTGATAGGTTTCGTTTATTCCCTCATTTCCATAATGCCTCCTCCATGATAAACAAGACCCATTGATTTTAATATCAGCAAATGCTTGGACTTCTGCAAAAACAATAATAAATAGATACACTTTTCCAAGCTGCACTTAGAATTACATAACTGTAGATATGGAAGGGAACTGAAAGATCTTCTAATGTAGAGGTGGGCAACTGTGTGAGGCAATGGGGCCATACAGCATTCCAGAAAACCTTGGAACGATTCTCCTCCAAAATGGGGGCCATTTTTGCCACGTATTTAGACTCTTCCCCCTTAATCATTTTAAGTCCAGGAGTGTTTTTTAACAACAGGAAATGACTGGAAGTCACTAAAACTATGCCCCCTAGGTGGATTGCTCAGGGTATGTGGGGGCACCTTTCAACCCTAGTGAGGCCCTGCGATTCACAAAAATGGCCCTGCAGGCTTTGTGTGGCCTGTGGGCTGCACTTTCCGCACAGCTGGTCAATGGTAAAGTAGTATTTGGCAGGCCAAAAGGAGGTTCCAGTTGGGCTCAGATATACACATACAGAAGCATCCCCTCTCCACTTTTCACCTACCTAGGATTCCCCAATAACATGAAACAAAAGGGTTGCTCTGTACATACACTAAAACAGGAAATCAATGTCAGAGTTTCCTATGTGCATATTTAAAGGGCTCCAGAATGGGCCACATCACTGCTTTTCCAGCAGTAACAGTCCTACACCCCCCCCAGGCACCAATTCTGCACTGTGTCAAACTGGTTTCAGTCATCATGACTAGATTTGCTACATACATGCTGTTCACAATGAAGGCCACTGGATGCCACTGTTGTTCTTTAAAATGAAGAGCTTAAAATTACTGTAAAAATACCAACACAGAACCCCGTGGCACCTTTAACATGAACAGACTTCTTATAGCATGAGTGTTGGATGAAAGCTTGTTCCAGTTCTGCCTAAAATCACAGTTAAGAAAGAGGGTTGGCTAAGACAAAATGGCAAAGACAAAATCCAAGACTTAGCATGTTAAACTGGGATAGACTTAAGTAGCTGTATGACAAAAAGAACCCTAGATGTGGAAAAGAAGAAAATAGGGGGCAATGAAGACAATATGGAAAAAATGAGGTGTAATGACAACAGGCACACAAAAAGAAAAAAAGAAAAATAACAGAACAGAACAGAACAGAACAGAACAGAACAAAACAAAACAAAACAAAACACAACAGAACAGAACAGAACAAAAAAGAAGAAAGGATAAAGTGAGAACATGAGAATACAGAAATTAATTTAGAAATGGAAAGAGGACAACACTATCTAGAAGATATTTTTAACCATAGCATTCTAAGCAAACCTGATAAAAATGACATTAAGTGACATTAAACAAATTTTTTCTTTAGACAGTAGCTTTTTCAAAAATGTATAAACACTGAATTTCTCTTTTTTTAAAAAAGGAAAAGGCCTGGTTAATGCTATATAAACTGAATTATAAGTATGTTCCCTCTACAATTAATTTCTAAACTAAATTTGTGACTTGACCATATACACAAAGTTTTAGAAAATTTTTCTATGTGAACACAGAGTCTATCTGATCTTTTCTCATTTGTCAAAATTCACACTCTGCTTAACAAACATAAACATTTTGCTTTCACCAAATGAAAATGAACTGTTCTAGTAAGCTCAATTACTATCAGTCAAAGATATTTTATGTCTTGCTACTTTGCTTCTATGATGGTGGTACTGGGCCAAGGCATAGTGATGCAAAAAAGGAGAAACAATGAAAAAAGGGAAGATGACATTGTCATGGCTCAGCTTTCTGCATTTGCACTGTGTCTCCCTATCATTTAGTTATGGCTGATGACAGATTTCAATGATTCTCCTTTTAACCCTATCCCTGAAAGCTTTTAACCCTATCCTTGAAAGCTTGAAACCTCTGCTTGCCCAGCTGGACAACAGACTAGCTTTTGATGGAATATATCTCATTGCAGAATGATGGTCTGCATACCAACACTACACAAGGTTACTTTTATGAGTAACTCCCTGCAGCATGCAGGACCTCTCTTTTAGAGTCAGTGTTAGATGGCAGAAGCAACTCTCTTCTCCGTTGTGAATGAACATGGTTTCCTTAAGAAATCCAGCTATAACAAGTTGGGAGATGCTGGTCTACTTTGCACAGCAAATCCAAGTTATTATGCTTCTCTTGAACAATAAAACTGTACAGTTGAAAGGGATCCCTTAGGTGACTTTGCATCAGCTGAGTAACACGCATGACCTGTAAAGGTCATAGTGTGGGTGGAGTGGGGAGATCTAGCAGAGGAACTGCCACCAATCGATATTCAGCCAGGATCTCCTCCTGGACTGCATTACAATCTGGAGTAGGAAAGGGAAAGACCACCCTGTTCCTGGGTGAGACACCAGCAGAAACAGCTTGCTTAAGTTCTTTTCCAAGATGCAGGGCTTGCCTGCAATCAAGGATTCCTTGGGAGAAGGGTGTCTGAAAGGTAAGTTGAGAAGTGGGTGGAGTCAGAGCCTTGGAACTTAAAAGGCTTCCACTAGCATGGACTTGTTGCTACAAGCAAAACTATTTCTCACTCTGAGCTTCCAGCATATAGTGACCTCTGACCTCAATTTATGACCCAAACTATTTATATCTCTCTTCTTTGCTTGAATGCTTCGATACTGCATACACTCAGCCTTGGCTTGCTGTCAGCATTACATTCTTTGCACCTCCTTTGACTTGGCACTTCAGATCTCCTGGTAACAACTTCGCATTCCTAGAATACTCTTGTCTTTCATCTAACCCCAGCAGGCTGAGTGCCTAATATTGCACAGATAGAAACTGAAGCCAAAGCAGGACCACAAGGGTCATCCAGTCCAGTCCCCTGCCAATGCAGGAATCTACTGCTCAAACAACCCCAGCAAGATGGCTATCCAGCCTACCATTATTGCATTATTTATTTATTTATTTATTTATATCACTACTGAAATTCTCCATAATTACAAAAGTTAAAAAGACTTCCAGCACAACTCCACATACACACAGAAGCGACAAAATATACATATTACTACTCCGCAAAATATCATCCCTATTTCTAAGTTTTCTTTTCCATATCCAAATATCTTAATATCTTTACATTATATTCTGGACAAGAATTTTATAACCTAATCAAAACCAAGAGTCACAATTCTACAATTTAATCAAAACCAATAGTTACCATTCCCCCTTGTTCCTTTTCTACATAATCTATGAACAGTTGCCATATTGCCCTGTAGGACTCCAGGTTTTACCCTTTAACAAAAACATTAGTTTATCCAATTTTAATAATTCCATTAATTTTCCAATCCAGTCATCTATTATAGAGGTTTTTAAACTTTTCCACATTTTGACATAGACCAGCCTTGTTGCCATTACTGCATTATTTTGACAGAGTGTGGAAATCACACTTTACTAATCTAAAAATCCCAGAAGCCCCACCCAGAACCCAATATGTAACTTTTCTAAGTTCTGAATCTAGGTATGTTTTACACTGTTCACCTTTAATTCAAATGTGTTTACAAAGGAAAACATCCAAAAAACTCAAGTCTTTTAAGGTTAGCAGAACCAAATGGGTTAGCTAGCACATGACACTTTGCCAATCTTGTAGCCCATAATTAAATTATCTAAAATAATTATCTAAATTATCTCCAGTGAACACTCATTAAAATATCCTCATGGTTCAAAATAAAGTTCTTGTTTCCTCATCTCATCGAAAGAAATACATCAGCTACTTGTCTAGATAAATAGACCTTTACACCTGGGTTCAAACTCAGCTCTAAAACTGAGCTACCTTCAGCCTAGTCTACCTCACAGGATTGTTGTAAAGATACAAGAGATTATACCCAAATATGCCACCCTGGGCTCCTTGGTGGAAAGGTGGGGTTAAAATGTTGCCATAACCAGCATTGCCACCAACTAAAACAGAGATGGGAAAGTACAGTTTTTTTGCCTGCAACTCCCATAAACAAAAAATATCCCTCCCCATCGGTTGTGCTGGCTCAGACTGCTGCAAGTTCTAAACAAACAAACAAAAAAAAACGTTTGGAGGGCCACAACCACCCATTGCTGTATTGGAAAACGCTCATGCTCTCTGTGCAGTGGCAAGTTGCAAATGCAGCATGAACTGGTGCGTCATATTTGCACAAGTGTTACTCAAGGAGAGCCTCCAGATATGATTCAGAACAGGATGCCCATATCTTTTAACCAAAAGGGTGAAATCCCCCATTACCTTTTCTGTACAACTGCCACACACAGCTGGCTTCCAAACTCCAACAGAAATACATAGGTATCAGATGACCAAGTGGATACTTCCCACATTAATGGCCCTTTTCCTGCGTCATTGAAACTAGAAGTGGAAATACCTATGAGATGCAAATGCCCATGGAAGCATGAGAGCACTACTGCAAAGGAATGATGTGTATAAGTCCAAAAACCTGACAGAGCCACAGTCAGATGATCCTCCAAAACAATGGTCCTTGGTCCTCCAGACAGTTTGAACTTCACCTACCAGAATCTGCAGTCAGTAGGCTCAATGGTCAGAGATGCTGGGAGTTGAAGATCATAATATCTGGAGATCCCAAAGACTGGGAATCACTGCTGTAAGGTGTGATGTGAAGAATTATGAATTCACAACCCAGAAGCCATGCAATGCTAGTTTTTGTTCTGGTTGCAACTGAAAAGCAGCCAGCAAAAACTGGTGGCTTATGAACCTCCTGGTAGGCCAAACAAGATCAATGAACAGCATTTGACTTTGCAAATCATAACTCATAAATGCCTCGCTTTGCTATGAGGTTACTGAAAAAAAATGCAAAAACACTGCTGTTGAGCTGGCAATATTAGTCCAACTGGTTCTATGAATGTTGTAGAGCTTCTTCCCCTGTGGGTAGAAGAGAAGGTTTACTCTGAGAATTTTTGATATTTTGGGCCAAAAATTTTACACAACAATTTTTTGTTGTTTTATTACCCCAACTTATGGTAACCCTATTACAGAGTTTTCTTGAAAAGATGTGCTCAGGAGGGATTTGCCACTATTTTCCTCTAAGTCTGAGAAAGTGTGACTTGCCCAAGGCAACCGAGTGGGTTTCCATGACTGAACAGATACCCTGACCTCCCAGAGTCTTACTGGAGTCAAACCACTATACCACACTGCCTTTCACACAATTATTAGCTAAAAAAGGTGAATAGGCTTGGTTATCTTACCATAGTGGACCCAAATCTCTTTCATCTGCAGAATACGAGCTATCTCAAGTACTCATCCTTTTTTCTAAGTAATTAAAAAGGTAATCAGATGATCAGTTGCCTAGAGATTGAAAGAGCTGATTTACAAGAACTCAGACAAAGGTGACCTTCCATGCTTTTGAATGTACCTGATTATTCTTTATACTAGACATGAGTAAACTTCTAATCACAACATATCTATAGCTGAAAAGCTAGCCATCCAAACTGATGTTTACTTGGCAATATATCCCTCTGAATGTGGAACTTATATGTGAGTAAACACAAGTCGTGCCATTTAAATAGAATCCACAGTTCAGTGCTTCGTGTACAAAAGAGCCCATGTCCAGTTTTAGCAACTTCAGGTAGAGCTACAGCAAATTCCTTGCCTGAAACCCTGGAGAACCACCACCAGTCGATGTGGACAGTGTAGATTTAGTATAAATCAGTCTTATATTCCTATTACATATAAACTATTTCTAGTTTAAACAGAACACAAAAAAGAAGAAAGAGATACAGAGGAAGAAGGAGAAAAAAATGCAGCAGTTAGTGTCCACATTAAAAAAGCAAACTTAGGTACAAGTTGCTTGGTTACAAAGCTCATCATGTCCTGGGACTGGACTGAAAGCATGATGCTTTCCTTACAGTATCAGTAGCAGCAGCTGATAGGTAGAGTAAGAGGGGCTCTCAGGAACACTGTAGCATGCCTGACCACCAATTCCTTTCCCTCTGCTGATCTTAGCAGAAACTATATGCATGTGTATACAACATGGGAACTGTGCTTCAGTTCTGATGGAGTATATTTATTCTCACCTTTGGTCACAGGTCATCCAAGGTACCTGCCAATTCAAGTATGCTTTTCAGTGCACTTTGTAATCTACCCAAAGAGTATGTAATGGAAAAACAGTTACAAACAGATGCTCAGAGTCACCACTATACTGTCAGTACAATGGAGAGATTTTAGAAATGCCTTATTTTTTATAACAACAGGTGCTGAAGCCTAGATTTTTTTTTAAAACTTGTTCATAAGAGGGCTAGATTTAGGGATGAACTGTGAGGCTGGAGGAGAGCAAGCATGGTGTAATGGTTGGTGCATTGGACTAGGACTCTGGAGACCAGGGTGCAAATCCTGGAGGCTTGGGCATGGAAACCCACTGGGTGACCTTGACCAAGTCATTCTCTCTCAACTACAGAGGAAGGCAAAGACAAGCCTCCTCTGAACAAATCTTGCCAAGAAAACCTCGTAATAGGTTCACCTTAGGGTTGTTATAAGTCAGAAATGGCTTGAAGACACACAACAACAACTACAACAAGTGAAGTTGGAATTTTTAATGATTGAGATGTTAAGTATTCAGAGTGAGAGAAATGAATACACTGTGACAGACTCAAAAGGTTCTTTCGAAACATGGGAAACACAACTCGCTGTAAAACTCACAAGTGCTCATTGGGGTATGGCAAAATGTTGATTTCATTTATACACTGAAATTTAAGCACCTTCCCAACATCCATTATCAGGATTACCAGCAGCTCCCACCAGCTGATATCTCATCTTTCTACTTTCAGAGGAGAGTATTGCAGCTGTCCTCCTCAAACACAGAATTGAAACAAATAACCTCCTTTGGTATTTAATCAGCAAATTTCTCTCAATAGGATACTGGACTCAATCTACCCACAAAGTAACAATTCAAGTTGTGACATTGTAAACAGGAAGAGTATCACAGACAGACAGAGAGAAAGAAACATGGGAGACAACTCTAGCAACAATACAGGAGTAAAAAGCTTTTTGCTCTGAAATGGTTTCTGCTGTTAGATCTGTTGTCCTTGAATACAGACTACTGTCTGAAATGATTTGGCCAAAAATAAAGTTTTTTTTCCTTCTCTGCTCCTGCTTTCTCTTCACACTATAATTTTAAAAACATTGTGTTTTATCTTGCCTAGGGCAACAAGGTTAAGGATTATCATCACGCACTCACTTTCACATCTTAGATCCAAGATTTCCCATGTTCCATTTTTGGTACAGAAAGAATGGCTCTTTATGCCTTTGGGATAGAAACCTTTCCTACATTTGTATTCCACAACACTTTGCAGCTGAGACATTCCATTCCACATAATGTCTGAGTCAGATATTAAAGGCGGTTGGCCACAGGTTATTTCTAAATGGGAGCAAAACAATATTAACTCAGAAACATATTAGCCAATAGTATAAGATACCAAACCATGACTTGACTTTAAAATGGATCTTACAAGAGTGTGATTTCCATACTTCGGTCCACGGCCTGGGTGGGTATGGAGAGAGAATGTGCCTAATGTCAGCTGCCATCAGAAACCACTCTTACAATTCCAAATATTAGGATGTCCACAGACACAGCATCAGTACTTGGAAAAGTTACTTTTTCACAGTAGAACTCCCAGAATCCTCCAGTCACCATGGCCTGTGATATGAATAAAAGTCTATAATGTTATCTAGAGTTATGCTGCCCAAAGCAATGATCTGCTGACCAATGCCAGTCCAAGAGCCATTGGCTGCCAATCCCTTGTGAGCTTCCAGGAAAGAACAAAATAACTATAGCCAATGGACACAAATCTGGTACCAGTCCCTGATACAATGAGGGAAAAAATTACTGGTCCACACATCAAATGGCCTGATATATCCTGATCTAGAGCTTAGGGAAGTTACCTTTTTTACATTACAGCTCCCAGAATCCTCCAGGTGTCATAGGCAGCCATACAACTTAGGGATTCTGGGAGCTAATACTGTTAAAAAAGTAACTTTTGCAAGCTCTAGATAGCACAGTATACTCTTTTTAACTACTTAAAAAAATGCACCCACAAACAACTAGAGGTTATTTGTAAAGGAGCCCTGGTGGCGCAGTGGTTAAATGCCAGTACTGCAACCACAAGGTTGTGAGTTCGATCCTGCCAGGCTCCAAGGTTGACTCAGCCTTCCATCCTTTCGCAGGTCAGTAAAATGAGTACCCAGCTTGTTGGAGGCAATTAGCTAAAATACATTGTAAACCGCTTAGATAACACTAGTTGATAGGCGGTATAGAAATAACTGCTATTGCTATTGCTATTATTTAAATAAAACTGTGGCATATCAACCAACATCTCATGCTTATAGTGTGGTGTTCTGGCACCCACTGGGAGTTTCTGATACTATTTAGTTAAATACCTCAGCTTTAAACAGGAAGCTTTCCCAACATGGCCCAGAAATGGGAGAGAACAGTTCCATGACAATCTGTCTTGTAGAACTTGTGTTCTCACCTCTACTGGCCTGCTGCTCTTCTAAGGCTCTTTTGAAACGGCTCATTTTGAAAACAAAAATTTTACTCAATACAAGAAAATGGCTCTCATTGAATTTAGTGGGCACATTAAGGGGTACATGTTGTACCTGGACAAATCAAAGTATCTACTGCAGAGTTTGGAAAAGTTACATTTAGGGGACTATATTACCATGCTGGCCAGGGGATTCTAGAAATTGTAGGGCAAAAGAATAACATTTCCAAAATCTGATCCACTCATTCTGAAGACCACTTTTCACTTCAGGTTTTAATAGTTAGGTTTAGGGTAACTGACTGTAAAATAATAAGCTGCTCTTTAAATGTGAAACATGAAGAATACTGATGAAAGCAACTGAGCACTTACTCCCAAAAAGAACAGCATAAAAGGGACAGGTTGAAATGTATACCCAATTGATCTTCATGACCCCTGTATTTCATTCTCTTCATTTCCACCAGCGAGAGCAAAAGGTAAACTGAAGTAACACTGAGACTGGCAAAAAGCCTTGGAATTTGGCATGCATTGTACATGTACTGATTTTTTTTTTAATCAAAACAATGTACCTCCTGTTTTAGTGTATTCCCTAGGAATTTCCAGAACCAGCTATGACTTTTTGAACCTAAACCAGGAATTTAAAAAAAGTCCTGGGAAAATCCATTATGGCCAGGGGCTAATGCGCAAGTCTAGATCCTGCAGTCTCCATTCCCCACCCGCACCCTGGGCAGTTACTCTGAAGATGGCTTGAATAGAAGTATGACCTTAGGCACAGAGGTTAATCTCTGACTTTCCTTCTTTCAGTGCATGTCCTCCTCACATCACATTTCAGGCAAGAAGACAGAAAATGAACAAAGTCCTGGTATGCATTGGGCATTTCTGGATTCAAGGGTGGGAGCAAACATGCCAAGGCATGCTACCCAGACATGCAGCAGTCTGCTAAATACTGGGGCTTTTGGCCATGCCAGATGAACGCTGGGATCCAGCTGTCTGAACAGACGAGATGGAAAACTTCTTACAGGCATGTCCTCTCAACAACTTTAAACTGAGATCCTGAATTTCAAGTTACTAGTAATGTTTATTAAAATTAATCTGCCACAAAGGAATTTTTAATGGACAAATCTTGAGAATTTTCAAGACACAGATTTTTTTTATCAGAAAAGCAACATTCTTTAATATGATTTCATTAGGATTTTAACAGAACACTGTCATTTATTTACCTCTGCATTCAAAAGTGATGTTTTCCCACTTCTGAGATAACGTGCATCGTGAAAAATTGTGTTCTCCTAGATACTGAAACCCTTCTTTGCATTTGTAGTATATTGTGCTTCCTAAAGTTGTGGTGTTATCCCAGATAATGTCTGTGTTTTGAAACCATGGCGGTTTTCCACAGTTTATTTCTTAAGGAAAGAGAAAGAAGACATGTTCAGAATGTAAACATCCATCACACAGTTTGCAGAAAAGCTGTTTGCTAAGTGCAGTGTCACATAAGCAGACATCCAATCACACAATGGAATTTCCCCTTTCTCTTCCCTTCCTTGTACTGTCCTAAGTTTGCTCTGGAGGGTCTCTCAACTACCTGGGGGAGATCAGAGATATTCAGGAGCTGCAGGAGCTGTTTTACAAGTAGCATCCACTGGACACAACCCCTTGTTATGTGTTCAGTTCCTAAACATTAAGTAATTTGCAAAACACTCATCCATACTACACTTCCACACAGTCACAAAAACCAAAGGAAATATATACATGTATCCGAAGACAAAGCACACTTGCCAACAAATTAAAAAAACCTGACACACACACATCAAAATACAACCCATACATGCACAACATATCTCCTCCTTCTCTATAAGCGCCTTCTTCATTTTTCTGGGTGGCTGGGCATGCTTCAAAATGAAGCTGCTCATCTTCTTTAACTGCCTTTGGAGCACATAGGTGTTCTCAGTAACAAAGGTAATGCCATTTTGATGCTTTTGCAGCATGTGATCTAACAGAGTTGCTCATAAATGCTATGTTTGAGAACCCAGAGCTATTCTGTGCATTAGCTCAGTCCTGTCAATGTGGAAGTAAGCCACAAAAAAATTTAGCTATGGACATGGGCTGCTTCACACATGCTGTTCTTTACACACAAGCAACAACTGTTTGTAAATGCCAAGCAGCCAGGGCTGGCTACTTCTCTTTCTGGATGCATACCTGTTAGAAAATAGACACCAGCAGCACAATACTGCAAGAAGCACCACTATTTTCCCCCAAGCTATTTAACTGAATACTGAAGTCCCCCTGATTTTATTAAGGGAACTTCATCTGTGATTTCTGTTACATTTTCATATACATCTATATATTTCATATACATCAATACACCATCTATAACTGATTTTCAAATATGCTCTCACTTAATATAACATCTAGAAATGATGAAAACAACTGTTGTGATCAGCAGAATTCTAAAGCGTTATTTTCTTTACCTTTACACACAATATCACCTCCTTCCCACTGTCCTCTGGCATTGCAGACTGCGGTCCGGTTTCCACTTTCTATGACATAACCAGGCTGGCAGGTATAAATTACACTGTGTCCATACATTGTTTTGTTGACAGGAGCTGAATATGCATTCAGAAGAGGAGGTGGAATTCCACAATCCACCACTGTAGCCAAGTGGAAAGAGGAAAAAAGCCAAGACACTAAGTTGAGCTCAACAGATCAGACCAAAGACCTATCTGGTCCAGCATTCTGCTTCCGCAATGGCTAATCAGATGACTACAGGTTAACAGCCAGATGGCTCTTTCAATAATAATGATAATAAGAATAATAAGAAGAAGAAGGAGGAGGAGGAGTAGGAGTAGGAGGGGGAATAATAATACCAAAGTTCAGCTCTCAGGAGGTCTTACATTATTGAATTATTTGAGGCTTATGCCAATTCTGCAAATTCTGTAAAACTCCAGAATTTGCAAGAATAACACAGTTTTACTTAAACATTTCTTTACATTTTTATTAATTATGCTTTCCTATGGGACACACAAAGCATCTTCCCAGAAAAAAGTTCCAGAGCATGTAGTTAAATTGTTTATGTTTCCCTTTTCTTATTTCCCTAATGTTCAAAAGTACACATGAATCAGTACTTTAAAACAGACAATTCCAAACTTTCCAGAAAGCAGGAATAAGAGTTGTTTTGTAGGAAAAGACCCAGTTAATTTTTTTCTGAATCTTATCTGGAAAATAGACTTTCCTGTTTCCTCCTCTGTTGTTAACAATACTGACATATAAAATACGTTTGGTTTTTATAATGTTGTACTTCGGGTTTTATTACAGCTTGTTTTGTTTATATTGCTGTTTTCATTATATTTAATTATTTTTCTAGGACACACAAACAAACATATATGAAGCAAATGAGAAAAAAGAAATATTTAATAAGCAACTTTCAAAATCAGCATTTTTCTTTCAACTAGCCAAAGACATGTTTGCACTAACAATCAAGGAAAGAAAGAATCTAGTTCTAACAACTATAATTCAATAGCTGTAATATTGTAACATTTTTGTGAACTGCTGTCAAGTCAACTTCAGCTCAATGACAACCCTATGAACGAGAGATCTCCAAGTAGGGTTGTTGATCACCATGTTATCAACAACCCTACTTATAGTTTCTATTTATATTCTATCTTGGAAAATCTGTGAGACTACTAGCTGAATTTTATGCATGTTCTCTGCATTCTATGCAGACAACACAGCAAGACTTAACTTCTGTATAAATCTCAATATTACAGTTAACCAGTGTTTCTTTGTAACTCACCTTGCTTGGGTTTTAATACTTATTTGTTCTCCCTTTGTCATTATATAGGCCTATGTTTTCATTCACAATAGGCAAAGCAAGTAAAAAAGAATAAACAGCTAACAAGTAGCAACAGGCAGCATAAAGCTCTTCTTCTGTAGCAGTGTTTCTGCTTCTGAAGGTCTCTCTACCCTGCTGTTAAACTGGTAAGATGGGCCAACTGACAAGCTGATCTGTTCACAGATAAATGTAAACGTTTGCCAGCTCAAGTGGCAAAATTCCAAAGACAAGGTTCTTCATAACAACTATGAAGATACTACAGGCAACAGCAATATTCTCAAAGCAGAACCCAGCGCTTGGCAAAAATTTGTTCAGGAGGGGTTTATCATTGCCCTCCTCTTAGCCGGAGAGAGTGTGATTTGCCCAAAGTCACCCAGTGGCTTTCCACTATATATTCCATGATATATGAACTCTGACCTCCTGGAGTCCTACTCCAGCACTCAAACCATCACATAATGCTAGCTGTCTCAGTAAAAAGTAGCTTTAAATTTTTTTTTTTAAAATCACTGAAAAGTATTTTGCCACTATTATGTGACCCATCAAGCCTGTCATTATCTACATTCACTAGCAACAGATATTCAAGGCTTCACAGCAAAGTCCTACTGCCTGTGACACACTCACTCTTTAACTGGCCATGCCAGCATTTTCATGAACAGAAGCAAACACAGGAAGCTGGCACCACCACACACTGGATAACTGTGCAAAATGCTTCTCCATGGTTTTCCCTACATCTCCCTATGTAAAAGGAGCTAAAGAAATATCTTTTCTTTTTACCTTTTCTCACAAGAAACTCTCTCACCTTTGCATGAAGCCTTTGATGCAATTGAATGAAATGGCTCAGATCCATTTTCTATTTGGTATCCCTCCATACAATAGCACTCATAGCTTCCCACAGTATTCACACACTGTCCTCCAGGGCCACAGATGTCCGAGACTTCACACTCATCAATATCTAGAAAATGAAATACAATTGTTTTGGTCCTTTTATTATGACTCATAAAAAAATAATAAAGTTGATGGCAGGCAAGAGCTTATTACTAATATTAAGGCAAGAAGGCCTCACGCTGGAGGCTTACCTAAGGCTTATCGCTGTTCAAAGGAAGGAATGGAACCTGCGAGGCACAACGCGCTGTCATCTTACACTTGAGGCAGCGTATAGTATTTACTATGATGTTTGCATGTTGATACAACTACTGGCCCAGCATGCCTCAACTGTAAACAATTAGGGAGGACAACTAATCACCACATTAAGTTGTGTGCCTCCAAATCATTTCTGACTTATGGCACCCTATTATGGGTTTTCTGGGGCTGAGAGTGTGTGACATGCCCAGGGTCACCAGAGGGTTTCCATGGCCAAGTGAGGAACTGAACCCTAGTCTCAAGGGTTGCAGTCCAATACTCGAACTACTACACATGCTGGCTCTCCCAAGTGAACCTATTCTTTTCTAACCTCAAGCTCTGAAACAAGTGTCATACTGAGCGGTTGCACAATGTCTTCAAAACAATGTCACCCTACAATTTTGAGACAGTTTTTGAAAAACTGAACTTTAAAAAAATATGAACGAACAGAAAATATGGATGAATAGAATAATACATCAATGGAAAATGCATGGATGTTGTTGATGTTGTTGCTATATTTATTTATATCCTACTTTTTCCTCAAAATTGGGACTCAAAGCGGACTTTGCTCAAAATTGGTATCTGCTTATTGAATATCTGAGAGAAAACAAGGGTGAAACTATGATTTTAGGGTTTTGAATTTGTTACTGCTGTTACTAATTTATATTGTTCTGTTTAGAATAGAAGAACTTATAATATGTGCTAAGGAATCTAAGAAAAGTATAGATGACTTTACTTTGATGCTATATATTGTTATCTTCTAGAAGTATATATAACTATATAACCATTTTATACTTCTTTTTTATCATGGATTAATAATGTTAGTTAAGTGTATACATCTCTTTTAGAAGTGTTCTATACTATATAAGTGAGACTATGCATAAATGTTATCTAAGTGGGGTTTTTTGTATTATTATATTGTGCATCTGTGGGCATGCGTGCGTCTGTTTGATGAATTAATATAAATTTATGGAGTATACCATGTTTATTTTACAAGCTATAAAGAAAAGCTTTTCAAAAGTTCAGCTGACTAGATGAAAGTCAATTATGTGCACTGGGTGTGGTTTAACTATGATATTCAAGTAAATTCAGAGAGATTATCAACTAATCAATCTGTTATAAATCTGCTAACTCTGTAATCCACATTTCTTCCTACATTTTCAGAACTTTTTTTTTTCAAAAAAAAAATACGGCTCTAAAACTGTCAGTTTGCTAAATTTAGTATGCATGGAGAACTGTGCAGATGAGTATACATGCTTCTAGGGACAGACACCTAAAATAAGTTAACAGCAATTTTGATTGGTATTTTATTAGTACTGCATTTTTTTCTGTTGTTGATTTGTCCTGCCTTGCCTTCATTATCCTGTTAATTAATATAACAACAACAACAACAACAACAATTATTTATAACGCCCCTTACACCAAACAATGGTGTAAACATTGCTTCTCAAACATTAAAGTCTTCTGAAACAACATAGGAATGAAAAGTTTCTTGTATCCAATGTCACTGTGGTGAAATACAGGCCTGATGTTTTCCAGATCATTGTTTCCAGATATTTTGCTTCCCAAAGTGTCAATTTAAAATAAATATCTATCTGTCTGTCTGTCTGTCTGTCTGTCTGTCTGTCTACCTACCTACCATGCTCAAGCAGGGCAAAATATGTGCATTAATGCAAGAAACAATCCACAGATAAAAACTAAAGCGGACTGTAACATATGACATTTTTTGATTTTGACAGCTGTAGTACTTACCTATACAATTTGTGCCATCATTGGGGATAAATATCTTATTTTTACTGGAAGCCTGGAAACCATCAAGACAAACACAATAAAAGCTTCCATATGTATTATGGCATGAAGTATGATTACCACAAATTTTCTCGGTCCCAATCTGGCATTCATCTTTGTCTGACAAAATATTAAATGTGACAATACAGTAAACATATGACAAAGAGAAGCCAATAAAAAAAAATCAAGATTATTCTTCATCAGTGTTATTTTCTCATTAAGGTAAGACTTTGGCTGGAATCCTGTTGGTGGCTTAAGGCAGAATAGCTGGAAGTTATGCCAGCTTGAGTAATTTTTCAAGCATTGCACAAGGAGATATTCAGTATTTCCTTGTGCAACACCTTTTTTCCAGCCGTGCAATGGCACCCAATTGGTCCCGGATAGTAGCCTTACTACCAATCACTGGCCAAGGAGGAGGTGGAATTCCACCCCAGGACAGTCTGGCTGCCAGCGCACAGCCAGAAAGGAAGGGGCAGCTATTCTTCTGCAGACCTGCAGAGTAATTAACAGAATTTTACATTTTACCAGTGGTGAAAAGGATCTTGGCTCTCGACTGCCAGACCCTACTATTTTCAACTTCACAGTAATTGTCAATATATGTCATTTGAAGCTGCTTAAGATTTTAACTCTACTCATTCCTTGAAACAAATCACATTTAGTGACACTGGCCTGATACGTATTGGTATAGGAGCAAACCTCCACCCATTAAATACTAGAAGGCAAAATACAAATGAAGTGAATAAGAATCTTATTAACTACAAATATGAGATACTAGCGTATTTACCCGGCATAGCTCAGGATTTTATTTTCTCACAGCAGTTGTCAGAAACACTTTAGGAATTACCTTACCTTTCCTTAGGAGCAAGATATGGTTGAAAGACGCTTGAGATCCCCAGATGGTGTTGTTCAGTACCTGTAACTTTTGGCCATATTCCCCAGTCTAGTCTGTATTCAGAGTTGTTAACATACAGAGGTTGGGTTCATGAGGGGACTTGCTGCTAAGCCTCACCCCTTCAGCAACCAACCTATTCAGAGCTCTCTGGCTGAGAATTCTAAAGGCCCCTCCCTGAACTGCCAACCCCAGGATTCCACAGAATCTTCACAGCCAGCCAATCATATAACATCTTCTCACCTCACACAGCCAATCATATGAGGTCTTCGCCTGCCTGACACAGACAAACAGGCAAACTCACAGACAAACTTTGACTTTTATATAATATATAATATTGAGAACTGACTTGTGGCAAGTAGTGTTGTAATATGCATATCATATGCCAGGAAACCACTGTCTCTATTCAAATCACTGTCAGCGGACTGCAGTTTGTGGATATATTCTAATTCAACTGTTCCTCTTTCCAATCTCACTTTCAAGTATTTTTGTTCAATGACTGCCATTCAGAGATCCAAGACGGAATATTCAGGAAGACTGAAGTGTTCTGCAACTTATTTTTGTATATTCACATTTCTAATGTCCAATTTATGTCCCTTTGTCCTCTTGGCATAGAGTCTGGCTTGTGTGTCCAGTGCAGAATGCTGAAGAGGCATTGTTAACAAAGGATAGCATATATCCTATTAAAACAGTGGTTCTCAACCTGTGGGTCCCCAGATGTTTTTGGACTTCAGCTCCCAGAAGCCCTGAGCATTGACCATAGTGGCTGGGGCTTCTGGGAGCTGAAGTCCACAAACATCTGGGGACCCACAGGTTGAGAACCACTGTATTAGAAGATGAGCAACCGAAAGTATCTCTTGTGTTGAAGGTGATATTGTTAGGCCCTTTGATGATATTGCCTGGGTAGATGTGTGCAGCGAGTTGACATTGGACAGATTGACAAATCATTGTAACAATCTGTCTTACCTTTTTTCTGTCCTGGCTTTTTACCAGATGGTCTCAAAGCAGTTTGCAATGTAAAATGATTCCCCCCAGAATAAGCGTTTTAGAAGTCATGAATAAACATTGCTTGACTAAAAAAAAAAAAAAATACTGGCATTACAGTTTATTATGTTATTATTATATTATATTTATTATATATTATTATATTATTTTGCAAAAATTTCATTATCATAGCTTTGCTAACTCACTAGACAGGTAACAGGCTACTTCCAAGCCCTCATGAAAACTACAAAAAAAAAAAGAAGAAAAGAAATGAACACTGCATATTAAGCCTGATTACTATGCAACTGGTCAGCAAAGTTATGTTAATATGTGAAGAACAACTGAACAATTTTTGATGAGCAACTGACAGGCAGTGAGAAGGCTGAAGCCTCAGGCCAGGCTCTTTTCTTACAGACTAAGGGCACAACAGACTAAGGCCCTTCTTCTGAAATCATCCAGCAAAGCTAATTAGCTGCTGAGGTGTGGAAGGGGCTGAGGTATGGAATAGCTAGTCAGTGAACTAGCCCTGCACATTGCTAGCCACACAACCTGGAAGATCTTTCCATTCCCTCCAGACCCCAACACGGAACTATCTCCATGTCTGAACAACCGTTCCCAAGCAACAGTACATTTGGCGATCAGGACTGGACTACACCAACACACAAGCTTGGCTCACTCCTGCCCTCTTAAACATGGCTCACGTATTGGGGAACATGACATCTGGACAATCAGACCTGTGAGTTATTGAACATCTAATAACATTTAAGGCAAGAGGCTATATGTTAACAGTTTTAAGACATACACAAACACACTTTTTTATTGCTCAATATAAATATACCTCAGCTAACAAAGTAGATGTGTTCCTGGGATTAACTTCTTTAACAGAAACATTGGTACCAGAAGTCGAAATAACATGGAAAGAATAGGGATAAGTTTCTTCTAGAGACTACTTGAAAGCTTCTTCTAAAATACATGCTGGTATGATTTTTTTTAAAAAAAGTTTCAACAGCTTCCACTTTTCTTATGATTTCTATTTTGGTAGCAAAACTCAGACATCTACATGTTTTCAACATGTCAGCAGAGCTGGTGAGGCAGCTAATTTGCCTTCCCCTCTTCTTTACGTTTTGCTCTTTACACATTCTCAGTAAGTGATTATTGAGCCAGCTGTTTACCTTGTCTGTTGTAGGCAGACACACACAACTACAGCAGGTTTGCCCAGATCAAAATCCCACTCTTTCCCAAGACAAGCTTTATTGCATCATTAACTGCAGATTCACTGCTGCAACTCAACACTGAGGCCATTTCCGCACCATAGCAGTTACATTTCTATATTACATATCAGTGCACAGCACTCCCTAAGTGGTTTACAATGTTTTTAGCTAATTGCCCCCAACAAGCTGGGTTCTCATTTTACCAACCTACGGAAGGATGGAAGGCTGAGTCAACCTGGAGCCCTGCAGGATCAAACTCACAACTTTGTGGCTGCAGTACCAGCATTTAACCACTGCACCACCAGAGCTCTTTACTGTACTACCAGAGGCCAGGCCCCTTCCTAAACTGCAAACCCCAGAATTCCATAGGATGTTGAAAGTGGAATAATAGCACTATTATAGTCTAGTATAGAAATGGCCTGAAAGTCTACCATTCCACAGTCCACCTTTAGCATCCTCTCAATGCCAAGGCTGGAAAAAAAAATCTTCCAGCTAGACACAGGATGAGAAAAGAGGAGGCTGGACTGGGGTCCCATAAAAAGACTTTGTAAAAAAGAAGCTTCTTTGTCAGATGCTTTGTTATATAACTCCGTTTCAAACATATTTGACTTAAATCATATACTTGGTTGGCAAACATTCACCTACCTTGACAGTACGTTCTTCCATTACCCACAAATCCATAATTACAGATACAGACGTTTTTGCCCTCTTTTTGCTGGCATGTGGCATTTGCATGGCAAGTGGCACACACATCAGACAGTAAATCTACAAAAATGAAAGTACAATAAATTAGGATTAGGAGATTACTTTGCAAGTGCACTAAACAGCTAGCATTCTACAAAGGCTCATTCTCCAAATGAATCATATTAAAAACAGTCCACACCACACATCCACAGAAGGCAAGCAGTATATATGTTGCAAATTCTGGCACTAACAGTGCATGTGTACCTACTTCTCAATCCAGGAAACACAAGACCAAGGCAGATAGAATGATGCAAACTTTCTCTCATCTGTGACTTCAGCTCACATATTTACATGTGCCCACAATGGTCTCAGACAAAGAGTGCTAAAATGCCCTCACACCACCAGAAACAATCAATGTTTATGGCTCTCTGTTCAAGAACAGCTCCAGCTAAACAAATTTAGCCATACCAGTTGAGTAGAGGTTATTCATGACTGCCCTAAACTTACTCTCTGGAACCCCAGAGCCTCTTGGAGCAGTGGGAGCTTGCCTCTTAATGCTGAAGAGCAGCTTGAGAGGAGCAGTTTTCATCAGGAACACAGGGGTAAGGAAAAGGTTAAACGCTTCCTCTCCTATACAAGTAATCTCCATTAATTATCCCCCAAGGACAGGAGATGCGGAGTCATGTAGTTTCAGCATAGCAGTGCCAGTGGCAGCTAGCGTGGTGGTGTGGTGATTAGAATGTTGGATTGAAGAAAAAAAACAGGTTCTGGTCTCCAGTGAGCTATGAAACTCACTGGGTGACCTTGCTTTACCAGTGACTCACTCTGCCTTTCCTGCTTTCCCAGTGATATTGCAAGGACAAAATGGGAAGAAGGAGGCAATATACAAATGCTTTGAGCTTACAGAAGGAAAGGTGGGATATGTGCGTATATGTGCCTTCAAATCACCTGTTGACCTGTTACTATGCTGTACATCCCACTCCATGATATGCTATAATTGGCAAATATCATTTAATTTGCATGGAATATAAATTATATACTGTTATGGTTGAAAAGCCATACTGACAAAGAGGACTGGCTGAACACGTGCAAAAGTAGGTCAGATGGGACTTCAGGTCATGGCTTGGTCACAGTCAAGGAAAGTCTGGTGTTAATGAGCTTGCAAACGTCCCCACAAAGATTCAACCCTTAGAAACCACAGCACCCAAAACTGTCTCAACAGAGCAACCGTCTTCACCCCGCTTCCTCTACCCACTGAAATTCTCCTTTCTTTCCTCACTTGCCCAGCCACTAAAGAGCTATCACAATTCCCCCTAGTCCTTTGTCATCTAAAGTTAAAATCATTAGCCCATTCCAGACCCCGCTGTCTGCTCTGCCAGAGAGCCATTAACACTTTCCCGCTCTGGGCAGAAACAGGTTATTTAAACCCTGGCTCTGAGCCAGAGAATTCATAGTACTCCAGACATAAGCTGTTACTCTGTTGCTCCAATTCTCATTCTTGTACTACCCTCAGACCCTTAGTCTGAGCACATTACTTTGTCTCTTCTCCGCAAGATAGGTAACTATCACCCACTTCGCTCTAACTTCTTGCTATACAATGTTTCCCTCCTTTCCTTCAGTTAGTCTTGTGTGGTTGTGAGACTGCTTGAATCTTGTCAGTGAGTGTGATATCCCCCAATAAAACATATTTTTAATCTCCAACTGGTGTCCCTGCATTAGATATACATAGGTATACATAGATGTAAAAGATCCTGTAAGGTTACCCCCCGCAGGCCTCCTCTTTTTGCTAAAATTCCCCACCTCTCCATGGAGGCACTGGCATCGTGGGTGTGTGGGGCTTGAAATTTGGTTTTTGTAATTTCCTATAGAACTGAAGTATCAATTGGCATTTTAGACACTCAGAGCTCTGCTCCTGTATGTACAAGTGAATCAGTATGTACAAGTGAAGGACTCTTGAGATGCCAGTAATATCTTGATAACAACCTAGGATGTAACAGGGTCATGCAGACTCAGGAACTTAAAGGGTCAGATGGAATGTAACGCATGTACAGGCTGTGACTTTGCTGACGATGATGCATGAATATTTTCTTCCTGTTAGCATTTTTTAATATAAACATAAAATGGTGGAAGAGGGGAAAGCTTGGAAGAATAAATCGTCCCCATACCTGGGACCCTTTGATCAAAGGACACATGTATGTGTGCCTGGCTGTGCATCTGTCTTCTTCCTCTTTCTACCTTCCCATCTTGTGTTTGGGGATTCATATCAGATCCGTGTCCCACTGGGGAGAAGGTGGAGGTGTGATTAATTTATCCACTCTAAGAGGTGGATCTCTGAGTCACTCCCCTTTGTGGTAACAGACCCATGAATTTTATAGGATTTTCTGAGGCAAGACATACTCAGAAGTGGTTTTGCCAGTTCCTTCCTCTCAAAAAATAGCCTACAGCACCTGGCATTTGTTGATGGTCTCCCATCTAAGTATTAAACAGCGCTGACCTTGCTTAGCTTCCAAAATCAGACGTGATTTGGTGTCATTAAGGTATTTAGGCCATAAGGTAGGGCAGAGCTTTCCAGACTTTTTATGTTGGTGACACACTTTTTAGACATGCATCAGTTTGCAATACAGTAATTCAGCAAGTGGAGGCAGCCCCTCCACCTGAGTCTGGCCTGTTGCCTCCACTGCCCTTGTTTTGGTCTTCCTTGGCCCGGGGTGGCAGAGGCAGCCCCTTCACCCAGGACAGGCTCACTGTGGTGGTGGGAGAGGCAGCCCCTCCACCTGTTACGTTTACGTGACACACCTACACACTGTAGCCAACACACTTACGTGTCACAACACACAGTTTGGAAAGCTCTGAGGTAGGGTAAGCAATAAATTAAGAGTCAATGCTGCCGGACACAAGTCTGTGACAGCCTTCTAGAAATCACTACCATCTGTACAAGACCACAAAAAAATTTAATGTAAGCTGCTTACAGATCTCTCAATATCAAGCAGTAAACAAATATTATCAAACAATAAAATATTTTAATTCCTTTGGTTCGCAAGGCATGGACAGAGGAAACCCGTAATAGATTCTGCTCTTAAGCTGCCCGGAGCAAAGAAACAAGAAAAGCAAAGGTCACTGACATTGGTCTGTGGATTGCCAATCCAAAACATAAAGAACTGGTATTTCTTATCTCTGAACTATACTTTTCACTGGCAGTTTTTACTGTCACACTATAAAAAGAGATAAGAATATTCTGCATCAGATTATTAAAGCAATCCTCCTTCTTTAAAACCACAGTTTAGGTTTTCTCACAGAAAAATAAGCAGCATCTTCTTTTTAGATATTTCTAGTGTTTCAAAGTTTTGTTGCAAAAAGACTTACACTACCCCAAGGTTGGAAAAATAAAACACTCTCCGTCTATCATCCAATAGCCATGTCTCACTGCTTTAGTTGCATGTGAATATGTACTTTATAGACACCAAATTCAAGAAAGTATATTCTTTCAAATATGCTCAGTTTACACAAATGTATATGCCTAACTCATGTTCATGTCCCCTATACCTCCCCTTCCCTTTTTCTTTTTTCTCATCCTTTTTGTTTCTTTTCTTTAAGATCATACTTTAAAAATCCAATATTTTGTTTGTTTTTACAAAAAACATTTTATATTAGTTTTTTATTCACATTACTGTGTTGGTTTGTTCTGCATATTTCAAAATCACTTAGATTACACAATTCTATAGAACAATCACTAATAAGCTGAAATAATAACAACAGTGGTAATAAAAAATAAACTGAGAACACTAGTTTGTAATATGTTGTCTCACTATCCCAATGAATTGTTTGTACTCTAGTAGCATAAAAAACAAAACAAAACAAAACCCTATCCTGCCTGACTATGTGACTTAGTTCTCACTGGCCACTGTTCAGTTCTATGGGATAAGGCAGAAATGCTGTTATTCAGGACACAAATAAGGGCAACAAAAAACCTGCTTCTCACTCTAGATACTGCCATTCATCTCTATGTAAAAAAAAGGAACTCATGCACTTGAGGAATGAGATGGTGCAATACAGAAAGAAATTTTGCATGGACCATCCTGTCCATTAAGCCTGAAAGACTATCAGCCAATATAAACAGCACTTTAAAAATAAGCTGGGCTTTGAAACAGGCTGGGAACAAGGGAAGGGGAAAGTGTAGCTTTCAAACACATTTGATTTGTGTTTGCACTATGACCCTGGAGACCATGGTTCGATTCCCTGCACACACTCTCTCTGCCTCAGAAAACCCTGTGAGAGGTTTGTCTTAGGGTCTCGCTGAGTCAAAAATAACTTGAAGGCAGTAACAATGGTTTGCACCGAATATGCTTGTATAGGAGGGGTAGGAATCATACCACCCTTTAGATGCTGTTGGACTGCAACTCCCAGCAGCCCCAGAGAGCATAGCCACTCATAAGGAATACTGGGAGCTGCAGTCTAAACATTCTGGAGGGGCATATTTTTATCCACCTTTGTGTTCTAACGTCAAACAACCTCTCAATCTAATGCTACCCACAGAGTAGTTATGGAAACAAAATGGAGAGGGAGTGAACCATATATGTTGCCTTGAAATCCTTGGAGGAAATATGGGCTATAAATGTCATCAAGTAAGCAACCGAGAAAAGGCCTCCCATAAGGAATATGGCCAACTAATTATGTAACTATCTATATCAGATGCTGGGGAAAAGGCAGCAAAAGAACATTAAGAGATGCATTTTCAAGGAACATAACATGTCACCTCCTATTTCTTAAAAGTATGAGCCTTTAAACAGGTGGAAGCTCAAAAGGTAAAGCTCTCCTCCATGCTAGCTTGTTATCCTAGAAAAGATTTTACCTAATGTATTTCTGATTCTTCAAATACCTTACAGACTTCTCTTGTGGGTTGGTTTGTTTTTTAACAAATGTGCCAACCCTACAAGAGCAGCATGAAAGAGAAAGCATTACCGCTAGGAAAAATTCCCAACAGTTCAAGAGGTGCACCTAATAAAACAGACATCATCACAGTCTTGGCCAAGTATGCAGGAAACTGCAAAGGGGATGCAGAAGGGAGAAGTCTCTGAAATGAAATAAACAAGCAAAGAAGCTGATATTAAGACATCTGATAGGCATGTCCACATTCCTCTTTAGAATGCCTGTAGAATGCCATGCAAAATAAGCTATAAAAATGATCACTCAGTCTATAGTGACAATTTCCAGTGAAAAACTATCGTGGTAATTACGTTGGTTAAATTAATAATAATAGCTTGGGATTGTGTCATAAGATGAATATAGTGCCATGTTCAACATGTTCCCTGAGCCACAAACTTCCCACCCAGCCACTGAATTATTATTAGTCTGTTCAATCTACAGGCTAGGAACACTAAGCACGCCTAGAGACGACCAAATGCTCAAGAATTTCTTTTTAATGCTGTTTTCCCCCTACTCCCGTATTTTCTTGGAACACAGAACAGACACTGCTAAGAAACGTGGAAACTTCATTATTCTGGATCTAAAAGAACATTCGACTTTAACACACTGGGACTCTATTCTTGCTAGGGTGACACCACTCTTTTAAAAAGCTTCCTCTTTAAAGTGACAGGACCGAAATGCGGCCTGGGGGTTATTATGTGAGGTACGCAAGGCACTCCGCACATGACCAGAGAAGCACTTTCTACTCTCATCATGATTATTCAGCTTGCCCAGAGCGAAACTCTGGCAGGGAGTACACGCTTCTGAAATCGACATCTTTCCCAAATTCAGGATTTCCAAAGAAATCCCATGGCAAAGACGTGCGCCCTCCTCCTCGCCCTTTGCGGGTCTCCCACTTGAGGCGACTCTCCAGGTGGTACTCACCCGACTCCTTCTCTTCCTTGGAGGAGCGGAAAAACATAAGCAGCGCCAGCAGAAGGAGCAGCGAGCGGGAAAACAACGTCCCCCCACCGCCAGCGCCAGCGCCAGCGCCAGCCCCAGCCGGGATCATCTCGTCCCTCCTGTGCCGCTATGGTGCCTTTTCTCGCCTCTCCACGCCCGAGCTCTGCAGCAAGTCCCACCTTAGCAGGGCTTTCCACCACATGTCTGCTCGCCACGCCCCCTACCGGCGGTGGCCCGCAGTTCCCGCACCGCCTGGGCGACTGCAGGGGTTCGGCTCCGACTTTTCCCGCCCTTTCTCCGCCGTCGTCCACCCTCTTATTTCCCTCACAGACGCGCTCCGAGTAGACCTCTCTCAAGAGATCACAACGTAAGGTCATTTCCGCACTGGACTGTGATAGTGCTATTATTGCACTTTCAACGTCCTATGGAATCCTGGGGTTTGGAGTTTAGGGAGGAGGAAACCCCAGGATTTCATAGGATGTTGAAAGTGGAATAATAGCACTATCACAGTCCAGTGTAGAAATGGTTTAAGTTTGAGCCCTGCCTGTCCTATGAAGTTGTTTTATTATTTCTCCCCCAACATCCCACCTTCACACAAACTGTTGCAATTACTTCGTTTCACGCACGCTCGGTTACATTTTGGCCCTTTTGCCCGAAAATGCTTTATATTCACCCTGAATTAGATGCCAGGGCAGGGCGGGCTGAGCCCGAAAATGTAATTCACGTTTTCGGGTTTCTGTTCTGCACGCTTCTTCTCTTGAATATCATCTATCCTCTCCTCATACATCTTCCTTTCCAAAGTCTCCCATATGAAACACAAGTGGCTGCACTGATAAGGGTTCTCCTTATCTTTGCAAGCCGGTGGTTAGTGGCAGCCAGCAGCAAGACAGTAAATACCGGTCGCTTTATGATTTCACAGAATGGAGTCATTATTTTCATAAATCCTCTGGTTTTTCTTGTTCACACTTTTAAAAACATTAGGAAGCAACTGAAGGTCTGGAGAAGGCATCACAGTGCTCTTATTTCAGTTCTATAAACGTATTGTCTCTTTTACACTGCACTGTTATAGTGCTTTGACACCAGGGCTGCATCCTACACAATTCTGAACTCTGTCGTTTTTGCGAGGGATTAGAGCTCTCTGGGAAATAATTTTAAACATCTCATGAAACTCCAGATCCAAGGTTTCCATAGGCTAGAGCCACAGCTGTCCCAGTGGGATCAGGGCTGTACAGGAAAAGTGTGTGCTGTTTCTTTTCCCTTCTGCTATAGTAGTGTGATAAACAATAGTTGATTATGGGAGATGATCTTGAAAACAGCACAACACACTTTTTCTCCGTTATTGCAGTTCAAAATATAATTGGAGGAGAGGATGAAGTTTTTTTAAAAAATACATGAACTGTTGGGAAATCCACTGGTTGATCTCCTGCAACACATGTAGATGAGTCATAGAATCACAGAGTTGGAAAAGACCACAGGGGCCATCCAGTCCAACCCCTGCCATGCAGGAACACACAGTCTGCAGCAATCTGTGATTATACCAGGAGACAGCGTGCTAAAAATACCAATTGAATGTTAATTTCGATACCACTAATGAGAGGTGCAGAGAGGTAAATAGAGTCTGCTCCCACTTCATCTTATTTTGCCAGGTTTTTGCCACTGCACCTATTAGAAACATCCAGGATCAGAACATGGGTACAGTCAGCTCTCC
Source organism: Iguana delicatissima (assembly GCA_948472985.1). NCBI lineage: Eukaryota > Metazoa > Chordata > Lepidosauria > Squamata > Iguanidae > Iguana > Iguana delicatissima. The sequence continues at coordinate 42,230 of CAOKZL010001260.1, read as the reverse complement.
ACATGTGCACGCTTCACTTTTGTGGATCTGATTAGTTGTAGATTATTTGCTGTCACCTCTGCTGCTTCCTTATGCCATTTTCAATAATGAATGCAAGCCTCCTGAGACTGAGAAATTGCGAACAAGGCTTGTAAGTCCCTATTAAAAATTGTGTGAGGCAGCAGCAGAGGTGGCGGTAAGACCCACCAGCCACCCACTTCTGCCTTGTGAAGAAACCCTGATGCCTCAAAGGAATCCACGGTGGGTTGAATATGATGATCATACTTTTTTTTGTGTTAAATATGGTTTGGGAGGGCCCAGAGCTATTCATGTTTTTCCCACTTTCACAGGGGTCCTGTGCCCCTAGCGAATGTGGATTTCTCACAGCATTAACACCATATTCAGTCTGTTCCCCACTCATGCCTTACAGCTGAGTTATTTTTCGCATGTGACTGAGCACGTGACTTTTTAAAAAGAGAAGCTAACTGCCTACTAGATTATCTCAGGGATTGTCATGTGTTATCAGAAAGTGTAGACAAATGCTTTAAATAAATAGAAAATAAAATGGTCAAGTCTCGGCATTCAAAGGGCAACCAACTATCTGTTTTCACAACTAGTTTCCTCATGCACTAAGCACCATACATACAACAGCACATTGCCATTACTAGAAGCTGAGACAGTTACGGGGAGAGAAAATAGCACAAACTATCCAACATTTCAAAGATAAAAATTGGAACATGTGTGGCCAAGCAACTTCAAAGTGTGTTCAAAACAGCAAAGGTTATTAATGAGGATTAACAGAAGCTAGGAGAGGCTGCAGCAATTTGTTTTTACCTCAGCCTACTGGGAAGGGCCAGATTCTGCCCTCTTCTCAGCTGAGCTGAGTGCAAACTACTTTTGCAATTTGAACTCAGTTTGCAGCAATTGAAATACACTGAGGATGAAGGGGGAAAGTAGCAGGAGGAGAGAGAAACTGGGGCATTTTAAAAGCCGATGAAGAAATGGAACAACAGAGAATTGATTGGGACTGTCCCTGCCAGAACTGGGGTTTTGTCAGGTACCAAGGATGCTAAAGACAAGTCTTTCATACATGTCTTTGTACAGCAGAGCATTTGGTCCAGTCTCTTCCTTTCATTTTAATTTTCTAAATCAGGAAGTGAATCTCCGTACAGGAAAGTCCAGTTATGCAAGTCTTGCCCCCACTAAAAACTTCCTGCGCATTGTGAAATGAGAGAGCCTTGGAAGAGCTTTGAGCACCCAGTGCTCAAAAGGCCCTTGATAATAAGAAATTACATCGCCTAATACAGGAGTGGAATATGCAACCCTCTAGAGGTTGGATTACAAGTCCCAGCATCCCTAGCCAGCATAGACTGTGGTCAATAATGCTGGGAGTGACAGTCCAGCAACTTCAAGAGAGCCACATGATTTCAATCCCAGCTATAAAATTATTATCTCTTGTCCTCTCCAGTATTGGTATTATTTGAAAGAGAAACAAAAAGGACATTTTTGTATGTATAGTTAAAGACACTAGATAAATATGAAAGATTTTAATGGTTTCAATAGCAGTTACATGTATCATACACACACACAGACACACTCAGTAGCACAGCAAAATGTAAGTGAGCTCAGTTAGCTATTCACATTGAAACATATTTATTTGTATATGCTTTGCTGTCAGTTGGCTGCCTGCTGAACAGCTGAGATGAGAATATCTGGAACCTGATGGAGGGTCTGCCTTTGTGTGCGCCTCACATGGAGAGCAAATATTGTCCTTCTGGCCTATTTGCAATCAGATTAATTAACAATTGCCTCCTGGTTCTCTTATTAGGCAACCAGGCAAGCGTAGGCAATAAAGTTTGCTGGAGCAGATATAAGTGAAAAATAGCTGGTCCAGAGTTCTCAGGTTCTCATCAAATGCTTCAGTGGTTATTGTGCCTCCTAAATATTTTTTTTTCTGTAATAACATTCTCTGCAAAGAAAAAAAATTGCATCTTAGCAGCATCTCTGTTCTACAGAGTGGGATTTATCGTATAACAAGCAACCAAAGAGAACTCAATGCACAATAGCATTAGATGCCCAAACAGAAAAATGGCAACCAATCCAACACAACACATCCAACCATCCCAAAGGAATGGAAAGGACAAATTGTTGTAATTATAAATACTATGCCCACAATGTTCACAACTAAATAGTCTCTGCCTTAAAATAAACACCATTAAACTTAACATTCAGTTACTCCATGGTTCGATACAAATTTCAGGATTCAGTGAGGTGTAGTGTACTCATTGCTGTTCCATGGCACACCTGCACTTTCCTCTCCTTTCCTCCATCCCATAGCAGTCTTCCGTACCCCCTCCCTCAGAGCTATTCTTGAAGAAGGGATTTTTTGTTGTGGCACTTGATGCAGTGTAACTGCAAGTAGCCACAATTACAAAAACTCACTCTCTAAGTCTGAAAACCGAGCCCTATGAGGAAGAGCTTAAGGAACTGGGTATCCCCTGCATCTGGAATGGATGAACAAGACAGTAAATGGATGAATTATGAAACACAACTTTACTCACTTTATTACGGTTTATGTGTGTGGTTTGCAAAATGGTTATCTAGTTAAAGACAATCTGCCCTAAAAGTGAAGATATATCTGCTACTAGAGTGTCCATGTGTCTTATTTTATAAGGGACAGTTCAGCAAGATAGTGCTCTGTCAGAAGGCAGTCTCTCTTTGAAGAACTATCCAGGCTTCATTTTGTTAAAAAATAAAGAACCATGGGGGGAGGGGGCAAGCAAGGGCCTCATCAACAGTTAGCACATGGGCAGCAGATGGAGCAGGCATCTTTGTCACATTCAGCTATTTTTATTTGAATGATAAATGTGTGTGTGCTTTCAAGTTGCCTGTCAACTTGTGGCAACCCTGTGAATTTCGTAGGGTTTTCTTAGTCAAGGGGTGAGGGGGTTGGCCAGCTCTTTTCCTTGGCAGTCTCTCATCTAAGCACTAAACAGAGCTGCTTTGCTTCCAAGATCAGACAGGATCTAGTGCAGTTAGGATATTTAGGCTGAATGATAATAGTTATCTCTAAATTTAAACAGCTACCTATAAATTGGCAAAGGCGAGATTTTATGCAACCCCTATCCTCTTTCTTTTAGTGACGGCTTTCCTCTTTTCTGATGCTACGTTGCACGTCACCAAGTTGAGAGACAGACAATCATAACTTTCGCTGCTTGTCTCGTGTGGGCCACCTCAAACAGGCTTCAGGCACTGCATCAGTGATATAACTGACCTTTTTCATCACTGTTATCACCTTTGAGGTCAAAGGTGAGCAGAGGAAGCTATTAGCATCATTAGTCTATAACCCAGAAAATCTTATGATCAGTTAAATTGTCAGGGCCCTGCTTTATACTTCAGTGTCTGTCAGACCGGTAAACTACAAGAGTTTGGCTGGAGTAATCCTCCTTCCATCGTGCTAGTGCTTCATGGCCAGGAGTTTCAACCATTGCCTCTTGTTCACTTAAGCCCTCCATTACCCACAAATTGTGATCTCTATATATGGAGAAAATCTTCAGCCAAACAGAAAGCCGGCTGTTGAACTGTATAGAATAGGTGCAAAAATATTAGAAGTTTTTATTAAATACACACTGAAAGAATCTTTAGCTATATGGAATTATCCAAGCAGTTCTTTGGGTCTTTTCCTGATTAATTCTGTTTTTAGTTCTGAATACTTTTCAAGGGTTCTCAAGAATACTTCCAGAGGATTTAGATTAAGAGGATCAGATGCCCTCCTTCATAACAGTTTATCTTGGAATGGTTCTCTTAGAATGACCAGATATGACAAATGTATGACAAACCATACATTTACGGTAACTTTTGGCCAGAGATCAGAACCTACATGTCAATATTTATTGATGCCCAACCCTGGAATAAAGAGACCAGACACACAAGATTGAGATAACTAAGGGCCACTTCATTTGACCAAACTATTTACAGAGTGTTGGCCTGGAACATAGCAAGAGGGGGAGAGCAGCCTGATGCAGGTCCTGCTGAGGCCAGGCATCTCTCCCACAACTACCTCCCCAACCCACCCCTGGGTGACACTCCTGGGCCCTGTATGCAATCAAAACTTCTGGGTTGTTGCTCCATGGCTGTTGGAAGGCAAACCTGGTGAGTTCCCACCAAAGTCGCAGGACCCTGCAGGTGAGAACCCAAAACCAGATTTATCTTCAAAGGCAGCCTCTTTTCCCACCCCCTGGGTCCGAGGACCTTGAAGAGGAGATCCCAGAGTCATACCCTACACCCAATTTAGTGCCAACAGTGTACACCAGAGTCTTTCAAGCTCCCATACTAACAGTCAAATGAGCACCTATTTATTGACACCATCTGAAGCTAGTCAACCTTCTCCTCTCAGCTACAATATGGGGTAGGCGAAAAAACTGTGTTTTTTCTATAACAAGGGGCAGGGGAGGAATTGCTACATGGCCCCAAAGCAACCTGTAATCACACACTGTACTAAGGGTGGAAGGGTGGGATGTGCTTCAAACAAATGGTGTCACGTGTAGGGTGAGCCAGGCTTAAATAGCCCAGCTCCCCAGCTCCAGCATTTGACGTGTCCAGGAGCACATGAACTGGCTGCTAAGGATGCTAGTCTCATCTGGGGAGGGCATCAAATTCCACCCTCCTCTACATTGTCAGGATACACAGGTTTTGGTAAGCTAAATTACATTTTTCAGGGGACAATTATAACACATCATAAAGTGCCATTTCAGGGCATTTTCTGGGAAACAATATGAAGTGGTGGTGACTTTTTTTTAATTTTAATTAGCTATGCTGTTTCACCACCACCTCTTTTGCCCTTTTCATTCTGTGAGAGATGGCAGCTACAGCAGTGAGTTGTGAGCAGGATGGGCCACAAAGAACATGGGAGAGGGAAGGAGGAAGGAACAAGAAGAAGCCCACAGCATGCTGCCTATAGTGCAGAAAGCCACCTGTATAAAAAAGGAGAGGGAGAGGGAGAGGGAGAGTGGACATGAGAGGAGGAGAAGAAGGGAAGGGAAGAGGAGGACAAGAGACAATGGGAGAAACAGCAGAGGGAATCACAGAAGAGTAGAGATAAACGGGAATGGAGAAAGCACAAAGAAGAGGGAAAAGGCAAAACAGAATGGTTATGTAGAAAGATCTGTGGAAAAGAAAAGTACGAGAGTGTATGAGGAAGAAAGAGCAGAACACAGACACAGAACAGGCCCAAGGAGACATATGGACAATAGAAGAATCAATGGGAAAAAAAGAATTTGAAGAGATCTCTTTACTATTGATCTGTCTCTCTCTTAAAGTATTTTTGAGTATTATTCTTATACAGCAGATTGCAACTTGTGGGCCTTATGTGACTCCTGAAACCCTCCACTAGCTCCCCAAAGCCACAGTTTTGTGTGTCAAAATCAGCACAATTTGGGGGCACTTTTTTCTGAAAGCCACAGAGAAAGTACCCCAAATACCTGAAAACACACAAAAGCACCTTATGATAATAGGCTCCTCCTTACCCAGGCAACATAGCTAAAGGGGGATAGTTTCTTCTCCATGAGATTAATAAGTTGTTGGGTTTCACTTATATTTATTGGGGTTGGTGTCATAGAAGGGTGCCAAAGATCACAAGAGACAATTGCCCAATGAGGAATATTGGTTGGGTAGAAGTGTAGAAGCTTTCAGATAGTTCAGAGAGAGGTTATAGATGCCTCAGGAGACCATGAGGAGACACAAAGAGAGACAAAGGGTCAGTTACAGGCTGGACAAGGTGTGTCTAGACTCCCAGCTCCCATACCACCCAAGAATCCAGATATCACATGTGCACAGAGGAGGAATGTTTTAGCTAGTCATGTTAGGGACTTGCGTTCTTTTAAACCTCTGGCTGAAATGACTTCGGGCTGTTTGTAACTTTGTAACTGCTTAAGTAATGCCTGAAGGAAAGATGCTACCAAGAATGAGGTATCTTTTGTCAATGTGTTTGCCTGCTGAGAATAAAAGCCTTTCCCTTTTAAAGCCTCCTCTTTTCCACGCTCTCTTCACGTGCCTCGCTCAGTGTGTATCTGCAAGGGAACATGTGTATAGAATTCCCAGCTCCCACAAGGAGTGGAAAGGAAAAGTCTCTGTAGTCAGAAGTGCAGGTCTAGAGATTCTTTTCCCAATATCTTCCTGCTGAGTTACTACATGATGGGGATTAAAATCAATAGGTGGTGGCAGCTGGACGATCACCAGGGGTCCCATCTACTCAAGAGCAGGAGACAGCACTGAGTAAGAGATTCTTCCCTTCACACACCACAGGTACACAACTCCCAGGAAAACTTCACTACCACAAAGTACATCTGTTTTCCTCTGTAGTCTTTCTCAAAATGGTAACAAAAAGTGATGCAGCATCACTTCTGGTGGATGTTTTGAGAGGAACTAGAGAGAAAAAGGGAGTTATTTGGGCTTGCTGTGGGGATGGGGGTTGCATATTACCCTAAATGGTGGGGGACCTTGAGGCCCACCAGAAGTGACAGCATTTTCTTAGGATTTGGGGAATTATTAGCTCAAAAGAGGTCTGTGAGAGGAGGATAATAGCAGGATCTTTCCACTTGTGTATACCAGTACTAACTGCAGAGAGGGGTCCAGTTAAAAGTTAAACAGGGTATTTATTGGGAATTAATAAACACACAAGAAGTCAAGCAATCTCATGAACGATACATGGCTACTGAAGGAAATGGGGAGAAAAGGTTGGATAGAGAGGGGTTTTGGGTGGAAAGGATGATCTTTATTGGTTTTTGAAGCAGAAGATCGAAGCGTAGTGGCTCAAACAAGAGTCTGAGGGTTGTACAGAGGAATGGGAATCTGTGGGACCACATGCAGCATGAAGCCTAATGTACTATAAATTACCAGGGTTTTTGTACTCTATTTCCTGCCCTGAAGGAGGGTGCCTGGACAATTGCTTTCCCACAAACTGACAAAGGAGTCCGGAATGAGCTAATTGTCTTAACTCTAGGTGACAAAACATAGATGGGAGTTCTGACAATCTCTTAATGTCTTGGTTGGGTAAAGTAAATAGGAAAGGTTTCTGTAGAATATGCTCAAAGGAGGGATGCTTGACTTCTTCACCTGGGCAGTTTTGTCTTCTATTGTATTTGGAGATTGGGTCATTGAGAGGATTATTCCAAACCCATTAATGTCAAGGGTTTCCATCTAATCCTCTTGAATTTATAATCTGGCCATGCTGAGGTCATACTGACCTAGCACATGCTTGCAGCCAGTGTCCTTCTATCACATGTTTTCTAGCCATAAGTTTCTTGTTCTATAAGGAAATTATATTTCTTGCCAATTTTGCTGTCCAGCAGGATAGGGGGTGTAAGATGCGGTAACATGTAAGGACACAAGGAGGAATGTTCCCTGCCCCCACACAGTTATTGAGCATTGTTATTGAGCATTGTAGATGGAAGGGTGGGGTGGGCCAAGTATTGTGAATGGGGTTGAGAGGAGGGTGGGTAAGGCTTTTATATAGAGAGATACAGGTTTTTATCTACTGCATTTTTCCTGGGTGCATATTTGTTCTTAAATTCACTCATTCCTTTTCAGTGGGTGAGAAACGGGATTCTCCAGAATTCATGCAGTTTTTTCCTTCTCTTCCAAGCTCAAAACAGGGATGAGGGAGTGAGAAAAGGAAACACAATTGTGATTTTTCACCTGCATCCACTAAGAGCAGAAATGCAATGTAAAATTTAGTGCAGTAATGTGATGTAAGTTTAAATGCCTAGTTAGAATCAATGTAATTGAAAGAAACTTCCTCCTCTCAAGTTTAAATATAATCAGTATACTTTTTTTATTTCTAATGTAAAGATAACGTGGTGACATTTTTCATTAACTTTCTATTTCTGTTCTCTCCAGTAAGAATAACAATGTCCTGTCTGATAGAGGAGGAGGATAGTAATCCTTTTCAGGATGCAGTCTTATTAACTTGCTTGGCCATCTAGACAGCCAGAGTCTCTCTCAGATATTTAGCCAACTTCTGCTTTAAATCTTTGTTGTTGTTGTGTACCTTCCAGTAGTTTCCAACAAATGGCGACCCTAAGGTGATCTTATCTCAGACCTTTCTGGGGCTGAGAGTATTTAATGCACCCAAGGTCACCAGTGGGTTTCCATGGTCAAGCTGGGAACTGAACCGTGGTTTCTAGGGTCGAATGCTCAAACTACTACACCAGGGATCCTATTTTAAATACAGCTCAGATCATCGTTCCTTATCTTATGTCCAACAGCCAGAGTCAACAGTTCACATCCTGTTTTAGCAGCTTTTTAAGCATACTTTTATACCATTTATTTTCTGACTCTGAACTAAATATGCCTTATTCAGGCATCTACATCTGTCAGTATCTTTTCGGAAGCATCATGCAAAAGAACAAGAGATTACATTTCTTCTTCCAACTGCATGCAATGTTGTTTATGCAATATCCATATGGAGATATAACAGTGACCTTTTCAGAGAAAGAAAGTGGTCATGCACTAATATGAAGTGAATGCAGAGAACACTACTTATGGTCACATAGCTTACAGCAACACCCTGAGCTATGGATGTATCTGGAATGTGAAGATATTCTCCACAGTAATGAAAAGATAAATGAAGTACTATACTGCTCTATGGCAAGAGTTTAATTCATTTTGAAGCATATAGTTCACCTCTATATGTTCAGAAAATCTGGATCTAAATACAGGTATACTTCCACTAATGAAGCAGGTGTGCTCCTGGGCATTACTTCTTTAATAGAAAATATGGTACCAGAGGCAGAAATAACAAAGAAACTATAAAATAGGTTCTTGCACCAGAAAAAGAAGAGCAGTTCAACATATTTCAGCAAACCTTTTATCCATAACTAACAATATGCCCATGTGAAATGAAACAACCAGGTCAGATAAACTTTGCATAAGTTTTTTTAAAAAATGCACCTTTTACACACCACTTGATTTTTTTCCCCCAAAATGCATACAGGGATTATTTTTGCTTCTTTCCAAGCCTCTGTTATGATATTCACTTTGTTGACTAGATCTATACTTTTTAAAAAATAAACCATGCTGGGACCAGCTGGTGAGGCAGACTTATCTGATTTTCCTGTTTCTCTCTGTTTTGCTTTTCATGCTGCTCAGTGAGGAATTCTGGAGACAGCTGCTGTTTACCTTGCCTGCTATAGGCAGGCAGGCAGACACAGCTACAGTAGTATCAAACAGAAAATACAATACCCCTCCACATATGAAAGGTTCATTGTGCAGAACCCTCGCAAAAGTGGAAAAACTGCAAATAACTCCCCCTCCATGATCCCCTCCAATTCCCCTCTGGAGTTCTGTCTTCCCATTCCTTTGCCTCTGGCTCCAGTGTTCCTCAGGGTTGGGGGAAGGAAAAGAGAAGGTACTTTCCCCTCAGATGGAGAAAAGTGAAGTTCTGGTGTTCTAGCTACTTCTAGTTGCCATCTTGAGGAAGGAGAAGTAAGAGGAAAGAGAACACCTGATCAATCAGCAGCCATTACAAAGCAGAAAGTGCAGCCACATGGCAGAGAGGACACTGCTCCAGAAATGGGGAGGGCTTTGCTCACCCAAAAGGAAAAAAAGTCAATTTTAAAGACAAGCCTCACAAACCTGGGGTAAGGAATGCAAGGGAATAGGAGGAGGAAAATGGGCAGGTGGGGGAGGCAAGCACATGCCTTATGATGAATAATCAAATTCATGAAGGTCAAACCCACAAATATAGAGGGAGGACTGTAATCCCATTCCCTCCCAGCTTAAACTTTACTCCATTATTTCTAAGGATGGGCCAATCAAATCCTCGAATCCTAGGAAGGACTCGAGATTCGCGAATTCGAATCTCTGTGCCAAAATAGGCAAACTGAATCTTTTGAATCCACCAACCAAATAGTTTGTTGGAGACCAGGATGCCTGAAAACCTGGGAGACCAGACACACAAGGGGAGATGGCAAGTAGGTGAGTTTTTCTGTTGAAGTAATAATGGCCTTTACTAACAATTTCAGAAATTACATCTGGGGTTGTATTCTAATACATTTAAATTGAACATTTAATATTTACGTTCAGCACTTGACTGGAAGGTAAGTCTTGAGAGTTCAAGGACAGCTGAAAGATTCCTTTGCATAGCTCCCTTGCAAAGCTCAGTTCTGGGGTTTGTAGTTTTACCAGGTGTCACACCCTTCTCTGCCAAAGTATGCTGGTGCATCATTAAACTACAAACCCCAGGATGCCATAAGGAGCTATGGAAAGAAAATCCAGTTTTGACCTGGATTATCTCTGTGCCGTAGCGGTCTTGTTTACACAGGCAGGAAAATGTGGGGTTAATCCACATTTTCCTGCCTGTGTAGGAAGGGCCTTCATGTCATTTTCAATCTGAGGAGATCCTGAGGCAAAACTATGACAATTGTCCTGGTCAGATTTCTTCAGAGGGAATTTGCCTTTGCCTAGACTTTTGCTGAGGCTGAGTGTGTCTTGCCCAAGATTATCTTTCTTTCCCTTTCTTTTTAAACCCTTTTTAAAAAAAGAATTCAAAAGAGTCAAGATTCGTGGATTCTCAGAACCTTCCAGGGATTCAGATCCAGATTTGGAAAATTCTGGATTCCTCCCATTCCTAATTATTTCTTGCTACAAACTGATACTTAAAGTCTGTGTTTCTCTAGCCCTCCTTCACCATCCTTACAATGTCAGTGCTACTAATAATCTTCCAGTTAAGCAGAAGATAAGGAAGAAGAGAGTGGCTGGGCTGGTGTAAAAAGACTTTGTAGAAAGAAGCTTCTTTGTCCAAGGCTTTGTTAACTGAAGTATGCCTGTAGATATGAATTAAGCTTAGGGTTAAAAGCTGGATTGCTGAAGGATGGCAAGTGTAGTAACTAGAAAACATCCTGAGCATAAATAGAGAAATTCACCATGATTTATTGAAAAAGATGTTGCTGACCTCTTTGGTAACATACCCTCTCTGTACTATACGGAAACCACTGCAGTCAAGTGTGTACGCCCTATGACAAACTCCACTGCAGCAGCATATCCTAAAACTCTGAATGACAATAACTTGCAAATGAGCCTCAGTTTATGATATTTATGAATCCTAAAGTTTCTTGCATTTGCTACTTCACTGCTTTCTGTTTGATTGGCTGAAAAACTATGGTCTCACCTTTGGCTTCCACATTAGGGCAGGGTGTTAGAATGTGTTTTCATAATTCTTAAGCATTTGAATATGCAGGGAATATTCTGTTTTCCACATTTAACAAAATTCTTGAAACTGATCTTACGCCACAACTCAAATAATCAATTTAGTTGTAGTGTGGAGTTGTATGGTTGACAGGAACCCTCAATAGAGTAAGAGGGACTGGAAGGCTTAAGTCAGTTGAGTCCTTGGAATAACGAGGTTATCTTCACCTCTATCGATCTCTGAAGGCAGCACATATATATTGATTTTTTTTTCTTTTTGGCATGGTGACACTGAAGGCAGCAGAAGCAAAGCTGAGAAAGAGCAGTTGCCTTGTGTATTCATTGCTCCTATTCACAAAAAGGAGATGCCACGTTAAACGTGTGCACTTAATCACAATTAATTGACTCGCTGCAGAAATTAGATTTCATTTCAGATGCACCAAAAGTGAGAGATTCATCAGGCAATTTTCTTTGCCATGCATCTCTGTTGAAAACATGGAAATACCACAGTTGTACCATCACAGGTACATTTGGTGAGAACACAGGAGAGAGCCTTCTCCATGGCTGCTCCTAGGCTGTGCAAATCCCTTTCATGGAAACTTCAGCTGGTCCCTTCTCTGCTTTCTTTCTTTCAGCAGGCAAAACCCATTTTATTTAAGCAGGGCTTCAATTTTTAATGACATAGGAGAAGGATCTTCAAAGTGGTGTGCTGTACTTCTATCTTTTCAAATGCATTTTAGCCATGTGTTGTTTAATTCGGATTGTTGTTTATCTAAGATTTTAGATGAATCTTGTTTTACATCACTGAAAGGCACTTTGTGCCAGAAGAAAGGTAGGGTATAAATAAAGTCAAAATAATGAAATAGTAAATCACACAAAGACAGGCAGTAGCAACTCTTGGAGACCAGATTTCAGTTTTCGCCAGCACAAGCTTTGTTACAGGGACTGAGAAACAGAAAACACCAGTTGCATAGGGATGGGGGGAGTGATGGGAGTGGTTCGCCCCAGATGGCAATGTTTTGGGGGCATCCTGGTTCATGGTCACGTCCCCATGCACATGGCCACGCCCCCCCACAGTCCCCCCCTCCCACCCACCCCCTCCCCGCACTCCAATCTCCGCCGCTGGAAAACACACTTCCATCTTACACTAAAAAGACTCATTTTCTCAGCCACACAGTCTACCTGCAACTGTGGAATGGCTCAGGGAATATTCAGTTCTGTCATCCTACTCAGCAGGCTGAGGACTAGGCTGATGTTTCCCAGGCCACAGAGGTGCCCCTGCCATTCCTGTATGCCTGCCAGCTGGCTTTAGCACAGCTGGCATTCTTTTTTCCTCAGCTGCTGCCAGTGACTGGGTGGGCTGATGCTCCAAGGCGAAGATGCATCCAATATTGCGACTTATTTTTCATCTTTTTTTTTTTAGCTGATGGTCCACTTGTGTGTCCTGACTGACAGCTGGAGGTTCACTGCATTAGAGGATTTCCCCCCTTGACAAGTGCAGCAAGAGAAATGGAAACCCACTCATTTCTCCTTTTTTAGCACTGACCTTCACATGATCTTCCACAGATCTTCCACAAGTGATGAAGCTGAAGCAACATCTACAGGGCCATTGTTTATTGGGCAGTTTGTTGAAACAGGATGCTGTTGCTAAATCCCACAGCTTTTGTCCGGAACCCTCTGTGCAATTATTACACCACAGTGTAGCTACTTCTCTCACAGCCTGCCTTGCTTTAAGTCTTAAGCAGTTGAAACATGACATGTCTTACTGTTAGGCAAACTGAAACAGCCATCTCAGGCACTAGATGCTAGGAAATGGCAGCAGCCCTCCAGCCATTCCAGCTGGGCTGGCTCAACATGGGATAGGCTCAAGAAAATATCCAAAGGGAATAAACAGAGCAAAAATGTTTGTGTGGGAGCATTCATACAGCTTTGGATATATTGCTCCTTAAATATTTATCTCTGGCCCCACCTCTGTTGTTTTGATTTGGGGTTGGGTAATATCTTCAGTCCTGTAGGTAGAGGAGACAAGTTACATGGTAGCATGAACTACATTTATTCTGTCAACTGATCTAAAATATAACATTTCCTTAGTCAGTTCTTCAGTTGTTCAGGGAGTTTGGTGCCTGCAAAAAGGCTGCAAAATGTCCCGGGCCACCTCTGAATCTAAAGTGAGGATGTACCAGCAAGATCCCTAGCCTCCAACTGTTAACATTTCTATGCCACCCTTTGTTTTCCAAGGAATTTGGCGTTAAGTTCTCCCCTCCCTATTTTATCCTGAGAGCCGAAAACTGATCCAGTATCACTCAGGAAGCTTCATAATTGAATGGGGATCTGCATTTGCGTAGTTCTACACACAGACCAACTAGGACACTTATGTTTGTTTTCCGCTGCTCCAGAGACTAGAACAAGGAGCAATGGATTCAAACTACAGAAAAAGATTCCACTTGAACCTCAGGAAGAACTTCCTGATAGACAGAGCTGTCCGGCAGTGGAATATGCTGCCTCGGAGTGTGGTGGAGTCTCCTTCTTTGGAGGTTTTAAAGAAGAGGCTGGATGGTCATCTGTTGGGAATGTTTTGATGTGGGTTCCTACATGGCAGGGGGTTGGACTGGATGGCCCCTGTGGTCTCTTCCAACTCTATGATTCTATGTTTAGCAAAGCACAGCAGCAACCTCTAGCTTTAAGATGTTCATCACGGTAGTTTGGGTGGGAAAGCCTGGAGATAAAATAGAAGGAACCGTTTAAAATGCTGAGAACAGAGATAACGGAGCAAGCATTAGTTATCAGATAAACCTTCCTTAGCTTGCTCATCACTGTTTCCTGTTGAGATTTTCCCACATACACAGCAAGTGAATCCTTGAAGAGAAACATCTGCAGAAAATTTGCGTGGCTGTGAATGAAAGCCTTCAAAGACAATTGCTAAGAGTTTCTTCCCTGTCTCAGCAGCACAGCAGTCAATATAGAAGCAGAGCATTCAACACTGGCTCCCAGCCATTCATTCCATCACGGCGCCAAATAGGACAGAAACTGGATAATTCTACCACCTCTGCTGGTATCAGCTCTCTTTGGTTGGTCTCAAACTGCCAATTAGCTAACAATCATTCCAACAGGCTACCCTATCATAGATGGTCATGATAAAGCTCTGATAAGAGCTGGTATCCAAATTCATATTCTTCTCTTCAATGTTTATCACATCTTTTATAGACTGTAAGGTTTTTTTGGGGGAGAAGAGAGGCACTAAAGAGTATGGTAAATAAATGTTTTAAGTACATAACAGATACATTTGGAATCTTTTGAAGAACAGTTTATGTAGTATTAAATCATTCAATTCCTTGTTTTAAAAGTATGTCATGAAATCATTTTCCCTCTCAAGAACCTCAGCACATCTTCAATTAGCAGACTTACTGGAATTCATTTGCAAGAATAAGGACCATATATTGTGACACTCAAAAGGGCTGGTTCAGGCCACACACCAATTTGAGCAACCAGGGAACACAGTAATATTAAGATATTGGTTGGAACAAGGTTGTTCTGTAATTTAGGAGAAATCTAAGATTTCAAATAGGTATGTCTGCCTTAAATTCTTTTGCTGTATTAGTCTGTATTTCAATTTGTGTTCTAACATCAGCCAATCTGTGGGCATTTCCCACAAGAAAGGTTTATGCTAATAAATGTATAACTAATAATAACTAATAATTAAATGTATTAGCATACCTAATTTGTACAGTATATAGAAAAGCAAAAACAGTGCTTAATATATGAAAAAGAAAGGCCACAATGGCAGAGGCATGGAACAATGGTCAAGAAAGACAGTAAGACATCTGTCCAAACCAACTGCAGATTAGTACCACTTTAGAAAGATGTTACTATCAACTTTAGACGTCTTTACAACTGAAGCAGAAAAAAGTCAAAATTACACCACTTATTATAGGTCTTAAATTTTACTGTTGAGAGAAAAGGTTGGAATCCTTTCTGCATTACAGGCAACATCAGCCCCAACTATGAAATGGAATATTTATCAGGGACAACCAACATCAGGAAACGGGTTGTAGGAAGCTCAACCAATTTCCTGCATGCTATCTTTAGGAATAAATGGTGGAGTCAAGACTCAGCAGAACAGTCTTAACAGAATAGTGTTTCTTCTCACCAACACTGTACTCAGTCATGGAGCAGCAGCTATCTTCAGTTGTGTTGCATCACAATTCATTTCCAATCCTCCATTCCAATCAATATTCCACAGAAGAAACATCTTCTCACTGAAAGGTTTCCATCTACTTTTGTGGGTGTTAAGAGCAGGGCCCATTTGCCCCCCCCAACCTCATGCGGAATGGGGAAAAAGAACAGAGACAATATGTTCAACTGCTAGCCCTGATGGGTGAAATTTAAAATACACACACACACACGAGAGGGGGAGGGGGAGAGAGAGAGAGAGAGAGAGAGAGAGAGAGAGAGAGAGAGAACAAATTAGGACAGAAAAAGAAACAAGTGAGAAGTTGATTTGCTGTAAAATTCTCTGTTTGGTGCAAAATGGGGGCAGGCTGCAATTAATAGCCAAATTAACCCATGTACTGGCTAGGATATAGTCCAAGGGATGAAAATTGTGTAGCTCTCCTTGTTGGACTTCAACACTCAGCAGCCCTAACCAGCATAAACTGAGGAATACTGGGCACTGTGGTTCAACATCTGGGAGCCACACTATTTCTCCTCTTACTACAGTATGTACTGTAGCACCTATTCCATTGCATGTTAAGTAGACTCAAGTGCAATATGAATTATAGCAGATGAATGTTCTCAAGAGCACTTAGGTACAAACCTGAACCTACACAAAGCTGAGCAGCCTGAAAATATGGTGTGGATTTTAACTTCTTTTGCCAGTCCATTCAAAGAGTCAATCTCCTGCCTTTTTAAAATTAAGGTTACTTTTATCATAGGGATGTGCTATGAGAATGATTGTCATGGACTCCAGACACAATCTAGAGAGAGCAAGTATAGATGAGCTAATAGAAGAAAGAAACACAAATAAAAAGACAGACATCAAGTTTTACAATTAGAAGGGAAAACCCAAAGTAATAGACAAGAACGCAGAAAAATTTGAGAGTACAGATGTCATGACATTTATTAAGAGGCATGCTACAACTAGAGTTGTTAGAAAAAGAGTTAAGTATAGATACTCAAGTAATAATCAGCAAATACACAAAACTTAAAAGAAATGGAGTATACGGCAGTGTACAGAGGTTCAAATTAACCATGCACTACTCAGTTAGAAAATAGGTTTCTTTAATATTTCAACTTCTTTGCATTTATAACATCAAGTCATCTCAACAACATGGAATCCTTTTCCCCCTCCAATGCCACAAGCTGCTTAACAAATGAAAGCTGGTACTGTTGCTTATCAAAATATACAAGACAATTGATGTTTCTTTTAAATATAAAAACCATTTTATACTTGTTCCCAAAAACCTTTTTTTTTTTTTTTGCCAGGTAAAAAAATGTTGGTACAAATATTTACAGCATTTTCTTGTATTAGATGAATATTTTTACAAACTTAAAAAGGGATTCGTGAATGTAGGAAAAGTTAGGGAATGTTTGACTCCTGTAAGCATGCACCTTTTTTCTCTGAATACAGTACTAAGTATTCACTAGCATCCTGCCTTATGCCATTACATTTGGTTCACATTTTTTTTAAAAAAATCTAATTTTCCATTAAGTAGTACATTTACCATCAGTGTTCATATAAAAGGCCACATTACATTGAGTCTTTCAGGAAAAATAGCGAAAGAAAGGGAGAGAAAGAGAAAAAGAAAACTGGCAAGATGTCTCAATAAAACCAGCGCAGACAATCTTTGGTCATTGCAATGAGATGACAATCTGATGCAACAATTTGCTTTGTCAGCAACTGTATTTTGAGAGGGTAGGATGAATTGTTTTCAGGAACCAGAGAATGAACTAAAACATGGTTAAGAGAGGAATCTACGTACATAAGCTGGTTAGGTTTTTCACTATAATCCCAAATACTGCACATAGATCCAAGAACTGAAAGTTCTGCCAAAGCATGCACCCTTCATTTATAAAGAAGGATCTCTGGATATGAGGATCCTCTGGATTTTATTACAGCTAAAAGTTAAAGTGGCAACCATAAGCCAGATGTTGAGGAGTTTAACTTGGATTCTTGCATGGTGCAGCATGATTCATGTTATAATAGTAGGAAGAAAAAGGTTAATAAACCAACTGAAACAGCTAGCAACTGTGACTGCACATATGGACAGTTCATGGGTCATTTGGTATTTTACTATATAAATACATTTTCTTGCAAACAAGAGTATAGAGTCTAAAGACTGAAAGAGATAGCAAAAAAATTACATGTCTGCTGAAGGCACATAAACTTTGGTCCCATTTTTTTTCTTTTGTAAAAACCCTGAAATTAAAACTTTAGATGTTTTAAATTTCTTCAAATAATTTCTAATTGTGAAAATTTGTTTTAAAAATTAACAACAGTCTCAAATACAACATACAGATCTCTTTGCAAAGACAATTAGGATTTTGTTTGCTTCAAGAAAATCTCTGTGCAACTTGAACAGTTTTCAGCATAAATATTTGACAAACTGGCAGTTTTGTCAAAGTTATGAGTCCACAAAAAAGTCAAGGCAAACAAAAATGGCTTCAGAACCGTTAACAACTCAGCCCCTCTCCTTTGAAAATAGCAGTACATACTACACTTAACAGGATGAAGACTGAAACGGCACATCTCAGGTTTGTTGTTCCCAGAAAACTACATTTAGAGATCTCACTAAAATGTGTAATAGGGAGATGGGCTTGTTCTTTTAAAATTCACACTAGTCTTGTATTTTATAGCAACACATCTACTGCACAATCTTTCTCAGTTTAGGGAACAAGAGGTGCCACATAGACAACTCAAGGCTACATTTAAATATACAGGCACGAAGAGCCCTCAAGATATTCATCAAGCACAGTAGCAGTGGAAATGTGAAGAGAGACACAAAAGGCAACCCAGTTTGGGCAAGGCTTACAATAATGTTTATCTGAAGTGTTGTAACTTATGAAGAAGATCTTTAGTTGATCAATGATGCAAGGAAACTTTTCATTAACGGATTCAAATTTGCACACCTGATCAAATTTAGCAACAAGGCTAATAAGCAGAGTCCAACACATGGTGGTTTTTGGGGGGTCTACGGCTATGCTATGTCTGGGGGCCAATTTTCTGCCTGTGGGATCCTCCAGGGGCTGCACAGACTGCCAAAAAATGAAATAAAACAAAACTGGAATTGTCTAGAAGCCTACTTCTAGTTTAGAAACTTTAAAAAAAATATTAAAAATACTATGGGGGTTGTATGTTTCTGACCTATATTAAAGGTGATGTATCATTGCTAGAAGCTTCCAAAAGAGGAAATTAACTTTTTTGGCAGAAAAAGGGTAGTCTAAACAAGTTTGGGGAACTGGTGTGTGTGACAGGGAGAAAAAAAACTGGGGCCACATGCAACTCCAGGCCTATACTTCTACCCTTGAGCTATGCCCACACGCAAACACACTCAGCCCTTCCTGAGTTGGATTTTCATTCCAGTTTGCACCCAAAGCTAGCAGCAGTTAAGTCTTTCAGTGTGAGTGCTATTATCACTTTGCCACTGCAATTAAATAATGACAGGCATCTGCAGGTGACTACTTTGATCAAAACTGGTGCCAATATCATTCTTAAAACTAGGCCTTCCACAACATTGAGGAGTTTTGGACTTGGTTATTTTGAATCCATTTTTATTCAGTGATACTATAAATTGGGAATATCTCATATTCCTTAATTTCATTTAAAAGGATCCCCTCTTACAATGAGTAGAAAGTTTTGTTATTTATTAAACTGTGAAATCTTCATTCAAGAAAATGTTCATCCAGTACACTTAAAAGGCACCTTCACTGAAGCTGCACAAGATACAAGTATATTTAAATTTGATTAAAAGCCAAAATATTGTCAAGCCCTAACACACATCAAAAATTCAACAGGGAGACAGAAATGCCTGGCACACAGGAGTTTGTGACTTGAACAGTATCACAAAATGATGACGGGGCCACACAGTTCTAAATCTCAACCATTTTATCCTCAGTGGGTGAGAGAACAGAAAGGACTAAACTGGCAAACTGCATGCTAGGAAAGATCAAGTAGAACAGAAAGCTGGTTACTCTGTGCTAGGGTGCTTCACAAGGAGATTTTTGCATGGAAGGATGTTACTCAATAACTATACCTTCTAGAGCACCTAGAATGTTAAAGGACACTCACAACAGCTCAAAATGACAAGTGTTCTGCAGCAAAGGAATGAAAGGACAAGAAAATTGTAAAGTCAGCTGTTGTCTTACCAGTTCAGGGGGTTGCCTTCTATAGTATTTGATGAGAAAGCCAAGCTAACTATTGTTGCAAAATGAATTACTATTTTAAATGCAAACAAACTGTGTACTGCCATTTCTCGTATTTGCACCTCATGAAAAAATAACCTTGCAAAATAAGACCAGCCTCCAAATGCTGAACACACATGCACTACAACCAAGATGATTTATACAGAATAGATTATGATTATGACAAGACCACACACAATATGAGCATATTCAAAATGAAATTTCAAAAAACATTTCCCAGCATATCTGTAATTGTATGCCCTACAACTCAGACTGCAGGTAGAACAGAAATGACATTTTCTAGGGACTAAGTGAAGCTATTTCTCACGTTAAGTTGACCATTTATTTCTTTGTTAACACTACAAAGTTGCATTTATGTTTTTTTAGATTAGTTAAATCAATAAATTAAATGCCTGCAATGTGCATCAATACACACATCAGATACTTCACACAGCACGCACACGCACACACACGCGCACACATTCCATTCTTGATATTATACATGCTAATGCTCAGTCTCAGAACTTGATTTTTTCCTGCTTCAGTTACATTCATCAACTCCAACAACATCCCCCTTTGTAGCAGCATTAAACGCATGGTGAGCAAGCTTAAAAATAACTTAGCGAGAATTACAGTGAGGAGGCATATTCATCAGGACTCTAACCTAAGAAGCTATTTAACCAATGCTTAACTAAGCTGTCATCCTGAACATGCTTACTTGGAGCCAGGGTCCACTGAAATCAATGGAATGAAAGAGACATATTTAAGACCAAGTGCCATGCTGGCGTTACGGCACCAGTTAGATCATTTTGCTAAATTGAGAAAAGATCTTAGTGCACCAGGCTTTTGTTATACTGTTATTTTGAAACAGCTGTGAAGGCATGGTGAACCGTGAAAAGGGGGTCAGTTATTATTGGACACTAGCATAACTTTACACAGAGAAACTATCTGGTGATATAACAAAATGCACACGCTAATGAAGTGTCCAAAGCTGATTTTTAGCTGACTAATTTCCACAAATATAACTATATCAACCTAAGGAAGCATGTGTCTCAGTGCTTGTCCCTTCATGCTACAATGATGTTACCAAGAAGCTTGCATCTCAACAAGAAATGACCAAGTTACCTTTGTAAAAGGAACTTGAGCTAGATCTAAACCTATGGATTTTTTTTGCCAAGCAGCAGCTGGTATTCACAGAACAAATCAACTTGCTAAAAATCCCAAGGACAATAAGCACGCTACAGATTATTACACTCCATTTCATTTCTTAAGACTTTGCGTCCTTTTTCAAAACAGTTTAAAAGAGTAACCACCCTTATACTTGCGAGAATTACCTTATAAACAATGAAAAATTTCAGTAGACATAACATCTTGAGACACCTCTAAAAACATTGTATTACAATCATAGAAATAACTTGTGTATAACTATATTTCACAAAAAAATAGTAAGATTGCATCTCATCTTCCTCTCTGAAGAGGAGTGAACATTCAGTACTGAAGTTATGATATTTACGAAAGAAAGCCAGTCTGCAATTAGAACAGCAAGCCCAGTACTGTTGGGTTAAAAGGAATCCTGAGGCAAAATATTCCCAAAGAGCCAGTGGCTCAACAGGTTAGATATCATCCAGAAACTGAAGAACATTCTCGAGAACCCAACAGCGGTATCACACAACTGCAATTCCCAAAATATTGTGAAGAGGCCTACAAGGATGTGTGCTGAGTTATCTTCAGTCCCCACCTCCCCATCCCTGTACCAAAGCACCAAAAATCTGATTTGACTATTACTTATTAAAAACATTTTGAAATCACCAGTTTAAAAACTAAGACAAAGGGGAAAAAACCTCACCAAGCCACAATACAGTTCAAAGATACTTCAGATAAAACTCTAAACTATTGTATCATTATAAGCACATAATAAGGCACATAAGAAATTAAGTAAATACACAGTAATTCTGATTTAAGTATTAGAGATTATAGTGGTACAAAAAACCCTTGAGGTTTAATTTTATATTTTCAAACAAGACCTTACCAAAAATAACCTTTCTAAAAATTTGTCAAACCATATGACAGACCTGAATTGTTTTCCTTAAGAGTGTAAACATTTTTTTTCTGAAAGAAATGTACAAAACTTGAAATCAGGACACACCTTTTCATTTTCTCCAAAATCTCATTACACATCATTTCATAGTACTAAAAGCTTGTAACCTCTCTCACCATGATTTAATACCCAGTTAAAAGTGTGATCACTTCTGATCACATTAAGACAATTTATCTGTATCAATTACACAGTATGTCTGGACGTTATTATTCTATTCATGGAGAAAGAAGGCACTGCCTTTCTTCCAATTTTTTTTACAACAGGTGCTGATATGTTAGTTAATTGGTCAAAGAAATCCTCCTTCCACAAAATAATATTCTATATAAGTTAAAAGCCATCAGTTAAAGGCCATCTGCTAAGTCTATTTTGAAAAAAAAATCTTCTGATAGTTTCATGGGACACAGAAATGTTGTGTAACTTTATTTTGGAATAAACATTAAAAATTATGTTCCTGAAATCATTAGAAAAGGAGGGGCTTCTACTGAAATTGTTATTAAATACTATAGCAGAAAATTTTGAGGGCTATTAGTCACTCAAACAGAAAAAGATATGGAAAGACCATCCCTTGATTTGTTACTGTGTATAGAATTACACATGAACCACTCAAGTTTCATTGTTTTAAAGATGCAGCGTTGGTTTTGGCTACTCCAGTCTCTGTCTGAAGAAGATTTTACTGGTAGTTGTGAGTTAAGTCTTAAAATGGAAAAGGTCACAGAAAGGTCAGATTGTAGATTTGGAGAAGGAAACTCTGAGGTGATGGTTTTCTCCAAGGTCATGATTATGAAGCTCAATAAGAGCCTGGATTGCTTCTTCCACGGAGCCCAACTGGATGAGTGCCATTTTGCGATCTTTCCTATAAGTGAAAAGTAAATAGTTAACCTCATATACAGAAGTCTTCACTTCCCAAAGTTTTAACGAGATTACATACAGATCACTGTCTGGTTGACTTGTGAAACACAAGACACTTTGAAATCAAGAAATCTGATGCAGTATAGTCCTATAATCTGTAGGCATTTCACGTTGATCCTTTATCCTGATGACACTTCAGGAAAGACACAGTGCTGGAAAACTCAGTTGCCAATTGGATGGCCTCCAAACAAAACAGATCTCCTTTCCATTTCAGTCTGCCAAAGTCTGAGAGATGATGCTCTGTTAAAGCCAAAGACTTTCTGCTATACTTCACAGCTTCTGCCTCTTGATCTGAGTGAAGAAGCTACAAGGGCATATTCAAGCTGAGCCAGTTGGCATTAATACACTTTGTTGTTACACAACTAAATATTGTGACTCCATGTTATTCTGCATTTCCTGTCTTTAAGTATGAAACTGATGTAAATTTTAGTAAGTTACTGTGGAAACTTACGGAAAGAATTTGAAGGCTTTCACCATACATCCAGTACCGGCAAAAAGATTCTTTAGGTCATCAACTGTGACAGAAGGTCTGCAAAAGACAATTAAATCCCTGTGATCAGCTAAATTGTCCAGTTAAATTAGAAAAAAAAAATGACCCATTTTGTGGCATATTTAAGACTAACCAGTGTATTGCTGCATCAGCTTTCAAAGACAAAAGTACACTTCATCAGATGTATTGCTAGGCCATGAAAGCTTAACTACCCAATCATTTAAAGTGCGATAAGACTTGATGTTGTTTCTGCAACAAAGCAAAACAACATCCTCTCTAAAAACAAAGCTCTAATGATACTCTTGTAGACCATGGATAATCAGTATCTCAAATTCTAGTGCAGAGGTGAGTAAATGCCAGGGCCCCACTCTGCTCCCATGGAATTGGATGACCCCACGCACCACACCCACAATTTTTAAAAAACTTTAAAATAAAGACAACCTTTAAATTCAAAATGTCTTCTAAGGGATGTGGGGAACAATTTGTTTTAGGCCTGAGGGAGAACATTTTTACACTGGGAGATCACAGGATCATGGAGTTGGAAGGCACCACAACGGCCACCTACTACAACCACCTGCTATGCAGGAATACATGACTAAGGCACTCCTGACAAATGTCTGTCAAATCTCTGTTCAAAGACCTCCAAAGAAGAGTCCACCATATTTGGACACAGTCTATTGCACCCTCACTGTTAAAAATTCTACATGACGTTTAAGTAGAATCTCTTTTCTTGTGACCGGAATGTGCTGATTCATTTTCTGGTCTCCAGGGCAGCTGAAAACAAGCCTGGTCCATCTTTCACAACCCACCCCTTCAAATATTTGAAGTTGGCAACCATGCAATCTCTCAATTTTCTATTTTTTAAGCTAACCCTCTTATTAGAAGTCAACTTATGGTTTGATTTTTGATTTTTTAGAAAGGTCTCTCATGGTCTAAAACAGCATGGGGATTTTTTTTTAAGAGTGAGATTGTTGAGCAAGCCCCCTGGGAACAATTTTAGAGGGTCCTAAAAGGGCCTTGGGGCTACATGTAATTCACACATTATACTTTTCCCATTTCTGTTGTAGTGGCATTACAAATAATTTCAGAATATACAACATCACAGCAAGCAATTAAAAGTCATATTTAGGAAACAAATGACTGAGGATGGATGCTGAAACTGGGTGGAGAGGAATGCATTTGGCATCAGGCCTTTACTTCCACAGAGCTGCTCTTTTCTCCAAAGGATTGAGACTGTTCTGCCTGCTGTGGAAGAGCTAAGCAGCTGATTCTAAATAGCTATTCCTCCATTTCTAAGTCTAAATCTTCCTGGGCAGGAAGGGTATATAAAAGCACAAGCAATCATGGGCAGTGAGCCACCATAGGTGGGTTTCACCCTGTGGGGTTGCCCCCAAAGGGGTAATACCAAAGGGAATCACACCCATGGCTCACCACTTGGAAGAAACACAAGGATAGGGGCACCAACCCTTCTTGGATGTTGTAAAGAGACAGAACTTGGGTGAGTGTCAGGGTCTTGGAATAATATAACTCACAGTGAGAGTGTGGATTAACTCTCTTGGGAGATCACTTTATATTCCCTGGGTGAGATGTAGAGGCTACAAGATCATTAGGTGCCCATATAAGAAGTACGCATCAGGACAGACGTGGCAGATGTTTCTGGAAGGGGAGAAAATGCTCTTCTAATTGATTCTCCCGAAATCCTTTTGGTTTCTGTGTTCAACCAAACACTCTCTGGGAAGTACAGGCATACCCCAGTTAACAAAGTGTCTAACAGAGAAACTACTTTTTGCAAAATCCTGTTGGTCCTGCCCAGCTCCCACTTAATCTCGTGGTCCTCTGTCTAGCTGGGAAGGTTTTTTGCAGCATGTGCACTGAGAGGATTGTGAAGGAGGGCTGAAGAATACTGTAATTAAACTTGAGTTGGGAAAGAATGGAATTCTGCTGTAGCTGCATGTGCCTGCCTACAACAGACAAGATAAACAGCAACCATTTCCCAAATCCCTTACTAAGCATACGTAAACAGAAAAAACAGGGAGAAAGAGGGAAAAGCAAATAAGCATGCCTCACCAGCTACCTTCAGCATGATTTTAAAAAAAACAAAACAAAACATAGACCTGTAAGTTTTGCCACCAAAATGGAAATCATAAGCAAAGCAGAGGCTGGTGAAATAAAAATATCATCCCAAGGTTCATTTTAGAAGATGCTTTCAAGTGGACACTAAAGAGTTCAAAATATCAAGGCTTCCTTGATGTGGTTGTTTCATTTCACATGTGCATATTGTGAGTTTTGAATATAAACTTTGCTGAAACTTGTTGAACTGCCCTTCTTTTTTGAGGAGCAGAAACCTATCCCTCTTGTTTCTCTGTTACTTCTACTTTTGATACCAAAGTTTATATTAATGAAGTAAAGCCTGGGAACATATTTACAGTCCTCCTTCCACATTCATGAGTTTGACCTTCACAAATGTGATTATTTGTGAGGTGTGTATGCGCCTTCCCTCCCCACACTCAGGCAAATGAGAAGGGAATGGGAGAGGGGAGCACAGGGAGAGAACTCGTGCACGTGCCTTCCTTCTCTGCACCTGGGCAAAAGGCAAGGGAATGGGAGGGGGAGCCTGGAGAGAGAATGCACACATCTGCCTTCCATCCTTGGGCTCACCTCTTCCATTCCCTTGCCTTTTGCCTGCATGCCTAGGCAAAAGGCAAGGGAATGGAAGAGGTCAGCCCAAAGATGGAAGGCATGTGCATGTGTTCCCTCACCTGCTCACTTGGGGGGGAGATCATCACAGTTTTTTGATTTGTGCAAAGGTACTGCACACTGAACCCTCATGACAATGGAGGGACCACCATACTTTGTTAACTGAAATACAGCTGTGTTGCAAAGCTGGCCAAAGACACCTGTTCTGATATGCAGCATTGGCATCCTACCAGTATTTGTTCCTCATTTGTTTTTAATATGATACGCATCTTTGGGTGAATCTGAGGGGAGGCGGGGGGGGGTGCTGGACATGCCAGGTAAGAGAAAGATGGGGCTAATACTTGAGCTGTATCCTGTGTTTCAGTCCTTCCCTCCTCCCTCAAGATTCAGGTTCCCAAATCATCTTGCCCACTGATCTGTTAGTGCTCCTCCTGAATGCCAGGTTGGTCCATAATAAAACAACTACTAACCATGACTTGATTGTGGATAAAGGAGCTGACCTGGTATGTATCAAAGACCTAGGTAGATGAGGTTGGAGGAGCTGATGTTTCCCAGCTTTGTCCAGCTGGACAGCACCAAGGTTGGAGGGCTGGAGGGTGAGGAAGAATTACCATCATCCATAAGAATTCCATCTTCCTTATGAGGAAATCCATCTGCCCAGCCACCAGTCCCAAGGGTTTGTACCTTTTGTTGGGACAGAACAGGAATACTACTGGTGTACCACCCACTCCATTGTCCAGCAGTCTCCTTGCTTGAACTGGAAAAGGTGGTCTTCGAGAACCCTGGAATGTTGGAAAACCCCAGGACTGTGGGTTCTGGGGGATTTCAGGGCAGTTCAGGACTCCACGGTTACCTTGAAACCATCAGGCTGTCCTAGCATATTGTTGGTCCAAAACATGAGGCATACCCTGGATCTGTTGGGGGTTTTTTTTTGCTACTGGGAGGATGGAGGATTATCTGCTTTTAGGGGAGATTTCAACAACTCCATTATCATGGTCAGATCATTTCCTCATCAAGTCTGGTTTGGTGGTAGCAGTCCCTCCCTGCAGGAGTGAGCGAACTATTAAAACGGTCCAACCCAGAGACAGTGACAATGATGACATCACCACTACCACCACCACCCACATCATATATCATGTGGCATATGATAATAATATATCATCACAATATAGCAGCAGTTGTAGTATTCCAGGAGCACAGTTTTCACAAGAGAATGAAGACCACTGCCCTGTGAGATTACTTCATAATTCTGGCACTTCTGATTGCTGTAACTGCATAAAGCAACATCTGAAATAAATTTTAAATGTATGGATCTAAAACTCTATAAAAAAAAACTTGCAGTGGATCCAGAGGTGAATTTTCTGCTTATAGGACTCCCAAGGACCAAACAGTTTGCCAGAATTGAAAACACAAAACAAACTCAGAAATAATAAGAATTCTACTTCTGGTTTTGAGAAAACTTTCTTTAAATGTTAAAATGTGGGGTTTTTTAGTGTTTAATGTTGTAATTTATCTAAAACGTAAACTTAGTAAAAGATAAAAAATGAACTGCTGCTCTGGGAGGCTTCCAGGAAAGACAATTCACTGTTTTTATAGTTAGAGAAAAAAAAAGGCAATTTCAGGAGTCCAGGGGGATCAAGGGCCACAAAACAAACAAACAAAAACACAAAATAAAATTAGGGATTCACATGCAGTTCCAGGGCCATACTGCCAACCTTGTTCTACAGCTTATGAGCAGATACAACAACACAAACAATTTCTAACATTTCCTATATGCACATTGGTTCTTTATGTTAGGGCCATGGTTTTGTTTTATTTTACCTTATTTTATACCATGGTACTCAAATTGTATCACAGTATAATTAATTTTCACTGTTCCGTACAGAATTTATTGTTCTTATGTGCCTTCAACTCATCTCCAACTTATGATGACCTTATCATCAAGTTTCCTTATTCAAAGGAGGTTTGCCATTCTCTCCTTTAAGACTGAGGGAGGGTGGCTTGTCCAAGGTCAGCTGGTAGATGCAAACTCTAGTCTCCAAGAGGCCTAATTCAGCACTCAAACAACTGCACCACACTGGCTCTCTCCATAAGAATCCAAAACGCATTTTTTGAGAAAAGGTCCTGCAACTCAAATGTGTCATATTTCAAGCATCTCTACTCCAGTTGTTCACGTCCAGGGCTGGTCTTACTATTAGGCAGCTGTTTTGGTTTATGATGTAAAGGGCAACAAACTGTTAATATCTGTATGACTGCATTTTTAATTCTGGGGAGGGCTAACTTCTGTTCTAGATTAGGGAGCAACATATCTCTGGCTGACCCTCTTCATATACTTACAAAACATCAACATACTTACGGAATGTTGGAGAGGTGTAAGGTGGCAGATGGTGGGAAGATATTTTGGAAGTTCTTTGACCCAGGCTTCTTAAAGCGATGCAGAGGACTATTACTGTAGTCCTTTGTCAAACCTTGGTCCTCCTGCCCCTCACGAGGAAGTTGTACTGTTTGATGCTTTGAAAGTGTAACACGTAGAATCTTTCCATAAAGTTTTTGTCCATTTAGATGATTCATGGCTAAAATATTTAAGTCAAGAAGTTAAGACCTGAAGAAAGAATATGCAACAGCTACTCTAGTGAATCGAAAATACCTACATCAAATGATCACCTAGTGAATTATTCATTAATTTCAGCTTAACTTCATTAGCAACTACATGTTTCATGTTTCTAAGATGACAGATTTTCACCTTATTTTCAACAAGTTTCCTCATATAATTTTTCTGAATACATCTTTCAGATTAAATGTGGTGAATTAGGCCGTCAACACCTGCAAACCACATTAGCCACCACTTAAGAAACAAAAACCTTTTGTCATTGTTAAAATCCACACTCATGTAGTAGAAGCACCAGAGGAGTTTTATTTGAAACATTTAAACAAGCTAGGGCTTTTCTGGTACCGTACAAAAATTAATTGTACACAAGAACTAGCCCAGGAAGCTTTAACTGAAATAAAGAATACAATAACTTCAGAACATAAAAAGGAGTAAGGGAAAAGGAGAAAAAAATGGAAAGTAATATGATCCAGAAACCATAGAATTTAATAGGATCCCTGGGTTCAAAATGTGCAAGTTCCCAGGCAAACTGACTTTTGTTAAGGAGATTAATTGTTTTCATACATCAACACTAACTGACTACTGTAACATAAAAAGGAGTAAGAGAGGGGGAGAGAAAAAAAAGAAATGTGCCATCACCTTTAAGACAAACTAGTTTTTATTTCAGCTCGAGCTTTTGTGGATATAAATCCACTTCTTCAGATGCCCTATTGAGTGGTATTAAGGCCTCAGGTATAAAGCATATTTATACAGTCATTTGAGTGGGAAAGTATGTAATAGGTAAGCCCCAACCCTTTGAAAATTTAGTGGAAGGAACTTGATTTGCATCTTCCTGAATTTTACTACATTCTTTCCCACTCAATTGCATAAATGTGCTTTATACCTAAAGTCTTAATATCACTCTGTGCTGCATCTGGAAGTGGGTTTATATTCATGAAAGTTCATGCTAAAAATAACCCGTTAGTTTTAAAGATGCCGCCACACCCCTTTTTTCCCTCTCTCTCCCTTATTCCTTTTTATGCAGCAAGAGACTAACATAGCAACTTCTTTGAAAATAACAACACAAATAAACATCCAGTACATCCTATGAATTAAGATAACTATAATTTCATTGACATTATTAATACCTAGTTGGGCTTGTGTTGCATCTGCCATTTGAACTAAGGCATTTTCCTTCTTATTAAACATGATTTTTACACGATGGACATCCCCATAAACACCTGCAAAAGTAAAACACATATTTTTAATGCATGTTGTGCGGCAAGATCATTCAAGTTATATTTAATAGAGGAATATTACGTCTGTGTTATACTAAGGATACCTTTAAACAGAATATCAAAAAGTTAGGCTGATACTGTTGTTGTTGTTGTTCTTGTTGTGTGTCTTCAAATCATATCTGACTTATGGTGAACCAAAAATGACCTTATTATGGGGTTTTCATGACAAAATTTGTTCAGAGGGAGTTTGCCCTTGCTTTCTCTGAGGTTGAGAGAGTGCAACTAGCCCAAGGTCATGCAGTGGGTTATCAATGCTGAGTGGGGATTTGAAACCTGGTCTCCCAGGTTTCAGGTAGTCCAACATTCAAACCACTACACCACACTGGCTCTGGAGTGTCATATTTTCTAAAAAAAAAAAATGCTGTATCAGTGTTGTTACGACAGAGACTGGAACGTTAGAACTATCATGAAATGTCATCCTAAGTGAGGAATACAGCATACACAAAAAGATTAAATGTTATTAACTGATCCCATTCCAGTCAAAAGATCAACCCCTCATTTGCAGGACCTGATTCCATTGCTCAAAAAACTGTAAAAAAAAAAAAAATTAGTAACACTAACCATACAACAGAGAACGTAGTCAACACAGAAATGAGTGGGAACATCACACAGAATAGGAATGAACACACTCAGAAATCCCGAACTAACAAGAACACCATTTGCAAGAAAAAAGCAGAACAGTGTCATCCAGTTGAATAGTTTTGTTGCACTCCTTGCTGACTAGGACAACCTTTGACAGTGAATCCATCTTCCTGTTCTCAATTAGAAAGGAGTGGAGCATAAACTTTATGTTCCAAAATAATATTCCAACTTGGGCAGCATCAGCATTTACACCACCTGCTGAAGTCCACATCTCCCTAAGGAGTCTTCTGCAGAAGTATAATCAATTTTGTAGAGCTTAATAAAGGCATAAGGGCTGTCCCAAGAGGCTGTTATAGATGTCCTCCGGAGCTACATTAGTCTGCAAATCTGTCATGGAAATGGCACTTGCAACTGCTGTGATTTCCAGAGGAAAAAATAACTTGGAAAAAATACAGGCCAACCTGATCCACTGTCTCATTTCTCTCCTAAAAGCAGTTCTCTCCTAATAGCACTCCTATAGGAAAGTATGCTGGCCTGTTCGTTTTATGCAGAAAATTTTATAGTTTCTGCATAAAACAAACAAGCCAGCATACTTCCTAGTTTTTTTTCCTATGTATCCGATCTCTATGCCCCAATACAATGTTCTAGGCCTCTGAAGTGTGTTGGATGCTATCTCCTTTTCAAGGCTACATTGCAGAACTGTAACACATTAGCTATAGTAGCCAATTCCAGATTTCTCCCACTGTAATTCCACCAGCATTGGGAGACAACCTGTGTCACTTGATTTTGTATGTAGATTGTCACTGAGATACTACTACATTCCAGTGATTTTTCTCTGATAAGCCCAGAGCTAAGCATTGCCTCCATTCAACTATCATACAGTGAATTAAGAGCCATTCTGGGTTAGAATGAAACCTGTGATATGAATGAAACCTGTGAAACCTCCATGGTTTATTTACACTATGGACATGGCCAAGAATGTGGCTCCAGAAGAACCTGTGCCCTGAGAGTTCTGATATGACAAAAAGTCCACACCAAGGAAAACACTGTGAGAAATGCAGGGAGAGCCTGAGTACTGCTCTGAGCTCAAACAAATAGACTGGCTCTAACAATTCCTCCTTGGACCATAGGCCTTGGGTCACTGTCCCTGCAACTGAGCCTCAGAACCTGTTAAGCTTGCATCAGTAATCATCAGTATTTGTGGTGTCTCCTGGAGACAAATCTCTGCTGACATGTAGTCAGTTTTCACATACCATACTAGGACGGTTGAGTCCTTCACTGATAGTCTGAATTTCAGATGTGTTTTGATTTAGCATAGAATCTCACCTAGCTGTCTGAATTTACAGCTGCCATCACTGGGCCCTGAATCTGGACCAGGCTTATGAAAGTCAGTATTCTGGTCATCAACACATAATTGTGGAGGACTGGAGTTTCATTTCCCATTCTGGGACAGAAAAATCTTTGTTTCTGCGTCATGCTCATGAGCTGCATTTAGTGAGATGGTGGAAAAAACTTCTTGTGGATTAGAGGGCTTTGCGTGAACCTGTCAAAGTCCACAGGCAACATCTTAGTGTTCTCTGTGGGTCTAAATGGGCAGTTACGTTTCAGTTAACTCTAATTATGCCAAAAGGTTTCCACCAACATGAATAGCTTCTGATTTTGTGCATGCTTTTTTTCAGAACTTATGCTGCATATTTGAGAAATCTGAAAAAAATTTTGGCACTCTAAAGAATATGGAAAAGCCAACCAAAGAACTTTCTGAAGCTGGAACTGGTACCAATCTCAAGAAGGTGGCAAACAACTTTCAAGAACCTGTTCTGCTTTTCACAAGCTCCTCAATACTGGCAGAAAGAAACTTCTGTCTCCAGAGACAGACTGATACTTAACAGCCCAACCCACATATATTGTCTCTAAGATCTATGTAACAAAGGTCTGCATCTAACATACCTAAGCAATTTTTTGCAATATGTTCCTAATAGAGAAGTGTCAGACTGAGAACACTGGCTGGTACAACCAACATTAGAGTCAGAACATCTTCAAAAGTTTGCCATAAATTATTTTTCTGTCTATGACCTACTGATACAATAAAAAACTTTTGAGAACTACCATTTGAGAAGCCATACCCTGGCTGCATTCTACAGGTAATCCACAGAAGAGTGCACTACCAATTCTCCCAGCGGACCAACACCTGTGATGTCTGTCCTTAAGGTGTCTGGAATCAGGCAGCCTTTCTAATAGACTCAATCCATCGGTGACACAGCAGCTGAGGCTCAAGTGATAAGGGATTTCCCCTCATGGAGGCACCAGACAGCAATGCCATTCCTTCTGTCTCCATGCTGTGCTAGGTTTCCACTCCCTCCTTGGGCACTTCAGATTTGGAAGTAAATCTGCTACCAGACCATGAACTGATGAGTTCATGAGGTCTTGATCCTTCCTGTCAGCCTGATGCAGGAGCCTTTGAATTCTAATTTTTTTCTGTTGGCCCCAGGTCTCATCCTGTCAGTTTTCTTCTCTAGCGATACCTACAGAACCTAACATCGAAACTAACCACCTAATACAAAAAAACATACTACAAAAAGAACTAGAGGTAGGTGTGGATTGTTCCACTTGTCATCCCAGAATGATTATTCACGTAAGTACCAACTTTTCATTCTCAGGATGGCAGGAGGATCAATCCACCACAATTGGGAATTTCACAAGCCTTATTAGTAGGGTGGGTATTAAAATAACTAAAGGCTATGATACAACTGCTTGCAATAAAATTTCAACCAACTGTATGGGACTCTGGGCTAGCTTGGGTCTTTTCACTCATTTTTAAAGTTTCAAAGAAAAAGGATGGGAACTGCACACATGAGTTTTGATGACATTTGAGCAGGAAGACATGATTTCCTCCCTGTTGTGATTCCCTAACAGAGCCCACAAGTGTGGCAGGTGAGCTGCAGGATCTTCAAGGTCACACAGAAAAGTTCAAGATTAAACAGAAAACAGGCAATCAGCAGCTTCTTCACTTCCTCCCTTTGAATACTGACAGATTTTTCCTGTATAGGGAGATTCTCAAAAACTTTGTTTTCCCCTCCATCACCTCTCAAGGATAAGTGTTCCTCAGTCTTGAGGACAGGCAATAGGAAGGTGAACCAGAGATTGCCTCTTGAATCAATGGTCACCTCCTGCACTTTGAACACGCACATACAGGCAGATGCAGACATGAAAATGAATCTTCTTCCCAATCTGGACTTCTGGTCCTTACTTATTTCTGATATTCACCTTTTGCACATTTTCTACTGCATTTGTTTGATGAATAAGGATCGTCAAGAGTAAGAAAAAAGTAGTGAAGGAGCAGCTACTAAACTAGAGAGGCTCAATGTCCCCCTCTTTCCAAGTCCTGCAGACATTCATTTTAAAGAGCAGGCCACTATGGTCCTCACCAGTGTGAAGCTTTAGAACAGTGGTTCTCAACCTGTGGGTCCCCAGATGTTCGCGCACTTCAGTTCCCAGAAGCCCCAGCCACTATGGTCAATGCTCAGGGCTTCTGGGAGCTGAAGTCCACGAACATCTGGGGACCCACAGGTTGAGAACCACTGCTTTAGAAAGATATTAGAGCCAGCTGAGAGTCTTACCCACCTTTCAGGCCAGATGCAAGGAGCAAAACAATAAAGCCAAAAAATACCTAGATCCAAAGTGAGAGAAAGCACTGGGGTCAAGGCTGCATCATATCCATCCGAGGCACTGGTTTCTTGTGTCTATTCTGATCCCTTATCTGATGGCCAGAGAGCATCACAGCATAGCTGAGGTGTAGCTCTTTCCTGTCTGAAGGCCAAAGTCACAGGCAGGGCCTTCTTGCTACTTTTCTGACTGCCCTTCCTTCCCTTGCGGCCTGGGAATGCCTACAGAAAGCTGGGCGCTGAATCGCTCTAAACTCGTATGTACTGTGGGGAAACCAGAGGAAGAGGTGGGTTCCATTCCATCCCCATCAGACTCTGTAGCATTTGAAGACTTGAGTGCAATAAAATTTGCTAAATTAATTCTCCCCCTGCTCCCCCAACTAGACATTAAAATCTCCTTTGATAACACCAGTATCCACCTTGAGCTGTGCAATTAAGTCAGGTTTAGTTGCTGCAAGAAAATCAATCTGGTAGGGAAGATGGGGGTGACTGCATGCATTTAGTCACTCACACAGGTGAGGATGGGAGAAAGGCAGGGATGAGGAGAGTGCAAGGAGGATGTGCAGGTGATGTACAGAGTGAACAAGACAGAAAGGGGAGAACCAGTGTTGGCAGGCAGGCAAGACAAGGCAAAGACAGTGGATGCTGCTCACATGGTGGTGTGGTCTCAGCAAGTCTGGGTGCCTAATTAAAAGTGGGAGGGAGAGGGACAAGAAAGAGCTGGAGGATACAGTCCTCTTCAGCTGGTGCAAAGAAAAATACTACTTCCTTAAATAAATATTTTGTTTTGCCCCCAATGATATCCAAGGAGCAAAAAAAGGACCCAGATATTAATAGCAGGAAAAGCCAAAACATTGAGGTGGCTGCTTTCACTACAATGTTTAAGATTAATTGCTTACCTTTGTCCCTAATTTTTTTATGATAGGAGTTAACCCCTTTTGTACATTCTCCACTCCTTACCAACCAAGAAAAATGCTTTTATGCAACTCCAACACTTATTTGAGATTCATGTTTCCTGCATATGATGTCCAATATTTGCATTAAAAGCTTCAGAAAACAATATAAGAATCAGGGAATTGTCAAAATCAGGGAATTGTTGAAGTATACAAATAAGAACCTGCCAGTTGCTCATACCTACCTTGGATCCCATCCTGGGAGAAAAGTAGTGTACAAATTCAGTACGTAAATAAATAAATATTTAATTGGGGACAGACTTATGGATTCCTATGCTAGACTCTTGCAATTAATAAATCACATGCATAGCAGTTCACGAGTTTTGAGGAAAAACTGGGAATGTCTTATTCTTTCTATTAAATTTTGAAGCATCCATTCCTGAAATGTAGATTATGATTTTGGTTTTGTTTTGCAAAGAATCTAACTTACCAAACAAGATAAAGAGTCCATCTGGTGTAATTGCCTGCATAAAATCACGGGGGGGAAAAAAATTTTTTACATATATATAAGCAATTTCATATTAAAAGGGAAAAAAAATACCTGAAAACACATACCTAAGGCTAGCAGGGAATCTTAAAAGATAACTACAGCTCTAGCAGGTATATTGAAATAACTTGCATGTATCTGACATCCTATTTTTTCTATAGTAATACAGGAATACAGTAATGCATTTCAAATATATTTTAATTGATATCAGCTGCTATCCAATCTCAATTTAGATTTTGCTAAATGCCACACACTTAACTGGCAGCTCGTTTGAGCTATAACTTGTATTTCTTATATAAGTCTTACATCAGGATTGAGATTGCTAACAAGCAGAACAGAATTTCCAGGCATTCCAGTAACTCCTGGGATAGCCATTCGCCCAGTCATGGTAGAGGTGGTGATTGCAAGAGGCCCAAGTGCACTGGGAACAGCTGGGACAGACAAACCTGAAAAAGTGAACAGTTTCAAAGAAATATTTTAGAAAATACACACTAACTTCAACATTCACTCTAAAAAGTAAATAGAGAATGGAGCACTTTTCAATAAATGCTTTAGATATAAGAAAAGGTCCTGCAATTTATTCCCCCTCACTGAATTCAGCAACACATACTAATCTTTTCAGTCTACCTTGAAATGGCAAATAAAATGCAAACACACCTGTGAATCTTAAACTATCACCTCTCCTTCCTTCAGTACACTGAGTAACACAAGACTTTGGATCTCAAAACAGTTAGATCAGGAGAAAGCAGTCTGTGGGCTTCCAGATGTTTAATGTCAAACAACTCCCAGCAGCCCTAACCACTAAAGCCAATGGTGAGTGACGATGGGGACTACAGTCAAAAATGTGTGGTAAACATTTGTACAGAACAACTTCACTACAGTTCATCTTGAAACGACACAAGCATTCTCCTGTCCTAAAATAGATGAACGACCTAATTGTTCTCAATTTTTTAACCACAGACAAGAAAGGTGCAGACTACATACACATCACATTAAAAGTGTGCCAGCTTTTAACCACTCTTTGGTTCTAAAACCAGTGCATATAGCAATAGTTCTTTTAAAAGCTAGACAACGCATTAACAATACAAAGTTAGGTTTAAAATCATAGTAAAAAGAACTTGCCTGTAGCTTGGGGAAAACCAATGGCAGGAGCAAAGCCAGCAGCCCCTGCGTATGGTGAGGAGATGATACCTGGAGTGCCTGAAAAGGGGGGGGGAATAACTTAGATGGCAAGAGATTAATTCCCAGAGAAAAAAGAAATGAAATGAACTCCTCAGAATTCCTTATATTTGGCTGACATGTTTTGAGAGGTTGGATACTTTCATCCAGTGCCTCTATTCATAAAAGTCCATATGTAAACACGCTATTTTGTTCCAGTTTCAAGAACCATGACAATCATGAAGTCAATACAGTAATACAGTTTCCATAACCTGTTTTACGGTGTCAGTACGAATTTCACAAATACGCAGGAATCTAAAGGCATCAATACTCTGGGTTATTCCAAAGAATCAAAATGCAAGAGCAGGAACCAATTAGGTAAAAAAAAAGTTTTTTATTACTGTTTTTAACTTTCACTGAAGGGTGACAGATGTCTTTTTTCCATCTTAAATCAAGGCTATATTTTTAGCTTGTAAACAAGTTGAAACGGAGAGAAGAGAAAAAACTAACTGTTATTTTCACCAAATACATTCTGTGGGGATTAATTATGGACAAACATCTGATCAGAAACATAACCTTAAATGTTAAAATAGAAAAAACAGTTCTAAAATTATACTAAATTTACACAAAGTCAGAATATGAAGAATTTCTAATATTTACAGAGATTACTCTAAATAGAGAAACTGAGTTAGCTTATCATGCATGTTCACATGACTGAACTGCAATACTTCTGAAATTAGCAGCAAACTGGCACATTAGCAGCTGCAACCCATTCTCCCATCAGAATGAACTCAGCAGCTTCTCATATCTCTTATCTTTAGTTACAATACGGTAGTTACACAAATACTGAAAAACACTATATATTTTACACTTATAATAACATGCATTGGTACCATGACTAGTATTGGCAATACAGGTATTATCATTTATTCACAGTTCTGATTTCCACTGTAATTCATTATATAAGCAGCCAGCAACAAAGAGCTTTTTCAGCCCGATAAGGCCTGCATGAATACTGATACCAAATGCATACAATTCACACCATTTTCACCTAGAATAGAAACCATTCTAGCACACAGCATGCAAACACTCTTTTGCTACATTTCACTAAGGTGGGCATCCTAATTAAATAATTAACCCACTAGATACTGGAATCCAGGCAGGGGTACTTTATGCAGACAGAGTAAAGTACTCTCAGGTTTAACACTGACCTTATAAAGAACCAGCTTCCACCTATTTGCTACTCCAAAATCTTTATACCTGAGGTTGGATTCTTACCATAGCTGGTTTTTTGTACTCAGTGAACTACTATAAACATAACACTAAAAGAGAATATTCATAAAATATTGCATTTCATCTTTGGGAAGCAGAAATTTCTTGATTTAGAATGCACCCTGCCCACAAAAAGAGAAATGAAGTTTTGTCTAACTTCTTGCAATAAACCACTAATGTGATGCTCCCAGATACACAACTGTCACAGAAAATATAGGCTGCAGTTCACAGACTGGATGAAAAATCTGAAAAAGCTACCAAACTGGGAACAATTCTGAAACCAACAACATACATAAGCACACATTACACTATTTAGTTCTGAAGGCTGCTCAGCTTCTGCTTAAGGCAAAATTTACCCTAGTTGGTCAGAAAAGGGTGGTTTTATTTACACCTTAAACAACTGTAAGTCTTTCCCAATAAATGTTCAAACTAATATTATTTTAATAATTCTAAAATTTTATTCTTTTTGTTTACCTTGTGAATTCTCTTGGAAACAATTACAAATAAAAAGCCAATCCATCAACATATAAAACCCAAACTTATGGTCAGCTTCAAATCTGTGGCCATTTCCACACTGGGATTTTAAAATGGTGCAGAGCAACCTCCAAAGGAGGTCTTCTGCACCGTAGAGTGGACTACTTTCTGTAGTTCCACATCTCAGTCCGGTTCCGTGCGACCAGAACTGGTCGTGCAGCGTGGTTTTTAAAAACCTCTTTTTTGAGATTTTTAAAAAGCACGGAGGGCGCGAAGCCATGTAGGTCTGTCGCCCGGCTCCGGAGCAGATTTGCAGGCGCACGCAAGTGCATGCTTGCAGATCTTCCGGGGCTATGGAGCGACGAACTCGCGCTGCTGCTCTTCACGAGGGACTCGCCCAGACAAAGGAAAAATCCAGTGAGCTCTGTTTACGGTCGTTTCCCCCAACGTCTGGAAAGGGCCTGTGACTCTTCAGAGAAAAGTAACAATGTTTGTGTCTCATTATCAAGCATTTATGGGTGAACATGGTTTTGGCTGATTTGTTTCAGCAGACTTGTGGGACAGGTTTTCTAACTTAAGATCACCTTCATTTTTATGGAAGAACTTCCTTGATCATTTGAATGGTTAAAGTGAGCCAGAACCCCTAAACTGTTCTGCACAACATTTTGGGTTAGTCCTTCTTAAATTATCTAATATAGTGGACCAGCAAAGGTTTTAATTCCCACTGTGCCTGGGACTGGTACTTTGTTTGCGCCTACTGACTACAACTATTTTTTTCTGGAAAATGATCAGGGACCGGCTGCCAATGCCTTGTACACTTACATCAGTCAACAGACCACCAGTTTGAGTAGCACCATTCTGGATGACGATAAACTCTTCTATGGCAAGACTACTTTGTGTAAGATGTCACTTTACTAATAGGTTGACCTGTAAGAACCTGAGATCCATAGCAGAAGATCTTAATTTCTGTGTGAATCTGTAAGAGCCATTTGACTGATGAGTACAAGGAAGAGTACTTCTCAGTAATGTCTCCTTTGCTATAGGTCCTAAAGGTCCCATCATTACAGACTTTTTGAGACCAAAGACTCAGTTGTTTACCTTGTTCTGTAATTATTACTTATTGTCTTTTATTTTTAAGCTATTATTGATAACCTGTTTTTATAATTTTTTTTCATGACTTTGGAAATCTTGTTGTACATTGCCTTATCTCTAAAAGTATTCTAGTAAAAGTTAGTAAAAGAAAAGTCAGAACTAAATAATGCCTCTCATGACAACAGAGTTGTGTGTGATGTAACAGGAACTTGTTAGAGACCTCTTAGATAGTTGCCATTCTTTGCTCATGATTGCTCATGACCGGACAAGAACTTTGACTTATTGTAACCCTATGAATGA
Source organism: Iguana delicatissima (assembly GCA_948472985.1). Classification (NCBI taxonomy): domain Eukaryota; kingdom Metazoa; phylum Chordata; class Lepidosauria; order Squamata; family Iguanidae; genus Iguana; species Iguana delicatissima. The sequence goes on along the minus strand of CAOKZL010001260.1, from coordinate 2,611 downwards.
GAGATAATGTCACTCTATCGTCAACAACACTGTTCTGATCTTGCAGACTCGGAGCTGTAGCTTCTCTGACTGAGTCTGTAGCATGGCCTTCCTCTTTTCCTACTGGCTTCTACCTTACCAAGCATTATTGTCTTTTCTAGTGAGTCAGGTCTTCTCAAGATACGTCCAATGTACAACACTCTCATTTTAGTCATCTTGGCTTCTAGGGAGAGATCAGGCTTAATTTACACTAGGACTCATTTATGTATCAGTCCACGGCATCCACAGAGCTTTTCTTATGATAGTTACTATCACAATTCATATAGCTTTCATGCTTTCACTTAAACATTAGCTCTACTTTTCAAAACACCTTTTATTATAGATCGACTGTCAACAGCAGTATTTGCTAATTAGTATGTTTCAAAGCCACTTCTCCAAAGTGATGGTGTGTAAACTTAACTATACAATGTAACTTAATTCAAAATTTTGAAAATATAAAACAGCCTTATGCTAAAAGAAAAAAAAATGTTTCACTTTCTCCTTACAAAACAATATTTCTTACCAAAAGCAGCAGCCATAGTGGGTTCAAGGGAAGGTTGCCCATCACCTGAAGGAAGGTCCAGACGTGTAAAATCTCTGCTTTTATCATTGTTATACTTTACATTAAGGCTTGTTAGTTTGGAGAAATCAATGCGAAGAGTGCAGCAAGCATTGTAGATATTTTGACCATCAAGAGCCTGTAGGAAGACAGAAAAGTTCATTAAATTTATTCTTTTTTTTAAAGTTTTATGATTATCCGAAAGTCATGAACATACTTCAGGTAGCTCACAGCTTTAGTTATTCACTATGATTTTCTACACCTTCTATATATGCTAATTTTAAGGAACTGTATTAGTCATATACAGTGGGCCTGCTATATCAGTGAGAGACTGGTTCCAGGACCTCTAAAAATTGTGCACGTTCCAAGTCAGCCTCACAAGGCTTGCAGAGATACCACAAAACCTGAGGTGAGGCATATACAGTAAACCCCTACCTAAAAAAAGCGTAGGGCAGCAGTAGCGACAAGCCCTAGCCCCCAGGCACACTACATTCTTCAGATTCTTCAACCTCCAGCCAGCTGGTGTGCTCCCTGGAGGAAGCCCATAGAATGCAGCGTACCTGGAACCTGGGGCTTGCCACCAACTCTTCTGCTGTTGTACACCCTTTTCAATACTGTTTCCTGTATTTTAATATATTTTGCTATATTTTAATATGAGTTTAGTGTATAAGCCTCACCTGACCAGGCTTTGCAGTCTCTCTCCAACCCTTGTGAGGCTTGGAGAGAGACTGTGCAGACTTGCAAAGGTACTGAAAATGGCACCAGCTGCCTGCTTCTGCTTTGTGAATGAATGGCACCACTTGAAGGCAGAAGTGGGTAGTTGTGTGCTCCCCTCCATAGACTGAAATGTACAGTATTGTGTGCATATGAATTTGCAGTGAATTAAACTCACAGCTTGCAACCTTGCAGATACAGAGGGCCCACTGTAGTTTATTACCACTACATTCCTTGAGTGTTGAGAGAGGTAGTGTATACTTCTAAATAAATTAGTAAGTAAGCTGCATTTGTGTTCTGCACTGGTCATGCTTATAGTACTAACTTAACATTATTCTTATTAAGAGTGTTACTTGTGGTAGTGAAGCTGTTACAATTAAAAGTTTGTATGTGTGTGAGCGAATACAGAAGTAATACTGCACGAGGAGGGTGACGGCAGTCGTGAGCAGGGGGAAAAGAGAGAACGAATGCTGAGGCAAAGAGAAAGAAAAAGGGGGGGGAATAGCAGAAAGAGAGAACAGTGAAGTGGGATGAGGGCTCTGAGGTTTCTGCACCTTAGGAAGATACACACAGGTACACACACTGAAAACACATAAGATCCACACTTACTTTACCACTTACTTACCATTCTGGCATAATGTGCATTCAATGGATCAGCATACTGAAGCAAGGCCTGAAACTGATTGTTCTTTGTAAAAGTGATGATCTTCAAAACTGTCCCAAACTTGGAGAAGATCTAAGCCAAAATGTACACAGTCAATTCATTCTGCAATACCTTCTAGGAAAGTTTGAAATAAAAACTGCATGGATATTCCAAATAATCAGTATTAACTTTCTGAACTGGAGACTTCACTATTCTGCTAAGAATGTTTACGCTGTGCATTATCCCAAAATCATTAAGTAAAAATGTTCTCTTAATGAAAATCTAGCTGTATTTTAGCAATAAACAGACTTGTCCAGTTACATTATTAACTCGCAGTAAGAAAAATGGAATAAATATCACTTAACCATTTAGTCTTTATTATAATGTTTAACTCTGTTTGTTCTGGACCTTTCAATGACTTTGATACCAATGACAGTGTAATCCTTCTGGACTGCCTGTCTGGTCTGTGTTTGAAAGCAGAGTGTTACTGTAGCTGCAGTTCTACCAGGTTAGTCAGTATTAGGAAGTGACACCAGGGCCCATTCACCCTGTTTGGTGGATTTTGACCTTCCATCTCGTTGTCCATGCTATATAGTATCTGCATGAAGTTACTGAGAGAAGCAATCCTGAGGGCTGAGCTACTGCATCAGAAATATATGGACAACACACAGCTGTGC